>CM061067.1:140634331-141834331 GCA_030762895.1 Sophora flavescens
ATGAGATTAAGTATGAATGTTTAGATGATATATTGAAGTGTTCATGCATAGTTTTTCCAATGTTGATGTTTGGGGTGTGAAACCCATTGATAATGAGATATTATGATATGAATGAGTATGTTGTTATAGACATGTATATGTGTATGTGCCTTCTTTTGTGTTGCGCATTTAGTTATGGTGATGAATCCATATATTGGCGTCTCACCCTTACAAACATATCAGAATCGTACGAGGGGTATGGTATCTACAAGGAGATGAAGGCTGTCTAGTTCGAGGCATCTTTGTTCTTTGTTTTTAAGGGGTGTAGTGTTTGTTAGTTACGACCAGCGTAGGTACGATTATGTTATATTATGTTGTTAGAATTAAGCTGATGATGTTTTATGTGAGAAAACATATGAGGCAGTATAGTTAGAGGACTTATATACATTATGTATTTAAGTGGGACTTGATACGTTGTTGTGGTTATGAGGTTAAAATAAGGAGGAAAAGGAAAATTTTTATCACCATATTTTGAAGAGATAACCGTTGAGAAAACATGATTTTCCGAAAGCAACCAGCAAATTAAGTTTTATTTCCGCAAACGGGTAACCATGTGATGACCCGAGATTAGGGTGTCACACAAGACAGCATTATACTCAAAACAGTGAAATCTAGGCCTAACCAACTAGACACCTAAGGACACTTTGTTTAAACTAAGACTAGATAGAAGCATCTTGCCCATGTCCTTCATAATTTTCAGCATCTTGTGCTGCCTCGCTTGCCATATTGACTATATTATCAAAAATAACATCATCCATTCGGGGTCCTTGTATGGCAATTCCTAAATGTTGGTGTAAAGTGGCCATTTGGCCTTCCACAGCATTGAACCTTTCCTGTAAATGATCTATTGCTTGAATAACAATTTTGGCACAGAATCGATGTTTTACATCGATGTATTAAATGGATTTTTGAGTTTTGACAAATTGTACATCCGTGTACAAATTTGTACATCTGTGTATAGCGTAGCAGATGCAAACCAGAAATATTTTCTGATATATACATCTGTGTACACATCCTGTGTACAGGAGTTCCAGTACTTCCATTACACAGTACACCTGTGTACTGAGCCTGTGTACAAAAATAGTAAATCCTAAAAACACTAAGTACATCGATGTATGCCATCTATGTACAGAATCTGCAACGCTTAACTGATTCAATACATCTGTGTATTGGCCCTATGTACAGAAGTACCAAC
The DNA here is from genome assembly GCA_030762895.1 of Sophora flavescens. Taxonomy (NCBI): domain Eukaryota; kingdom Viridiplantae; phylum Streptophyta; class Magnoliopsida; order Fabales; family Fabaceae; genus Sophora; species Sophora flavescens. The sequence goes on from CM061067.1 coordinate 140,635,566, forward strand.
CAATCAAAATTAACTTATAATTCAAAATAAAACACCCTATATTTCATACAAATTGATTCAAACCATTTAAAAACACATTTTAAGAACAATCAAGCATTCAATAACATCAAATATCAAACAATTATGCCCATTGCCATTTATCTAGCTTTATTTTTCACTATGGTTTCATTCTCATCAAACCTGTTCATAATAAAAATTCATTTGGTTCCAATGGTTGATTTATGATCGATCAAATAACTTTAAACAAAAGGATGTACAATCACATATTAATAATGATAATTGTAAAAGATATTCAATCAATATTCTTTCTTTATCGTTAAGCGTAATGTGTTTGGAGAAGCCTCTATCATGATACCAATTTGAGTTCTTGGCCTTCAAACACATCTGCAACACAGAATTTATGTGTGTTCTATAGGTACCCAAATCTGGTTGGGTCCTTTGCTGTTAGTAGCAACATATGTTCCTTTTGGAACCCAAATTTGTTTAATGACAACATGTATATTCTTTCTAAGTTTACAAGTAGCAGCTGTATGACCTTTCTTTAAACAATAATAACATTTCACAAAAGGACTAGTACATCTGTGTACACATCCTGTGTACAGGAGTTCCAGTACTTCCATTACACAGTACACCTGTGTACTGAGCCTATGTACAGAAATAGTAAATCCTAAAAACACTAAGTACATCGATGTATGCCATTTATGTACAGAATCTGCAACACTTAATTGATTCAATACATCTGTGTATTGGCCCTATGTACAGAAGTACCAACCAATCAAAATTAACTTATAGCTCAAAATAAACACCCTATATTTCTTACAAATTGATTCAAACTATTTAAAAACACATTTTAAGAACAATCAAGCATTCAATAACATCAAATATCAAACAATTATGCCCATTGCCATTTATCTAGCTTTATTTTTCACTATGGTTTCATTCTCATCAAACTTGTTCATAATAAAAATTCATTTGGTTCCAATGGTTGATTTATGATTGATCAAATAACTTTAAACAAGAGGATGTACAATTACAGATTAATAATGATAATTGTAAAAGATATTCAATCAATATTCTTTCTTTATCGTTAACCATAATGTGTTTGGAAAAGCCTCCATCATGATACCAATTTGAGTTCTTTGCCTTCAAACACATCTGCAACACAGAATTTATGTGTGTTCTATAGGTACCCAAATCTGGTTGGTGTTGACGAATTTGGGCAAGTATACCCAGTCGTGCAAGTAATACGGTGGTAAGACCGGTTATCGTATCCACGGGGACTGCAACAAGTACTAGCACGTACCAATTCAATTACTATCTAAGTGATTCTTGGATTGAAGAGAGTTTTATGCTAACAAAAAGTAAAACTAACAAAATAAGAAAACAAACTCTTTTTGTAATTTCCTCAAATACTTGGAAGGCAATAAAAGATGGTCTTCAAATATGATAAAAGTAGCTGGGGTTAGGTTCACTAAACTTCATCCTCATGCAATGAATCAACTCAAAAACAATTTCTACTTCAGTTATGACAATCAATCCACTAAATTACTCAAGTCCCGATTCCTCGGATGACAAGAGCCTAAATCCACTAATAGACCCTAATTCCTTAGGTGGCCTAGATTAATGAATTTGCATTAATATTAGGGATCATGCGATTGCTAATAAACCCAGTTCCATTCCTAGATACAAGGCTTACTAGGTGATTAATCTCAATTCCGGTTTCAACACGAATTTTCCAATTGCATATTAAAACACAAATCTAGTCATGGGGGTGCTAGCCACAACAAGCATTAAGTACAGAAATCAACCACTCAATAACAAAGAAGGAACTGTATTGCAAGATTACATCAAATACATAAGAATTCAGACATAGTTACCCTAACCCCAACAATGGAGGTTTAGCTACTCATGGTCATAGATACAACCAAAGAAAGATGGATGAAGGAGAGAAGGGATTCCATGGGGGCAATCCTCTGCAGCTGCCTCTGCTTCCACAAAGCCTTTAGGGTTTCCAAAACTCGTAGCCTCCAAGCCTCCAAGATCCCCCTCCAATTCTGCCTTAAACAGCTTATAACAGTGGGTCTGGTTTTCGCGCACTCGCGGGGCGATAGGTATCTCGCGAGGCGAGTATTAAAATCCTGGTCTTCAAAGAATTGGTCTCTCGCGAGGCGAAAGCGGATCGCGAGGCGAAATCGAAAGGTCCTTCTCAAATACGCCCGTGATGAGTATCAGGGCCTGGGCGTGATAGCTTCTGGTCCTCATTCTCGCGCGGCGAGACATGGTTCGCGGGGCGAACCAGAAAGGCTGACTGTTGCTGTTCCGCTGGGTTTCAGGGTCGCGTGGCGAGCTCCATTCTCGCGGGGCGAAACTCCAGAATTCTCCAGATTCGCGTGGCGAGAAATGGTTCGCGGGGCGAACATTCCCAAAATTGCATTTTGCACTGTTCCTTCATTCCCTTGACTCTCAAGTTAACCAGATTATTCATTGATTCCTGTAAAACAACACACAAAACCACCTTATCCGTTCCAAAGGAAAAACTAACTAAAATCAAATAAAGAATGCCTAATCTATATGAAAAATGCATGCAAAAGTGTACAGCAAACATCATGTAAAATCACACTATCAGTTGGGTCCTTTGGTGTTAGTAGCAACATATGTTCCTTTTGGAACCCAAATTTGTATAATGACAACATATATATTCTTCCTAAGTTTACAAGTAGCAGCTGTATAACCTTTCTTTAAACAATACTAACATTTCACAAAAGGACTAGTTGAAGAACTAGGTGCAACAAAAAACTTCTTGAAAGATTTTTCATATACCATTGGCTTATATCCAATTCCAGCTTTATTATAAACACCCTTTTGATGTCCTAATATGGCATTCAAGTTATCTCTGCCCATAGTGAACTTAGATAGAACTACATTCAGTTTTTCAACTTCATTTTCAAGTGTAGTGCATTTGGTGCAAGTTGAAATAGATGCAAGTAATTGTGAATTTTTAGCTTCTAGTTCTTTAAGCTTTATTTGTAAAGATGCATAGTCACTACATTGTTTTGAAATGATCTTCCTAGAAGATATAAGTTTTTTACCAATTTTAACATATTCTTCATGCAATTCATCAAAAGCCTCTTGTAACTCATCATAGGTAGGAGAAGAATCATTTACTTCAGTTTCACTATCACTTTGTTGACTTTCCATGAGACATAGGTTGGCTTCTTCATTTTCAGATTCACTACTAGTGGAATCCATATCATTTTCTTCCCAAGCTATGTATGCTCTTCTAGGCTTTCTTCCTTTCTTCTCTTTGTTGTCATTCTTCTCATACTTTTCTTTCTTTTGAATCTTTGGATATTCATTTTTGTAGTGTCCATGCTTTCCACATTCAAAGCATTTGATTGTAGAGGAAGAGCTTTCACCTTTGTTTGTGTTCTTTTTGGTAGGAAAACTGAATTGCTTCTTGTTTCTATTATTTTTGATGAATCTTCTAAATTTCATCATAAGCAATTCCATATCTTCTTCTTCGGATTCTTCATCTTCATCAAGGTCATCATCATCATCACTTTCTTTTGGTTCTTTAGAGACATGAGCCTTGAGTGAGATTCCTTTCTTCATTTTCTCCTTATCTTCATGGCTTTTCAATCTATTAAGCTCCAATCCGTGTTCTTTCAACTTGCCAAATAAAGTAGCAATCTGCATGGTGTCTAGATCCTTTGCTTCAGTAATTGCAGTAATTTTTGGCTGCCATTCACGACTCAAACATCTCATTATCTTGTTAATCTTTTTCTCATCTGTGATTGTATGTCCGAGTCCAGCTAGCTGGTTCACAATGTGTGTAAACCTCTTTTGTAGCTCATCTATCTCCTCACCATTCTTCATGTGAAAGAGTTCATATTCATGGACTAGTGCATTCATTCTTGCTCTTTCCACATCGTTGGTTCCTTCATGAGTGAGTTGAAGAGTATCCGACATTTGCTTTGCTGTTTTGCAATTGGAGACCCTGAAAAACTCATCATAATTCAAAGTAGTTGTTATAATATTTTTTGCCTTAGCATTATAACCAACTCTTCTCTTATCATCATCATTCCATTCATCTCTTGGTTTATTTTGTTTATTTCCCTTAGCATCAAGAATAAATGGAACATAGGGACCATTTTCAACAGCATCTAATACATCTAAACCAGCAACCTCAAGAAAGATAAGCATTCTCTCTTTCCAATAGATGTATTGGGAGCCATTAAAGGCAGGGGGTCAAGTGAGTGAAGCCCCATCACCCAGGATATCATTTGTAGCCATCTCTTGAAGCTATTAAGCTTTGTAACAAGAGTTTTAGCCCTGATACCACTTGTTGGTAATGGCTACAATCTCAAGAGGGGGGTGAATTGAGATATTGAAAACTTTTTCAACAATTTAAAGCAAAACAGAGTTTTATTAAAGAAAATTGGTTTTCACTCAATTTTAATTCCCAAGAATCAGGTTATGTAACAAGTAATGATGTTAAGAATAATTATAAGAAGTAACAACAAGTTTAACACAGATTGCAGATCAAAGATTCAAGTCAACAAGCATTCTTAAAACTCATTCACAACACACAAGTGCATATAACAAGTATATGGAGTTTAGAGATGAGAAGAACATGCAAACCGATTTATCCTGGTTCAGCTACCTCCTCTGGTAAGCCTACATCCAGTCCCACACCTCTGTGGTTTTTTCCACTATAATCAGAAATTACAATATCCGATTACAGCATTCACAAGGATAACCTCCTTGCTCAAGATCACACCAAAAAGCAAACTTGCTTTTCTATACCCAAGGATCCATTCTATCCTTGTTCAATCCTAAGAGATACCCTCTCTTAATCACACTAATTCGCAGAAAGAATTGAGTATAAGAAAGACTCTAAAAGGCTGATTATACAAATTGAAGTTCTAAGAAATATCATACTTTTCTCTCAAAGATGAAGCACTTTTGGAAGCTTTGGAATATTTCGAATTTTCACTTTCAGAATGTGTAAGGTGTTGAAAAGTGTTGATATGAAGTCCTTTTATATGTCTTTGAAGATTTTGATCCGTGGGTCTTATCACAAAACTTGTTACAAGTGATTACAAATCAGTTTGAAAAGTTGTAACAGAATAGTGTGTGTACTACATCTGTGTATTCGAATTTTTCAGACATTTTCAAAGCTTGTATACAGATTAGATATTTTGTACATTTGTGTATTAAACCAAGTTTTCACCTTTTTCAAACATATACACAAATTAGCTTCTTTTGTACACATGTGTATTTCTTGCGTTGTGCTTTAATACACATGTGTATACCTTGCATACACAGATGTATAATAGAACATCAACCCAGAATGTTCAATACACAGGTGTATCATTTTTGTACATCTGTGTATTGTCATATTTTTCAAAACAATACACTGATACACATGTGTACAACGCATGTGTACGAATTTTAGTTCCAGACCCGAGAGCTCACTTTTGTGTACACAGGTGTACAACACATGTGTACAGCCTTTCAACTTTGAACCCGATAGCATGTATTCGTGTACACAGGTGTACAACACATGTGTACAGGCAAATTTTCTTTTGTTTTTAAAACCCAACTTTTCATACACACGTGTATGATGCCTGTGTACAGAAAGGTTCTTTCTAAAATTTGAAATTTAGCTTTACATACACATGTGTACAACAAACTTTATTTCTTTATCAATTAATCACTTTTTGAAAAACCTTTCTTTTGAAAAACTATTTTGTTTATCCTTTGTAAAAATTAGTTTATTCTTAAATTTAAGTGTTTCACCTAAAAAATCAAATGTGCTATTTTTACAATAGCATCTAAAGTATGAGATCTTTATTGCTTGATGCTTTAGTCCTTGTCCATTGCTTTGTTGGTCTTCCATCCTTTAATCCTTGATTTTCCTTTTTCATGAGTGATCTTGCATACAATTTAACACATAATAAGTATATAGTCAAAATAAAAAATCTTATGCAAAATACACTTTGTTTGTCATACATCAAAACATGAATGAGGGCTTAGTCTTACACGCCCATGCTCCCAGTTTGAACTCTGAAAATGGCCACACATTAAGCACGGCCGTGCAGCAGAGGATCACGACCGTGCAGATGAGCACGGTCGTGCCGAAAAGGAAGCATGATCGCGCTCCACTTAAGTGACAGTACGTCCGTGCTGGAGTTAAGCACGCCGTGCTCACCCCTCTGGGCAGAAACTGAGATTAAGGGCTTAAAGGGGGTTTTAACCCCAAACTTCCCCAATAACTCTATGTTGACATGATTAATTAATGTTAAAGATTAGATAACTCGGTTAATGGTTAATGAAGATAATTAATGATGATAAGATGTTTAAGTCGGTAACCGTTGGGTCATCGCACGTTGATAACTTTGGTGCTTATTGGCCAAGGTGGCCTCGATGCTTATTGGTCGAGGTGTTGATGATGTTAAGTCTTGGGTGCTTATTGGCCAATGCACGATGATGAAGTCTTGGGAGCTTTTTGGCCCGAGCAAAGGAGGTGGTTGTTGTTGTTTGCTGTTGTGCCATGCATAGAGCATTGGAGTTGAAGGTTGAGGGGGAGGTTCGACATAGGGGAGATCGCCCGAGGGTACGGTGATTTGGCCATCCACGGTAGGTCACCCGAGGTTTGGTGACCGCGGCCTCCCGTGATGAGGCATCCACAATTTGATGCGTTGGCTATCCATGGGGTTCACCCGAGGTTCGGTGAACTGCCAGTGTCGGTGCTTCTATGGCCAATACGGATATGTAACTCCGAAGTTGTTCATCCTGAGTTAGTTTGGATCCACATGCATAATGGAGTAGCGGAATAGTATTGCATTGCACCGCATAGCATACTTGATTTGGATGATGTTGATGTATGATGATATATATATATATATATATATATATATATATATATATATATATATATATATATATATATATATATATATATATATATATCTGTGTGTGCTGATGTATGCATATGATGTTACTCCCCGTTTTCTGTTTTCTTGTTTGTCATGTTTGGTTTCATGCAAAGGATGGCAAGCAGCCCGGAGAGGAGTGACTCTAAGGAGCCACCACTCGTAGTTAGGACCTTTCTTTTGTTAGTCTAGTTTTTAGTTGTATTCTGAGGTGTTTCCGGAACGGTTATACCAACTCCGTTGTGACATCGGGTTGGGACGTTTGTTATTGTTTTATTTGTTTATTGGTTTTAAACTTGTTTTTATTTCCGTGTTTTGAGAACTCGTTCATGTGGAACCTTTATACTCATGGACAAATGTTTTATTTATTTCAGTAAATACACGATTTATTTTTCAGCTTTGTCCTTTTATTTCTTTTTAACATGCGGGGTAGCAGGGTGTCACAGGGTGGGTACTATAGTACCTGTACCCGTACTCGTACCCGCACCCATACACTCTCTTATTTACGGGTAATTACCCATACCCGAACTCATACCCATAAAGTGGGTAATTACTCTACCCATTGTGGATATTTTTTGCGGGTACCCATATGGTAGGGTCCAAATTGCCACCCCTACTCTAATCAAATCTAGGAAAACGGACTTGTGGTAGTGAGATACTGTATCCAAACCAAAAATTTAATTGAAAATGCTAAGAGATATTTTTCATATGTGTATGCTTACTTATTAGTTTGCCCTATAGATTTAAGGAAATTTAAAATCAGGCATTATTCTAGATTTCCTTTAATGAGTTTGGAAATGAGGTTAATATGGCATGGGTGATGCTCTACAGCCAGGATGACAAATGGATGGATTGGATACATTTTTATTCTGATTGTAACAAATGAATTAAAAACAATCTATTATGATTGATAGCGTGGATTCTGGCAAGTGTACCGGATTCGTCGTCAAGTAATAAAAAGATCGATCCCACAGAAACCGTGATCTCAAATAACAATTGATTATTAAATCAATTAAACTGGACTATATAAAAAGAGGATTTGGAAAAGATTTGATTTTTGTAATAGGAATTAACTAGAAAATCATATATTTAAGAAGGCTATCAATTAAAACAGAAAAGTAAATCAATTAGGGGGTTTTCAGATCAAAAGGGATTCCTAGGAATTGGGTTACCAACAAGATTGTTCATGTTACCAAATTGACTACCCCTTGTTAATTATCAAAATTGCTTTGAAGGCGAATTTATCCTAAATAAGTTAATGCTCCCTCTCGGGTTACAAAAACCGTGCCCAATTAAACCAACCCCTACTCTCGTGGTAATCGAATCTAAACTGAACCCTTTAAGTTTTGTGACAATTCGTGAACCCTTGAAGGACCGCTTCTAACTCTCGTGATTTATGTCCTAAGTTTGATTCCTATAGATCCAATACCTAAGTTCACCGCTAGGTTCCTCCTTAGAGTATTTATGACAAGCAAATAAGTGCGCACCAGATTCACAAGCAATTCATGCGATAGAAACCAAATCGAAAGCGAAATCGAAATTAACAAAGGGAAAATATCAATTCATAACATAAAATAGATCTTGGGCATAGCCCCAATCCCTAGAAACAGAAAGACTACTCAAGCATTGCCATGTTAAGAGCAAGCTTGATTAACAAAAACATGAAAGAAAACCTAAGAGAGGAGGAGAAGAAGAAGAAGAAAAAGAAGAGAAAATCCTAATTTTGCCTAAGGTAGCAGCCCAAAAGTCCTCTAAGAGTCCCCTATTTTCGATCTTAAGTGCTCTATTTATAGACTAGGGTAACTTGAATCCCAAGCAATCACAATTTCATATCAAATCAGTTTCTAAAGATCCATATATCACGCGTCACGACCGTGATGGCTGTCACGGCCAGGCCGTGACTGATTCTGCCTTGGAGGTTGCTTCACTGGTTGGTCTGTCACGGCCGTGACCACCATCACGGCCTAGCCGTGATCAGTTCTGCCTGTGATGGTCTGGTTCAGCTGGCATGTCACGGCCGTGATGGACATCACAGCCTGGCCGTGACCAGCTCTGACTTTTCCATTCTTTCTTTTCAGCTCTACTCAATCATGGCCGTGATGGCTGTCACGGCTAGGCCGTGATGGGCTCTATTTGGCTCATTCTCTTCCTTTTCAAGCCCCATCTTCATGCGAGCTCCATCATGGTTAATCCTGAGCATTTAATCCTTAATTCCTGCACAACAACACCACAAAACCGTCTTACCCGTTCCAAGGTAAAAACTAACAAATATCAAATTTAATATGTCTAAGCTATATGAAAATACATGCAAAATAACAACGAAATATGAGGTGAAATCACACTCATCAAACTACCCCAAACTTAAGATTTTGCTTGTTCTCAAGCAATCATTAAGGCCAGACAAGATAAACAGTCAGAGCATGGATAGCGAACCCATAACCTGAGTAACTAATCCAAGTGACAGGCTTATTCAAATAAGTAACCAAGAGATAATCAATTTCAAGTCCAATTAGAAGATTAGGTTCCCTAAATTCTTATCTCTCACTAATTCGGGCACTCTTCTCACCTCACTCAAGTGTTTAAGGATATGAAACAATTCGCTCAATTTCCTCAAGGAAGGAACCCTACCATAAGCTTGACTATTAACCAAATCTCTACTTTATTAATGAAAACACATAAGAATCAAGATGTCTTTTATTTTGGTTGTAGTGGGTCCAGGGGATTAATTGTTAGGTGGGGAAATCAAGAAAAGGAAAATTCAAGAAGGCTAAACAAAATATCAAACAATGCAAAACATGACAACCTTCTAAAATACCATTTTGGGCTTTAGTTCACTTTTCCACCTTTCTTTCTCCTTTTTTTATTTTATTTTATTTCTCACTTTCTTTTTCTCATCCCCTTCTCCATTTTTTCCCTTTTTTGTTTATTTTATTTTATTTATTTGGAGAAGGGGAGATTTTCAACTTAAGAGAAATACTTTTTTTTCTAACTTTTTCATCCCACAATTTATTTTTCAAACTACCTTTTTGCCCTTTTTGCAATACTTTAAAAGGTGCCATTCCAAGCATCGTTTATCAAAATATTTCAAGGTACCAAGAAAAGTATTTTATTCTTTTAGGCTCAAAACTAGGCAACTAAGGGGTAGCATTTAATCAATCAAAGCTTAGAAGGCCAGAAAGATACCCAGTGCCTCAATCATTTTCAAATATGTTTTCAAAAAAATTTAAGTTTCAAAACGGTTTCAAGTCAAATTCTAGAGAATACAATCCAAGAGGAATAAAACACTCAATCACAAAGAATGGGGTAGATTTAGTGAGTACCCTTTTAGGCTCAAAAATCTCACATTTAGTAGTTTAATATCAATGAGAAACACAAATCCAAGGAACCACATGCTAATTATCAATTATCAGAAGATCATCTCAAGCATTTTTATTTTTAGCCTTATCACAAGAATACAAAAATTGGGTTCAAAAATTCACTGTCTCAATTCATTTGGCACTAAGTTCTCACAATTGGATGCATACTCTAAGCAAGGGGCAATCTAATCATGTGATCATGCAAAACTATGCCTATATGAATGCATCATGAAAAATGCAAAAATGCAAAAAATTGCAAAAATACCCCTACCCCAAACTTAAAAACTTACATTGTCCCCAATGTAAATAATCAAGTCGGAGAGAGGAGAATAATGGAACAACTCACCGAGGTGGTAGAGGGTGCTGGCTCACATGCCAGTCAAAGAGATGTTGGAAAATGTGTCACGGCCGTGAGTTCCATCACGGCTAGGCTGTGATCAATTCTGGTCTATAGGAGCTGACCTGTCACGGTCGTGAGTTCCATCACGGCTAGGTCGTGATACATTCTGATCTTCAGGGTCCTTCTCATCACGCCCGTGATGGATATCACGGTTGGGCCATGATCCTTTCTGATCTTCTTTGGTTATCCATTCACGACCGTGACCACCGTCATGGCCTGGGCGTGATGACTTCTGACTTTATTTTTCTTTGCCTTTTTGCTCTTACTGCTTTCATAACCGGAAATTACTTGGCAAAGCCATCAATTGGTGATCTTTCTTCTCTAATCTTACCAAATTATTCAAAAACAAAATTTAAAAACAAATGGAAAAGGGAAAGGAAACTTGGGTTGCCTCCCAAGAAGCACTTATTTACAGTCTTAAGATTGACCATACTTCTTTCAATCAACCGGGGTCGGCTGGGCTTGGAAGTGCAAGAACACCTCTCTTCCATGGAAGTCCTTCAAAGAGACTATTTTGTTCGTATGGCCAATTGCGCTTTCGCTTTGCTCTTTTCACTCTGAGTTTCATGGCCTTACTTCCTTCCGGGGAAGTTCTAACTCCACATGATGGGCAACTCCCATTTCATCATTATTTGGTGCATCATTCGTCATGCTAAGTTTGGGAGTTGCTTCCATATTAGGCTCTTCCTTCACCTCTGGAGGCATTATCTCGATCATGCACACATGACTCTCAAAAGAAGGGTTGTTATATGAGTTAGTCAAATCAAAATCTACCCTACCTTTCTCTACATTTGGAGAGAGCTTGCCATTCTTTACGTCTATTATTGCTCCAGCTGTGGCCAAGAATGGTCTTCCTAGAATGATAGGGAATTTAGAATTCCCGTTCATATCCAATACCATGAAATCGATAGGAATAAAAAATTTCCCTACCTTTATGGGAACATTCTCTAGTATGCCTAGAGGAGTTTTAGTTGAGCCATCCGCAAATTGTAGAGATAACTTGGATGGGCTCAATTCCTTGGTTCCTAACCTCTCAAGGATGGTATGCGGCATCAAACTCGTACTAGCCCCTAAGTCACATAAGGCTTGGTCTATTTTTAATTCTCCAATTGAGCAAGCAATGGAGAAACTTCCTGCATCTTTTAGTTTAGGAGGCATATTAGTTTTTATCATGGCATTATGCTCCTCAATTAAGCTCTTAGTTTCTATTTCTACTTGCTTTCTCTTGACCAACCTTTGTGGGAAAGGTATTGGGGGTTGGTAAGGTGGTGGAAGGACATACTTTGGCTCTTTCTCTTCATCTTTGCTTATGTCCTCCTCAAATTCCACATCCTTCTCAACTACCCCAAGCTTATCATCCCTTAAGTATATAGCATTACAGTGCTCATTGGGATTAATTTTGGGTTGCCCTGGAAACGTACCCTTAGTTCTAGAATATGTACTAGCTTGTTGGGCAATCTGAGTTTCTAACATATTATTATGGATGGCTAAGTTATCTACCTTAGATGTTAACTCTTTTATTGCCTCATTGACTACCCTACCTTGTTGCCCAAACTCTTCATTTTGCTTTGTTTGAGTTTCAACAAAATTTTCCAAGAGAGACTCAAGTCTAGACTTTTGTACCTGAGGATACCCTAACGCGGGTTTCCTATTACCTTGGCCTTCCTGGAATTCATGGTTCAACCTGTTGTTGTAGTTCCCGTAGGAGAGGTAAGGGCTATTCTTCCTTCCTTGGTTGTAGGAATTTGGTGGAACATAGTTTGGTAACTTTGGGTTCGTGTCATAGAAGTTGTGACAAGAGTTCACTTGTTCCCCTGAAGCACCGGATCCATGAGCAATACCATGTGGGCAATCCATTATGTCATGTCCCTGCATTCCACAAATCTCAAAAACAATATTAGTAGCACCTATTGAACTCACATTAGCCTTTTCAAGCTGATCAAAGCGTTTATTTAATGAGTCAAATTTAGACATAATCAGATCAGTGCTATTCATTTCAAACTTACCCCCCGAAATCTTTTTCGGGTTATTACCTCTTTTCGAACCCCATTGGTGGTAGTTGGTGGCTACGTTTTCAATGATATTGAATGCTTCGGTCAGAGGTCTATTCATAAAGACTCCACCAGCTACGGAGTCAAGTGACACCTTCGAATCCGTTGTAGAAGGTATGCACTAATAGCCACCTCTCGAGTCCATGATGTGGGCAAGATTCTAGCAATCCCTTGTAGCGATCCCCAGCTTCGGATAAGCATTCTCCATCCTTTTGGAAGAAGCTGATGATCTGAGTTCGTAGGTAGGCAGTCTTGGATGGAGGGAAGAATTTCTCCAAGAATGCTTGCTCCAGTTGGTCCCAAGTTGACAACGTATTAGCGGGCACTTGCTTCAACCAAGCTTTTGCCTTTCCAGTCAGAGAGGAGGGGAATAACCTTAAGCGTATGGTATCAATCGAGGCACCATGAATTCTAATTGCATCAGTGAACTCCAAGAATATCTCCACATGATCAGTCGGGTCCTCCGAGGGCAATCCTCCGAATTGATGTTGCCTAATCATGCTAATTAGCATACGTATTTGGGGCTAGCAATCCCAGTTCGCAAACCCCTAGCATTTGGGGCTGCGTAGTCCTTCAGTGGTTTGGTATCTGGTAGATTCGCCATGAGTGGAATGGGAATTAACCTCTCCCTCTCTCTTTGTAGTCTCCTACGTCTATGAAAGGTCCTTTCGATTTCGGGGTCAACTTCAATAAGGTTTCCAAGACTTAGGGATCTTTGCATAAAAGAGAAAACACCTATAAGAGAGAGATAGATACCCTAGAAAGAAAAAGAGATAAATGAAAAAAAGAAATATTTTTTTTAAAAAAACTATTAAAAAGAAAAAGTCCAGAAAAATCAATTTAAAAATTAATTGAGATTCAAGAAAGCACAGTCCCCGGCAACGGCGCCAAAAACTTGATAGCGTGGATTCCGGCAAGTGTACCGGATTCGTCATCAAGTAATAAAAAGATCGACCCCACAGAGATCGTGATCTCAAATAACAATTGATTATTAAATCAATTAAACTGGACTATATAAAAAGAGGATTTGGAAAAGATTTGATTTTTGTAATGAGAATTAACTAGAAAATCAGATATTTAAGAAGGCAATCAATTAAAACAGAAATGTAAATCAATTAGGGGTTTTTCAGATCAAAAGGGATTCCTAGGAATTGGGTTACCAACAAGATTGTTCATGTTACCAAATTGACTGCCCCTTGTTAATTATCAAAATTGCTTTGAAGGCGAATTTATCCTAAATAAGTTACTCCCTCTCGGGTTAAAAAAACCGTGCCCAATTAAATCAGCCCCTACTCTCGTGGTAATTGAATCTAAATTGAACTCTTTAAGTTTTGTGACAATTCGTGAACCCTCGATGGACCACTTCTAACTATCGTGATTTAAGTCCTAAGTTTGATTCCTATAGATCCAATACCTAAGTTCACCGCTAGGTTCCTCCTTAGAGTATCTATGACATGCAAATAAGTGCGCACCAGATTCACAAGCAATTGATGCGATAGAAACCAAATCGAAAGCGAAATCGAAATTAACAAAGGGAAAATATCAATTCATAACATAAAACAGATCTTGGGCATAGCCCCAATCCCTAGAAACAAAAAGACTACTCAAGCATTGCCATGTTAAGAGCAAGCTTGATTAACAAAAACATGAAAGAAAACCTAAGAGAGGAGAAGAAGAAGAAGAAGAAAAAGAAGAAGAAGAAGAAGAAGAGAAAATCCTAATATTGCCTAAGGTAGCAGCCCAAAAGTCCTCTAAGAGTCCCCTATTTTCGAGCCTAAGTGCTCTATTTATAGACTAGGGTAACTTGAATCCCAAGCAATCACAATTTCAGATCAAATCAGTTTCTAAAGATCCATATATCACGTGTCACGGCAGTGATGGCTGTCACATTCAGGCCGTGACTGATTCTGCCTTGGAGGTTGCTTCACTGGTTGGTCTGTCACGGCCATGACCACCATCACGACCTAGCCATGATCAGTTCTGCCTGTGAGGGTCTGGTTCAGCTAGCATGTCACGACCGTGATGGACATCACGGCCTAGCCGTGACCAGCTCTGACTTTTCCATTCTTTCTTTTCAGCTCTACTCGATCACGGCCTGGCCGTGATGGGCTCTGTTTGGCTCATTCTCTTGCTTTTCAGGCCCCATCTTCATGCGAGCTCCATCATGGTTAATCCTGAGCATTTAATCCTTAATTCCTGCACAACAACACCACAAAACCGTCTTACCCGTTCCAAGGTAAAAACTAACAAATATCAAATTAAATATGCCTAAGCTATATGAAAATGCATGCAAAATAACAATGAAATATGAGATGAAATCACACTCATCAATGATCGATTAAAATTTCATTAGAAAAAGCTAATCCATCCATGATCCATTAAATAAGATAAAATCCATCTAATCCATCTAATCCATCCATTAACAACTTTTTTACGGATGGATATACAATTCATCCATTAAAATTTATTTTAAGAAATTGAATAATTTTATATCTCTTTTATTCATCCATAAAAATATATTTAAAAATTAAATAATTTTTTTAAAAATTAAAATATTCTCCCTACCCCTCCCTCTAGTCTCTCCTTTTTCTCCCCCTCTCTCTCTCCTCTTTCTCCCTCTCTTTTTCTTCCATTTCTCTCCTGTCTGCCTTCTCTCTCTCCACTCTATCTGATCACGATAATTTTGTATTAGGACATTTTTCTATTATGGAAGTTCTTGATTATATGCATCTACAGAAGTTGTTTTGTCACAACGTTCAATGACCTCGTTTTGCAGCAGAGCTTGTTACGACATTTAGCACTTCCAAATTTTCAATTAGTTAATACTTTTTTTTAAGTTTTCTTAGCAACAAAAAAAGAATAGCAAGAAAAAAAGAAAACGTACGTGAACTACTACTGGTGCTTGAAAACAACTAATTAGTTAAACTTAATACAATAGAAAAGAAAAAAAAACAAATAAATAAAATTGAAAATAATGAAGAGAAAATAATAAGAAAAAAGAGAAAATTAGATGGAGTTTTTTTTTTATTTGGTGAAAAATGATTTGAAAAAAATAAATTTGTTTTGGAGTGGATAAAAGTTGATCCATTACTTTTTTTTATTGTTGGTCCAATGGATTTTTAAAAAAATTTGGGTGGATCATAAACCATCCACTAGAAAAATAATGCAATCCATCTAATCAATCTATATTATTTTTTATAAATGGATGGATTGGACAAATTTTCTAATGGATGGACTAGGGTGGATAATGGATCCAGGGCCGGTCTTGAGATTTTGGTGTCCTGGACGAACTCAGGAAAATGTGCCCTCATAATCATTTGAAGATTGTCCTCCTTGCATTTTTCCTGCAAAATCTTTAATAATCAAATCATAATCAAGGTTTTTAAAAAAAAAAATATTTTTGATAGAAAACAAAGCAAGACTATTTAATTTACATTGTGATATAGTAGATCGTAAATAAGATTTTAACAGTATTAATTTAGAAAAACTTCTCTCAATTGATGCAACAGTAACAATGATAAATGGATAATATGTAAATATTTTATAAATTATATAAATTTATAAATTTTTATATAACATTTATATATACTATATAAAATTTTACACTATCTGTATCTGATGCTCCCAAAAAATTGGGGTTTGGACAATCGCCCACATCGACATTACTTTCCCTGAATGGATCCTTGGATTATTTTACCACCCCTGCTCTACAGTTTTGTTACTGATGACCAGTGGACCTTGTTAAATTATGGAGTGAATGAGACAAAAGCATTTGGATCAAATGAGACAAAAATACATGATGCTAATATAACAAAAGAATATTCTGAAAATGATGCTGCTCAAGGTCATGAAAATGAGGAAAGAAAGTGCTGAGTCACCAGGAATGTTTTGTCATCTAGTGCAAGGAAATCCACCTCAAAATCATTCCAGAATCATCCATCCAATTATTCTTTTTACCTTTTGTAACAACCTAACAGAATTGGCAGGAGCTAATTCTGTGAAGTAATGCCTAGAATAGCTGGTGTGCACCTTTCCCCTTTTCTATAAATTGAATAACTGTAGCTTATTGTACTTGAATGATTCAGCAATACAACTTTCTGATTATTCCATTTGTCATTCTTCTATGTTTATTTCTTTTATTCCAAAGTTTAAGATGGTATCAGAGAGCGTTTAGCTCTCTGCTTGTGCGACTCTGATGGCCAAAGGCAGTGCTTCAAGTGGTTCTGTCCAAAATACCGATCCTTCACAAGACCCTACTAGCCCTTATTTTGTCCATGCCGGAGATGGACCTTCATCAGTTACTGTTACTCCTGTTTTGAACGGATCAAACTACCATGCATGGGCTCGATCTATGAGGCGAGCGCTAGGAGCAAAGAACAAATTCGAATTTGTGGATGGAAGTATACCCATTCCAAACAATGCCTTTGATCCGAGCTACAAAGCTTGGAGCCGATGCAACATGCTCATACATTATTGGATCATGAACTCAGTTGCTGAATCGATTGGCCAAAGCATTGTATTCTTGGAAAATGCAGTAGATGTGTGGAACGATCTAAAAGAAAGGTTCTCACAGGGTGATCTCATCCGGATTTCTGATCTTCAACAGGAAATCTATGGTCTCAGGCAAGGTTCTTTTTCAGTTACTGAATTCTATTCTGAACTAAAAATTCTTTGGGAGGAACTAGAGACTTATATGCCTATACCTTGTTGTGCTTGCCCTGTTAGATGTAATTGTGCTGCAATGAGAAATGCAAGAAACTATCATACTCTTAATCATGCTATAAGGTTTTTGACTGGTTTGAATGAGAATTTTTCGGTCGTTAAGTCTCAGATCTTGCTAATGGACCCTTTACCTAGCATGAATCGAATTTTCTCCATGGTGATTCAACATGAGAGACAGAACAACCTTTCTGTTTTTGATGATTCAAAGGCACTAGTAAATGCTGCTGTTGACTATAAAAGAACACAGGGAAGAGGAAAGGGCTTTGTCCAAAACTCAGGACCAAAGAGGGTATGCACCTATTGTGGAAGGACAGGGCACACGGTGGATACTTGTTATAGGAAGCATGGCTTCCCTCCACATTTTCAGAAAAACAGTGGATCAATGGCAAACAATGTTTCAAATGATGCAGAAATGAAAGAAACTCTCTCAACTATCGGAGAAGCACATCCTGTTACACCTCCCAGCTTCACTCATGAACAATATGAGAAACTGATCAATCTGATTCAAGGCTCTAGCATGAGCCAGCAATCTGCTACTATGGCTAATCAGGTTCACATTACACCACACTTTGGTCATTCACCTACTGAAAAGACAAAATCAGGTAAAACATTTTTTTCTTCATCTTTCAATAGTTTTTCCTTAAGCTCATGGATCATAGATTCTGGGGCTAGTGATCACATCTGTGGATCCTTGAAATGTTTTGACACTTACACTGAAACTAAACCTGTCAACATAAAATTACCTAATGGTCAGTTTTCTGTTGCTAAGCATATTGGTACAGTAAGTTTTTCCCCTGGTTTCTCAATCACTGAGGTGCTCTATGTTCCAAATTTTTCATTAAATCTGATATCTGTCTCAAAATTATGTAGTAACCTGAATTGCACAGTTGCCTTTACTGATTTCATGTGTTTCATTCAGGATTTGAAGTCACAGAGGACGATTGGTTCTGCTGAGAAGTTTGAGGGGCTATATCACTTGGTGGTTGGTGCCAAACATGCCTACAATGCCTGTGTTCAAGCAGCTAACATTCATGCTTTGCCAGAAAATGCCTTATGGCACTTTAGATTAGGACACTTGTCCACTTCTAGGATGAGTATTTTGAATTATGCTTTTCCTTTTGTTACTGTTGATCAAAGGGCAATATGTGATGTGTGCCACTTTGCCAAACACAAGAGATTGCCATACAATTTAAGTTTCAATAAAGTTGCTGCACCTTATGAATTGATCCATTTTGACATTTGGGGACCCATTTCCATACAATCCATACATGGCCACTTTTATTTTCTGACTGCAGTAGATGATTTTAGTAGATTTACTTGGTTAACTTTAATGAAATCCAAAGCTGAAGTCAGGCAACACATTCAAAACTTCATAAAACTGATTGAAAATCAACATAATACAACAGTCAAGACTGTCAGGACAGATAATGGCCCAGAATTTTTTATGTCTCAGTTCTATGCCTCAAAGGGAATAATACACCAAACAAGTTGTGTAGAATCTCCCCAACAAAATGGAAGATTTGAGAGGAAACACCAACATGTCCTTAATGTAGGGAGGGCTCTGTTGTTTCAGTCTAAGCTACCTAAACAGTTTTGGTCTTATGCTGTCATTCATGCTACCTACATAATTAACAGGGTCCCTAGTCCTATTACCAATAACAAATCACCCTTTTATATGTTATATGGTCAAGATCCTAACTTACACGAATTGAAGGTCTTTGGTTCTTTATGTTATGCCTCCACACTTCAGGCTCACGGAACTAAACTTGAACCTGGAGCTAGAAAGTGTGTTTTTCTTGGTTACAAGCATGGTGTTAAAGGAACTGTCCTCATGGATCTTAATAATAAGGAAATTTTCATTTCCAGGAATATGACTCATCATGAGCACATTCTTCCTTACAAAGGTTCTTCACCTCTTTCCACTTGGAATTACCACTCCACACCCACACCTCACCACCAAAGTACTACTCCCATCACATTACCCCAACCACTACCACCATTAAACACACAAACCGAACCTGCACCTAATGACAGCATTGCTGTTACCAGCCCTGATATTCCTGTCCTGACAGAAGCAGCATCTGAGATAGAAGCAGATACTGAGCAGATAATTGAGCCAAGGAGGAAGTCTAATAGGCAAAGGCATCGACCACACCACCTTGATGACTATGTGTGTAGCCTCCCAACCTCCACAGCAGAAGCGGTCACCTCAGGTAGTCTCTATCCCATTTCTTCATATCATTCTTTTTCAAATCTTTCACCATCACACCAAGTTTTTTCTCTAGCTGAACACACATCAATGAACCACACTCATACCAAGAAGCCAGCAAGCATGATTGCTGGACCAATGATATGAGACTTGAGTTGGAGGCCCTAGAGAGGAATGGTACATGGATACTTGTTGATCTACCTATGAATGTCAAGCCAATTGGGAATAAATGGGTGTACAAGATAAAGCACAAGGCTGATGGGAGCATTGAGAGATACAAGGCCAGGTTAGTGGCCAAAGGATACAATCAAGTGGAAGGATTAGATTTCTTTGACACCTTCTCACCCGTGGCCAAACTCACCACAGTAAGGACTTTACTTGCTCTTGCTTCCATTCACAAATGGCATTTGGATCAACTAGATGTAAATAATGCTTTTTTGCATGGTGATCTAAAGGAGGATGTTTACATGGTTGTTCCTCAAGGAGTCAAGTGTTCTAAGCCCAATCAGGTCTGCAAATTGCTTAAATCCTTATATGGACTCAAGCAGGCCAGCCGAAAATGGTATGAGAAGTTGACATCCCTGCTCATTAGCCAAGGGTATCACCAATCCAATGCTGACCACTCCCTGTTCACATTCAGTCATGGCAGCACATTCACTGCACTTCTAGTGTATGTGGATGACATTATCTTGGCAGGGAATTCTTTGGAGGAATTTGGTCGAATAAAGAAGATTTTGGACTTCAATTACAAGATTAAGGATCTAGGAACACTAAGATACTTCCTAGGATTGGAGGTAGCTCACTCAAAATTGGGAATCTCAGTGTGCCAAAGAAAATACTGCTTAGATCTTCTAGGCAAGCTATATGAGGATGTTGCATCCTATAGGAGACTAATTGGGAAGCTACTGTACTTGAAAACAACAAGGCCAGACATAACCTTTGCAACTCAGCAACTTAGCCAATTCTTAAGCAAGCCGACCATGACACATTATCATGTTGCCTACAGAGTAATCAGATATCTCAAAAACAGCCCAAGCAGAGGCCTTTTCTTTTCAAGAAACTCAGATGTTCAACTCTTAGGATTTTCTGATGCAGATTGGGCGGGGTGCCTTGACTCTAGAAGATCTATCTAGGGGTATTGCTTCTTCTTAGGATCTTCTTTGATATCATGGAAAGCTAAAAAGCAACCAACAGTATCTCGATCCTCCTCTGAAGCTGAATACAGAGCTCTATCTACTGCTGCATGTGAGTTGCAATGGCTGTTGTATCTTTTACAAGACTTACATACTATTTGTTCAAGAGCTCTAGTGCTGTACTGTGACAACCAAAGTGCCTTACACATAGCTGCCAATCCAGTCTATCATGAACGAACTAAACACTTGGAGATAGACTGTCATTTTGTCCGCAACAAAGTGCAAGAGGGTTCTCAGATTGCTGCCTATTTCGTCCTAGGAACAACTTGCAGACTTCTTCACAAAGGCTCTTCCTTCTTCTTCATTTACACCATTCATTTCCAAGATGGGCATGCTTGATATATACCATGCTCCAGCTGGGGGGGGGGGTGGTGTTAAATTATGGAGTGACACTACAACATTTTTCACTTTAGGCAACACTAATCTTGCCAACAGTTGAAAAACCGTTCCTAAAACATAGAATAAGCAACAATTTTATGATTGTAGCTAATATTATATACATTTTGCATCTCTTTTGAAAATACAATATAAAAGGGTTGCCTATCTATATTAGACAACACTTATAAAATTGTGGATGGATTATTGGGAACACTTTTTCCTGGGTTAGGATTTTAGAGAATGGTTTCAATAATTATATCATGCCCTCCAAAATAGGTTTTGCCGGGATTTTATTTTATCAATTTTTTTTAAAGTTTGCTTTGCGCTCTGAACCCTGTGAATCCCTGACCCATTCTGCAATTGTTTTTTCGAATTTTTTTATCAAAACTCTCGTAACTCCTAATCCCTAGTCTGCATCGTCTCTCTCTCTCATTTGTCTCCCTATCGTAACTTAACTCTGTAAGACACTTTTGCTTTCTTACTCATTCAATGAGCTTCATTCCTTCACAGAACCGAGAAGTTACTCTGCAATAATAAGAATCATGTTTTGATTTCAATGACGCACCGAACTCATATTTTCGATGCGAGCGGACTCGTAGATGACGATGTCGTCGTCGTCGCCGTAGTTCAAGGTAAGGAAGACTTTGCAACACAGCGGCAGCGGCAGTGAAGGAAACTGGTGACCTGAACGCACCGAATTCTCACTCTCCATATTCCAATTCTGATTTCCATCCAAATCCAAATCAATTCCTTTTCCTCCAATTCCAATTCAGGTTCCTCTCTCTATGTGTTTTTTATTTGTATTTATTAGCCATAATTTCACAAATTAGGGTTTTGTAGAACGAACAAAAATTCAGTTATTTTTTGGTCAGATTTAGGGTCTGTTTTTTTGGATGAATACCCCATGATTGGGTTTTATACTGATGTTGGATTACGATGTTTGTAATTTGATTTCAAAGTCAAAGTGGTTTTGCATGTTCCTGTAGCTTTTACTCTGTTATTTTTATATAAGAATGGATTTGTCGGTTTTGATTGCACTGTCAGCTTCTTCGGTGGATTTGGTGTTGTGTGTTAGAAGTTAGAAGCAGAGCTCCTGAGAGATGAAAAGCAATGTGCAGAGCATATCATGCTGGTTGATTTAAGACGCAATGATGTTGGAAAGGTTTGTTATAAACATTCGCTTTAGTTATGGATATCGGAATTGTTAACTGCTATAGCATGGATTTCTGACAACCTTGTCAGAGGCTTTATAAAGAATAACTCTTACATATTCCACCCAGTGTAGAGCTTGTGCAGATAAAGAAGACTGATTTAACAAGCTACATTGCCTTTGATTTTACGAATGTAGGGTCTTGAAGATACACAGATTTAATATGTTGGTCTTGCAAATAGTAGTATTCCCCATGCACTACAACTTGTTTCTATGATGCACGTGAAGGGTCTTAAAAGATGAATTTACATTCCCATGTGCTTTTAAAACCTACAGTCATCATGGTGAATTAACCATGGGTATACAGATTCATTGTTATGTTATCAAGTCTGGTTTTGAGTCTAGCTGTTATTGTATATCAGCATTGATTGATATGTATTTGAATTGCAAGCTACTGAATGAAGCAAAGAATATATTTTATCAATTCTTTAGGAACTCTCCTCTTGCTGATAGCTTGGCACTTTGGAATTTTATGATTTCAAGGTACGTTACCAATGGAGATTATGTTGAGGCTCTTAATTTGATTGCAAATATGCATCTTTCTGGTGCATGTTTTGATTCCTATACCATTAGCCTTGCCTTGAAGACCTGCATTTACTTCCAGAACTTGAAATTGGCATCTCAAGTGCATGGTTTTGTTGTCACAGGTGGCTATGAATTAGATTTTGTTGTTGGAAACATTCTTATTGATCTATATGCAAAACTGGGCAATGTTAAGAGTGCATTAAAATTGTTTGAAAGGTTGCCAGATAAAAATGTCGTGTCATGGTCTAGGTTGATTACTGGTTGTGCTAGATTTGGTTTAGGTACATTAGCTTTTCCCCTCTTTGTGGATATGGTTCACTTTGATCTTGATATTGATCATTTTGTCTTTTCAGTTGTTCTGAAAGTTTCTTCAATTTTGGCATCTCTTCGAAGTGGCGAGTAACTTCATGCTCTGTCTAAAGAAGGGGTTTGAATCAGAGACAGTTATTAAAACTGCTCTTATTGATATGTATGAAAAATGTGGTGTGATTGAGGATGCCTTAGCTTTGTTTCGTTATCTTTCAGAAATAGATACAATGTGTTGGTGCCTGACATGCTCTTTAAGCCTGACAAAACTATATGGTGATCCTTGCTTGGTGCCTGTGGAACTCACAATAACTAATATCTTGCAAATATTGTTAATACACATCTTCTTGCCTCCTTTCTCTTAAGAAGATTAAGAATTTGTGAACTTCTATGACAAACTGTGATTCCTTGAATATTTATTGTCTCACTGCTTTCTTATTTTCCTTATTAAACTATTAAACTATATATTGTTTTTATGATACATCATCGTTGTATCCAACTTGCTTGAGTACTCCAATATTATCTTTAATTCCAATTTATAGTGCTTACTAAGTTTTGCTTCCATTAACTAATTGTGCAATTCCCGTATGCAGTGTGATTCAACAACATGCATTGCATCTGGAAGGGAAGGGAGCTTGAAGGCCCTGAGACTAGCCAGCATTAGTTCTGCTATCCTACACTGCATTGCATGTACAAGACAGTGAAGAACTTGCTGACGTTGCAGTGCTTGAATGGTCATCCAAGCAATCTTCCATGATACATGATGAAATCCTCGAAGCATTGTTGCAAGAGTCCAAGAGTAGGTTGGAGCTTTACCAGTCTAGATCGAGGTTCAAGAGGATTCCATAAATTATTACATCAATAAGAAGAATACTAGAGTGGCATCTTTATTTTTTTTCGGGTGGATTAGTACATTGTCATCTTTGTGAAGGTTTTCCAGCCATTCGTATATATTCTATCATTCTCCCGAGTATATAATTGTATATACAATATAATGAATTCTTCAATTTTCCAGATGCATTTTCAACAAACTGTAGAATTGTTCCACTTCCACAACAACAACAAAAAAATCATGACAATGAAGTTGCCAATGGAAGCAATCATGACTCAAAGCAAAGGATTTAGTCAAAGTCAAGATCCAAAGAGTCAATCTGTTGGTACAAGTCAAATGAAGTTGCCAATGGAACCAACCATCACTCTACCTAAAGGATCTAGACAAAATCATGATCCAAAGAAGTTGTCAACCATGACACAGAAAAGGATCTAATCAAAATCAAGATCCGAAGAGCCAATCTGTGAGTGCAAGCCAAAAGAAGTTACCTATGAAAGCATCCATGGCTGAAATCAAAGGATCTAGCCAAAAGCAAGGTTTAAAGAGGCAAGCTGTGAAAAAGGCAATGACTCAAGATGATGAATCAATGGCAATGCAACAAAGCCCTATGAAGAAGACAAAAAGAATCCCAATTTGCCCACCAATGTTAATTGATGAGTTTCTTGAAGAAAATGGAGAGGTCGGTGAGCAAGAAGAGATAGGAAATGAGAGTGAAGATGAAGAACAAAATGACATCGAACAAGAAGAATATGCACTCCAAGAGGAAGGTGGTCAAATAAATGGTAGGGAATGTATGTATGCCATATTTGTTTAGTTATATGGAATTGGTTAGTTATAATTTGTTATACACCTTATATATGTATGCCATCTTTTGTATTTTATCTTCTGTTGCATAACTTCTATGTCAATATAGGGGCGTCTAAGAAACAACATTCGCATGAGATGAATAAGATGTTTAAGAAGGTTTATGGATTGGAAGCACTTGTAAGAAGTTTATTGAAGTAAAACAAGCCAAATTTGGATGAAGAGGATTTGGATGATATGATGGCAAATGCTTTAGGCAACGAAAACAATGCAGCATCACATTCTTCTACATGAACTCATGTTCCAAATAACGAACAGGTATAACAATATTTATCAAAACTTTATTTGTGTATTTAATTTGCCCGCTAATAATATTATTTGTTCCAAGTTGAGGAAGTAATGGATACTACTATAAACAAGTTATTAGTTGTAGCTACTAGTTAAATAGGTTTCAAGTCATTAATAATAGCTTTTGACTATTATTGTTCTCAAAAATTGTGCAATTTGTAACATAATATGAATTCTGGTGATGGAGGATTGGATTACTTCTTTATGTTTTAGTTTGGATTCTACATGAATTAGCATTTAAAATATCCTTAAGATGCATAATTTCAATAATGCAGTTCACTTAGAAAAATTGAAGATCCTTTTCATTGTATATAAATTGCTCCAATATAAATCCCTCATTCCGTCTAAAACTTGCTTCCTTGGCATCCCTCATTCCTCTACCTTCATGATTTTTTCTAGTTTGAAGGCTTTACATGGTTTATGCTTCTACTGATATTAGTTTGTACCTTATATGGGTAGCTTTTGTTTCTTGTTTTTTCGTTCCATGGTTCTTCAAGTCGGTAATGTGGTGTTGTGTAATTATGGTGAGCTTTGGTCTTTTCAAAAAATTCTCAAATATATCTGGTGGGCCTTTGAATATTTAGCTAGCTTTTACACTTGAGTTTGGTTTTTGGTTTTGGTTTTGGTTTTGGTCTTGTATGGTCATTAGATGTGTTGGGTCCTGTTGGTCTGTACTATGTCCATGGGGATGTGTTTTTGTTGGATCACAAGTGAGAATTTCAACCTAGTTGTAAATTGTTCTCTTTTATTATATACGGGTTCAGGTACCCCTTGTACACAAATATAAATATAGTTTAGCACACATAAAAAAAATGTTGCTTGTCATGCTTTTGATACTTGATATAAAATGGTGGAGAATGACCTTATTATATTATTGGTTCATTACTTGGCAATAATGCTTGAGACTTGTTTTCTTGGTATCATTAGGGAGCGAAGAGACTAGGTAGCTTATAAAGGCTCATGTTATATAAAGTACAGTAGCATGATTCCATTTTCTCCTCATTTCATAATCTAATTGAACTATATAACTCAGCTTCTAACTTATATATCTTTTGTCATATATGCAGGAAGATTTTCTTGGTGAGGAAGAACAATATCAAGACATAGAAGACGAATGATGATATTAACATACATTGAAGCATATAATCTTTATGGATGTTTTTCTTTTTTCTTTTGGATTTTAGAAGAAAACTATTATGTTAGCTTTTTTAAGTGGTATTAGTTCATATGGGTGGTTGCTCTGTTTGTGATGGCTCTCATAGTCTAAGAGTGTCGACATTTGAAGACTCTGTTTGTTGTGCAACTAGGAGTATGCTCTACAGGTCTGGCTGTCTTTGGCTTTGGTGTATTATTGAATCTATGATATCTTGTTGCAGAATTACATGTGACGAGTATGTTTTTCGGTGCTTGGGAGTTGAGTGAATAAAAAACAGTTGATATTTTGTTGCAGAATTACATGTGACGAGTATGTTTTTAGTTGTTGTAATTGAAAGGTTAAAATATATATTTAGTTATGTATAAACATATAAAAGACTTTCCTTGCAATATAATAAAAGCTAACATCGTTGTCGATTTATTCTATAATAGTTACAAAAATGTCCCCTAAAGTTGAGTTAATCGATTTCTATATTATTTACCAACAGTAAAATAAGTGTTGTCTATAAAACGTATAGCAACAATTACGAAATTGTTGCCTATACCATCCACCAATAGTTAAATAAATGTTCCTTATTCTATTTGCCAACGTTTAAATAACCGTGGCTGAAACATCTAGCAACAATTAAGAAACCGTTGCCTAAATAATATGAACGAAAATAGTTGCCATTGGACGGGTTTAAAAATCGTGGCCTATTCCCCTAATTTAGGCAACGGTTATTGAGATACCGTGGCCTAAAGCGAAAAACCGTTGCCTAAGGGAATAGGCAACGGCCACCTAGAGAACACTTTTTTAACCGTTGCCAAACCGTTGCCTAAAGTTTAGGCAACGGTTTTCATACTTCTAGGAACGGTTTTTTGTTGTTGCCTAAACTAAAAAATGCTGTAGTGTGAATGAGACAAAAGCATTTGGATCAAATGAGACAAAAATACATGATGCTAATATAACAAAAGAATATGCTGAAAATGATGCTGCTCAAGGTCATGAAAATGAGGAAAGAAAGTGTTGAGTCACCAGGAATGTTTTGTCATCTAGTGCAAGGAAATCCACCTCAAAATCATTCCAGAATCATCCATCCAATTATTCTTTTTACCTTTTGTAACAACCTAACAGAATTGGCAGGAGCTAATTCTGTGAAGCAATACCTAGAATAGCTGGTGTGCACCTTTCCCCTTTTCTATAAATTGAATAACTGTAGCTCATTATACTTGAATGATTCAGCAATACAACTTTCTGATTATTCCATTTGTCATTCTTCTATGTTTATTTCTTTTATTCCAAAGTTTAATTAAGAGACCTTCTCGTCAAACAGGTGTTCAAGCCTCTTTTTGGTTGTTTATCTGTATTCAGGGTTTTGGGCGTGCTGAGTGGATTGTGGACAGTTATTTTGCGCATGCCTCAGGGCGTTTGAAGGTTTTATTGCGGACAGTTCCTCTTCTTGTGGTTTGATATGTGCGGTAGAGACCTGGACATGTGTGGGGGTAAATGGGTGTATGGGGCTTTAGTGGGTTCTGAATCCGGTGGGTTTTTTTTTTCCGGTTGGTTTGATTACTTTATTGATTGGGTCCTTTTTGCGCTTGCCTCAGGGCGGTTTTTTTTCCGGGCTTTAGCTAGGTCCTTTTACTGATTGGGTTTATTGGTCTTTTGTAAAGGTAAGACCGTTTCTAATTTGGAGCAATATTTTATTTATATTTGATGGCTGTTGGGTGTTGGGTTGTATACGGGTAAGTACTTCTTCTTAATATAATAAGTGTTTATCAAAAAATAAAAAAAACATAAATATTTAAACAATTTACGAAAAAATATATATTAATACGGAAGTATATATATGCAGTTACAAACGGGAACCTTGTGTTATTATTTAAAATTAACACCTTTACATGATGATCAAAGCATGTAAGTCTAACAGCACAGTTAACCCGTCCTAGGTAGCTTCGAAGCAGAATGCGTGATTTTATTTTTTTTATTATATTCATTTTATTTTTTTGATAGGCTATTATATGTATTTATAAAATATCAACTCCGCTTGTGTGCTTCAAATTTAATTGTTCTCTTGCTCAAATGAAGAGCCAGCTACCAGCTAGTAAGTCCATTCCTTAGGAAGAAATATCTCTGGAGAAGAACTTTGATTCTGAGAAATAACACTACAATGCTGGGACACATCCTTCTGATCACTTTTCTTTTTTGTTGAATTATTATTGTACACAGCTCCGCATCTTGGGTCATATTTGTGAACTGCAACAAGACGAGATTAAGTCCATGGTAATTGACATTAATTCTCTCTATTATGTCATCATATATTATAAGTCTAATCGGATAAGGGTATTTGCTACACATAAATTTTAAAATTTCAGGATACTTTTAAGTAATTAAATTAAATATATATAATATTTGAAATGAAAACAAATAAGAATTGAAACTTGAATATGAGACCTTGCGGGGGTGATATCTGCACACCTAGTGCATGCACGTTAAGATTTAGAGCTTCAACAACTCGAGCTGGAAGGAGGACGGTAGCACAAGCTGCAAAACAATTATAACTGTAAGGTGCATATATAAATCCAAATTCTGCATATATTTTTATGAAATACATACTAGACAACAGCATTTGAGGAGGACGGCCAAACAAAAAACATTTGAAAAATACTTTGACTTAGTTGCCCTGAAAACATATGTGAAATATATGCACTAATTTTAGTAATTATCCGGTAAACTTTAAATCACTTGGACCCCCAAAGTCGTTAAAAATTGATTTATATATATATCAAAAAAATTGATTTAATATAAGTGATCAGATAAATAAACAGTTACACATCTTAACATGAATTTTAATATTGCCAAGATATGGTTTAGAAAAGAACACAGTTCAATTTCCATGTGAAAGAATTAACTTCTTTTTTTTTTTTGAAGTGATCGCCAGGCACATATGCACATATCATTATTAATGCAAGGAAATAAAAGGTCTCCGACCCGGTTTAATCTTGCTTGGTTGGAAGTTTGTGGTTGCACTGATCTGGGGTATGAATACGCCAGTACCATACGATCTCTGCTTGGATTCTATGAAAATAGCTTGCATTCCAGGTCCACCATTAGCAAGTCTTGGCCATTGATGTGAATATGTTGGCTTTGAGGTAGCTTTTGAGTACTGGAGAGGACACTTCAGTAAAAGATGAAGCTCTTAGGCGTACTAAAATAAAATTGTAAATAGGTAGCAGTGAAATCAATCCAGTCAACAAATACGTAAGACCAAATCCAAATGTGACACAGAAATAATGACAGAATCTGCAGCATAATTAATATGTAACAAAGGAGCAATTCTCCTGAAAGTAAAAAATAAAATAAAATAAACTTCGGTGTGAAGAATGAACTGGCAAAGATTGAAATTTTGACTTCTCGAATAATATATTTTAATAATTTTATGTGTTTGATTTTGTTAAAATTAAAATACTATAGTAAAGACATAAAAATGAGTTTTTTTTACCGGGATTTGCTACACTTATACTCAAATAAGTTCGGTTTAATTAGAACAAAAATATATATTTATGAATAACTAATCTATTTAATTTATATAAAATAAACATGAATCAATAAGATCAATAATTGTAGTTTCTTAATTTAAACTTATTAAAGAATATTAAGTAAAATAAATAGAATATATACCAAAAAAAGCATTGCTATCGTCGGTGCGAAGGGTTTAAGTACAAAATCCTAACAAATTGAAAATCAACCAATCAGAAAAATCATGAGTCACATATAAGAGGGAGAGGCGAAAGTAACAACGAATAGGACCGTGGACAACGCTCCTTATGAAATTCGTTTCTTTAAGTACTTTTGCGGCTCCAAATTCCATAGTAGATTATGAATGTGCATGTGCATGCATGACCAATATCGCACATGTTAAGATATGTCTAACTTAGCTCATGTTTGGAGTGACGTCCGAACAACGAGAAAACATTTGTGTAGCAGAAAGTATAAACTTGAATTTCTGAAAAAACAACGTTGAGATGCGATTCTCACGCAACGCGACAATTCCAAACATGCATTTATTTTTTTTGGTAAACCAAAGGAATATATTGATTGGGGATACGAGGGGTACCCCAACCCATATACATAAGAAAGGAATACATTGGAAGAGACTATGTAAATGAAATACTAAAACTGATCAGAGTAACAGCATTTTTATTACACAGACCTACCCCAACAGCCACACCCCATGCACTTAATGTTGCATGCTTCAAACTTTTCTTGTCGGGGTTGGACTAGTTTGGAAGAATATATAGTTTTCTGTTAGATTTGGAATGGTTTCTAATTAAGGATATTTTATGAATGTGGAAAGACGTAGGAGCAATTTTTTATTTATTTTTTATAGGCCAAATGGATTCAGTAATAAAGGAACCAAATTAAAGCACAAGATGTACTCAATTGTAGAGCCAACAGACTTACAAAGTACATGTAGCAGGGTTTGCAACTGTTGCAATATCAGACCCCCACCACCAGCAATGGAAAACTTTACCAATATACAAACAAGAACCTAAATCAGAAAACTTGAGATACAAGTTATCAACGTAGGAGCAATGTTTCTGGTGGGATAACTTGAGTAACAGCTAGGTTGAACTTCTATTTCATAGTTTTTCTACAAGACTGTTGCTACTTGGCTATCACCGACTCAAACACTT
Organism: Sophora flavescens; assembly: GCA_030762895.1. Classification (NCBI taxonomy): domain Eukaryota; kingdom Viridiplantae; phylum Streptophyta; class Magnoliopsida; order Fabales; family Fabaceae; genus Sophora; species Sophora flavescens. The sequence continues at coordinate 140,666,670 of CM061067.1, forward strand.
CCTAAATGTTAATCTATAGCCACATGTTTTATCAACTTTACGAGAAGTTTCTAGGTGCTTTAATTTTAGCTTCAAAAAAAACTTTTCTTCCTAACTACAACAAATCAGCAATATATAGTAGGAAACTAGCTATTTACATTTTAATTTTAATTTTAAAAAAGGGCATTAGTTTAACATTGCCGCTAAAGTTACCCACTTGTGTTGGTTTCGTCTTTATTTGAACCTTTTTATTTTTTTTCTTTTTGTTAAAAAAATAGAATCAAGCTACACTTGGGAAGGAAGTTAAAATGCAACCGGCCGTTCCGACAAACACCGAAGATCTGCATCTTATACTAAAGTGAGGTATTTAAAAAGCTTATAATGTTGTGTACCAGGAAAAAAAAAATTAAAAAACAAGCTTATCATGGCAGTCTTCAAATCATAGTTGACAAATGCCTTTAATATGATGATGTTGTTGTTTGATGAATCAGAATTTCACTTGCTGGAGTTGAATATAAATCCTCACACACATCTTTTAAAGTACAAAACCGGAGCATCATCAAATATGGCCACGTGCGTAACACCCGAACCAATAATCCGAAAATCCAAATTAAACCAATTAAATTAGTTTAGATTTGGGGTTCGTTGGGTTTTTCTTGTAGGTTCTTTAGTTATTTACCAACCTTTTGGCTATTCAATTGCCTCCGATTGTTGTAATAGCTTGAGATGTTTGTTCCATTTGTAACTATGTTATTATTATAAATGGTTTTGAGTACACCTAGTATTCAAGTCATGTATATATTTTTTTATTATCAAAAAAAAATTGGTTCAAATTTTTTTGGCGTTCGAATCCGAATCAAACTAAATCCGATGGTGATTAGTTCGATTCTCGGGTTCAATGATTCTCGATCCAAACCAAAACCGAGGCGAACATTATATATATATTTTTTGATATACACCAATTATTATATATATATATATATTTAAATATTTAATATTTAACATTTATTATATTTTAATATTTATATATATTTTAATATTTTAGATATTTAATATTTGAAATTTAATAATTTTATGGTCCAAACCGATCTAATTCGTTCTTCAATGGGTCAGTTTTTTTTTTCTTGAATGGATTGATTTGGTTCGAATTTTATAAGAAAATTGCTTAAAACGGAATCGAATATTTTTTATTGGTTCGATTTTTTTCTTTCTAAAATAAAATCAAACTGATCCATTACACCCCATCAATTAGGAAGCCTAGCTAATCATAATCAACCATAGACAGAATGAATGGATGCAAATAGCTAGAATAGTAGTATACCTGTGATCTTGGTTCCGTAGGTGATTTGTGATGACGCTGTTGATGTATTTGTTGATGGTTTTGGACCTTTTGGAGGCGGTTCCTCATATATACCTGAAGAAAAATTGAACCGAATATAATTAAAGCCGATTCGACACTAATCAAATTTTACTAGAAATTTTATATCATAAAATTATAAATGAAAGGCAAAAAAGAAAACCAGATACATTTTATCAATTCAATCAAACAGTTCCCTTTAATAACACCAACTTCTCAATAGCAGAGATAACATCAAACAGATATATATAGTAATCCAGAATTTACCACTTGGATGTTATATCAATGCACCGTTTTGATGGAGCCTTCATGGAGGAAATAAAATACATAATAAAGAAGGGAAAAGAAGACCTTCACCTTAGCGTCCCGTGCCTTGCCGACTCCACCATCATCATGAACAGAAGCCATGGCCTGATCAAAGAGAGAAAAGCTTCCTGTTTTGAGAACAGTTCAGTTGCTACTTGTTCTGGGACGAGAAAGAGAGGCGCTTTTAATTTAAAGCTCCAACTTCTGACCTGCAACTTAACTAAACAACTTACGTGCCGTAGGTATGTATGTATGTGTCAGTAGTAGACAATGGCAACGCTCCCTTGACAACGCGTGTTCTGTGCATGCTTATGTTCATTGTTCACTACCATGGAACTTCAAGCGGCGAGGTCGTTTAGCTACCGTCCCATTGTTTTTTGCTTTTTTTGGTGTAAAGGAGGACAAAATCCCAAGCAAAAGAAACAAAATTACGTATAAAGGAAATAAACGAGGAGATTTTTGTCATGTTAGATCAACCTTGGTAGGGTCTGGAAATTAGAAACAAACTTTGGTGGCTATGGTAGTGGACGTGGACGTGGACGTGGACGTGGGTTGGGTTCGGTAAACCCCTCCTTCTCTAGTTGTTGCGCTGCAGTTATTCTTTGCTTCATAACCTTCTTCTTATGTGTCCTTTGGTCAAAGTATATTGCATTTCTTTTAAAAGATGCTCTAATTGAATAACAAATTATAAAAAACAAAATATATTTTTCTTTAAAAATGAAATACCTCACTTTTAATATATTAAATATATTTTTTTTAATGAAAATTTACTTGTATATAAAGAATAAAATGTATATATGATTCCTTCAACACAAAAAAATGTATATATGAAAACATTTTATTTTTTAGGTTTCCTAGGGTATCCTTCGCACGCAACTGCGGAGACTAATCCCTCAAGCCGGGTAGGATCACAAGGGTGGCAAAGCTTTTCCTCAAGAGTTTTAACGCTGCTGCATTCCCAAGGCCAATATTCGAACTCGAGACCTTTGGTTAAGTTGAAAGAAATCCGTGTCATCTCATCTAAGCGTTCTTGGATATATGAAAACATTTAATCATTTTTTATAATTTTTTTTTTTTTTGAAAAATAATTTATAAAGAATGATAAAATGTATACATTATGCCATTTTTCAATAATTTATTTTGAAGAATAATAAAATGTAATGGTAGGAATTCGTAAAGAATGATTTTTATTGGATATCAATCACTAGTGCAATAAGTGCTTTTACGTCAGTTAAAATTGATATTTTACGTCAGAATACTGACTGACGTAAATACAGCTGACGTTAATAGTTAATATTTTAACGTCAGTTGAGAACTGACGTTAAATATAAAACTATTAACGTCAGTTCTTTAACAAAACTGACGTTAATTTTGTAAAAATTAACGTCAGTTTTTTAAACAACTGACGTTAAACATAAAACTATTAACGTCAGTTCTTTAAGACAACGGACGTTGATTTTGTTAAAACTAACGTCAGTTGTTATAAAGAACTGACGTTAAAGGTTTAATTTTAACGTCAGTTGTAATAAACAACTGACGTTAAAAGTGTACTGTATATTTTATAAAATACTATTAACGTCAGTTGTTTGATACAACTGACGTTAATAGGTATTTTTTTTTTAAATTCAGTTTTAAAATATCACTCACCTCAGCTATCCTTGAATTCAGTAAATATCCCAGTAACACAAAATATCACACACATTACAGAATTGCAAAGGAAAATTGAACAATGGGGGGACTTAAAACCAAAACCCATGTATATATATAAATAAATTTTAGTTCCAATGTCTAAAAAACAAAACTACCAATCTAAGGATATATATATACATGTTATTAATTAGTTTCTAAAGTCTAACAAAAAAACTATTCATCTAAGTAGTGCGGAGGTATCCCGTCAATTCCTTTTTCAGCCGCATACTTGAAGAAGAATTCAAATGACGCATCCTCAAGTCTCTTAACTCATCTTCTTGAATAGGCGATTGGTCGATAAATGCCTAGACACGTTCAAATAATAACAATAACATCAATGCAAGTCATCTTCAAAACTATAATATATAATTTAACAAGTTGTTTAAATATTACCTTCTTCCATCCATCCATAATAGATGCGGAGACTATGTTCAGCATATGAAGCATCACATAATAGCCGCACGACCACCCGTCATTTTGAAATCGAGACTACCAACAAAATTAATTTCAACGTCAGTTGAATATACATATAAATTAGTAATTATAATATTAATTATTTGATAAATAAACTGCCAAACCTTGAGGATGTTCCATACAGGATTTGCTTTAGCCTTAGAAGTCCTACTTCTCCCGTTGGCGCAACTTATGCTACTCGCCTTCAGCGCGCTATCATAAACAAATAATCATGTCGATCAATTAACAAATTCATATATCATGTGTGTAATAAACTAAAAACAACTGATATTAAAACTTAAATTAAATTTAAGATTAGTTACTTACATATTTATATGGGTGAAGTACGAACAACTGCCAATGGTGTTCCATACAGTAGGGAGCCAGATATAATTCTTTCGGATTGTCTCCCAACAAGTTCCCTAAGTATTTACTCAATGCATCGCCAGCAAAGAAATCGGGCAGAAGGATTGACGGATCTAAGAAATCGTAAACTGATGCAACGCCCTTATCAAGCTGAAGACGATGGAGATACCTAAGATATGAAAAGGTGTGGATGTTAATTACATAATATATATATTGAAATTAAAATAAATTATTAAATGGAAAAATACCAAAAATAAATAAGTTATAAAATTAAAATTAACTTACGTGCACCGGAGACCGATGACATTGCTGTTCATCCAGACGTTATTTCTGCAGGCGTTCCCGAGATCGTCACCACAGAAGGGAAATATCCTCCGTTGATCTGGGCGTGCCACCCATCCATCGTGCTCCAATGGACATTCAAAAATCACAAACGCATAATCCTCACCAAGTGAGAACAAACGAGTGATAGGTGACAGCGACACCAACGTCGACTTGGCCTTCAGTTTAGGAAAAATAAAATTGATAAGTTGTTGATAATTAAAAAAAACACAAGTAATTGTTTGGCTAATTTGGACATTAATAATGAATAAATACCTCTGTTAACATTTCGAGCTCACGTCGTTTGGAGTCCAATTCAAGCTCACGCCTTTTCATTTCCAACTCATGCTCATGGCGCTGGACTTCCAACTCCCGCTCCCTAGCTGCCAACTCATCGTCCTCCACATGTGCCCTACTAAAACTCTCTTTTGTGCTCACATGTGAAGGGTTGGCATGCCCTGCGGTGTCCTGGGATGTACCGACGGAGGAAAGCTCTCTGGCAAGCGCCTGCTTGAATTCTGGGTTGGATATTAAGCCTTGCATCAGATGTGTTGTAATAGCTGGGTTGGACATGAGGTGCTGAGTAATGTCAGCCAAAATTGATGCTTCATTGACCACCCGCTTTCGTGAAGCAGACTTGCCATAATATTCTTTGATGGTCACGTTCCCAGGAACACCGAGAACCCGACCAGGATGGTCTTTCTTGCCTAGAGCAGTCATCAAGACGTCCTGCCGTCCAGAAGGGACGAATGCGCCCTGGGAGGATTGTGCTTTAAGATCCATCTACAATGAAAAAAAATGAAAAAACGTGCAAGTGAAAAGTGTTGCAAATATCTATACAAATATCAATTGAAATCAAGTTAATTATTTACTTACAATCTTATCTGCCACTTCGCGAGTGGCATCAACTTTAAAAGATCCCGTCTTTGTCATGCGGCCGGCTAACCAGACATCCTCGCGGTCGATGTACGACGGAGTACTTGATGGTGTGCCCTCAGGCACCTCTCCTCTTTCAATCCTAGCAGAGTGCTCTTCCTGCTTCGCCCTCAGCCTATCCGCCATCATCTGCTCGATCCGAGTCTGGTACCCACCCTGAGACATGGTGTGGCGGTGGACGTTCTTCGCCTGATTCTGCCGACCCTTATTTGCCTTAGTCTATTCAAACAAAAACACATAATTAAATACAGTTAAATGATCTATAATAAGCATACAAAATTAACTTAATCAACCAACCTGAAATTCTCCATCCTGTCGACTCCTGGCAAACATATCCCAAGTATCCTGATCAATCCAAGGATAATCCGAGAACATTTTATCAAGCCGTTTCTTCCCAGATACATAGTACCCGGTAAGATCATGCTTGAACACATTCCAACGCTTTGATGCCATTTTCATACATTTATGACGATGATCCTCGTCATTTGGCACAGTCCAAGCTACCTACACATTAAATACATAACAATTGGATGGATTATAACTCGGATAATTATCTAATAATGTAAATCAAACGAATGTAAAGGTAAAATACCGTGATAGCTTCCCAAATCTGATCCTTAACGTTCTGTGGAACGTCATTCCAGTGGTTGTAGTTGATGCTTACGTGCTGCTTCGCTTGTAGAAACACCCATTTATTAAATTATTTAGCATGGGGTCCCTGGGCATTTAGATTAGCATCGAAGGACACCTCAAGCTTCTGTTCGCTTTGCCTGTCCTTCTCTAGTTTCTTCAACGAGGTGGCTCCTCTACCCCGTTTCCTATGAGCCTGTGATGTCTGTATGGACAAAAAAAATGATAAAATAGACGGTTGTAACATTATAAACTTACATTAAAAAGAAGGAGTAAAGATAGTATATAACATGTAAACTTACACTAGAATCAGGCGTAGGCGTGATCGGGTCCTGCGAAACCCCCACAGTGTCCTCCCGTGCATGTGGGCTATCCGACTGATCCATATGTATGCTTGTTCAGAAACAATATATATGTATTAACATAGGTTATAACTCAAAATAAATACAGAAGTATAAATAAAAATAACTAGATAGGTCCTGTAGATATACAAAACATCTATATATCCAATATAAGGACAATACGGGAGATTGAAAACTATAGTTTTTGAAGATTGCCAAGCACTGGTCACGGCCTGGCCGTGATGTCCATCACGGCCGTAACGTGCCAATTGAACCAGACCCTCATAGGCAGAACTGATCACGGCCTAGCCGAGATGAGCATCACGGCCGTGACAGATCAACCAGCAGAGCAACATGCACTCAAAACCAAAAATAGAGACATTCCAAACAACTCAAACTCACGGTTTAAAGTTACAACTACTGAGACTACAGTTTCAACATACACTCAACCAAAAATAGAGACATTCCAAACAACTCAAACTCACAGTTTCAAGTTTCAACTACGTACTGAGACTACAGTTTCAACCAGCAGAGCAACATGCATACACTCAAAACCAAAAATAAAAAAATGTGCCCAAAAGACTCACCAGAAATAGGCGCTCGCGTGGTGGTGGGGGGGAAGCTCGAGTGGTGGCCAACGTTCGATGTGGTTACTGAGAGCAGAGGGACAAGGAGAGTTAGTGCGCGGGAAGGGGAAAGAGAGATGTCAAGTTATTGCAAAGAATGAGCGGGAAAGACAGAGTTAGGGGTTAAGAGTGTACCTCACGGTGGTGACGAAGAAGCCCTCGCGGTGGTTGCGATGGAGATGAGCTCGCGATTAGGGCAGAGTGAGAGCGAGAGTGAGGGTTGAGAGTGAGGGTTGAGAGTGAGGGTTGAGCGTGATGAAAAGAGAAAAGAGACGTACAGAGAAGTGCAGAAGGCGCGCGGGTGCAAACGTTATAATTAAAATAAAACAACATTTTACATCAGTTGTTAGTAAAACCTGACGTTAAAGGTCATATATTTAACGTCAGTTGTCTTAAGAAACTGACGTTAAAAACACTCAGACTTATTACGTCAGTTGTTAGTAAAAACTGACGTTAAAGGTCATATATTTAACGTCAGTTGTATTAAGAAACTGACGTTAAAAATACTCACACTTCTTACGTCAGTTGTATTACCCAACGGACGTTAAAAGTTTATTAGTTTCTGTAAAAACATTCATTCCTTTGACTACTGTGCTACTTACTCATGCACCTTGTAACTTAATCCTCTTAATGAGCATTAAGTTTATAGATAAGTTTTCAAGAAAATCAGAATAGCTTAGTAACTTCATCCCCTGCTCCGGCCTATAAATAGCTTCCTTCCATCCTTTTAATTTTCAGCTTCACAATATGGCTCTGTCATGGAGATTAACTTCATCACTCTTTCTTCCTATGCCTAGACTCAAAGATCTTTGTCTTAATGGTCAAACAATTTCTGAGGTTGTGTAAATCACATTACATGGATGGTAAGGTTGGGTGAATCACGTAATGTGATTCTCTCACTTTATTTCATCCCCGTCATCCCTTTCACTTTGCTTTGGAAGCAAGTGACTGTGGATTCAAGACGATGCATCAAGGAATTCCAGTGAAGAAGAAAGATGCAAAGATCCATTTCACTTTGCTTTCGCTGCTAGTGACTGAGGATTTACTTTGCATCATGGAATTCAAGTGAGGGAGGTGATGCATCCATTGGAGTTTCTGATGACAGGACTGAGAAGAAAATGATGTTGATGCAGAAACTTTTTTATATTTTAGGGCTATGTTGCAGAAATTTTTTATCTTTTAATCATGTAATTTTAACTTATGAATCGCTTCAATGACATACGATTTGATTATACATATAACTTGTTTTATGTTAAGTGTTTATTTATTTTAATTTGCACAAGAATTTGTTTACTAATTCAAGCTAATTAATAAAAATTAAAAATAAACTTGTATAAAAAAAAAGGTTTAGAAATAAACTGCAGTACTATATGGAGTGATCTGCGTTAAGAGGGACAACAGGGACATGACAACCAATGAAATGAGTTTCATAATTATTTACGTCAGTTATTTAAAGAACTGACGCAAATAGTGATTTAATATTTACAAACTGCCACCACCTCATTTTTAACGTCAACTTAATTTATGACTGCCAAGTTCCCGTATATTAATTACATTATTTCCAATATTCATTCTGCAAGTTTATAATATATAGGATTATTTACGTCAGCTATTTATTTAACTGAAGTAAAAATCAAACTTTTAACGTCGATTTGTATAAAAAAGCGCGTTAACAATAAATATTTTTTATTTTAAAAACACTTTTAACGTCAGTTTTTTTAAACAACTGACGTTAAAAGTGTATAGATATCTGCAAAAACATTCATTCCTTTGACTATTGTGCTACTTACCCATGCACCTTGTAACTTAATCCTCTTAATGAGCATTAAGTTTATAGATAAGTTTTCAAGAAAATCAGAATAGCTTAGTAACTTCATCCCCTGCTCCGGCCTATAAATAGCTTCCTTCCATCCTTTTAATTTTCAGCTTCACAATATGGCTCTGTCATGGAGATTAACTTCATCACTCTTTCTTCCTATTCCTAGACTCAAAGATCTTTGTCTTAATGGTCAAACAACTTCTGAGTTTGTGTAAATCACATTACATGGGTGATAAGTTTGTGTTAACCACATTATGTGAGTTGTTCACCTTATCATCCTTCCGGAGAATCAACTGCTGGAGGGCAAATCAGGTGCTCGGGCGTCACAGTTCCAAAACCTCCGCTTTGGCAACAAGTGACCGTCATGGAAGTCTCTGGAATCACTGCCTTTGCTTGAAACAGATCTAGTGCACCTGTTTTTGCCTCTCTTGAGCTCTCTCATGCCCCCCAGTTTTCTGAGGTCTTCGGAGAATATTTCATTAAACTCTCTGATGGGATGTAGCTTTAATGTTTAGGATTTTAAACCCTTTCAATGTAACTTTTTATAGGATTTTAAACCCTTTCAATGTAACTTTTTATAGGATTTTAAACCCTTTCAATCTTCTGCATCAGTCTGTATTACACTTCATGAATGAGATCCGGTTTGGGTTATTGATTCAACTTTTACTTCGCACATATATTTTAGTTTTCAAAACAGAAACACAAAACATCAAAGCAATTCATGTGAAACTGAAACTTTGAGGAAGGCAATGCAGAAGGGTACGTATACTAGATAAAAAAATTATTAAAATAACATTTAACGTCTGTTGATGTAAGGACTGACGTTAAAAGTGAAGTGACTCACTTTTAACGTCAGTTCGATAAAGAACTGACGTTAAAATGTTCACTGTTAACGTCAGTTGTTTATTGAACTGACGTTAAAAGTCAGTCACTTCACTTTTAACGTCAGTCATTAAAACAACTGACGTTAAAATTGAATTAATGAAGTCTGATATTTACAAAACTGCCACCGCCCCCCTTTTTAACGTCTAGCTTTTGGTTAACTGACGTAAACCTTTACCGTCTAATGTATATTTTCCACTAGTGAATGATTCTCCCACTCCTTGAATTCCGTCAATTTAATGGTTGACGATCTGTCGAGCCAGTTCGTATTCAACAATTTATTTTGAGAAATGATAAAATGTACCAATAGGAATTCATAAATTGTCCGAAAATGGTTTTTATTGAGTATCAATGATTCTCCCACTCCTTGAATTCCGCCAATTTAATGGTTGAAGATCTGTCAAGTCAGTTCGTATTCACATCATTGCTCAGCTAATGTCCTTGCAGCAGCATACTTGCAGGGTTATTAAGGTTGGACACATGTATCATGAAGCAAACATATGTGCAGACTCACCGACAAAATATGGAGCACGTCATTTCATTGGTTGGCACGTTTAGCATGAAGCTCCCTCGGATCCGGAGCCTCTTCTGCTAGCTGATAGGATAAGCAATATGCCTTTCAGTTAGTTGATTTCTACTTGTCTTTTGTTATCACTTTCACACAAAAAAACTATTTGAGAATGATTTTTATTAATTGGATATCAGTAATTCTCCAACTCCTTAAATTCCGTCAATTTAATGGTTGAAGATCCGAAAAGTAAGTTCGTATTGAACAATTTATTTTGAGAAATGACAAAATGTACCAATAGGAATTCATAAATTGTCTGAAAATGATTTTTATTGAGTATCAGTGATTCTCCCACTCCTTGAATTTCACCAATTTAATGGTTGAAGATCTGTCAAGTCAGTTCCTATTCATGCCATTGCAGCTAATGTCCATGTTGCAGCATACCTGCAGGGTTATTAAGGTTGGACACGTGTATCATGAAGCAAACATATGTGCAGACTCGCCGACAAAATATGGAGCACGTCATTGCATTGGTTGGCACGTTTATCATGAAGCTCCCTCGGATCCGAAGCCTTTTCTGCTAGCTGATAGGATAGGCAATATGCCTTTTAGTTAGTTGATTTCTACTTGTCAATGAAGTTGGCACGGGCAAACACAAGAAGGGGGTTGAATTGTGTTTGTTAATTATTTTCGTAAAAACCCTTTTTAGAAACTTTTTTACAAGCAGAAGATAAATTGATTAAGCACACAAGAAATCCTTTTTAAAATATTAACAAAACCAAAATCAAATCCCACAGTTAGTAAAAATAAATAAAATTGTAAAAGATAAGGGATAGAAAATTCACTCAGGTATTTTATCCTGGTTCACTCTTTTGCAACCAAGAGTTACGTCCAGTCCCTTCTACTTGAAGGATTTTCTCCACTATTTCCAAATAGTTTCTACAACAAGTATTCTTCACATCTCCAGGCTACAAGTATTGCTTTCTTACCAAGCCTCTTCTGGCTCTAATACAATCACAGGGATTTTTCTGAGATCTTTCTAAGTCACTATATGTGAGGGTATGAAGGTTTAAGATCTACTGAATATTTTTACAAATATTCAACCTTAAGAATTACAGACTTTTGCTTTACAACAAGAATATGAGCTTTGAATATCTTGTAACTGATCAATTGGCAAAAGTTGTTCTTCAGTGCTTGAGACCTTCTACATATATAGTGGTATTTAACTTCTCTTGTAAATCTTCAATAGTTATTTGAATAGTCCCGTTATAGAGATAGTATTAAATGCATGATATCCGTTGAGACTGATAGCTTGATTTTGGTCGTGTTGAAAAGCATCCTTTGTTATCAGAAAATCACAAAATGGAGGCTCACTGTTATGAGCAATTGTACCTTAAAAACTTTTTTTCCTCATTTGTGTATAACCCAGCTTTTGTTCAGTAATAAAGATATCATCGTACAGATCGTTTTGCAATTCCAATTGTACTTTTTACTTTTTGTATTTCCTTGACAGTACTATGAATTTTCTCAAACGAAACAAGACATTAATCAGATAAAAACAAATGGGAGGAACAAATATTCGTTTGAAATAAATATCAATCATTTGAAATAAATTTATCGTGGACCAGATTGCATTAAATCATATTCAAGGTAGTAAAGATATAGAACATATAGAACCGTCTACAGGCACTTAGTTTAAGAACGTGTTTACACAAGGTTTAATTCTGCTCGTCCACTGATGTGGAAGAAGCGCTCGTCCACACAAGTATTTGGACTTGCTAAGTCTTTAGAGAAACTCCGTCCAATGATGTGGCACTATGAACTTCTACTGAATTTTAGTTAGGCACTATGCATGTATGCTTGAGTTTCAAGGATAGCACTCGTCTACTGACGTGGCAAGATGGACGCGCTTATTTTCAAGTCTTTGGACTTGTTGTACATAACAAGTTATTTAGGTATTCATTTATAGTCTCGTCTACTAAAGAAAGCCAGTCTACTTATCGATTAAAATATAAACATTTTAAATAACCTTTGAACGGGTAATTCTTTGCAAGAGTCCAAGCAATGTATACTCTTGTATTATTTTGGATATTCCTGTATAAATTAAGCTCACTTGTTAGATCTCAACTAACACTTTGACAAGCAAATTTAATCATTTTGTTAACATCAAAACCTAGAGATTAAATAAACAAGAATTAGCTCAGGGATATCCTTTGCCCAGTGAATTGGATTAGGAATTTCCACATCACGGCTGGTTATTGGCAGACCCCACAGATCTTTGAAGATCAGATATCTGACACGAGAGAGTCCACATCTGCCTCTGAATTTTGGAGTTTCCTTCTTCTCTTCAGCAGTCAGGCCAGAAGTGGAGGCTTCTCTGGTGCAGTGAATCAAGTGGGATTACCAGAAAGCTCCTGCATAGTTAGCCTTAGTGACCATCTCAATTGGCAAAGATTGAATGTAATCCATCTGTGAGTGGTCAAAGGGTTCAGAATTGAGATCCAGCATAATGTCTTCAACTACTGGCATCTTTCCTTTGTGCCTTGGATGCTTCCTGTCCTTGTCCTTGTTTAGATCAATCATTGACAAGCTAGGACAAATCCTATATGGATTGACTCCAACATTTGTAGAAGTAGAGTGTCTTAACCAGGTTGGAGGGACAAATCGTGCAGCTCTGTCTGCTCTGAAGTGGCTGAATTCCCATTTCAGCATCTCATACATGAGAGTGTCCACAAACTGGTCAACAGCAGCTCCATATATTCTTGGATGTTTGAAAGTCATCCATTTTGTAGTCTTGTCCATGACAAAAGGAATTTGCCTGAAGGATCTGGCTCTTTTCTCGAGAACACTCCCAAGATCCTTCTTGCTGGGATCAGTATGCCAGTCAAATATTACAACTCTCTCTACTCCATCAGTGAATGGTTTAAGGGGTGAAAGTTTCACTGGGTTGGGGTAGATTTTTCTTGCAGCGAAACTTTGTTGGGAAAGGTGGATGAGGAGGTCCATGTTCATTGAACATTTGGGAAGGGAATGGGCCAGTTGGAGTGTGGGGTTCAAGGTTGACCCAGTATGGATAGATGTTGAGGGGTCCATACTCATACTCAACCAGGGGATACCATTTAGTTAGAATGAGTTCTGGTTCATGTGGAATGATGTGAAAAAGTATTTTCCATTCTCCCTGTACTTTGGCCCAATTTTCAGATTTGCCAGTATAGAGAGTGGAAGAGGGAATTATGGGTGGAAACAACGTTTTCAAGGGTTTTGGAAATGGGGCTCCAATGGTAATGCTATTGTCTATATGTGTTAAAGGTGATGGTGGTGATTGTGGCAGGGTAGGAACATAAACATTATTCACATCATGTGGAGCAAAGATATTATCAGCATGAGTTCCTAAATTAGACATTAATTCATCTACTGCTAACCTAACAGGATCATCAGCAGAGATTACTACCTCAGAAGCCAAAGTTGTTCTAGCCCTCTTTGCTGGTTGCCTCTTCTTCTTGGCAATAGGACCAGCAGCAGCAGCTTGTTTTTCTAGAATGACAGCGATAGGTAGTTCATCATCATCTTCTTCTTCTTCAGACATGATGACTTTCCTTGTCCTTTTTGGTGGAGGTGGAAGAGTAGCACCTGAAGATACAGATGGGACAGGTCCTCTAGTAGTCCTCTTAGGAATGGGTTACCTCACAGCCACAGTCTTCCTCTTGGTTCCTTTCTTTAAACCAAGGATTGCAGCTTCGTTGGCTTCAAGTGATTCTTCCTTAATCTTCATTTTCTCCTCAAGCTTGGCCAACTCCACTTGCTTATATGTGTTGAGTTGCATGCCACTGAGATTAGCTCTGCCAAAATCAACAGCTTGCAATCATTTCACACAAATAAGTCTTCTTGTTCATCCTTAGGCTTTGCACTTAGAATATCGTACATGCCTTGATGCTTCAGAATTTTTTATAGAAGATGGGTGAAAGTAATGTGAGAAGAAAATTCTCTGTTGGTAATGGCATCTTTGAAAAGATGAAACATGATCCAGGGTAAGTTAATCTTGGATTCAAAATCCAGATGGCAAAAATAGAACTTGTGAAGAGCTGATAAATTGTCCTTAGAGCCAATCTTACGCAGCACCACTTTGTTCATGATTTGGTGAAGAATCCTGATGTGATCTTTCATCTCAGAGGATTTCCAAGAATGAGTTCTCACACTGTCTTGCTTCATTAGAGTAACAGTAGTTGTCTCTGGACCACCTAGGTTTTCTTTCCAGTTCTCTGTGAAGACCAATCCTTCTTGAGCACATGCAGTCGCATTGGAGATGGTTTTCTCAGATACTATCACTTTCCTTCCCAGCACAAACCCATCAACTTCTGTTTCAGAGATCTTTGGTCTTCTCCAGAAATCCCTTATCAAATCTGGATACAGAGACCTTTTCCAGAAAGATTCCATCCCATCCAGCAGTGTTAATGAACTTACTCACATCCAAATTGTATTCTTACAGAATCCCAAAATTGAAGTGATGTTCCACAGATATGGACATAGTGTCAGTTGCAAAAGCAGGTATGGGAGCAGAGGTTGAAGCCATTGTTGAGTAAGATGAGTTTTGGAAGAACTAGGGAGATAAAGAGTTCGAAAGATTCAGAGAGAGAGGTTGATGATGAAGAGACGCGAAAAGTTTTTCAGAGGGAAAGAGGTTGCTTTTAAAGATTTCTGAAAAACAACAGTTTCCAAAAAAAAAATGACAAGACATGTCATTAAGTTTAAAACGGTGTTGGTAACTTGGGATCGTAAAAAGTTACGATGGGATCGATGAAAGTAGCTGACTCAGCAAGGAAAAAGAAGCGTTTTATATAAATGTGTTCAAGGACAAATTAATATAAGCAATAAATGTGTGCAAGGACGAGTCCACACAAGACTAAGAGTGGATGCATAGATTCCACGTGCTCTGATCGTCATGACTAGTGGACGTGCAGAGAAAACATACAATGGATGACCAAATTAACAATAAATATACTAGCTCAATCCACATACAACATATTCAAATGCTTTCTTATAAAGATAAATATGTCATCAGCAAGAGGTTTAGTGAAGATATCTGCAATTGGTGGTCAGTATCTACAAATTGAACATCAAACACACATTTTTGCACATAATCCCTAATAAAATGATGTTTGATTTCTATATGCTTAGTTCTAGAATGCAATATTGGATTATTAGATAAATTGATTACAGCAGTATTATCACACATAAGTGGAATACTACTTACAAATACATTGTAGTCCTCCAATTGATGTTTGATCCATAGAAGTTGTGAGCGGCAGCTTGTAGCTGATATGTATTCTGCTTCAGCAGTTGATAGAGCAATGGTACTTTGCCTTTTGCTTGACCATGATACTAGGTTAGCTCCAACGAAGTGGCATCCTCCACTAGTGCTTTTTCTTTCAATTCTATCTCCAGCATAGTCAGCATAACAAAAACCAACTAACCCGTATTCATCATTTTTCTTAAAGCACAAGCCCATATTAGTAGTACCTTTTAAATATCTAAATATTCTCTTAACTGCTGAGAGATGAGATTCTCTATGATCAGATTGAAAGCGGGCACATAAGCAAACACTGAACATTATATCAGGCCTAGACGCAGTCAGATATAAAATAGATCCTATCATACCTCTATATACCTTTTAATCTACCTCTTTCTCTTTATCATCTTTGTTTAGTATTGAAGTGGGATGCATATGAGTATTCATTGGTTTGCAATCATCCATCTTAAACCTCTTTAGAAGTTTCTTTGTATACTTAGTCTGATGGATGTACACCTCGTCCATAGACTGTTTAACTTGAAGTTCAAGGAAGAATTTGAGTTCTCCCATCATGCTCATTTCAAATTCTTTCTGCATAAACTTAGAGAATTCCTTGCACAGAGATTCATTTGTAACACCAAAAATGATATCATCAACATAAATCTCTACTATAATAAAATCTGACTTAATAGACTTTCTAAATAGAGTTGTGTCTACTTTTCCTCTGTTAAAACCACTTTCCATTAGAAACGAACTTAACCTGTCGTACCAAGCTCTAGGAGCTTGTTTAAGTCCATACAGTGCTTTCTTAAGCTTATAAACATGTTCAGGGTGATTTGTATTTTCAAAGCCAGGAGGTTGCATGACATATACTTCTTCATTAATAAAGCCATTTAAGAAGGCAATTTTAACATCCATTTGAAAAAGCATAAAGCTATGATGTGCAGCAAACGATATTAAAATTCTTATAGCTTCTAGTCTAGCAACCGGTGCAAAAGTTTCAGTGTAGTCTATACCTTCTTCTTGTGAGTAGCCTTGAGCAACAAGTCTTGCCTTGTTTCTCACAACCTTACCATCTTCATCAAGCTTGTTTCTATAGACCCACTTTGTTCCAATGACTGACTTGTCTTCAGGCACGGGTACAAGTGTCCAAACTTCACTTCTCTCAAACTGATTAAGCTCTTCTTGCATAGCTAGAATCCATCCTTCATCCAGTAGAGCTTCGTCCAATGTTTTCGGTTCATATTCAGAGACAAGAGCAGAATCACTTTGTTCTCTGAAGGTTGACCTAGTTCTTAGCTTGTCATTGGGGTCACCAATGATTTGATCTTGTGGATGGTAGTTTCTGAAATACCAAGATTTATGAGCATTTTCCTGTTGAGAGGTAGACGTTTCTAGTTGTTGTTGAGAAGTGTCGTCTACTTGGATATCAGTCTTGATTTCTGGTTTCTCTCCTGAGATATTTAGATCAAGATCTGCAAAAGCTTCATCTAGCTCTGATAGTCTTTTATCAAGCTGTTTGTCATCAAATTTTACATGAATACATTCTTCTACAACTAAAGTTCTAGAATTATAAACTCTAAAGCCTTTTGAAGTTTCAGAAAATCCTAGTAGAATTCCATTATCTATCTTAGCATCAAATTTACCAAGTTGATCTTTTGTATTCAAAATGTAACATTTACATCCGAAAGGGTGGAAATATGAAATGTTGGGTTTTCTACCTTTCCACAATGCATAAGGAGTCTTATTCAGAATAGGTCTAATGTATATTCTGTTCTGAATGTAGCAGGCAGTGTTCACAGCTTCACCCCAGAAGTGCTTAGGGACAGAATTGTCATTGAGCATAGTCCTAGCTATCTCTTGAAGAGATCTGTTCTTTCTCTCTACCACACCATTTTGTTGTGGTGTTCTTGGTATTGAGAAGCTGTGTTGAATACCACTTTCTTCACAAAACTCATGGAATAGCTCATTGACAAATTCTCCCCCATGATCACTTCTAATTGAAGCTATACACATGCCCTTTTCATTCTGTACACGTTTGCAGAATACAAAAAAGACCTTGAATGACTCATCCTTGTGAGCAAGGAACATAACCCATGTCCATCTAGTGTAGTCGTCTACTATGACAAGACCA
This sequence comes from Sophora flavescens, assembly GCA_030762895.1. NCBI lineage: Eukaryota > Viridiplantae > Streptophyta > Magnoliopsida > Fabales > Fabaceae > Sophora > Sophora flavescens. The sequence continues at coordinate 140,684,304 of CM061067.1, forward strand.
TATTTCTTACCACTGACAGAGGCAACCCTTGTTGGATCAAAGAGATCAAGGTGTATCAATTCTAGTGGTCTGTTGGTACTAACAACATTCTTAGATTCAAAGGAACCTTTGACTTGTTTTCCCTTCTAACATGCATCACAGAGAGCATCAGATTTGAAACTAAAGTTTGGTAGTCCTCTTACAAGGTTATGCTTTTTCAGTTTTGAGATTAATCTCAAACTTGCATAACCCAACCTTTTGTGCCAAATCCATCCTTCATCCTCAATGGACACTAGACATGACACACTTTGATTTGAGAGGTCCTCTAAGTCAATCTTATACAGATTATTTTGCCTCTGGGCAGTGAATAAGAGTGATCCATCAGCTATCTCGACAGAACACATATTCTTATTAAATGAAATAGTAAACCTACTATCACATAATTGACTAATGCTAAGCAGATTGTGCTTAAGACCATTTACTAACAGAACATTATCAATGGAGGGAAAAGGATGTTTACCAATTTTACCTATACCAATGATCTTTCCTTGTTGGTTTCCTCCTAAAGACCCAGCCACCATCTTTGGGTCTAAGTTCTTGGAACATATACCTTTCTCCTGTCATGTGTCGTGAGCACCCACTGTCCAAGTATCAGGACTTCTGTTTCTTTCCTGTTGTTAAGCAGGTCTGCAACAAGGATTATCTTATCTTTAGGTACCCAAATTGACTTGGGTCCTTTCTTGTTAGTGATCATAGATCATGAATGCTTTGCATGCTTGTTATGTATGCATTTAGATGACACATGCCCACTTTTTCCACATACTTTGCAGTAAGTATTGGAAGGGCTTGGTTTTGACTTAGTATGCTGTGGACGGAATTTAAAAGCCTTATATTGTGTATGAACTTTTGGTTTATTCAGAGATGCATCTTGCTTCTCTTTATCATAACCAATGCCAGATTTGTCATGTGGTGATTAGAATATCTTAATATAAAATTTAATTTATCTGAGCTACCAACCAATTTTGACAGAGAGTCTGCCAAGTATGTCACATCTTGTTTCAGTTGTTCAACTTCACAAGAGCTATTAGACTTACACTTAGTCTTGTCAGTCAGACTAACATTGTTTGATTTTAATGTTTCATTTTCATCCTTAAGATTTTGATTCACTATGCAGACCTTATCATAATCTTTAAAGAGTTTAATAAACTTCTTTTTGAGACTCTTATACTCTTTTGAATGTATGCATGATTCATGCAGTAATTCATCAAAAACAGTTTGAAGAGTAGATGGATCAGAGTCCATTACCTGAGCATCAGTGAATTCACTTTCTGATGCAGTGTCAGCCATGAAGCAAATGTTTGCTTCTTCTCCTGCTTCATCTTCTTCATTTGAAGAAGATAGGTCAAGATCCTCCCATGTAGCCATCAAGCCTTTCTTCGTTTTGCAAAATTTCTTTTTCTCCTTCAGCTCTGGGCAGTCAGCTTTGAAGTGTCCTGGTTTATTACATTCAAAGCACAGGGGTGGGCCTTTCTCCATGGAATTTGACTTCTCCTTGGAGAATTTTTTGTTGAACTGCTTCCTTCTGAATCCACCTTTCTTTCTCCACCTGTGTTTGATTTTTCTGGAGATGAAAGATAATTCATCCTCATCTGAGTCATCTTCATTATTTGATGAATCAGCTTCATCTGAGGACTCAGCAACTTTAAGCACCTTTGAGGAGCTAGCTTTCTTGGCCTTTAAGGTAATGGACTTTCCTTTTCTAGAGTTTTCCTCTTCATTAAGTTCAAGTTCATGAACTTTTAATGAACCCAGAAGATCTTCCAGAGAAAGAGTATTCAGATTCTTTGCTTCCTGGATAGCAATTACCTTAGGTCTCCGCTGCTTTGAGAGACTTCTCAAAATTTTTCTCACATGATCTCTGTTCTTATAGACATTTCCAAGAGACCTGATACTGTTGGTGATTGTTTGGAATCTTCCAAACATCTGATCTATAGTTTCCTGATCTGCCATCTTGAATAGCTCATACTGGGGAACCAGCATGCTTATCTTTGATTCCTTCACCTGTGAGGAACCTTCATGAGCTAGTGCAAGAGTATCCCAGATTTCTTTAGCTGTGTTGCAACTATGAGCCTTGCCATGCTCAGATCTGGTGATAGCACACATGAGATAGTGCTTAGCTTTCAAGTTTAGTTGATGTTGGCTTTTCTGCTCTTGAGTCCTTCAACTTTAGGCACGGCAGCTCCAGCTTCACTCCTTGGCTCAGTGTAGCCATTTTCTATTAGTTCTCAGATGTCAGCATTGTGTGCATCCAAGAATGCCATCATCCTCTTTTTCCAATAATCATAATCAGTTCCTTCAAAGAGAGGGGGTTTGTTGATAGCTTGTCCTTCTGCATCCATTATTGTAGGATCGTACTGCCTAAGCACTTGTTAGATGCTCAACCCTGTCAAGGCTGAGCTCTGATACCAACTGAATTTGGCACAGGCAAACACAAGAAGGTGGGTTGAATTGTGTTTGTTAATTATTTTCGCAAAAACCCTTTTTAGAAACTTTTTCGCAAGCAGAAGATAAAAAGATTAAGCACACAAGAAATCCTTTTTAAAATATTAACAAAACCAAAATCAAATCCAACAGTTAGTAAAAATAAATAAAACTATAAAAGATAAGGGATAGAAAATTAACTCAGGTATTTTATCCTGGTCCACTCTTTTCCAACCAAGAGTTACGTCCAGTCCCTTCTACTTGAAGGATTTTCTCTACTATTTCCAAATAGTTTCTACAACAAGTATTCTTCACCTATCCAGGCTACAAGTATTGCTTTCTTGCCAAGTTCTTCAGGCTCTAATACAATCACAGGGATTTTTCTGAGATCTTTCTAACTCACTATATGTGAAGGTATGAAGGTTTAAGATCTACTGAATATTTTTACAAATATTCAACCTTAAGAATTACAGATTTTTGCTTTACAACAAGAATATGAGCTTTGAATATCTTGTAACTGATCAAATGGTAAAAGTTGTTCTTCAGTGCTTGAGACCTTCAACATATATAGTGGTCTTTAACTTCTCTTGTAAATCTTCAACGGTTATTTGAATAGTCCCGTTATAGAGATAGCATTAAATGCATGATATCCATTGAGACTGATAGCTTGATTTTGGTCGTGTTGAAAAGCATCCTTGGTTATCAGAAAATCACAAAATGGAGGCTCACTATTCTGAGCAATTGTACCTTTAAAACTTTCTTTCCTCCTTTGTGTATAACCCAGCTTTTGTTCAGCAATAAAGATATCATCGTACAGATCGTTTTACAATTCCAATTGTACTTTTTACTTTTTGTATTTCCTTGATAGTACTATGAATTTTCTCAAACAAAACAAGACATTAATCGGATAAAAACAAATGGGAAGAACAAATATTCATTTGAAATAAATATCAATCATTTGAAATAAATTCATCGTGGACCAGATTGCATTAAATCATATTCAAGGTAGTAAAGTTATAGAACATATAGAACCGTCTACAGGCACTTAGTTTAAGAACGTGTACACAAGGTTTAATTATGTTCGTCCACTGATGTGGCAGAAGCGCTCGTCCACACAAGTATTTGGACTTTCCAAGTCCTTAGAGAAACTCCGTCCAATGACGTGGCATTATGGACTTCTACTGAATTTTAGTTAGGCACTATGGATGTATACTTGAGTTTCAAGGATAGCACTCGTCTGCTGACGTGGCAAGATGGACGTGCTTATTTTCAAGTCTTTGGACCTTTTGTACCTAACAAGTTATTTAGGTATTCATTTATAGCCTCGTCTACTAAAGAAAGCCAGTCTACTTATCGATCAAAATATAAACTGTTTAAATAACCTTTGGACGGGTAATTCTTTGCAAGAGTCCAAGCAATGCATACTCTTGTATTATTTTGGATATTCCTGCATAAATTGAACTCACTTGCTAGATCTCAACCAACACTTTGCCAATCAAATTTAATCTTTTTGTTAACATCAAAACCTAGAGATTAAATAAACCAGAACCACTTTAAGTTCCAACAGTCTTTTGTTATCACTCTCACGAGGAAAAAAACTATTTGAGAATTATTTTTATTGGGTATCAGTAATTCTCCTACTCCTTGAATTCCGTCCATTTAATAATTGAAGATCCGAAAAGTAAGTTCGTATTCAACAATTTATTTTGAGAAATGACAAAATGTACCAATAGGAATTCATAAATTGTCCGAAAATGGTATTTATTGAGTATCAATGATTCTCCCACTCCTTGAATTCCTCCAATTTAATGGTTGAAGATCTGTAAAGTTAGTTCGTATTCACGTCATTGCTCAGCTAATGTCCTTGATGCAGCTTACCTGCAGGGTTATTAAGGTGGACACGTGTATCATGAAGCAAACATATGTGCAGACTCGCCGACAAAATATGGAGCACGTCATTGCACTGGTTGGCACGTTTAGCATGAAGCTCCCTCGGATCGGGAGCCTCTTCTGCTAGCTGATAGGATAGGCAATATGCCTTTCAGTTAGTTGATTTCTATTTGTCTTTTGTTATCACTTTCATGAAAAAAAAACTATTTGAGAATGATTTTTATTGGATATCAGTAATTCTCCTACTCCTTAAATTCCGTCAATTTAATGGCTGAAGATCCGAAAAGTAAGTTCGTATTCAACAATTTATTTTGAGAAATGACAAGATGTACCAATAGGAATTCATAAATTGTCCGAAAATGGTATTTATTGAGTATCAATGATTCTCCCACTCCTTGAATTTCGCCAATTTAATGGTTGAAGATCTGTCAAGTCAGTTCGTATTCACGTCATTGCTCAGCTAATGTCCTTGCTGCAGCATACCTGCAGGGTTATTAAGGTTGGACACGTGTATCATGAAGCAAACATATGTGCAGACTCGCCGACAAAATATGGAGCACGTCATTGCACTGGTTGGCACGTTTAGCATGAAGCTCCCTCGGATCCGGAGCCTCTTCTGCTAGCTGATCGGATAGACAATATGCCTTTCAGTCAGTTTGTTTCTAATTGTCTTTTGTTATCACTTTCACGAAAAAAACTATTTGAGAATGATTTTTATTGGATATCAGTAATTCTCCTACTCCTTGAATTCCGTCAATTTAATGGTTGAAGATCCAAAAAGTAAGTTCGTATTCAACAATTTATTTAGAGAAATGACAAAATGTACCGGTAGTAATTCATAAACTGTTCATGAATGATTTTTTATTGGATATATCAATGATTCTCCCACTCCTTGAATTCTGTCAATTCAATGGTCGATCAGTTCGTACCTTATTCCCAACAATACTTTGAAATGAATAACAAAATTGATTTAATTTTGAATGTCATATTGCTTCTTTGTTATCAATGCAGCTGGTTTTGAATCCTTTCCTATTTTGGAAGAATATGACATGGTCCTATTAGAGAAAGAAAGACAAAAACTTTTTGAAATATAACTAATGGGCCCTATAATCATATATGATAAGTCCTTGCTTGTACGAAAATTATTGTGTCTTTCCCTCTCCAACATGACCAAATCCCATAATTCTAAAATAGGAGATGATCCATTTCCATTGCAGGTAGTAATAACATCCCAACTTGACTTACCAAAAAGAGAATAGTGCAGAAGACGATCCATAATTTAATGGGTAAAAGAAAGAAAGAAAATATAATAAAGAGGCAGATGTTATCTCAGCCTTATATGCGTATGGGAAAGTTCTCGCAACAAACTTTCTAAACCACCATACCAAATCCCCCCAAATTCTTTGAAATAATGGCAAGAAACAATTGTCTAAGAGCATGTCCATCGGTAGTTCTTAACTGAGTTCCTTAAGTTAAGAACCGATTCTTATTTTTGCACACCATTGGAGCATGTCTATGTGGAGGAGAGAAGCTACAACCGTTCCTTATACAAGGAACGGTTCCTTAGCCTTAAAATACAATATTTCCGAAATAATCGTACAGGACCTTAAACAGCGTTCCACAGAGATTGAGAAAAGGCAAAAACAAAATCAGAAACTCAAATAATCACCAAAACGAAACCCAGATCGAGTAAAATACAGATTGAAACCCCAGATGGAAATAATCACCATGAGTAAAATACAAAAATCATAAAAAGAAGATGATGATGGAAAAGATAAGATATGAGAAGATGTGGTGGGTTTAAGCTTCGTGATGATGATGATGATGATGGAAAGCGGTGAGTAGAGGGTGAGAGAGGCGGCAGCGTGATGAGAGGAAGACGGCACCGGGAGGATAGGGGCTGAGAGAGAGGTGTGAGTTTGTGCTACTTTGTTCCAATTCGTTTATGAGAGGATGATTACGTTCCAATTCGTTTCTGGAGCAAAAAGAAATGAGGGAGGAGAGGTGCTGAGACATTTGAGGGATGATTTCGTTTTTGAAGCAAAAGGAAATGAAGGATGATTTCCTTCCAATCCATTTGAGAAAGAGCACAATTTTGTGCCGTTGGAATTATCTATTGGATTTTTTTAATTTAAAATATATATAAATTTATATTTAATTTGGAATAAAAATAAAGTTAAATAAAAATATAAGATGTGGGGTCCATTGTATGACCACTAAAACTAAGTTAAGAACCATGATTGGAGATGCTCTAAGCTGCATTAATAACATGGAAGCAATCCTCAACCTATCCTTTTTTTTTTTTTTTTTTTTGCAGATTCTCTTTTTTTATATAGTTTTTATTTTCTTTATCACTAGAGTGGTAGAGTAGGTGAAAATGGAGATTCTATGGATACATTTTGTTTTTATGAAAATAATAGTATCCTGGGCTTAATCAATATTTCTATATTGCGGACGAAGAAAATCAATATTTATCGACATGTATCAGTCGATCTCAATATGAATACAAAATTAACTTATTGTTTTTATATTTCATGTAAGACAATGGTAGATATCAACCACTAAAGAAGAGCCCTGTTATTCCCGTCCTAATGACATAAATATACCAAACCGGATTTGTGTGAAGCAGGTCATCCATCAGTCTGATTGTTTAGATCAAAATCATCAGAAAAGTTATTACATGACATACAAATTTGAAGATATAATGCAAATACGCTGTTGATAATGGTTGGTGAAACTCAATGAAGATTGAGTTTCTTGGGTATGTATGTCCAAAATAAACAGATACAATCAGGTACCAAATCATAAAACAGCCACCTAAACAGCGTACACAATCAGACTCAAGAATCAAGATTTAGGGATATATTTTGATTCGGATTTTAAAAGATTTTAATATATTATTTTTTGAGAAAAAAGTCTTACGATACCAATCAAGATTTTTAAGTAATTTAAATAAGTGTTATGATATTCAATCAAGATTATCAAGATTGTTTAAAAAGGGTGTTCAAATCTAGTGGTATTCAATCAAGACTTTTTACGAGTAACAAACAATCATGTGGTATTCAAAAATTCCTGATTTCAATGGATTGTTTCTTAAGATGGATTTTGTGAGACTTTCGATGTGAGATATGAATAAAAAACTCATTCCAAAATCCCACCTAACACAATGAGACTTTGCTAGACTTTCTTACTCTCTTTTTTTTTTCTTCTCCTAGGGCTGGACAAAAAAATCAATCCGACCCGGAACCCAGAAAACCCGAAAGAAAAGCAGGCAAACGGGTGGGTCTTGTCGAGGGTCATTCGGATTTGTTCTTCAGTTACACATGGGTATTTTCGGGCGGGTTCGGATTGGGTAAAAAAATTCTGACCCCGGCCGTACCCGACCGAATATGCATACATAAAATAAAAATTGAACTTACACGCTTCCGTCCTTTCAGTTTCAGTGGGACTCTCTTTCATCTAATCAACACATTGGGAAGGTAAAAAGTTGGAATTTAATTGAGTTAATTCCAGGAATAAACTATGGGCACAATGCGCAAGGTGTACATACATTATCATTATTACTCATTTCTTCAGAAACGTTATCATCTGGCCCTTGAGTCCTTAACCCTTCAAAGTTCAAACAACACAACATCTTCATTCAGTCATTCACCTACTGAAACCCTAGCCGCCGCTCTTTAATCAACTATGCTCTCACCGTTTCCGGCTCGTCTCCGGCCAGATCTGATCTCACCAGACCCACCGCTAAGTCGTTCTGCTTCGTCTTCCATAGCATCACCCGTCTCCGGCTCGTCTTTCATCTTCACTCCACCGCGGTAGCTTCTGTACTTGAAGTACAGTACTTCGTCGCCCATCCCAGAGCAACCATCAAGAACATGCATCTGTCCTGCCACCGCCCCTTCGGTCATCTTCCTAGCTCCGTCTCAGATCTGCCAAGGAATAAGCTACGGTGGCCGTCGTATTCCTCTCTGATCTCTGCCAACGAAGAATAGAAGGCTGCCAACGAACCAGATCTGGCCAACGAAGAAGATGTGTTGCAACTGCAAGTTTCGACCTTTTTATCTTCTGTAAACTATTAAAAATGATTTCTTTCTTCTGTAAATAACAAGTTTGATATGTTCTTTGTTCGTCCTCTATTCTGGTTTGATTCTCCTTTTTCTGATTTTTTATTTTATTTTTATGAAAATCGGTGTAAACCCGTCCGTTTGACTCGTCACCCGCCGACCCGCCACCCGAGGAAACCGATAGCTCAAACGGGCGGTGACGAACCAGATTTTTTCTCTCTCAGTTTGGTTCGGATTGGACCATTTGGGCCCGAATCCGACCGAACCCGCCCGTTGTCCGGTTTCTCCATATAGCCGTTCCTCATAATCCTAATACATGTTTTCCTTTTTCTGTTATACACTGCAACAAAAACTATCTCCTTCTTCTACACTGCTTCGCACCAGCTCTGCAGTTAAATAATTGAAGAGTACAATTTGCGCTATTCTACCATTATATGTCATCAAACCCTTCCCAATGTATGCAGTGTACGTAGCACTCATCCTTATAACACTTATGATAAGATTTATATAAAAGGGACTATTCCTGAGCTACTCAAAGCATCTAAAAAAATTGGGACTCTGTCACATGAAATTGATATAAATGGCCAAACTTTACTGGTTCCATTTAAAAGGGACTTCTTGTTTATTTCTTCACGTTTTATTTATCTCTCTGTTATTTATTCTATCGGGTAGCATCACTGGGTGTCTCACCATAATCATGTTTGATTTCCTATATAATCATAGTTGGCATTCAAATGTAAAGATGGAACCAATTATTCAATAATCAACTAAATGCTACTTCCAGCAGCTATATTTTTTTGTTTTAACTATTGAGTAGGTTCCTGAAACTATTTGGGAATTTTCAAATAGGTCTCTATGCTAAAAAAAATTCTAATTATGTCCTCGAACTTTTATAAAGTTTTCCATTAGGTCTCTGAACTAAAAAAGTTTTTAATTGGATCCTGAACTTATATAAAAGTTTCAATGGAGTCCCTAAATTATAAAATTCATTAATGGTATGTTGAATTGGACGGAATATAATTGATTTTATCCAAGCTGACCATCTATAAGTAGTTTGGGTAGAAGATGAACCTTGAGATATTGGCACAACAAAATACAGTAAGATGTTACAAGATTTAGTGAGATGTAGTAAGTTGCAGGTGCGAGAACTATTTTGACGAAATTATTTCGAGGAAGGGATATATAACCGTAAAACATAAATCGGGGAAGGAATAAACTATTTGTTCAGATGGGAGAGAATCAGTCGCAGGTCACGTTTTGGTTTTCTGACTCAACATTTTGGTCTCTTGCAATCCTAAATACAAATTTAGGGGAATTCCAGGTCACGTTTCACATCAACAAACTTAAAGACCTCTTCGCGGAACCCTACCTCGAGGACTCCATTGAAAATTTTATATAAGTTCCGAGACTCAATTAGAAACTTTTTTAGTATAGGGACCCAATTAAAAACTTTATAAAAGTTCAAAGACTCAATTACAAGTTTTTTTAGTATAAGACCTATTTGAAAATTCTCAAATAATTCATGGACCTACTCAATAGTTAAACCTATTTTTTTCTTTGTAATCTTTTGATTGCTACTTTCACTCACTACCTTATTTTTATCTGTATAATTAATCTCCTGAATATTGCTACTGATAAATCACTGCTGCTAATGGTTCTAATAGCTATAATTTTGTTGCATTTTTTCCCTGCTCTACTACAATTCTTTCTCTCTTTTTTTTTTTTTAAGCAAACTCTATTATAATTCTTGTAACTTTGAATAATTGTTAAAAATTCATATAATCTTTTCAAATTTATAAATCTATGAAGTCCTTTCGAATCTTATAAATTCTTAGGATATAAATCCTTTAAAATTCAAATTACAAAATCTTGATTATAAAAGTCTTTAAAAAAATCTTCTAAAATCATACATTTCTGAATAGTCTTTTAAAATTTACGAAACTTTTTTATTCCAAAATAGTCTTTTAAACTAACAATCCAATACATCCCCCCTTAGGTCAACAAAAATCCCATCTTCGAAGATTGGAAGGCCAGGCAAGAAATTGTGACACTATAAAGCCACTCTCTACACAAAAGATGAGCTGAAAGAAAGATTCCATGTATGTTGAATACGGTAACTAACTGGCAAATGCACTTCATCCACAGCCAGTAATCAATGAAAACAACCATCGGCACACGGCACAGTTAACAGACTTCCATAAATTACTGAAGTTTCCTGATAATATGAAAGAATGATCAACAGTGGCATACCCTATAAGGAGATCAAACTAGCTTATCATTGTGAATAGATTGTAAAATAGTGAAAGTTGGGCTAAGGTCCCCCAATATCATTGTGAATAGAGTGAAATGCTGAATCTGCCACCGAAACAAGGTTCAGTACCTGATTCCAAATTTGACACCACCGCTGAATTGTCTTGCATTCATACACATGAACAATCCAATTATTATATTCAGGAATTGGAGGAACACTGAAAAATGGCAGCCCAAAATACATTCACGTCTTCCACTTTACCGTAAGAATCCTTCAATGGGCGCTTAAGACAGAATCCCTGAAACATCATCCACACACATTTTACTGGTTAGATCCAAGAGCCTGTGAGTCTCTTCATCCAACTGAACACTGTCCTTTTTCATCCTCTCAGCAACAATGAGAGGCATTTTACCAGCTTTTGCATAAGTTTTGAGAAATAGGTTATATATATTAGTATTCACATGGCCAGCATTCCGAAGGATAGTCAACAACTGTTCTGCCCCTTCAGTATGGGCTTGCTCCTCGAGGATTTTGAATGCTTCTCTTACTAACCTTTGATCAGGACTCCATTTTTTCACACTAGAAATAGCTTTCTTAAAATAATACAGAAACTTTTCCACATCTTTCTTTTCCAAATACCCCCATGTAAATAGCTCCCATGTAGTGTAACAAGGACTGACGCCCTTTTGCACTATCTGATGACAAAAGTTTTCAGCCATATCCATCTGGTCTTGGTTAATGTATGAAGCAAGAAGTATATTTGAAACTCTGACATCATTGGTCCCAGAAACGGACTCCCACTCCCTATAGAGATTCTCAGCTCCCGCAACGTCTCCAAGCTTCACAAGTGATGATATCATGCAAATATACTCATTATCATTCATTTTTCGAAAGCAAGCCTTCATTTTCTTCCATATTCGATTCACTTCATCCTTATTCCCCATGTTTGTATGCAAGCTAATGAGAGAGGAATATGCAACTCGAGTTTTCTGCGAGATTGTATTCTCCATCTCTTTCAAAGTAGAACCTGCCTTTTCAAGGCAAGTATTTCTTATGTACAAATTGGCCAATGTACTATATGTTACCCAGTCCGGATCTATTTTTGCCTTCTTCATCTCAAGCAATACTCTTTGTGCAGTTTCAACATCATTCTGCAAAGCACACACAGATAACCATAAATTCAAAGTAACGACATCGGGTGAAGTGTTCATCTTTAGCTCCTGAATCATTTGAGGAACCTTTTCCAGCTTCCCATTTGAGATATAAAGAGATATCATCCGATTATAAGGAAGAGGACATCCCAAGAAACCACATTCTGACATTTTCAACATGAGGGCCTCAGCTTTGTCAACCAATTTGTTTTGGACATAGGCATGGAGAAGAGCACTGCAGGCTAACTGGCCTCTCATTCGATCAGGAAGATCCTCAAAGAATTTTTCTGCACTATTTAAGCCCCTAACTTTAGCTATCAAGTCCAAGTGGACAGCATAGTCTCCTGGGACTAGCTTCATGTCTTGCTGCAAGGTCATCCATTCACAAACCTACATTTGCAATACATATATATAAATTCAGATAAAATTCATTGTATAAAATTCATATTTATACCCCACTTCTTAAACTTATAGACGAAGAAACGTAAAGCTAGTCGGCTATCCCTATCTCTCAGGAGTCAGAGTATTAATAAGTTACAACTTACAATCATTAGAGAGTTGAAACGAAGAGGGAAGGAAAGATGTTCACATTCAGAATCCCCAGCAGGCACGCATGCATGTTAAACAGTTTGGATTTAATTCTCAAAAATATTTATGACAGAAAACCAATCCTAATTCTCAATCTCTCATCAACCATCCATTTTCACAATCATGTATAAAGAGAGGTATGGTATTGGTATGGGCAAATGATAAACTCAAACACTAGAACCATTTACCCGATTTCTATATTGCATAAGATAAGATAAGCAATACAGGGTATGAAAAAAAAATGTACATACATGAAACTTTAAATTCGAATTAATAACCGACACCCCAGTATTGAATTCCTCGAAAGTAGCATTTTTTATAACATGTGATGAAGATGAGAAAAAGCAGAGATTCAACCTCGAGTGCGTGCTTGTAGCGCTTGGTTTTGCGGAGTTCACGAACAATGCGATTGAGCTGGTACTTGCGGGGGGGCGGGTGACCCTCTTCCTTCCACTTATTGATGGCAACCACCGCACTCCGTTTTGGGTACACGAGGCTCAGAAGCCTCCGCCCCAGAGTGTCTCCGCCGCCGCCGCTGCTGCCGCCGCCTTGTGCTCCCTTCTCTACCGCCGCCGCCGTAGAAAAGTGGCCACCGACGGCAAGCCACGTCCGAATGGAGCGGAACAACATTTCGGTTTTACTCAACACTTTTTCGCTAATGAGTTGAATTGAGTTCTGAAATCCGCTTAAACCCTAAGCCCTGATTTTGGGCCAAAATGCTAAAATAATGTAAACCTTAGACCCCGAAAGTAAAAAGAATAAATTAGTCTTTTTATCCTCCAACTTTATTTATGAGTTCATATTGATCCCTCTTCTTTTTAATATCAATTTCATTCTCATTTTTCAATCATGAACATTTTTTTGAGTTATTTTCGAATATGATTTTTTGAATTCCGACTAATTCCAGCCAATTAAGTGGACTCATATAAGAGATAAGAGATTAAAAAGCTCTTTCTCTCCTATAACTTATCTGTGACTTTACAGAAGAGTAATCAAACTTTCACTTAAATCAATAGCCATTGGAAGTAGTTTCCTAATTAGGAATTGGGAAAAGATGTGTAATGATGCCAAAAGTTGTTTTATAAAGGATTTTTCTATCACGTGTAATTTTATACAGGTTGAGAAATCTAAAAGTAATAACTATTTATTGGAAAACTAAGTATCTCAATTTTAAAAGTATAAATTTGGCAAAACTACCTGATTGGTTCCTTAAGTTTATTTCTTTTTTCGATTTGACCCCTTAAGGCTCTGTTTGGATACTTTGAAATGAGCGGAATGGAATGGAACGGAACGGAGTGGAGTAGAATGGAATAGATTTTCCATTCCATTGTTTGGGTATTTTATGATGGAACAGAACAAGGTTTTCATTCCATCGTTTGGAAAGTGAACGGAATGGAATGAGTTATAATTTTTTATTCCTTTTTTACCTTTATTTTAAAAAACATTGTTATTTAGAATTAGAGCATATTACCAATGATTAGATCATCCAAATCATTCACCAAAATGTATATAAAAGTGAGTATCATTTCACTGTTCTTTCAGTTTAAATAACATAGCTTTCAACTTTGTATAAAATAATATGTAACCATCGCTAGCATTACTGCTTAAACAATGGGGAGTGAGTTAGTACTAGTTACTGTTGGTGATGAGACCGATTATGCATTGAAATGGGCCATGTAATCACAAGCAAATTGCAACAGCTTAAAAAAAAACAAAGGGTCAAGCATGGCAATAACGTCCACGGCATATTCTTAACAGCTCCAAAATCATATTCATAATCATGTTTCAAAAGCAAAGATTCGAACAAATTGCAACAGGAAGAAGAAACGTGCCAGACCAGAGAGGAAGAAGAAGAGACCCCTTTTAATTTTCATTGAACGTGTGTATAAAATTATAACCCTCTTGGTGTAGATGCTATGAAGTTGCCTGGTTTTATGTATTTTTATAGCATTCGATGCATGCAGAGGCAAAAAATTCAGATGCTATTGGGTTTTCCTGACTCCAGCTACCGTGATGATGCATTTCCATTTTATCCGAATACAACGTTGATATCTGAGGGCATGTGGGATGAGAAGGAGAACCGACTTTGTGCAATTGCATGCCGGATCTTGAACTTCACGGAACCTTGGGTTAATAATCCTTATGTTGGAGATTGCTCTATTAAGCTAAAGTTAAGATTTCCTGCAGTTTTATCTTTAAGAAATAGGAGTACTGTTTTGGGTCAGATTTGAAGTGATAAAGTGGTTGGGGAATCTGGTTACTTCAGTAAAATTGGATTTCAGGGTTCCTGGAAGGTATCAAGAGGTCTCCAGGGTTTACAGTACAAGTATTTTGAAATTGACAGAGTAAGAAAATCTTGTGCGGAAAAGATAACTGCTAGAGGGAAGGGGAGTATGCATCCGGATGGATATTCTTCTGATATGAGCTTTGACATGCTTGTGAGTGACAGCAAAGGACAAGCTCATGGTTACTCATCACCACTATTGGGTAAGGACATCTAATCTTCTATTCCATCCCATTCCATTCCGCCCAAATTGGAGGGAAAGAAAAATGAGTATAAGTGATGGAATATGATGGAATGGGTTCCATTGAGTTCCATTCCATTACATCCTCTTTTACACAATCCAAACAATGTAACACTATTCCATTCCATTCCATCCCCCTCTATTTCATCCCCTTCCATCAATCCAAACATACCCTAAGTTTATTTTGTGTCAAATAGGTCCCATAAGTTAGGTTCGGGTAACAAAGTTTGGCTTTTTTTTTATCATACCTTCGGAATTTGTCCTTTCCTAACCTATATGGCATTCCAAACCTACTTGGCACAACTAACATGTCAATAAATATATAAATTAATAAGTAATAATTTAAAAAATAAAATTTAATAAATAAATAAATTTTATTTCCTTTTTCTTTCTTTTTTTTATTCTCTTATTCTTCTTTGTATCCACTTCTCCTCCCAGATTCTAACATCAAACTCCCATTCACACCAGAACTCCTAGCTACAGAAATTGAGCTCCTAACATTGAATCCCCATCCTCAGATCCAAATAGTCCACCACCCCTGAAGCTGCATAGAGACCTTGACCTTGACACACACCCATGACCCATCACCCGCATCTCACTTTTCTCATCAAACCCACCAACACTTCTTCCACAATCCTTCTCCTTTTTCTTCCTAACCAACTTGTCGATCCTCCAGAAACTCTTTTTATCTCAACATAGTTGCTGCTGCTTCTCCTCAGCACCCCAACACCACCACCAAACCAAACCCCTTCGTTCTCTCTTCGACCCCATCCCACCCCACCCTCTTTCAGTTCTGTTTTCACGACCACGCCGTCCCCAACTACGATGCCGGCAGAGCCCTCTACACCATGGTTTCAATGCAATTTCGTGATGTGGGGAACATCGAAATCGATCTCAAGAGTGGGGGAATCCATTTTCCCTTAGTCGACGATGCAAGAAAGGAAAGAAATTAGAGCTTTGTGGGGGGTGAATCGGTCTAGGAAACATGCTTCTTCTTCTTGTTGTTGTTCAATGGCGAAAACCAAACAAACCCAGAAACGAAAGATACCAGTATGTGATGGATTATGTGGAGATCCGGTTTAGGATTTAAAAGAGGGGGTGATTGAGCAAAATAGGGTCATTTTAGAAACTCATTACCAGTTTAGGATCCTTTTGAAACAAATTATTAGTGTGGGTCCTTTTTGACACGGTGACATATTTTTTTTTTTTTTTGACGGGTCAAAGGCGCAAGTCAGAGAAGCGCCTTCAAAGGAGCCACTCTGACTGGTGCCTCCCATTAAAAAAAAAACAGCCCTCTGCCCCTGTCCTCTACCCACCCAATCCCCCCTCCCCAAAAAAAAAAAAAAAACCGTCCCCCCCTTTATTACCACCCACCCACCCAATTAATTAAACCCCCATTTCCCCCTCCTATATATAAAGCAGCGGACTCCTCCCCCTACACACTACACACATATTTGGCAATTCAATTTTCACACTCTAGTATTTTTTTTATGACGGTGTTTCCGTCAAATTTCTTGAAAGCTTCATTTTAATTTTGTAAGGTATTTTTTTATGATACATAATTTTATTTAAATATAATATTAATTTTTTTGTGCATTTTGTTTTTTTATTGCTACAATTTTTAATATGTCGATACTGTTTATATTTTTATTTATGTGCTATAAAAAAACGTTGTTATTTTGTCTTTATAATTGGTACTTAATTATTTTAATTATGTTTTTAATTAATTAATTGCCTAATTATTTTTTTATTACTTAATTGAGTTTTTAATACTTTAGTTTTTTAAGTGTTTTTTTAATATGGCGTTGATCAGCGGCATGTTTGGTAGACCTCAGTCCGGTGAAAAGATACGGCATCATCTAGCTCACAATCATGGGCACGTTTGGTAGACCTCAGTCCAGTAGATACATCACTATTGAAAGGTAAGAACAGGTCCCGATACCCATTAACTGCAAAATTAAAGAGCATGTTGTGAATTTAATCTAAACCTTGGCATTTAGGGTGATGTAGCCATTCTAGGATAACTGATTCATGAGTCTTGTTGTAATTTCGTCTGTCAATTGTTTACAATTAATGAAGGACGTGATGCCTGAGGGTAAGGAGCTAATACCACATAAGATTCAGTTTGGCACCGCTATTGACTCCCGGGCAGAGATGGGGGTTACAATTCTGAACTTCTTGTTATATACGTGATTAGATTGTTTTGTTCCGTTGCTACTGGCTAGTAGCCTATCAAACGGAGGTTTTGATGTATATAGTATGTAAATTTTTCTATAAAAGCCAGTAGCCTACTGCCTTTTGAAAGGTGACTTTGTTATGTTAGTGCTTATATCCAAGATTCACCCCCATGTTAGTGTGTGTTTGGATGAACGTTTGATAAAAGTGATTTTGAATGTAATTGGTTTTGTAAAATTGATTTCGTTAGAATTAAGTTTGGATGTTTTTATTTTGAAAGTAAGTTTGACGTATGCCCTACAATGATAACAAACAATAACAATTACTAATAATACTAACATTTACCTATATAAAAAAAATAGTATATCACCTAATGAAAAATCTAACTTCTGACAACATCTAAATATATTTTTAGTAAAATAATTATTAATATTTTTATAATTTAAAAAATGGAAAATGGGAATAAATATTTTTATAACTTCAAATCGTTTTTCACCATCGATTTTTGATCGATTTTACTGGCTCTGAACCGGTTTGATTGGTTCTTAACCACTTCTATACTTCCTCTAAAATCAGTTGCTTTTTTTATGAGTAAAGTAATAATTAGTGATTATTTATTGATGATTAATTGTATAAATTTACACCAATTTTATTGGTGATTAACAGTATAAATTTACACCAATAAATAATCACCAAATTATTACTGTTAAATTATGAAGAGTAACAATGACACTAATCACCATTTTACAATATAAATTTACTTCATTAAATAATCACTAATTATAACTTTACTCATAAAAAAATTATCTTGTAAAATTAAAACGAAGTTTCCAGCAATTTAATTAAGGAACACTAGTCGAAAAATTAATGCTACCTCCAGATTCAATTATAAGCAAAAATAAATAATTTCATACTTACTAAGGAAGTTAGTAGATTTAGTTTAATTGTCTTGATTTTATGTAAAAAATGTGTTATAATTACTAAACTACCATTTAATTATCTCGGTAATATGTAATGCTCTTGGAAAATTAAAAGGAGAATTGGTTTGATTGGTTAATTTTCTTGATTTTTGGAATACTTACATTAAATAGAATTAAGTTGGTTGAATTTTGTTTATATTTGAGTTCGAAAAATATAGGTGTTTTTTACTTATAATTGAGTCCGGAGGGAGTACTATAAACTATGAGGGGGAGTAATATGATAGTGTGATTTATATAGGGGTGGGGGGGTGGGGTCATTTAATTAATTGAGGGGAGGGGGGTTTGACTGATTGAGTGAGTGGGTAGGGGCGCAGGGATAGGGGCATGGGGCTTTTTCTTTTAAAATGGGAGGTGCCAGCCAAAGTGACGCCTTTGACCAGTCAGAAAGAAAAATAAAATAAAATATGCCACCGTATCAAAAAGGACCCCCCACTGATAATTTGTTTCAAAATGATCCTAAACCGGTAATAAGTTTATAAAAGAACCCTATTTTGGTCAATCACCCTAAAAAGGACCTCAGTCTTCGATGTTGTCGGCACCAGCGGGATGTTGGGATCCATCTGGACTCATGTGCATACGGCGATACCAAAAGGAAGAGAGAATAACAAGTAGAAATGAAAGAGTGAGATACCGACAATGGATATATCGCCCAACAACCATACACATGATACATACAACACCTTGACATATTAACATTTTAAACATTACTCATAGGTAAACAATAAGTATTATCTCAGTGGGTCTCAAACCCGAATCAATCAATTTTATAAAGATAATGCATGACACTTCAATTATGAGGCTCTAATCTTAATCTCATGAGATACCATCACCGTTTTATCATTAAGAAAGAAAGATTTGATCAGGCTCGTACGCCCCGTTTGGCAAGTTGTCTCCATCACCTCATGCGCCCGGATCAACATCATCACGAATCCCTTATAACGACCATTCGGATGTATACCTCATCGAATACCACATCTTAAGCGGGTATTCGGATAACTCAAGCACGTCTGCCAAGGGGAAATGGATATGAATAAAAGACTTTTTATTGACAAGATTTTTCTTTGTGTTCTCTCTTTCTCGTTTGTCGAAGTCCAAGGCTAACGACTATTCACAATTTCTATCACTTAAAAATAATAACACAGACACACACGGTCAAGTGTTCAATCACAACACCTTAGACCGCGCGACGCAGCCCAAGGTTGTGGTCTTAGAAATAATTATAATTTTATCCATGTTTTATTTCAACATGATAAGGACTCCTAGCTCATAACAACGAAATTAGGACACACAATCCTCAATTCCCAAATTAGGACTCCTAGCCCATAATATCGTGATTAGGACCCTTGGTTCACAATTCTTGACACGGATCCCAGATCAAGTGCATAAACTGAATACTAGAGGCGACGTCTCGCGAACTAGTATTCTCTTTCACATGTGCTTACTTTTCGCTCAGTGAAAATCAAAAACCAAAACAAAACCTCGGTCACTTATCCAAGTAACCGAAACGTTTCTAAATCATTTAGGAGAAAATCTTTTCCTTTACAAATTCTTTTATAAAACATTTAGGAAATTCGTTTGCTTTTGAAATCCTTGATGAAATAAGGTCAACTATTTTTAAAGGGGTTTTCCTTCATAAAACACATAGTTCGTAAAGGTTTTCTCTCGTACCAACTTTGGATCATAAAAAGGTGATTTCTATTGTCTTAAAACACTTCAACGTTTCTTTTCAAAATAAGAATATCATTTTCTTGAAGTAAGCGTTTTAAACAAGGAACTTTTATAACTGAAACCAACACTTTCAAAGTTCTATTCAAGGCTTATTAAGGCTTTTAATCATTTATAATCATTGTGCATAGACTTAAGTCCGTCTTCTCAAACTTCAATCAACAGTAACATATTCTCAACAATAATATCACGGTTAACGACAATTCATCACATATATATAATTCATAACACTTTAAAGAAAGTAATGTTCAACTTCAAGTAATAACCACAATAGTTCAAGTAAACAAGTTATTCAAGTATTGGCTCAATATCACAATAATATTCAAATCACTCAAATAAACACATACACACATGCATACAGTCATTGAATATCCCTTGGAAATCCCCTCTTGCTTTCTTTGAAGGTAAGAAGGTTAGATGCTCGACGAGGTAAGTCACGAACGTTCTCGTTTCCTCCGCGACGAAAGTCTAAGGTTATGAACATAAAATCACAAGTTAAAATCGAAACAAGAACACTAAACCACAAGGTATAGGTTCGGCCAAGACTAGTTCTTAGGGTTAGAGATTCCCAAAAATTATACAACTCATGGATTTATGATCCTTAAGTGTTAGGAGTTCATAAACAATGATCTTTTAACAAAGTTGAATTAAAATTCCACTAAGTTAAAAACATAGGGCATTCGGCCAAGGCTAGTAAAATAGGCTAGCATTCACGAAACTTTCCAATCTCTTAGGTTTAGCATCCATATGTGTTAAGGAGCTCAAAACCATGATCATCTTAGAAAAATGGAAATAACACATACTAGCTTTAACAACATAAAATAAACAAGTTATAAATCCTTAAACTTTTCAATCTCTTAGACTTAGCATTCAAATATCTTATGGAGCTCAAGTCCATGATCATCTTGGAAAAATGAAAGTAACACATACTAGCTTTAACAACATAAAATAAACAAGTTATAAATCCTTAAACTTTCCAATCTCTTAGACTTAGCATCCAAATATCTTATGGAGCTCAAGTCCATGATCATCTTGGAAAAATGAAAGTAACACATACTAGCTTTAACAACATATAAACAAGTTATAAATCCTTAAACTTTCCAATCTCTTAGACTTAGCATCCAAATATCTTATGGAGCTCAAGTCCATGATCATCTTGGAAAAATGAAAGTAACACATACTAGCTTTAACAACATAAAATAAACAAGTTATAAAGAGTTCTAAATCCATGATCATTACTTGGAAAGTTGAAACATGGTACCCTAGACCTACTTATTCATATTTTTAAGTCATCATAGGAACAAGCTATCAAAACTTCCAAGATTTATAGATCCAATATCAAGGGATAGTTAGAAACTCAAACACATGATCATATTCCAAAAGTTGAAACAAAAACTTCCTAGGTCACAAATGCAAGCATTCGGCCCTCATTGGAAGAGATGGATAGAGATTTTTGTTTTATACAACCTCTTAGTATATGAAAATATAAGTTACTACAAGACTATAGAGAGTGGTTTCAACTCAAAAGGAGTTTTTTACCATTTTAGAGAGATTTTAGAAGTTTAAAGCATATAAAGAATACATAAAGTAAACTAAGAAATAAAAGATGAAACTTGCAAAAAGATTTATATGAGAGCATTACCCTTAGTATAAGGAAGAACTTTAATGAAGAACTTATATTAAGTAGAAAAGATGAATAAAAACTAAAGCTTTAAGAGCTTGAACTTTAAGAAGAAAGGAAGAAGATGAACTTTAATGGAGGTTGAAGGGGGAGGATGATAAAGTGAAAATGAAAGGGGTATATATAGGGAAAGGGGGGAAGTTCACGGCCAAAAGGGAGTGAGAGGGAGAGCTTGTTGAGCAAGCTTGGTGGTTTAATGCTTGATTGGATGGAAGAAGAGAGAGAAAATACTTTTGGATTAGAATAGTATTATAATTTGAAAAGTGTGATGATGGTACTTTTAGAGTGTGTCATAGTCATTCCCATCATGTTTCCTTACTTCTTTTATGGTCCATAATCTGATCCATTTGGTACCCGGTTGTATTTCCGATCGTAATTCTTCCGACGTTTTCGCCCGAATAAAATATTATATTATATTTTTTACACGAAAATTTTCAAAATAACCAAGGTTGAAGGAAACATAATAAAAACACTAATTGTTTCATTCACGGGTCAAAATGAGGTTTTCTGCACATTAAACTTGTACCGTCAGTGAAAACGCAGACCGGCTTCCGTCTGAATTTTCAACCGAAAATTTTACCGTGACTTCATATGATATAACAACACAAGAAAATGATTTTAGTTTAATTAAAATCATCCCCTGAGTTTAATCTAAAATAAACACATTTAAATATGTATTTATTGCTACAGAAAATATAGGAAAAACAGGGTGTTACAATACTACCCCTCTAAAAAGAATTTTGTCCTCGAAATTATGCACCTTGAAATAACTCACGGTATTGCAATTTCATCTTGTCCTCCGCTTCCCATGTAGCTTCGCCGGTTGTCTCGTTCCAGATGACTTTGACTAAAGGGATTTGTTTACCTCTGAGTTGCTTCAGCATCTTATCCGCGATTCGTACCGGCTAAGTCTCAAAGGATAGGTTCTCTTTTAATTGTACTTTATCAGGTTTAATAACATGTGATGGATCAGAAATATACTTTCTCAACTGAGAGACATGGAAAACATCATGGATGTTGGAAAGAAAAAGAGGTAAAGATATTTTGTAAGCTACCGGACCTACGCGACGAAGAATTTGGTAGGGTCCAATGAATTTGGGAGTAAGCTTTCTGGATTTTATCACTCTGCCAATCCCAGTCATTGGTGTGACTCTCAAGAACACATGCTCGCCTTCCTCAAACTCAAGAGGTCGTCATCTCTTGTCAGCGTAACTTTTCTGTCGACTTTGGGCCGTCCGCATTTTCGCCTGGATCATCTTCACCTTCTCGGTCGTTTATTGTACGATCTCTGGTCCTAACAGGAAACTCTCACCATCCTGGTACCAACACAAGGGTGTTCGGCATCGTCGACCATACAAAGCCTCATAGGTTGCCATCCCTATACTTGAATGAAAATTGTTGTTATAGGTGAATTCTATCAACGGTAGGAACTCGTCCCAGCTCCCAATGTCTTCCATCACGCACGCTCTTAGTAAATCTTCGAGTGATTGGATTGTCCTCTCTGACTGTCCGTCAGTTTGTGGATGGTACGCAGAACTCAATTTGAGTTTTGCTCCCAAAGAGTTTTGTAGTCCTTTCCAAAATTCTGACGTAAACCTTGGATCACGATCCGAAAAGATACTCGAGGGAATACCGTGCAACCTGACAATCTCGTCGATGTACAACTGAGTCAATCTTTTCATCGGGTACTTCATGTTGATAGGTAAAAAGTGAGCTGACTTGGTTAGTCGATCCACAATTACCCATATAGCCTCATGTCCCTTCCGAGTCCTTGGTAAACTGGTCACAAAGTCCATTGAAACACCGTCCCACTTCCATTCTGGGATGTCCAATGATTGTAACATTCATGCTGGCCTCTGGTGTTCAATCTTAGCCTTTTGACATATCAGACACGAAGCGACGTATTCCATTACGTCCCTTTTCATTCCATACCACCAGTATAACTTCTTGAGATCTTGATACATCTTCGTGGCTCCTGGGTGTGAACTTAGCTTACTCCTGTGGGCCTCCTCTAAGATCAACTTCCTAAGCTCTGCGTCATCTGGTATACAGATTCTTTCATCGAATCTCAAAATTCCATCCGTTCCCTCTCTGAATTCTGACAGCGCTCCCTGTTGCACTAAGTCCTTTTCTTCCTGCAGATACTGATCACTCCCTTGTTTTTCTTTTATTTGTTCCATCAACCCGTTCGAAACGGTGATCCTATTTAGACACAGCCTTCCCGAAAATGTCTTAACTGATAAACTTACATCCCGGAATTGTTCCAACAATCCCTGCTCTTTAACCATCATTACTGACGCCTGTATTGACTTCCTGCTCAGTGCATCTGCCACCTCATTCGCCTTTCCAGGGTGATACTGCAGTTGAAATTCATAGTCCTTCAAAAACTCCAACCAACGCCTCTGACGCATGTTCAACTCCTTTTGGTTGAAGAGGTACTTCAAACTCTTGTGGTCACTGAAAACATTAAAAGTAGCTCAATACAAATAATGCCTCCAGATTTTCAGGGCAAAGACCACCGCTGCTAACTCCAAGTCATGTGTCAGGTAATTCCTTTCGTGAATCTTCAACTGCCTTGAAGCATATGCTACGACTTTTCGGTTCTGCATCAGCATACATACCAATCCCTGATGTGAAGCGTCACAATAAACCTCAAAATGTTCCTTAGGATCAGGTAGGATCAACACGGGTGAGGTTGTCAACCTTCTCTTAAGCTCTTGGAAACTTCCTTCACAAGCCTCCGTCCAGACAAACGCTTGGTCTTTTCGAGTTAACTGGGTAAGGGGTCCCACTATCTTGGAAAATATCTCAATGAATCTCCTATAGTAGCCTGCTAAACCCACAAAGCTACGGATTTCAGTTGCCGTTGTTGGCCTTTTCCATTCGAAAACAGCCTCGACTTTTGACGGATCCACTGCGATTCCTTCGCATGATATCACATGACCTAAG
Source organism: Sophora flavescens (assembly GCA_030762895.1). Taxonomy (NCBI): domain Eukaryota; kingdom Viridiplantae; phylum Streptophyta; class Magnoliopsida; order Fabales; family Fabaceae; genus Sophora; species Sophora flavescens. The sequence continues at coordinate 140,708,743 of CM061067.1, forward strand.
AATTGCACTTGGTGCAACCAGAATTCACACTTTTCCAGCTTCGCATAGAGTTGCTTCTCTTTCAAGGTCTGAAGAACAATGCTAAGATGTTCAACATGCCTTTCCTTGTTTGAAGAATAGACCAGAATATCATCAATGAAGACGACAACAAACTGATCTAAGTAAGGACGAAAAATCCTATTCATGTAATCCATGAATATGGCAGGGGCATTCGTCACTCCAAACGGCATCACTAGGTACTCGTAATGCCCGTAGCATGTTCGAAATGTTGTCTTTGGGACATCCTCTGCTTTCACACGAATTTGATGGTAGCCTGATCGTAAATCTATTTTCGAGAATACGATCGCGCCACGCAACTGGTCCATGAGATCATCAATCCTTGGGAGCGGATATCTGTTCTTGATTGTAACCTTGTTCAACTGTCGAAAATCTACACATAGTCGAGAAGTCCCATCCTTCTTCTTTACTAACAGAACTGGAGCTCCCCACGACGATACACTGGGTTGGATGAATTCCTTTCTCATCGACTCTTCAAGTTGTTCCTTCAGGGTTTCTAACTCCGATGGTGACATGTGATACGGTGCCATGGATATTGGTCCAGTTCCTGGAACCAGATCGATCGCAAACTCGATATCTCGAACAGGTGGTAGACCAGGTACATCCTCAGGAAAAACTTCTGGAAACTCATTGACGACGGGTACGGAATCCAAGTCTAACTCACTCTTAACATCTGAGGAAAACAGCCGCATGTAACCTTGAGCTCCCTTTTTCAAAGAAGCTCTTACCTGACTAGCAGATAGTAATCCAAAAATCTCATCCCTAAAGACTAAGGTTCTTTGAGCACAGTCTATCAGGATATGGTTGGAACATAACCAATCCATGCCTAGAATTACATCTAGTTGTATTAAAGGTAAACAGATTAAATCTACAAGAAATGCCTATCCTGAACAATGATAGGAAAATTCAAGCAAACAGAATTAACAGTTACTGGCTCAACAGTTGGGGTAGAAACAATCAAGTTATATGGTAAGGAAGAAATAGGCAAGTCTAGAAGTTTCACACGATCCATTGAGATAAAATAATGAGTTGCACCTGAATCGAAAAGTACAGTTAAAAGATTACCGGCTAAATTACCCTGCACCAGATCGGCGGAATTTGATGCTTCAACTCCACTCATCGTATACACTCGCCCTTTAGCAGTCGACTTGCTTGCTTGGGCATGATTGGTAGCTGGTTCTCTTTTCGATGCTCTGCAGTCCCTGGCTATGTGCCCTATACGATCGCAGTTAAAGCACTTCATCTCTTTCTTTGGGCATGTATTAGCTAGATGACTGGGATCCCCGCACCGGTAACACTTCCTCTCTTGACCTTGATTGTTGTTTCTCTGGCCTCCACTTCCCGTTCCTGAAGTGCTGGAACGATGTTGTTGCTGTTGTTTCTGATTGTTACTGGGTGATTGGTAATATGTCTTCCTCGGGTTCTGCTTCCAATTTTGGTTCTGTCCCTGATATTGACTGTTGGGACTAACGGTTCCTCCAACATTTTCCCTGCTATCTCGCCCCTTGCGCATCAGTTCTACCTTTCGGTATTTCTCTACCAGGGCTTGGAAATTCCAGATTTCCAAGGGCATCACAGATTCCTTGATCTCGAAGCGTAGACCGGCTTCGAACTTCTCGCACTTCCACTCCTCATCGAGATTGTTCTTGAAAAAGCGAAAATATTTGGCAAGGGACTCAAACCTTGCCGCATATTCCCCCACCGTCATGTCCCGCTGACCCAGCCTCAGGAATTCCTGCTCTTTCTCTGTCCGAGCACTCTGGGGAAAATATTTGTTCAGAAATTTGTTGCGAAATACTCCCCAGGTGATTGCCTGATGCTCAGCTACTAGTAGTTGTCTGGTGCCCTTCCAACAGTATTCAGCATCTCCAATCAGTTGGAATGTTTCGTAAGGCACCTTTGCTTCCTCTGGGGTGTGCACCAGCTCAAAGATCTTTTCCAGCTCTTGGATCCAAAGATCGGCTTTAGTCGGGTCTACATCCCATTCAAACTGCGACGGATTTTGGCGTCGAAAGGCATTCAGATTCTTCCCCTCTGCAGCCTGTTCAGCTCTTAGCTGCTCCTGTTGATTCTGAGCAGCCGTGTTGGCAGTCTGAAAAGCTATTGCAGCAGCAACGTCAGCCAACGCTTGGGTAGCGAAGTCCATCCCGCTATTGACTCGGCCACGACCGCCACGCCCGCGTGCTCCTCCTGGTTCCATACTGACCTGTAAGACACAATCAGTGAGATGGTAACAAGAAAATAAAAGGTAACTCGCCGGATAACATACATTACTTCTTAGAAGTAATTCAAACAAGACTCGATCAGAGAATACACAACATCGACACAACAGACCTAAACCCAAACATTCTCGAAAGACTCGACTTGCTCTGATACCACTAATGTGACACCCTAAACCTGGCGTCACATGGTTACCCAATTGCGGAAATATTTCTGATTTGAAATGCTAGTTACTTTCTGGAAATATTTGAGTTCGAAAAATATAGGTGTTTTTTACTTATAATTGAGTCCGGAGGGAGTACTACAAACTATGAGGGGGAGTAATATGATAGTGTGATTTATATAGGGGGGTCGTTTAGTTAATTGAGGGGAGGGGGGTTTGACTGATTGAGTGAGTGGGTAGGGGCGCATGGATAGGGGCATGGGGCTTTTTTAAAAAAAATGGGAGGTGCCAGTCAGAGTGGCGCCTTTGACCTGTCAGAAAGAAAAAAAAATATGCCACCGTGTCAAAAAGGACCCCCCACTGGTAATTTGTTTCAAAATGATCCTAAACCGGTAATAAGTTTATAAAAGAACCCTATTTTGGTCAATCACCCTAAAAGAGGAGCGGATCCAAGTTACCCATTTGGCTGATAATGATAGAGGTGGTGTGACACCCTAAACCCGGCGTCACATGGTTACCCAATTGCGGAAATATTTCTGATTTACAATGCTGGTTACTTTCTAGAAGTATCCTTTTCTCGATGGATGAGTACACTAAAAACGGTAGTTTTTTTTTTTGAGATGAAGGAAGATAAAGGTGATGAACACCCAGAACATGAATTTAAGACAACATATAAATATAACATGTCCCAATGAGAACCAAGTTTCAGTACATAAGATAGGGCCTTATCAATGGCCATTGCAACAGATTTAGACATCTAAGAGTTACAACTTAAAATAGAGTAGGTAAGACACAGGGAAAGAGGGTCTGGAACCACATCCAAAAGATAACTCTAAAAGTTAGATGACGGAAGATTGTTCACAAAATGCTCCAAGCTGGTTACTGACACTGGTTGCAAGTAGGGTCTCCACAAGGGCTCCCTCGAGACGAGACCTCAGGTAATGGATCTATAACGTCGCCTCCCTCATCAACAGAATCATCATCGTCGTGATCCATAACGTGATCCTCCGGCTCAAGTTCCTCCATGACCTCATTGAAGTCCTCCTCAGGTTCCTCTTCAAGGTCCTCCTCAATCGGTGATGCCGGCTCTACGTCTAGAGGTGGTGGCTCATGTAGCAGTTTGTGAGCTCGCAGTGTGTGAAGGTAATACCATATCGGAGGCAGAGCTACCCTCCTAGTTTCCACAGTGTGGCTTCTACGGATTGGGTCCCCGTCAGCATTTAGAGCGGTCGTGGTGATGGTTCCGTGGTATGTGGCAGATGTTGCCCCTGGGTGTATCTGTCATGCCCCAGCATCCCCTTGAAATAGACAGCTATAAAAATGAGAAGGGGGTTGAATTGTGTTTATCATAATTTAACAAAGCTGAAATCTTTTCGCAAACAGAAAGCTAGATTTGGACGAGTGGAAGAATACAGAATCGATGGATGACTTTTACAAATACACTACTGATAGATGCAAGAAAAACTAAAGCAATTAAAGATTTTATGAAAGAGAGATTAACACGGTGATTTATCCTGGTTCACTCTTCAAATCAAAGAGCTACGTCCAGTCCTTGGCAGCACCAAGATTTATCCACTATAATTGATAAGGTTACAGACTCGAGTATTATTTGCACACCTATCCTCTTCAGGCTCAAGACAAGTATTATTTGCACACCTAGCCTCTTCAGGCTCAAGACAAGTATTATTTTCACACCTAGCCTCTTCAGGCTCACTTAGGTTTGTTTGAGAGATTAGGTTTGTAAAAATACAACTTCTCACAAGCAGATCTTTCACTAACACTCAGAGAGTGGTTTAAATGTGAAGTCTAGGAAAGTCTGTGTAATAACTTCAAATGTTTGAAGAATACACAATGAAAGAATGAAAGAATTAATGAGCAGGGTAATGGCGTTTTAACGCAGTGTGTATTCTCTATATCTTCATTTTCAATGACTTCTGTATTTACAGTCTTCAAACATTTAGGATCCGTTAGAGACATTCTCTTAGATGTTGGCTTCAAGCAGAACTTCATTAAATGCAATAGAGTCATTCTGAGCACCCATTAATGCAATAGAGTCGTTCTGAGCAACCATTAATGCAATAGGAACATTGGTTGTATTCTAACATGTAGGATCATGGCTTTAAGCATTGAGATACAGTCATGTCAGAGTTAGGTAGAGAGCTTTTTGTACTTTGCTAAGTGCACTCCCCTTTTTGTGGAATAAAGCATGTTGGACGCATTCTTTTAGATTATCCAAGGTTGCTTGAGAGAGTAGTCTTATTTTCTTGATAATCGTGAAACTGAGTAGGAGAGAAGACTTCAAGTCTCTTTTTGGCTTTTGAAAAATGATTCTGATAATCCTCAGAGAATTTGCGTTCATAAGATAAGTGCTTCCATCTTGAAAATAATCACGTCTATCTAGTCATTTGAGTTTTCATTCGGGCTAGTAGATGAGCTCCATATTAAGGACTCGGCAAGTCCAAAGACTAGTGGACGAGTGCTTCTGTCACCTTTAGTGGACGAGAGCCTTTGTTACTTTAGTGGACGAGAGTCTCAATTACTCTAGTGGACGAGAGCCTTTGTTACTTTAGTGGACGAGAGTCTCAGTTACTCTAGTGGACGATAGTCTTTTGTTACTTTAGTGGACGAGAGTCTCAGTTACTCTAGTGGACGATAGCCTTTGTTACTTTAGTGGACGAGAGTCTTAGTTACTCTAGTGGACGAGAGTCTCAGTTACTCCAGTGGACGAGGGTCTCAGTTACTCTAGTGGACGAGAGTCTTTTGCCACGTCATTGGACGGATACAATTTGACCTTAATGGACGCCCTGTTCTGATACTTTAATGGACGAGATCCAAGTGCCACGTCATTGGACGGATAATTCTGATACCTCACTGGACGGGCTTTTCTGATACTTTGATGGACGCGCTCCAAGTGCCCCGTTAGTAGACGAATAATTCTGATACCTCACTGGACTGGCTTTTCTGATACTTTGATGGATGCGCTATTCTGATACTTTAAGTAGACGCGGCCTTCTGTTATTTTAAGTAGACGCGGCCTTCTGATATTTTTAGTGGACGCGGCCTTCTGATACTTTTAGTGGACGCGGGTTTCTTTCTCTTATGCTTTGGACGTGCGCTTCAAACACTACAATGCTGGACGTTTGTTTAAAAACACTTGTGTGTTGGACGTGAGTTTTTATCTTCAAATAGTGTTGGACGACTGATTCTCTTATTTAATCTGCACACTCGATAGATAGGTTAGCAACTAATATGAAGGTTAATTAAATCATTAACCAATGTTTAGTTCTCATCAAAACTTAGGGAAATGTACATCAGACATTTTAGAGACTTAACACCCCAGCATCGTCGAAGACCTCAGTCTTCGATGTTGTCGACACCAGCGGGATGTTGGGATCCATCTGGACTCATGTGCATACGGCGATACCAAAAGGAAGAGAGAATAACAAGTAGAAATGAAAGAGTGAGATACCGACAATGGATATATCGCACAACAACCATACACATGATACATACAATACCTTGACATATTAACATTTTAAAGATTACTCATAGGTAAACAATAAGTATTATCTCAGTGGGTCTCATACCCGAATCAATCAATTTTATAAAGACAATGCATGACACTTCAATTATCAGGCTCTAATCTTAATCTCATGAGATACCATCGCCGTTTTATCATTAAGAAAGAAAGAGTTGATCAGACTCATACACCCCGTTTGGCAAGTTGTCTCCGTCACCTCATGCGCCCGGATCAACATCATCACGAATCCCTTATAACGGCCATTCGGATGTATACCTCATCGAATACCACATCTTAAGCGGGTATTCGGATAACTCAAGCACGTCTGCCAAGGGGAAATGCATATGAATAAAAGACTTTTTATTGACAAGACTTTTCTTTGTGTTCTCTCTTTTCTGTTTGTCGAAGCCCAAGGCTAACGACTATTCACAATTTCTATCACTTAAAAATTAATAACACAGGACGCACAGTCCGAGTGTTCAATCACAACACCTTAGACCGCGGCCGCAGCCCAAGGTTGTGGTCGTAGAAATAATTATAATTTTATCCATGTTTTATTTCAACATGATAAGGACTCCTAGCCCATAACAACGAAATTAGGACACACAGTCCTCAATTCCCAAATTAGGACTCCTAGCCCATAATATCATGATTAGGACCCTTGGTTCACAATTCTTGACACGGATCCCAGATCAAGTGCATAAACTGAATACTAGAGGCGACGTCTCGCGAACTAGTATTCTCTTTCACATGTGCTTACTTTTCGCTCAGTGAAAATCAAAAACCAAAACAAAACCTCGGTCACTTATCCAAGTAACCGAAACGTTTCTAAATCATTTAGGAGAAAATCTTTTCCTTTACAAATTCTTTTATAAAACATTTAGGAAATTCGTTTGCTTTTGAAATCCTTGATGAAATAAGGTCAACTATTTTTAAAGGGGTTTTCCTTCATAAAACACATAGTTCGAAAAGGTTTTCTCTCGTACCAACTTTGGATCATAAAAAGGTGGTTTCTATTGTCTTAAAACACTTCAACGTTTCTTTTCAAAATAAGAATATCATTTTCTTGAAGTAAACATTTTAAACAAGGAACTTTTATAACTGAAACCAACATTTTCAAAGTTCTATTCAAGACTTATTAAGGCTTTTAATCATTTATAATCATTGTGCACAGACTTAAGTCCGTCTTCTCAAACTTCAATCAACAGTAACATATTCTCAACAATAATATCACGGTTAACGACAATTCATCACATCTATATAATTCATAACACTTTAAAGAAAGTAATGTTCAACTTCAAGTAATAACCACAATAGTTCAATTAAACAAGTTATTCAAGTATTGGCTCAATATCACAATAATATTCAAATCACTCAAATAAACACATACACACATGCATATAGTCATTGAATATCCTTGAAATCCCTCTTACTTTCTTTGATGGTTGAAGGTTAGATGCTCGACGAGGTAAGAAAGTCTCCCCATAAAGTCTAAGGTTATTGTTTGACGATTCTTGGCAAGTATACCAAGTCGTACAAGTAGTAAAGAGGTAAGAGGGATATCGTTCCCACGAGGACTGAGACAAGTACTAGCACGTAACAAATCAACTACTATCTAAGCGGATATTTGGATGGAAGGGAGCTCAATATTAAATACCAAGCCCAACAAGATTTAAAACCTAAAATAAACAAAATAAGAGGAACAAGTTCTTTTAGGATTTTTATCAAACACTTGGAATGCAAAAGAAAGGATTCTTCAAATATGATGAAAGATGTTGGGATTAAACTTCACTAAACCTTTGCCTCATGCAATACTAAGACCACCAATCCAATTTATGCTTCAAATATTAAAATCAACCCATAAGATTACTCAAGTCGTAATTCCTTAGATGACAAGAGCCTAAATCCCCTAATTAGACCCTAATTCCTTAGGTGGCATAATTAATGAATTTGCATTAAGAGTAGGGATTACACGATTACTAATAAACCAAAATCCATTCCTAGATGCAAGGTTTACTAGGTGATTAATTCCAGATCAAGAATTGATAAGAACTTCCCAATTGCAAATCCAATCTCAGAACAATTCATGGATGATCAGACCACAAAAAGCATTAAGCATAGGAATCAAACACTAGTAGAGAAGCATAAACATAGATTAATAGATCAAGGCAAATACATGAGATTTGGTTTAGCTACATCTAATCCCAATAAAAAGGGGATTTAGTTACTCATAGTCATAGTGAAAGCCAAAATAAAAACAATAGAGAAAAAGGAGAGAAGAAACTCCATGGAAGCTTTCCACAACAGTCACAGCAGCCCCTGATTCAGAGAAAAATGTCCTTCTAGGGTAAAAGTCGCCTCCTCTGTTCTATTGTTTTCGTCCAGCCCCCTTCTCTTTATATTTAAGGATTCGCGTTCCTCTTTTATTTTTTTCAGAGTCCAAATCCTCCCTGATCCTCCTAATTCAATAAAGGATTCCTTCCTATTTAGGCTTTATCAAATCCATATTAATCTCTTACGTGGGCCCCTAGCCACAATTTGCTCCACGCTGATTTTATCTTCAATTACAAGTTCATTCACAATTGCCCCTTGCCACAATTTGCTCCACGCTGATTTTGTCTTCAATTACAAGTTCAATCACAAATTCCTTGCACAAATGGTTTCATGCTGCAATTCAATTCTTCTTCTTTATTTTAATAGGACGTGGGCCACCTTCTTTTTGTTGCAATTCACACTGCTTCAGTTTGGGTATGTCAAATATCCTAAAATCGTGACCAAATCATAGTGGAAATCCAATCTTCATGATTTCTTTCTCAATTGCTAAGAGCTAAATCAATTCTCCTTCTTTTATTCTTGATACATCCCTAAAAATAATAAAATGCAAAACATAAGAAAAATTATCTAGAATCTAATTAAAATTAATTAAATGCACACATTTACTCTAAAATAACCAAAATAGGAAAACAAAGTCTAATTGGGGCTAAATCAAGCATTCAACTCAATTTAACTGATGAAATCCATTTTAAAATAATAGATAAAACATGATAAGCCAACGGATTATCAAAATACCCCAAACTTAAACTTTGCTTGTCCTCAAGCAAACTAAAACTCAAAAAGACTCAAAATTGGGTAAGCTCAATGGACTCAATTAATTTCGCACAAATTTCATGCATTTTTATCAATTCAATTTTTATTCAATGTTTTCCCTTTTCATTATAGTAATCCCCACATTCATTTACTTCAAACAAAGAGAATTTCATCATTCATGCAATAATCAATCTAAGCAAAGGATCCAAGTTACACACAAAAGGGAGATCACCAATTTCAAGAAATGGCCTTCCTCACAAGGGCATTTAGTATTTCACTCATTCACTCAAGTGTCTAGGTTATCAACTTTCACTCAATTTCACATTTTAAGAGCACTTTCAATGAATTTGATTTTCATCTAAAAAGATAGTTCCCACAAAAATATGCATGCATCATCAAAAGGTCTTTCATAGGTTGTAATGTGGTCTGGCTAAAGGTAGGATATACAAAGGTGTTAGGCTTTACATCCTTAGGAATTAAGAGAGCATGAAACTTTTTACACTTTTATTTTCACTCTAATTCCTTTTTTCCATTTTTCTTTTTGATGCTTTGGGTGGTTACAACCTATTTCCTTTGACACCTTTTTATTTTGCCCCTTTTTTTGGCATTTTTTATTTTTCTTCTTTTTTTCTTTTTGCCTTTGGCTTCAACCTTTATTTTTCTTTTTCTCAACCCAAAATAACATATCAAACCCTTGTAGCCACCCCAAACTTAGTTTCTTACAACCCTTCTCTTGCTAAGCTTCCATGCTCTCCTAAATCCTAAGATTTGGTTAACATGGTTTTTTTTTTCTGGATTTTTGGCTTATAACATAAGGTCATCAAGAAACAATAGGCTTATTAGGCTCAATGTGGCTAACTAGGGAACATGCATTAGGGATGGTTCTTTTTAGGCCAAGTAGCTATTTCAAAGAAAATTGCCTAAATCATTTGATGCAGCATATAAACATGCAAACTATGAAGAGATTCAAGCAAATCCGGGAAAGTGCAACTTAAAAGTGATTCACACAATTTAAAAACATTGTTGGAGGCTCAAATTCCTCACCTGGACATTTTTAGCAAATTGTTTGACTGAGATACAATCCCTAGTGTGTGCAACCCTTCACCCCAAACTTATCATAAATTATGCAATCACAATAAAATTTCTCAAAGTTCAATTTTCAATTTTTCACATGGGGGTCGATTTTCAGATTTTCAAAACCTAGGGGGAAATCATCAAAAATCAACATATATCATGAAATCCATCTATGATAAATTCAATTAAATTCCTTCAAGCTTACCAACACAAGACTCATACACTTATGACTCAAGTAAAGAAAAACAAAATAATTAAAAAGAGAAGGGTTTAGAAAAACTCATTGAGAAGCTTCCACCCGGATCCCATTGCTTATAGCATAAGGACCAAGAAATGCTCAATATGTAAGATCCTCCTCCCGGATCCCATGGTTTGAAGAATGGCAATTGTAGAAGCAATATGACTCTATCCACATTTCCTCCTGGCAAGTGTGTGGAGACTCCATTGACCTCTTTAACTACAATAATGAACTCACTTCCTCTCGGGTCAAATGGTATTTTCACAAGGAAATTTGACAGACAAGTGGAAGGGACTAACTTTGTAGTGTCCACACATGCATGCAAGCCAACATATTTATCCAATGCAGCAATTTCAGGTTTCTTAGCAAGCATGGTGGAGTGAATGTTTTCCAAATGACTTGTCTTCTCAATTGTTCTTTCCCAAGGATTTGTGAAAGGCAAATCCTCTTCTTGTGACTCGTCTACCACCACCACTTCATCTTCATTTTGATCCATCCCCATAACCATATTTTGCTCAAATTTTGCTTCACGTGGCTCTTTGGGAATCACTTGTAAACATGGTAGTGGAGGTGGTAAATATGAACAAAAGGTTTCTCATTCCTCCTTGGAGCCTCTATATACAAGCTTACCCGTCATACAATCAACTTGTGTTGGAATATCATGATCTCCCAAATCTATGTAGTCTCCCCAACACAAGTTGTTCTCCAAAGTGTGCCTTGAGGCTTCCTCATCAGATGGATAATAATGGCTGTCCATGAATTGTATCCACCTTACACAAACAAAACTCAAAAGAAAAGATCAAATATATACAAAAAATAAAAAATAAATAAAAAAATAAAACTGTGCTTAAATTAGTAATCGAAATGGGTATGCTAATATTGAAACTCAAGTCCCCGGCAACGACGCCAAAAACTTGTTTGACGATTCTTGGCAAGTATACCAAGTCGTACAAGTAGTAAAGAGGTAAGAGGGATATCGTTCCCATGAGGACTGAGACAAGTACTAGCACGTAACAAATCAACTACTATCTAAGCGGATATTTGGATGGAAGGGAGCTCAATATTAAATACCAAGCCCAACAAGATTTAAAACCTAAAATAAACAAAATAAGAGGAACAAGTTCTTTTAGGATTTTTATCAAACACTTGGAATGCAAAAGAAAGGATTCTTCAAATATGATGAAAGATGTTGGGATTAAACTTCACTAAACCTTTGCCTCGTGCAATACTAAGACCACCAATCCAGTTTATGCTTCAAATATTAAAATCAACCCACAAGATTACTCAAGTCGTAATTCCTTAGATGACAAGAGCCTAAATCCCCTAATTAGATCCTAATTCCTTAGGTGGCCTAATTAATGAATTTGCATTAAGAGTAGGGATTACACGATTACTAATAAACCAAAATCCATTCCTAGATGCAAGGTTTACTAGGTGATTAATTCCAGATCAAGAAATGATAACAACGTCCCCATTGCAAATCAAATCTCAGAACAATTCAAGGATGATCAGACCACAAAAAGCATTAAGCATAGAAATCAAACACTAATAAAGAAGCATAAACATAGATTAATAAATCAAGGTGAATACATGAGATTCAGTTTAGCTACATCTAATCCCAACAAAAGGGGAATTTAGCTACTCATAGTCATAGAGAAAGCCAAAATAAAAACAATAGAGAAAAAGGAGAGAAGAAACTCCATGGAAGATTTCCACAGCAGTCACAGCCGCCCCTGGTTCAGAGAAAAACGTCCTTCTAGGTAAAAAAGTCATCCTATGTTCTGCCCAGATGCCTATTTATAGATTAGGGAAGCCCAATCACAAATTCGGTTTAATACTTGATTGGATGGAAGAAGAGAGAGAAAAGACTTTTGGATTAGAATAGTATTATAATTTGAAAAATGTGATGATGGTACTTTTAGAGTGTGTCATAGCCATTCCCATCATGTCTCCTTACTTCTTTTATGGTCCATAATCTGATCCATTTGGTACCCGATTGTATTTCCGATCGTAATTCTTCCGACTTTTTCGCCCGAATAAAATATATTTTATTTTTGCACGAAAATTTTAAAAATAACCAAGGTTGAAGGAAACATAATAAAAACACTAATTGTTTCGTTCACGGGTCAAAATTAGGTTTTCTGCACAGTAAACTTGTACAAACAGTGAAAACGCAGACCGACTTCCGTCTGAATTTTCAACCGAAAATTTTACCGTGACTTCATATGATATAACAACACAAGGAAATGATTTTAGTTTAATTAAAATCATCCTCTGAGTTTAATCTAAAATAAACACATTTAAATATGTATTTATTGCTACAGAAAATATAGGGAAGACAGGATGTTACGGGTGGAAGGTTTGAGATTTGAGGTAGTGAGAGACGGAGAAGACGAAGCTGAAAATGCCATTTCCGAGACACCGCCGCCGCTTAATCGCTGCTGCCGAAGAAGACATTCCAGTGGGGTTCTTGATGAAGATGGAGACTTGAGAGAATAAAGAAAAAAGAAAAATAAAATAAATTTAATTTATTTATTAAATTTTCTTTTTAAAAATTATTAGTTTATTATTTTAAATTACTATTTTAAATGACAAATCAGCAAATAGCTAGGTTTGGAATGCCACGTAGGATCGGATCTAACATATTTGAAAGGAATGGTAAAAAAAGCCTAACTTTGTCATCCAAACCTAACATATGGGACATACTTGACACATAATAAACTTAAGGGACCAGATCGAAAAAAGAAAGAAACTTAATGGGTCAATCAAGTAGTTTTGCCTATAAATGACACAAGTACCTATGTAAATTTATTTTTTTAAGATTCTTAATCTGTACAAAATTGCAAAGATTAGAAAAACCCTTTTATAAAACCATCCCCGAAAAATATGGAACGTAAATCATTGATATGTGGTATCATTTCCTACAAAATGCATGTTAGAAGTATTTGTTTTATTCGTGTTAAGTGATAAATTTTAAAAAGATATTATTTTTTAAGTTAAGGAATAAGAGTTTATTTATTTTTAATTTAATAAAATGTATTGTGATTTATCAATAAGGTTTAGCAAAGTTAGCAGAAAGTTGAGTTTTTCAAGCATGCTTTCAGTGCAAACTAAATAGTTTAAGACATTTTTTTTCTTTATCAATTCATAGAATAACTCACTTTATTTGTCAAAAAGAAAAGAAAAGAAAAACTCATTTAAAGAAAGCCTTTTTCATTAATATTGGATACAAATTTAGGGATGTCAACGGGGTGGGACGGGTACGGATACTGGTTAACCGCTATCCATCTCGTTGGATAAAAAATCTACCCGTACCCGCACGGATATCCGCTTAACGGGTTTTTAACGGATTCGTGGGTTTTCACGGGTATCCGCAGATATCCATAGATAGTTATGAAAAACAAACAAATCTTTTTTTTAATTAAAAAAAAATACACAAAACTTAAACAAACCATCACATTAATATCTTCCGATATTTGAATAAAATAGCACCTACAAATTAATACATCACACTTAAAATATCCATGAAACAACACAATAGATGAAAATTATCTATGAAATAATATAAGGACTTTGAGAGTAGATATATATAATAAAGGGTATTATAGTAATTAAGTAATGGGTGCGGGTATCCGCGGGCATGGATAGTGTGATACCCGCCCCCACCCCGTTTATAGACGGGTATTGGAATTACCCGTTTATTTTACCCACGGGTACCCGTTTAACTACCCACCCCGTACCCATTGTGAATTTTATCCGCGGATATCCGCGAGTACAGATAAAATTGCCATCCCTATATACAATGCTCAAACGGGTGTAACATGTAACAGAACTTAAACACATAACATCAAACAAACCAATGTGGGCGCCGGGCGGAGAGAAATTTCGTTTAGTCCCAAATGCATAATAATGTTGGCAAAAGAAAATGACTTGCATATGCAATGCTGCTAATGTCAAGGAACACTTTCACAGAAACTGGTGCAAAAGGATGCCTCTAACAACCCGTTGAGACTATCTCAGGGATGGAAATTGGTATGGTAATATTGTACCCGTCTCCATACCAGCGTTTGAAAAAATTACCGTACCCGGATTTATACCCGTATAGGTAACAACTTTAGTATCCTTACCCGTATCCTCTTGGTACCTAAGTACCATGGATGGCAATTTGTACCCTACCTATCGGATATCCGCAAAAATTACCCACATAATGGGTAAGGGTCCATGTACGAGTAATTATCCGCAAATTTGAGCGGGTATGGGTACAGGTACTATGTGTTGGAACCAAAGTGGTTTTGGATTTAATTATCTCTAAGTTTTGATGCTAACAAAAGGATTAAATTTGTTTGGCAAAGTGTTAGTTGAAATCTAACATGTGCTTTCAGTTATGCAGAGTAAAATAAACTTGGGATAAGTTTTCTCTGAAATATTCACGTCCTCCCCTATAGACGGGCTGCTCAAAAACTTTAGTAAAGTTACTTAGTCATTTAATTAAGTAGACTGACTTTCTTGAGTAAACGAGGCTTTAAATATTTGTTAGATAAATACCTAAATAACTTGTTAGGTACTGCAAGTCCAAAGACTTGAAAATAAGCGCGTCCATCTTGCCATATAAGCAGACGGAAGTAATTAGTTGAAATAAACGAACAAAAACACAAAATAATATAGTAGACGAGCTCTAACCGCCAAGTCACTGGACGGAGATCTTTATAACTCATTAAGGAATAGCAAGTTCGAAGACTTGCTAGATAAGAGGACATGCCACGTCATCACACGAGCTAAGTAAAATATAGAATAAACTTGGACTCTCATATGAATGAGTAGACGGAGTTTCTTTTTAGACGAACTCCATCTTTGAATGAATTAAATGTAATCCGAATCTCTTATATTTATTTCAAATGATTGATATTTATTTCAATAGAATATTTTTTCTTCACATTTGTTTTATCTACTTTAATATTTCAACTTGTTGTAAAAGATACATAGTACAATCAAGAAATGCAAAAAGCAGAATCGTACATTAAGATACTGCAAAACGATCTGTACGATGGCAACTTTATGAATGAAAAAACTGTATTATACACAAAAGAGGAACAACAAGTGCTCAAGCTGCAATACTTATAGGAGTGAACCTCCAAATTCATGCTACCTCGATAACCAAGAGTACTATTCAGCATTGCCACAATCAAGCTATCAATCACAATGGATATAATGTATTAAATGCTATCTCTAAACGAGATTATTCAAAGTAACCGTTGAAGAAATACAAGAGAAAAAGAAGGTCACTATAAAATGAAGACATCAGATACTGAAGAAAGAACTCACGCCTGCACAATCTTGCTAGTTGAACTTTTTCCATTTGATAATCATTCATTTCATTATTCTTTCAAGAGCAAGAGTCTGTATTTTTTAGTTTGAATATTGTGGTAATATTCAACTGATCTTAAACTGTCATATTCTCACACATAGTAAGTTAAGAAGATCAAACATTAAATCTCTTTGTTAGAGTTAGAGCCTGAAGATGCTTGGTAAGAAAGGAATACTTGTAGCCTGGATAGGTGTTGAATACTTGGTTATAATCTATTTGGAGAAATAGTGGATAAATCCTTCAAGTCGAAGGGACTGGACGTAACTCTTGGTTGAAAGAGAGTGAACCAGGATAAAATCTCTTGCGTGAATCTTCTATCCCTAAACTCTTCAGTTTTATTTGCTTTTACTAACTGTGGGGTTTTGATATTGCTTTTGTTAAAGTCTTTTAAAAAGGATCTTTGTCTTTGTGTGTGTTTCTGTTTCAAATCTTTTTGAGTGCAAAAATTGTTTTAAAAGGTTGTTTTCGAAAATTATTAACAAACACAATTCAACCCCCCTTCTTGTGTTTGCCCGTGTCAACTTCAATTGGTATTAGAGCTCATCCTCGAAAGGGTTGAGCATCTAACAAGTTCTGAGGGAGTACGATCCAACAAACATGGATGCAGAAGGTCAAGCTATCAACAGACCTCCTCTCTTTGATGGTTCTGATTATGACTATTGGAAGAAGAGGATAATGACCTTTTTGGATGTACAAAGTCTAGACATCTGGGAGCTCATAGAAACTGGTTACACTGAACTCAAATGAAAATGGAGCTGCTGTTGCTAGAGCAGACTGGACAGCAGATCAAAAGGCAAAGCATCAACTCAATCTTAAAGCTAAGCATTATTTGATGTGTGCAATCACCAGATCTGAACATGAAAAAGTTCACAGCTGCAATACTGCTAAAGAAATCTGGGATACTCTTGCCCTAGCTCATGAGGGTTCCTCTCAAGTTAAGGAATCCAAGATCAGCATGCTGGTTCATTAGTATGAGCTATTCAAGATGGGTGAACAAGAAACAATAGACCAAATGTTTGGAAGATTCCAAACCATCACCAACGGTCTCAGATCTCTTGGAAAAATCTATGAAAATAGAGATTACGTCAGAAAAATCCTGAGAAGTCTATCCAAGCAATGGAGACCCAAAGTAACTGCTATTCAGGAAGCAAAAAACCTGAATACACCCTCTCTGGAATAGCTTCTAGGATCTCTCAAGGTTCATGAACTTGAACTCAATGAAGAAGAAAATTCCAGAAAAGGAAAATCTACTTCCCTAAAGGCAAAGAAAGCAAGTTCATCAAAAGTTCTCAAAGCTGTTGAGTCATCTGATGAGTTTGAATCTTCTGATGATAATGAAGAATCAGAAGAGGATGAATTATCATTTATCTCCAGAAAGATTCAACATATGTGGAGAAAGAAAGGTGGTTTCAGAAGGAAGCAATTAAATAAAAAGTTTTCCAAGGAGAAGTCAGACTCCAAGGAAAAAAGTCCA
This sequence comes from Sophora flavescens, assembly GCA_030762895.1. NCBI lineage: Eukaryota > Viridiplantae > Streptophyta > Magnoliopsida > Fabales > Fabaceae > Sophora > Sophora flavescens. The sequence continues at coordinate 140,725,941 of CM061067.1, forward strand.
CCCTTGTGCTTTGAATGCAAGAAACCTGGTCATTTCAAAGCCGACCGCCCTGAGCTAAAGGACAAAAAGAAATTCTTCAAAAAGAAGAAAGGTTTAATGGCTACATGGGAGGATCTTGATCTGTCATCATCAGATGAAGAAAATGAAGCTGAGGAAGAGGCAAATATCTGTCTCATGGCAGACACTGCATCAGAAAGTGAATACACTGTTGCCGAGGTAATGGAATCTGACCCGTCCACTCTTCAAAATGCTTTTGATGAATTGTTGTATGAGTCATATATACTATCAAGAGAGTATAAGAGTCTCAAAAAGAAGTTTTATAAACTATCTAAAGAATATGATAGGGTCTGCATTGAGAAACAAAACCTGAAAAATGAAAACGACATACTAAAATCAATGAATGTCAATCTAGCTGACAAAATGGTGTGTGAACCTGATGTTTCTTGTGAAGTTGTAAAACTGAAACAAGATGTAACATATCTAACCGATTCTCTGTCAAAGCTTGTAGGTGGCTCAGATAAGCTTAGCCTCATTTTAAGGTACTCTAGGTCACCTTATGATAAATCTGGTCTTGGTTATGACAAAGAGAAGCAAGACGCATCTCACAAAAAGTCAAAAACACTTAAACAATATAGAGCTTCAAAAGTTTCAAATAAACATACCAAAGCTAAGTCTAGCTCGTCTAACACCTTTTGTAAAGTATGTGGAAAAAATGGGCATATTACATCTAGATGCATACACAATAAATATGCTAAGCATACTCGTCCAGTGACAACTAACAAGAAAGGACCCAAGTCAGTTTGGGTACCTAAAGATAAGATAATACATGTTGTATATTTGCTTAACAATAGGAAGAAAACAGATGTCTTGGTACTTGGACAGTGGCTGCTCACAACACATGACGGGAGAAAGGTCTATGTTCTAAAACCTTATGCCCAAAGATGGTGGCTGGGTCATATTTGGAGGAAATCAAAAAGGGAAAATCATTGGTATGGGTAAAATTGGTAAACATCATTTTCCCACCATTGATAATGTTCTTTTAGTAAATGCCTTGAAGCACAATCTACTGAGCATAAGTCAATTATGTGATAGTGGATGTGAAGTGTCTTTTGATAAGGACATGTGTACTGTCAAGAAAGATGATGGATCACTTTTATTCACTGCAAAAAGGCAAAACAATCTCTACAAGATTGACTTGGAGGACCTCTCAAATCAAAGTGTCTCATATCTAGTGTCCATTGAAGATGGGCGATGGATTTGGCACAAAAGGATAGGTCATGCAAGCTTGAAATTAATTTCAAAGCTAAACAAGCATAACCTCATGAGAGGACTTCTGAACCTTAAGTTCAAATCCGATGCTCTCTGTGATGCATGGCAAAAGGAAAAAACAGCCAAAGGTTCTTTTGAATCTAAGAATGTTGTTAGTACCAATAGACCACTAGAGTTGCTACATCTTGATCTTTTTGGTCCAACAATGACTGCCTCTGTCAGTGGTAATAAATATGGTCTTGTCATAGTAGATGATTACACTAGATGGACATGGGTTATGTTCCTAACTCACAAGGATGAGTCATTTAAGGTCTTTTCTGTATTCTGCAAACGTGTATATAATGAAAAAGGCATGTGTATCACTTCAATCAGAAGTGACCATGGGGAAGAATTTGAAAATGAGCTATTTCATAAGTTCTGTGAAGAGAGTGGTATCCTTCACAACTTCTCAATACCTAGAACACCACAACAAAATGGTGTGGTAGAGAGAAAGAACAGATCTCTTCAAGAGATGGCTAGGACTATGCTCAATGACAATTCTGTCCCTAGACACTTCTAGGCTGAAGCTGTTAATACTGCATGTTACATTCAGAACAGAATATACATTAGACCTATCCTGAATAAGACTCCTTATGAACTGTGGAAAGGGAGAAAACCCAACATATCTTATTTTCACCCCTTTGGTTGTAAATGCTTTATACTGAATACTAAAGATCAAATTGGTAAATTTGATGCTAAAACAGACAGTGGAATTCTATTAGGATATTCTGAAACATCTAAAGGTTTTAGAGTTTATAATTCTAGGACTCTGATAGTAGAAGAAAGTATTCATGTCAAGTTTGATGACAAACAGCCTGATAAGAAATTATCAGAGCTAGATGAAGCTTTTGCTGATCTTAATCTAAGCAATCTAGGAGACTCACCCGAGATAAAAGTTGATGATCAAGAAGATGACCCCACTCAACAACCAGAAACTTCCACTTCTCAACATGATACAGTTCAAAAATCTTGGTACTTCAAGAATTATCATCCACAAGATTAGATCATTGGAAACCCCAATGACAAGCTGAGAACCAGATCAACCTTCAGAGAACAAGACAATTCTGCACTAGTCTGAGTTGGGACCAAAGACCGTAGACGAGACTCTGCTGGACGATGGTTGGATTCTAGCTATGCAAGAAGAACTCAATCAGTTTGAAAGAAGTGATGTCTGGACTCTTGTTCCACTGCCCAAAGATAAATCAGTGATTGGAACAAAGTGGGTTTACAGAAACAAGCTTGATGAAAATGGTAAGGTAATCAGAAACAAAGCAGGACTTGTTGCTCAAGGTTTCTCTCAAGAAGAAGAATTCTCTAAGTTGATGCAGAAAGAGTTTGAAATGAGCATGATGGGAGAACTCAAATTCTTCCTTGGACTTCAAGTAAAACAAACCATGGACGAGGTGCTCATCCACCAAACTAAGTATACAAAAGAACTTTTGAAGAAGTTTAAGATGGATGACTGTAAACCAATGAATACTCCTATGCACCCCACCTTCATATTGAACAAAGATGATAAAGAGAAAACGGTAGACCAAAAGGTATATAGAGGTATGATAGGATTGCTCTTATATCTTACTACATCTAGGCCTGATATTATGTTCAGTGTATGTTTATGTGCTCGATTTCAATCTGATCCTAGAGAATCTCACTTACCAGACGTTAAGAGAATTTTTAGATATTTAAAAGGTACTACTAAACTTGGTTTGTGCTTTAAGAAAAATGAATATTACAGATTAGTTGGTTTCTGTGATGCTGACTATGCTTGAGATATAATTGAAAGAAAAAGCACTAGTGGAGGATGTCACTTTATTGGAGCTAATCTTGTCTCATGGTCAAGCAAAAGATAAAGTACCATTGCTTTATCAACTGCTGAAGCTGAGTATATATCAGCTGCAAGTTGCTGCTCACAACTTCTCTGGATCAAACATCAATTGGAGGACTTCAATGTATTTGTAAGTAGTATTCCTCTTATGCGTGATAATACTGCTGCAATAAATCTCTCTAAGAACCCAATTTTGCATTCTAGAGCTAAGCACATAGAGATTAAACATCATTTTATTAGGATTATGTGCAAAAAGGTGTGATTGATATTCAATTTGTAGATACTAACCATCAATGGGCATATATCTTTACTAAACCTCTTGAAGAGGACATATATATCTTTATTAGGAAGCATCTTAATATGATATATGTGGATTAGTGTAGGCGTCCAGCCTAGAGAAAAAATTGTTTTGCTAATTCTGCATCTATTACCTATGCTCGTCTAATACATATTTGTAGTTGTGCTTCTATTACATAGTGTATTGCATGTCCATATGACATGTCCACTGATACCGGTTATCTCGTCAATTGTATAGTTTCACACGAGTTTAGATCTGCCTATGATTAACAATATTCTTTTTGTGTGTTAATAAATACATTTATTTTGTCACAGGACAAATTTATCCTTTATTCTCTTTGCTGAGTCAGTACTTTCATCAATCCCATCAAGACCCTTTTATGGTCCCAAGTTACCAACGCCGTTTTATCATAATGACATGTCATGTCAAAAGTTTTTTTTTAAAAAAACCTTTGATATTCAAAATTCTTTTAAAAGTATTTTTTTCCCTCTAAGAAAAACTTTACGCTTCCATAACCTCTCGAGCTATCTCTCTCTTTACCTCTCTTCACTTTCCAAACCCTAAGCTCTTTGATCATCTACAATGGCATCTTCAACCTTCAACGTAGACAAACTCAACTTAGTTATAGAGCATCATTTCAACCTTAGTGTGCTGAAAGACTACAATCTTGACATAAGCAAATATGTCAATGCAGCTGGCTGGGAAGGACTCTTTACCGAGAAAGTCTCTGTCTTCCCCAATCTAGTCATGGATTTTTGGAGAAACATCCAACTAACAGAAACTGACTTCTACTCAACAGTATTAAGAAAGAAGATTACAGTCTCGAAGAAGACTATTGCTGAAGCAATCTTCTGTGCTTAGGAAGGTCTCGTTTTCACCGAGTCATGGGAAGAAGACTTGGACGGCTCTGAGACTATAGAAGTCTATCTCATGAAGGAGGACACGGTCAGGACTCACTCTTGGAAGGTTGTTGAAATGAAGGACATCGTTTGTACCCTTCACCGGCTTCTCAACAAAGTGGTGCTTTACAAGGTTGGATCAAAGGACAACCTCTCATCTCTTTACAAATTATGTCTCTGCCATCTTCTCACAAAGACAAGAATTAATCTTCCAAGAATCCTGTATGGAAGATTCAGAGACGCTGTGATAAACAAGAAAAGACTCTCTACACTTCCTTTCTGTCATCTTCTCTCAAAGATTTTCAAGGCTCATCGAGTACATGAGTTTTTTGCTGCTAAGACTCCTGAGGATCAAGCTAGGTTATTAATTGATAAACCAATGTCTGCTGCAGTCTTTGGAAAGATGAACATAGCCAACATGAACATCAGTACATATGCTGCTACTGCAATGGCCAAGACTGAGGAATTAATGATGGCTAAATAAGAGATGATTGAACAGAATAATGCTAAAGTCCTAGGGGTTAAAAGGGTAACCAGGCAGAAGACAACTGCTACAAGGAAGCCTGCCCCCAAGAGGCCAGCAAGTGGAATTTCTATCAGGGAGCCTTCTGATGCCCCTGCTGCAAAGAGACCAAGAAAAATTATCCTCTCTCATAATGAAGACGAGGAAGCTGATGAGGATAGCATTCCTATCAGTTCTATTCCGAAGAAGCAGAAGATCTCTGCTGCTGCTGCTGAGGCCGTTGTGCCTGTTCCATCAATTGTACCAACAAAACAAAGGAGGCAACTAGCAAGAAAATCTAGGTCGACTAAAACTCCTAAGGTAACCATCTCTGGTAATGATCCTGTTCAATTAGCAGTAGATGACCTAGTGTCTAGTTTAGAAACTATGATAGATGATATGCCTGTCCCCTCTTCAAATGATGTATACATTCCCACACCTCTTTCACCCCAACCAACATAAACAACCACTTCACAAGCCGATGATACCTGGTTAAATCAACCAGATGATGGCATTTCCCCTGGTGCACCATTCCCCAAACCTCTGAGAACCCTATTTCCTTCCCTCACCTCAACTTCTGCCCTTTACAATGGCAAATCTGAGGATTGGGCCAAAGTAAAAAGGGAATGGAAAATTCTGTTTCATTCTCACCAATCTGAACCAGAACACATTCCAGAAAGATGGTATCCTCTACCTGAATATGAGGAAGAAGTTAGCCATTCTGTTGAACCCCTCTACCTACCTCACCCTGAGTGTCAATTAATCAAGAATGTGACTTCTCAAATGCACAATGACTTAGGGCCTTTAGTCACTCACCTACCCTTAACCAAAATCCCCCCAAGAAAATTTACCCAAACCTTGTCAAAACTCCTCCATTCATACCTCTCATTGATGGAGTTGAGAGACACATTATCCCAGTCTGGGAGACTGACCCCATTAGAAAGAATCTTCCTACTATTCAGAGAGAAGAGCAATATCATCTAAGCATGTCCCCATGATCATGCCAAGGGACACAAAATGGATGTCCTTTGAGCATCCCAGAATCTATGGGAGGGCTGCTGATTTGTTTCTGGATCAGCTCTGCTATGATATGCTGAAGTGGGAGTTCAGTCAAACCAGAGCTGATAGAGCTACAAATTTTGTTCCTTCATCCTGGCTGAGGCATAAGGAAGCAACCAGGATTGGAATCAAGCCCTACAGGATATGTCCGAGATTGCCAATGTTGGATCTTAATAAGGACAAGGACTTGAAGAACAGAATATTCAAGGGAGTGATGCCTGAAGCTGAGTCAGCATTGCTTGACCTTGATCAAGAGAATTTTGATTACTCAATGTTGGATTTCCTTCTAAATACTGAATCCATTGAGTTGATCAATGAGCACAGAGCTGCCGAATTCTGGAAGTCTCACATAATTCACCGCACCAGAGAGGCATATTCCTCTGGTTTATCTGAAGAAGAAAAGGAAGATATTCCCAAGGTCGGAGGAAAGTGTGGTCTCTCACACTTTAGATATATGATATATAAAGACCTCTGGGGACTTCCAATAAATACCAGGAATGTGGAGTTTATCTACCCTGTTAGATGGGCAAAGAAAATCACAGTTAAACCCAAACCTACTCCAAAGCTCATCATAGATGAACTTGTTGCTGAGGAAAATGGTCAAATTGTCATTACTGATAATTTAGAAGATTCTGCTGAATCTTGTCACCAACAGAGCTCATCAGAAAAACAATCTTCTCAACCTTTGGCACTAGTTGTAATGCACCCTGAAGATCAGTCAAGAACTCAGTACTTTTCAAGAATCTGCAGAAAGCTCAAGGCAACAGACTCTGCCATCAAATATTGAAGAAGTTCTTGGAAAATTGGTTGATGAAAGGGTTGGCAAGTTGGTAGATGAAAAAGTTGACAAGATAGCTGAGAAGATCAAGGAGGATGTTCATCAGCAGGTTCAAACCTCAATGGCTCCAACCTTAGAGGTTGTGAATAAAATGCTTGAATTTCTCATCGACTTCAAGAAGAGTCAAACTCAGAACTCTCCTCCTCCACCACCTCCACTTAGCCTTTATTTTTTTCCCCTTCTTTTGTACTGACAATGATGATCCTTTCCTTTTACCTTTTTGGCTGATGACAAAAAAGGGGAGAAAGGAAAGAAAAGAGAACCTTTTTATAAAGTCTGTTTTCTTTGAAAAGCTCTTATGTGTTTGCATGTGCATATTCTTGTCTACTTGCTATACTGCTCTGATACTTGTGTTTACTTATTTGCTTTGATATCTGCTGCTCTGTTACTTGTGTTTATATAGATTATAAGTTTGCTTAAGTATTTGAATGATTTGTCTTAGGGGGGGCCCTGCAAGCTCTCTTAGACTTTGCTTTTCAAATTTAATCAGTTTTGTCATCATCAAAAAGAGGGAGATTGTTGGAACCAAAGTGGTTTTAGATTTAATTATCTCTAAGTTTTGATGCCAACAAAAGGATTAAATTTGCTTGGCAAAGTGTTAGTTGAAATCTAACATGTGCTTTCAGTTATGCAGAGTAAAATAAACTTGGGATAAGTTTTCTCTGAAATATTCGCATCCACCCCTGTAGACAAGCTGCTCAAAAACTTTGGTAAAGTTACTTAGCCATTTAATTAAGTATACTGACTTTCTTGAGTAAACGAGGCTTTAAATATTTGTTAGATAAATACCTAAATAACTTATTAGGTACTGCAAGTCCAAAGACTTGAAAATAAGCGCGTCCATCTTGCCACGTAAGCAGACGGAAGTAATTAGTTGAAATAAACGAACTAAAACACAAAGTAATCTAGTAGACGAGCTCTAACCGCCACGTCACTAGATGAAGATCTTTATAACTCATTAAGGAATAGCAAGTTCGAAGACTTGATAGATAAGAGGACATGCCGCGTCATCACACGAGCTAGGTAAAATATAGAACAGACTTGGACTCTCATATGAATGAGTAGACGAAGTTTCTTTTTAGACGAACTCCGTCTTTGAATGAATTAAATGCAATCTGAATTTTTATATTTATTTCAAATGATTGATATTTATTTCAATAGAATATTTGTTCTTCAAATTTGTTCTATCTGCTTTAATATTTCAAATTGTTGTAAAAGATGCACAGTACAATCAAGAAATGCAAAAAGCAGAACCGTACATTAAGATACCGCAAAACGATCCGTACGATAACAATTTTATGACTGAAAAAGTTGTATTATACACAAAAGAGGTACAACAAGTTCTCAAGCCGCAATACTCAGAGGAGTGAACCTCCAAATTCATGCTACCTCGATAACCAAGAGTACTATTCAGCATTGCCATAATCAAGCTATCAGTCACAACGGATATCATGCATTAAATGCTATCTCTAAACGGGATTATTCAAAGTAACCGTTGAAGAAATACAAGAGAAAAAGAAGGTCACTATAAAATGAAGACCTCAGATACTGAAGAAAGAACTCTTGCCTGCACAATCTTGCTAGCTGAACTTATGCCATTTGATAATCATTCATTTCATTATTCTTTCAAGAGCATGAGTCTGTATTCTTTAGTTTGAATATTGTTGTAATATTCAAATGATCTTAAACTGTCATATTCTCACACATAGTGAGTTAAGAAGATCAAACATTAAATCTCTTTGTCAGAGTTAGAGCCTGAAGAGGCTTGGGAAGAAAGGAATACTTGTAGCCTAGAGAGGTGTTGAATACTTGGTTGTAATCTATTTGGAGAAATAGTGGATAAATCCTTTAAGTCGAAGGGACTGGACGTAGCTCTTGGTTGAAAGAGAGTGAATCAGGATAAAATCTCTTGCGTGAATCTTCTATCCTTAAACTCTTCCGTTTTATTTGCTTTTACTAACTGTGGGGTTTTGATATTGCTTTTGTTAAAGTCTTTTAAAAAGGATCTTTGTCTTTGTGTGTGTTTCTGTTTCAAATCTTTTTGAGTGCAAAAACTGTTTTAAAAGGTAGTTTTCGAAAATTATTAACAAACACAATTCAACCCCCTTCTTGTGTTTGCCTGTGTCAACTTCACTATGGTACCCACCCAACCCCGCCCCGCACGCACACATATGTATATGTAGGGGACATATCAAGTGAGAGGCCATTATTTATATGAGAGTGAGAGGATTATATCATAGCCATTGGATCAAACTTTTAACGGTCAAGATTAAACCACAAAGTCATGTGACTATTTTAAGTGGTCATGTGACATTTTAATATCATGAAATAACTTTTAACCCTAACTATCCACGTATGGTTGTATGACCCAGATTTATCCCTCTCACTCTCATATAAGAAAAACCCTCACACTAGATATGACCCCATATAATATATATATAATTTTAACTATAATAAAAATTTTAAAACCAAAATTAGTGTGTGTTTGGTTTCACGTTAAAAACCTCCAGAATTGCTGTCCTTTGTTAAACGTGATTTTAGTAAAAATGAAATGTTTGGTTACTGTTAGAAAAATTGATTTTGCCTCAAGAAGTGATTCTGACTAGAAGCTACAAAAAGTAACTTTTGAGTTAAGTTGAGAAATTTACACTAAGTTTCACACCTGCTTTCAAAATAAAAAATCCAAATATAAATCACTTTACTTCAAACTCAATTCTAACCAAATCAATTTTACAAAATTAATTACATTCAAAATCACTTTTATCAAACGCTCATCCAAACACACACTTAATCTACAGATTCTTAACTTTCTAAACCTAATTGCATTTATAGTTCCTTTTTGGATGTTTTATTTATTTAAATATTTTGATTTGTAATTTTTTTGAGTGGATTTAAAAGACATTGGAATCGTTTTTTAATTGTTATAATGTTTCTTCTGTTATTTATTGCTTATTCACATTTAAAGTGCGGGTAACGGGTGCAGGTACTTAGGTACCCAAAGGGTACGGGTAAGGGTAATAAAGTTGCTACCCACGCGGGTACGAATAATCTTTTCAAACGCGCGTATGGGGACGGGTACTATTGTACCCTACCCAGACCCTACCGATTGCCATCCCTACTAAGTACCCATACCCGTACCCGTTACTCCCACTTTAACTAAGAAGAACAATAAATAACATAAAGAACATTATAACTCCATTAAAAATCGTCTTCCAAAAAAAAAAAAACTGAATTAAAAACCATCCAAAGATTTTTCAAATCTACTCATGAAACATTACAAACCGAAGTATTAAACTAAATAAAAACATCTAAAACATTCAAAACGGGTAAATATCACAATAAACATCCAAAACAATAGATTCATAAACTTGCAAGTCCAGAAAGGGAAAAACACTAATGAGTTATAGGTATAGAACTTTTACATTAATTTTATTCTTAAAAATTATATATAATTATAATTATATATACTAATATAAATAAATAAATATATATATGCGGGTGTGGGCCGGGATAGATACTAAAGTATCCGTACCCGCACTCATAACCTCTCTTATTTACGGGTAATTACACGTACCCATAAAACGGGTAATTATCCCACCCGTTGTGAGTATTTTTTGCGGGTACCCATATGGTAGGTCCAAATTGTTATCCCCAGACTATCCCAAGCTGTGATAGTTTAAAGGACAAAGTTACACTAACATGCCTACTATCCAAATTTTTGGATCCTTCCTCAAAGGAAAAAATAATTTTGATAAAACATAAATTAGAGATAAAAATAGAAGATGATAATATTAAATTTCCTAACAAAGCAGCATGGACCAATTTGCCATATAACAGAAACACCCACACCCACACCCACACAGAGAGACAAGTATATAATGTTGTTATTGTTCCATTAATCATGAATATTGAGCTCACACACAGAGGATAAGGAATTACCTTGGGATATAAGAGCTTTTACACCATAGCAAACAAATGTGATCGAGAAGGGGAAGGAGCCCTATTTATAGGAGAGAAAATGAATAACAATGAGCAGTAAATATGGTGGGTGAACATGAGAAAATACGGTTGAAATCAATAAATTGGCAATAAATTCAAACAACTAAAAGTGAAAAGGCATCATAAGATCTAAGGAACTATGAAAGTGCAGCAAAATTTCCCTATTAGACAAGGTCGTGGAATCTACAAGGCCATTAAGGTATTACCTTAGGCCTCATCTTATTTTCACTTATTACTATCCCATTAGTAATTAACCCATTATTACTACCAAGACACTTTGAGCATTACAATCAATTAGATGATGTGAACGTTATAATATATAGTAGATAAAACTACTTGATCAAAGACCAACAGTCCACTATGTAATACATCACAAACCAACACGGGTCTTTTCAGGTGCTTTGTCCTCACTCACACACTTCCTGGAAAACTTCTCAGGAGGTCACCCATCCTAGAATTGCTCCAAGTCAAGCACGCATAACTATGGAGTTCTTAAGTGATGGGCTTCCAAAAAGAAGATGCATCTTGTTGGTATAGGTAGTACCAAATCAATTCATATAAGTCATCCTCAACTGTATAGTCCCATACCTACACAGTCCCATGATCCCTCTCATTCCGGTATGTAATTAGTTCATTCATATGTCCCTCCGCCTAGAAGCCTTCCAGGAGCTGCTCCTTGTCCAAGACTTCTTGCACCGGCGTCTACTCCCCGTCCTCATCGGCCCCGGGTGTCACACACTACACGAAAACCTATTCATCAATCATGCATGTTGTGCCATGTTAACTTGTATCAATGTGCTTAACATAGCTATTGCGTGTATAATCAGTTTCAATTACTCATTAATCATTTCAAGATTACAACAATTATTTTATATATATATATATATATATATATATATATATATATATATGGGTGTAATCGGGTGGTTTGGTTAGGTTTTGAGGGAAAACAGTTCCGAACCAATCAAAATTGTTCGGTTCGGTTTGGTTCGGTTTTTGACGTTTTCTGGTAGCAGACCAGAACCAATCTGAACCGATCATGTTCGGATCGGATCAGATCATCGGGTTCCCGTCTTTTTTTTAAAAAAAAACCAGTTTTCTCCTATTATTCCTATTTCACCTATTTCGATTTCCATTTCTCCTGAATGCAAATTACATATCCCACATCAAATCTAGTTTACTCCCCAAAAATCAACACAACATCTAACACAAAAAATCCACAACACCATATGATTCCAGAATGATAGAATTCCAAAACAAAAATCAACACAGCACCATATGATTCCAGACTGCGAAGCGTGGCACAGCACCATATGCTGTTATAGTTGTGGCATTACATTGCACAAATAGTCCAAACATGAAAGCAGGGAAATGCAATACTAAAATCAAAGTGTTCACCAAAATACATAAAAAAACACAAAATACATCCAAAATATCATATTTGTTCTTCATCTGATTTCAGTAATTTGAGAAGTCTTATTGTAACCTAACTCCTGTAATATATGAACACATCAGGATCCAAACAATAATGTGTCCTGGTCAAGAGGAAAGAGTAACATGAGCTCATCTAATTTCAAATCGAAATATTCATTAAGTATCAACAACTTGTTAAACTAAATTTTGCAATGAAACTCAAGTTGTACCTCTGAACAAAAACTCAAGTTGTCCCTTCAAGAAACGGTTGCTTTGAAACAAGTTGTACCTGAACCAAAAATAGGGAAACACTAAATACATGTTTACAATGAATGAAGTGTAAAACAACAAAACAATAAGTTAACTTAATCCAAGGCCATAAACTGACTACTAGTGTTCCCAATATCCTGATGCAATGCATTTATCTCTGAAAGCTCTAATAATATAATAATACAAAAAATATATAAAAAAGTCTGAAAGATATCAAATTCAATGATAAAATAATTAATAAACTTTTCACCTGAATCATCTTCAGTCATATGACTTTGTAGATTATCAACTTTTTCAGCTTTACTCCTCAACCAATTTTGAGTACAAATCAAAGCCTCTACTGTGGAGGGATGCAATGAACTACGGTATGGGTCAAGAACAGGACCCTCGGTACTAAATGCGGACTCAGATGACACAGTAGACACTGGGATAACTAATATGTCCCTAGCCATTCGAGAAAGAACATGATACTTCATCGTCTTACCTCTCCACCATTTGAGAATATCAAAATCATCACAATAGTCTTCCACATCATCTTCAATATATCTTTCCAACTCATTTCTCTTCAGCTCACCTTGCTTGCTCCTTACCTTTCGTATGAACGCACCTTTACATGATATTTCACTCTCGTCGTTTTGACCACCTTGTGCTTGAAGGGTACTATTCGAGGGTTGGGCATTAGAATCACAAGTATCATTGGGAATAGGATACCAAACAACATACTGAGAAAATATTTTTTTTATAAGATCTTTCAATTTTTTTAATACTTCCATCACAATAGCCATATCCGAACTAAATACCTGATCCAAACAGCACTCAAAATACTCCAATTTATATCTAGGGTCAAGGAAAATAGCCACCACCAACAGATAATTCAAATGCTCAATGTCCCAATATTTGTCAAATTTTATTTTCATATTTGATGACATCCTATACAACACCTCATCATCACTTTGCATCCACTTATTCAATGTAGCTTGGATTTCACACCACTTATCAAAGAAGCCATTAGAAGTGACATGCAATGATGCAGAAAAAGTAAGGGTAGCATCATAGAAAATCTTTAAAAAATTAGTGAAAATACGAGCACGATTCCAATCATCAATAAGAGGAGCACCCCCTTCACTATCAACAAATGCTACATAAGAGTGGTCATCAAATTGTAAGTGAACAAACACCTTTTCATACTTTTCAGCTATGTCCAACATCAAATAAGTGGAATTCCACCTAGTTGGCATATCAAGCACAAGCATTTGACCCATGGTTATGTTTGCCTCATCGACACACCTCTTAAAAGAGGCCAATCTTTGTGGAGATGACCTCACATACTTGCAAGAAGCCCTTATCTTTGAAATAGAACTATCTAGTTCCTTCAACCCATCACTTACAATTAAGTTCAAGATGTGATCACTACATCTCATATGCAAATACTCCCCTTTAAATATGGTAGTACCTTTCCAATCATCCATGCCTCTAACCAAATATGACATGGCTGTGGTGTTAGCACTAGCATTATCTACGGTTACAATGCAAATCTTGGTAATACCCCAATCTTTTATGCATTTCTCTAAAGCTTTTCCTATGGTTTCCCCCCTATGGTCTGCAATCAAACCAAAACTCACTATCTTCTTTTGCAATTCCCACCCCTCATCAATAAAATGGGCAGTCACACACATATAATTCATGTTTTGAATGGAAGTCCAAGTATCGGTTGTAAGGGAAACCATTTGATAGTTTTGTTCCAACAAAGATTTCAAAAGTACTTTCTCACCTATAAAGAGTTGCATGCAATCCTTTGCCATGGTCACACGACTAGGGATTTTAAATCGAGGTTGAGCCACACTCATGAAAGCTCTAAACCCGGGGTTATCGACAAACTTAAAAGGGAGCTCATCTATTATTAGCAACTTAGCCAAAGCCTCTCTGCATTCATCTTGCTTAAACTCAACAAGCCTCATAGGTACAGTGTTATCATTCTCACTTTGTTTTCTTAGGGCAATCGTTTTTTGCTTCTTATCGGTGTTACTTGGGTTTTTAGTACACTTATTCATATGTTTGTTGAGGTTAGAAGTCCCATGATTACTACTATTGCAAGCATAATGTTTGCCACAATAGATACAGATAGCCTTATCACCCTCTTTCTTAAAATGATTCCAAGCCATAGATGGAGGTCTACTGGGTTTTTGTTTGACACGTACCTCTGGTGCAGGCTGTGCAGATTGACCTTCAACCTGAGGTATCTCACTGAAAGTTGTTTCTGTTGGAGGAGTAGGTGCACTAGAAATTTGAGTCCCAGCTGTATCTTGATTCTCAGTCATTTTGCACCAAACCTAAGGAATTAAGGAATGCACACAGGAAGCATAGATCAGAAAGAAAGAATCAATGATTCAAATAACCATAAAATAAAAAATCCCAAAATCAAAAATTTAAAAAAATCCCTAAATGCATAAATTGGGTACCAATCTCAGAGGGTGTCGCAGACTCGCGGTGATGGAGTGTGGTGGAGAGGTGGAGACCGGAGGGAGATGTCACGGAGCCGGTGATGGAGCAACTGAGCGAGGCGAAGAGGTGGAGAGGTATCGCGATGATGGAGAGAGGTGAAGAGGTTGAGAGGTGTCGCGGACTCGCGGTGATGGAGTGGTGGAGGCCGGAGGGAGGTGTCACGGTGCCGGTGATGGAGCGACTGAGCGAGGTGAAGAGGTTGAGAGGTATCGCGGTGATGGAGCGAGGTGAAGAGGTGGAGAGATGTCGCGGTGATGGAGGGTGCTGGTCGCGGTGGCGAGTGGTGCTGGAAGGTAGGCCGTCGCCGCTAACCTGGATGATGAAAGGTGAAGTAGGGTTTGGACTTTGGAGACGAGAACTGGAGAAGACAGTCGAGTGTCGAGATGGAGATAGTGACTCTGTGTCTCTGTCACAGTGTCTGATATATAAATATATAATTTTAAAAAAATAGTAGGGGTTCGGTTCGGTTCTAGCGGGTTCACTTTTCCTGGAATCGAGAACCGAACCAAACCATGGTCGGGTCCATTGATTTTTACCCGAACCGAACCACAAAAACGGTTCGGTTCGGTTCGGATCGGCCGGGTTCGCGGGTCGGATTGATCCACTTACACCCCTATATATATATATTATTAAATTTTGTTATTCTTACTCCAAATTTTCTTAACTCTCTTATTTTGTTTTCTCATTTTCTCTTCATCTTCATATTCTTTTGAAGACTTGAAGTGAGTTGTTAAAATGGATAATATAATTGATTTCAAATTGTTGCAGTGGATAATATCAACATGAAATTCTTTTGAATGATGATTGCTCAAAAAATTAGAAAATTAATACAAAGATTGATAGTTTATATTACATCAAGTCTCTTAATTTTTTTTGGCTAAGGCCCCAAAATGTCTAGACACGGCCCTGCTATTAGAGAAAGGATCGATTATGAAACCTAATCCAACAAAAAAAAAAAAACATACAATCCATATCAGAGAAAGGAATGCTCACCATATCACTGTTGCCCTAAGTAATTGAAAGAACCAAAGGAAGATCATGAATGAAAGAATTGAAAGAAGGGTAAAGTGATAATCATATATGAGAATAATCACCATAAAGGAAAGAATTGAAGGAAGAAATGAATGATGGATGAATGTGAATTGGAGAATTGAAGAATTGTTGGCGACCACCATAAATACATACCCATACGACAACGACAGACACACCATGATGCAATTAGAAGAAGGGAAAAAAGAGAATATCCCCCTCCCTCAAATTCAAAATCGAGTTCCCATGACCGAGAAGCTACTCTATATAGCTTCACTTCCTACACGCTTTTGGGGTTGACGAATTGCGTTCTTGAAGGTTGCCAAACATCTGGGTCTTGAGTCAAAAATTGCGTTGGAGTCCTAGGCGCACGTATGAAGGAAGGGAGAAGCCGAACCAAACATGCACTCAGTAAAGACTGGGCTTAAAAGCCCACTTCATGCACAGGTTTTTATAGGCCCATGGCTCTTTTTATTTATTTTTTGGTAAGATGGCTCTTTTTGTTTTGGAACCATTGGAAATAAGGAAAATGAAACGGGAAAAAGGAAATAATGCACTCTCGCATCGCATCATTCACCAGGAACTCTCATATCTGTTGGAGGTGAACTCCAATCTATTTAATCCAAATTCCAGCGTAAGTATTTAGCAAATCCTAATTCAAGCGTAAGTGTTAAGCAAATCCTAATTACAGCGTAAGTTTAAAGCCAGCGTAATTATAAAGCAAATTTAAATTCCAGCGTAAATATAAAGCCAACGTAATTACAAAGCAAATCTAAAATCAAGCGTAAGTACAGAAGATAGCCGAAGTCCTCATCCACATAAACTGTTGAAACTTGAAAGGGATTAATAAAACCCGAAGGATAACGACAAAGAACTACAACACTGTGTCGTTTTGTAGTAAGCTATATCCAGCATGTAGACTGGGCTGAAAGCCCACTTCATGCACAGGCTTCTGTAGGCCCATGGCTCTCTTTCTTTCGGAATAATTGGAAATAATGCAGATCGCAGCAGCATCAAGCAACACCTGAATATTCATTTCATGTTCTTTTCTTCATTCCCTGCCTTGTGCTCCGACAATGGTAGGTCGTAGGGGGGTTAGAATCGCCGTCGTTGGCGACGAAGGCACCGGAAAATCCACCCTCATCGCCGCCATTGCCTCCGAGTCTTTTCCCGACTCAGTTCCGCCCGTGCTTCCGCCCACTCGCTTGCCCCATAATTTGTACCCGGATTCCGTTCCTCTTACCCTAATTGACACACCTTCCAGGTCCCTACCATTTACGCATTCCTCTAACATCTGCATTAAGGGAAATTCATGTGTTGCTAAAAACAATTGGTTATTCAAAGATGATTCCTAGGTTTAACTTAATGAAGTGTAATTCACTTTATTATTTGGGACACAATTGTCTGATTATTTTATTCACAATTTCACATAGTAATTTCCTTAACAGTTAATAAGTCTATGTGATTTGTTTTGTCTAGTTTTGAAAAACAAGGCACGCGAAATGAAGAATTGAAGTTAGCTGATGCAGTGATTTTAACATATGCTTGTGATGAACCCATGACCTTTGATCGTCTGGGTACTTACTGGCTCCTTGAGCTGCAGAAATTGGAGGTTGGTGGTTGTTTTTTTTTTTTTTTTTTACTTCTTATACTGACATTTCCGATAAAGAGACGAATGAAGTATGAATGGCTAGCAAATAGTTATCTGCTGTTTATTATGATGCAGGTGAAGGCACCTGTGATTGTGGTTGGTTGCAAGCTGGATCTGCGGGATGAAAACCGGATAGTGAACTTAGAGAGTCTCACATCACATCTCATGCAACAGTTCACGGAAATTGTCACCTGTGTTGAATGCTCTGCAGCTACACTATATCAGGTATATTGTGTTGCTGCATTGCTGTTGGTTGGTGATGTTCATGTATGGTTTAGCCTTGCAAATTGAAAGTTTTTAGTTAGTCTTTGTATTATTTGAAAACAAGATGAAAATGCCCAAGTGAATATATATATATATATATATATATCTCAATCCTACAGTTTTCTTTCAGTGCCATTCAATACAATAATCCTGCGAAGCTCATGCATCTCTGCAATAGTGCAATTGTTTTGCGTTAGGCATTTAAGGATATCTTCTCAATGATATTGGGGTTATATTTGACTCCATATTTAGAAAAGCTTGAGTATCAGATATTTACATTTTAATTCCAATTACTTTTAGGTCCCTGAAGTTTTTTATTTTGCCCAAAAGGCGGTACTGCATCCAGTTGATCCATTGTTTGATTATGAAAGACATGCTTTAACAGATCGATGTGTTAGGGCATTAAGAAGAATATTTGTTCTTTGTGATCATGACATGGATGGTGCCCTCAACAATGAAGAACTAAATGATTTTCAGGTTTTTTATAGACTTGGTTCCCCTCTCCCCTCCATTTTTTTTTTAAAAATTTTTCGTATGCTTTGAATATTTAGTTTGTTTCAGCCCCTTAATTTTGAAAATTCATATATCAACAGGCTAGATGCTTCAATGCACCATTGCAGCCATCTGAAATAGCAAGAGTCAAAACACTTGTACGGCAGGATGTACCGGAAGGAGTCAACTCTCTTGGCCTTACTTTTCCAGGCTTTATTTATGTGCATAATATATTTCTAAAGAAAGGTCGTACAGAGACATTATGGGCTGTTCTAAGAAAGTTTGGATATGATAATGATTTGAAACTCCGGAATGATTTCCTTCAAGTTCTATCTAAGCCGGCTCCTGATCAGGTCATACTTATTATTATTATTATTAATTTTTTTTTTTGCTATTGTTTAGTTCCATTTTTGTCTTCCTACTCGACATAATTGGAAGAGGCCAGTTAGAGTACTGGTACAACCATTTATAGCATGTTTGGATGCACGTTAAAAAGCATTAGAATCACGTTTAAGAATCAAAAGCTTCTCAGAGTAGCTTCAAGGAAAAGCACGTCCAGGGAGAAGGAGAACCACCGTGCATCCAAACATATGCTTAATTGTTATAAGTTTCAATGTAAGCATTTAACCATTACAGAAAGTGTGTCTAATTGTTCAAATGGGAAGACTAAAATGTTAAATATAAGTTGTACTAGTAATTTTAGCCATTAAGTATTAATCCCATGTTTAATCAATGTTGATGATTGCCCTAAACCAACAGTGTAAGTGTGTAGCTGGAGTTTTGAAAATATTAGCCATTAACTATTAAACCTATGTTTTATGACTTGGATCACTAAGATTGGTGGGAAAAATCTAGGTTTTTATATTTGTCCTAAAAAATAACTCTTACATGTGTGGTTGTTTGTTGTCCTGATATCCCCTAGTGTGTTTGTAAACACATTCCTTTTGGTGGTTTGAATTGTAATTAGTTTACCGTTAGTACTTGACATATTATAATTTTATTTATTGTTTCTCATTGTTGAATTAAAGAGAGGGATTCCAATGTTTTATGGTTTTAGTTTTATGATGCATCATTCAGTCAGATGATAATTTTCAAAGAATCATGAGACATACTACACAATTTTTACTAAATATTACATTTTCCTTTTGTTTTGGGCCATCAAGTCGTGACAAATATTGTTGTAAAGGTGTTTTACAATTCCTATTTAACTTGCAAATGATATGTAAGAATTTACTTTCCTTGACATCATCTTGCAGAGTGTGGAGCTGTCAAATGAAGCTGTTGAGTTTCTGAACGGTATCTTTCGCTTGTTAGATACAGATAAAGTATGCAATAACTTTTTTTATTATTATCTTAAGCAGTGTTATGTGCTTTAAATACCCCCCTTTAGGTGGCTTTCTACATGCATTATACTTTTTCTAATTTGCTCTTTGGAAACTTGATACTTTCTAGGATCGATCCCTACGACCTGCTGAAGTTGATAAGCTATTTGAAACTGCTCCAGAAAGGTGAATATTCCCTTTGATTGCCCTTTTTTTCTGAAAAAATAACTATCTCCAGTATAATGATATTACTCTTACTTGCCATTGGATCTAGAATTGGTTGACTACCTCTGTCAGCTTGAGCTATTGCTTCTGTCGTAAGAGGATCCCTTTAAGATAATTCCGAGGTTCAAAACTTAACAACAATATTGCAAACAGAAGAGAAAAATGCCTGTGTGAGATACTGGTTATGCTTGCTGAGAACTATCATATTTTTATTGAAAGCTTCTGGTTAAATTGTAAATGACTTGCCTCTTGAACTTGCTATGTTAGCCCTTTATATGTGTAGTTTTGGGGTTTTGTGCAATTCTGCAATGAGGTTTTGTAAAAATACTGTTTTCATACTTGCCCCATAATTTCTACTAGAGATTGCTAAGAATTGATTTAACTGTACAGGAGGAAATGGAAAGTGCAAATATGTAAAGTATAAATCCCAAGTGATGGTTTTATAGGGTAATAATATTTCATGCTATGCTTGGGAATTCAATTTAGTTCATCGGTGATTCTTTCTGTTGACGTCACCTTGGTAATGACTAGGGTATGTAGGGTCTCTGGGCTTGTCAGTGTCTTCATTTTATTTATTGTGACTAGGGTTGTAGCAGTTCATACCTATGTCATTCTAGCTTCTAACTGGTTATAAATCACTCTTACTTTGTGTAATGGATCATTCAGTTACTCGAGAAAGCTGAACCTCCAGAAATGTGATATGATGCTTCCTCTTTCTAGTTGTGATTCCTGGAAACTAATTAGTGTGAGCTTTTTTATACAGTAGTGCACCTGCCAAGCATCTGGCTGTGAAAGTTTTGGCAAGTACCAAAAAAATTTATGTTAGCTTTATCCAACAGGATTTGGGAAGCCTTGCTTGGAGAGATATAGATTTTATCTTCCAGTAACGATGGAATGCTTGTGCTTCTATGGAAACTAGAGCTGGAAAATAATTTCAGGAATTTCTTTATCTTGCTTTATTCTTCTTCTCTTGGGTGTTAATGCCTAAGTTTTTGTTTCTTTAATGTGATAGTTTATGTTGCCACATTCTGTATATGTTGAAATTGTCCTTTAGTTATTAGATTTCAAGCAACAATCTGTTTCATTACCCTAGATATGTAAACTTGTGAACATAGATATTCTAGAAAATCTCAGGTGAAGCCTATTTGATAGTATTATTGTTTTTTATCCTATTTTCTATGTTCTAAAGTGATATGTCCTTCACAAATTTTTCTGTAATTCTTCCCGGAATATTGATACACCATACATATATTGAAATAGTTTTATAGCAGTCTTAGCTTTTCCACCTGAAGTTACACATCTCAGATTTGTTGCTTGCTTTTGAATTTTAGTCCGTGGAATGATGCTCCATATAAGGATGCAGCTGAGAAAACTGACATGGGTTACATATCTCTGAACGGATTTCTGTCTCAGGTGTGTATTACTTTCTCCTTTATTCTTCAGTCTGCCACTATTTTTTTTCTGATATAAACCTTCAGTCTGCCACTATTAGATAAATCTCTGAAAAGGATTTTCGTGTTTCCCCATTCAACTATCAGTCTAGTGTCTATGATCTACAGTGGCTTCTTCCTTGCTACTAAAGTTGACATAGGTCCTAAGTCATAATGATTGATATGATTCCACATGTCTTCTCATAAAATTGTTGAATTGACACTCCTATCACTATCAATGAAAATTCAAATCTAGCTATTTTAAGGTAGTGATCTTGGAAAGATGCATGGAAGGAAGTTTCTAATTGGTGTTTCTTTCATTTAATTTAGAAAACTCCAGTTTTCTGGTCATCTGGATAACTACCCAGAATTTTACTAGTATTGGGCTTTATATTCGATTTTTTACCCTGAAGAATTGCTTTGTGGTTTTCCTTGCGGTAGCCTCCCTCTCTCTTCCAATTATATTTTACTTCATTTATATTGTTTTGTATTTCAGGTAAATTGGGAAGAACTGTGCTGCTTTACAATTCCTATCTACATTTAGTTGGAAATTGATTTTGTTATTGATATATCTCTTAAATGGAATGGTGCAGTGGGCCCTTATGACGTTACTTGATCCATCACATAGCTTGGCTAATTTGATTTACATTGGATATAGTGGTAATCATGCTTCAGCACTCCGTGTTACTCGTAGAAGATCAGTAGATCGCAAGAAGCAAACAACAGAAAGAGTTGTCTTCCAATGCTATGTTTTTGGTTCTAAAAATGCTGGGAAATCTGCTTTGCTGCATTCATTATTGGGAAGGTGTGCTTTTGAACCAATCACCATAGTCAATGTGTCCGAGTATATGTTGCTTCCTTATCTATATTGTCATGTGAGATTTAATAGGCTTATACTATTTATTTCTATTTTCCTTCAAAGCAACAATTAATTTTGTCAATTTCATAGGCCCTTCTCAAATAATTATACTCCGACGACAGTTGAGCAGTATGCAGCAAATGTCGTTGAATTAATAGGGGTGAGTATTGAGAAAACATGATTATCAATACTTTCGAAAAATAATACTGTCTTCCTCTCATGTTTTACCTCAATCTAGTATATTCGATTTCAAATAAGTATTGGAAATCCCATTGATGTTTTGATGGAAGTTAAGTGGGTACAATATGCATTCTCTTTACTCATGATCCTGATGTTTACTATATAGGGAACTAAGAAAACTCTCATATTGCACGAGATACCAGAGGATGGAGTATTGAGATTATTGTCAAATCAGGATTGTTTGGCTGCATGTGATGTAGCTGTTTTTGTGTATGACAGGTGTGGTGCAAAATGAATTTATGTGATAATGCTTTGCTACATTTTTTTTTTGGGTGAATGCTTTGCTACATTTTAGCTGTAGGAGTGCTGTTTTGCTTTCTTGATTTACTTTTGCCAGCATTTTTAGTGGTAGTGTGGACACAAGATCTTCTAGAACTGTTTATGATCACTTAAATAGCTTGCTTTTCATGCTGTTTTTCCCTGTGATCGGGTTAATTAGCTATGTTGATGAAATTTGCTGAATCCAAAGCCAAGACTTTAAATCCTGGAAGTCTCAAATCTCTGACTGACGGGTTAATTACACTTTACTATATGCATTATCATGTGCTTTTTTTGTTTTTTGGCAAGGCTATATTCTCAAGTCAAATTCATGTTAAACTGTACTAGTGATTCTGACATACTACAATGTGGCCATTGCTATTGAGGCCATGGATGGAATAAATTTCCCCAAATGAAGGCATACGGGTTAATTTGTAGTTGCATATTTAATAGTTTATGGAATTTTTTTCATTTTTTTCTTGTGTCTTTTATTTAAAGATCCCTGAATCCTATTTTCCAGCTCAGATGAATATTCATGGAAGAAATCCAGAGATTTGCTTGAGAAGGTTGTTAGACAAGGAGAACTAACTGGCTATAGAGTTCCTTGCCTCCTTATTGCTGCTAAGGATGATTTAACTCCATACCCTAGGGCAGTACTAGATTCAGTTAAGGTAATGCGTTTTCAGCTCATGATTACCATATCATTGAATTATGATCATGATCTATAATTTCCTTGCTATACCTACGAGTTCAGTATTTTACCATCCATTTATCTTTCCTATAGGTTACTCAGGAATTGGGAATAGAGTCACCTATTCACGTAAGTATGAAATCTGGTGATTCAAGTAATGTGTATAATAAGATTGTCAATGCTGCAGAACATCCTCATCTGAGCATTCCTGAAACTGAGATTGCAAGGAAAAGAAAGCAACACCAACAACTTCTTCATCACTCTCTTATTTTTGCCTTAGGTTCGTTTATTTTTCTACCTTTCACCAGAACTTAACAGCTTGACACGTACTCTACAAACTTGCACAATATCCATTTTTCTGCTGTCGAAGTGTTGACTGTTAAATAGCTTTCTATCTTGAATTTACAGTTGGGGCTGCTGTGACAGTTTTTGGTCTGACAGCTTGTCGTGCTCGTGCAGCAAAGAAAAAATTTTCTGCTTAGTCATCAAGCAACTGTTATACTAGTGCTGCTAACTTACATTAACTGTTGACTTCATGGCCAGTATCGTGCATTCTAACATTATTGGGCGACTCAAAGTTACAATATTTGATGTATAGAAATACTAACCAAAGTTGCTTTTTGTTGTACATTTTGACTTTTGATCCACATAGCTGACTCACCTGGTAGGAAAATGCTTGGTTGTTTGTGAGGATGCTTAAAGAAGGCTTCCTTAATATGATTTAAATCCAATTTTTTGGTTTTCAATTCGATTTTCATTGTAGATACTTTAATCATATCGAACCATTTCAAGACATTATGATTGATCAAAATAAGTAATAATTTTTTATTTTATTTTTTATAAATTTTATGATTTCTTTGTCTTTGCTGGTATGTTTATGTTTGTTTTTCTATTTTCCCCTGAGCCCTGCTTTTTCTTTATTTTATTTTTTTCTCCCACCATCCCCTTTGGAAACTAGGAAATCAATGCTTGGAGGAAGGAGATGAAACTTGAAAGCCGGCTCCAGGTATTTAGCAATTTAATTAACAATTTTCCTCTCACAAATGGTTCGTGTGAGATGTGTTCATATAAGCTGTCTTCTTTTGTAACTGATTGTGCAAGCCAGGAGGAAATAGAGTTTGCATTTAATTAATGAAGTAAAACGTGTATGCCTGTACTTATTATTTGTTTCTAATGGATAGGGCGTACTAAAATTGGTCATATATCAATTTTGTTCCCGACATTACATACATTCGGATACAAAAGAGGGTGCTTTTTGTAGCTCTGCCCTATCCATTCAGTTGGCTCGCTCGTTACAAATCCTCCTAGCAGTACTTGAACTCGAGCGAGTCTATCAATCTAAGATTTTGAGTAATGTTAGTTTCACTGTCACAAACCATTAAGTGCACAAACTTTTTCCGTAGGAAGAAATTTTGCAAAAATATGAATAATTTTTTATGGATGATAACTTCATGATATGTTCTTTTTTTTTTTCTTTCTTTTTTTTACTTAAAAAAGAACTTTAAAGTATTTTACTATATTTAAACACGTTTTTGAAAAAAATTAAAGCCCTAGAAGACTCCATTTTCTAAAAGTAAACTTTTATGCTTCTGAGAGTTTTTTTTTTTTGGTAGCAAAAAATTTAGGGTGAGGGGATGGTGTCTCAGTCCAAGGCAGGAAAAACCTTCGGGTTCTATGAACACTTATAAAGGGATTTACATTTACCTCATCCTAAGGAGACTAGTGGGGGTTCGAACTTACAACCTGTCAGATATGAGATCCTGTCATGCTTCACTAGATCAACCCCTTGGGGTTATGAGAAAGAGTTTAATAAAGGTGATTTCCTCATGGAAAAGCACAAGTATTCATCACTGAGAATTTTCCCAGCTAAAACCTGTATAAGGCTTCTTTTGAGGGATAGCTTTCTGCAAGTCTCGGCTTCTGCTCTTGAAGATAATTGAAGATTACTGATCTAATTAAAAATCATTTTTTTATTTAGAATAGAAAGAGGATCCAATCGATTGCAGTTAAAGTGGATCGCCATCCAAAGTGAACTTTACTTTTGAAATGGGCTCTTTGAATAAGATTTTAACTAAGCACGGGGGAAGAGGTGTATTTGGGTATGAAAATAAGCAATTACTGAATGATCTGATGGGAAGAGTTTTTGTGAAAGATGAGAAGAATTGGACAATGGTGTTAATAGATAGTTAGATGTAAGGGAATTAGTTAAAAGTTAGTTAGATGGTTGGTTAGTTTGTTATAGTATATAAGCTCTATTTTACTCATTGTATCAACTTTTCCCATTCGGTAAATTTCAGTTTCCATCTACCATGACGGACTTGGGGACCAATAAACAAGATTTTAGAAATTTAAATTCATCGGCATAGAAAGAATAGAAAGATTTGGCTTTGTAAAAAATATTATTTGAAGAAAATCTTGTGGTGCTTCAAATCTTGTGGGTGATCTTGATAAAAGAAAATCTACTACAGGTCGTGTCCACACCAAGGTTTTGAAAACCGGACCGAACTGGCCGGTCCAACCGGGAACTGGGACGTTGGCCGGTCCGGTTCATAGGGAAAACCGTCCCTGTATTGAACCGATGGAAAAACCGAAAAACCGGTTCAAAACTGGTAAAACCGGTCAGAACCGACAATGAACCGGTCTGAATCGGCCTAAATCGGTTTCCTAAAAAAAAAAAAAATTAGTATAAAAGGATTTGAGTCATCCTAGCCAAAACCCAATTCTTTTGTTTTCTAACATATGTGGGCTGGTTATAGATTTTGGATTGGTTTTCCCTATGAAGATGATTTTAACATATATCTTTATATTTATTTAGTTTAATTTCAAAATTAAAAAAATTGTGCTTAATAATTTTAGTTGTTAGGTTGTTTTTTTGTTTAATATTGTTACAAATATTATATTAAAAATTAAAATAATATTATTTAATTATAACCGGTTCAACCACGGTTCAACCTCGGTTGGACCATTAAACCTCGAACCGTTGCCTTTACCGATTCGATGGCCGGTCCGGTTTTGTAAATCTTAGTCCACACTTAAGGGAGAGTGGGAGCAAGTTATCCAAACTATATATAGACCGTGGTACTCTATCTACTATAAAGTTGAATACATGGGAGCTACCCAAGCATGCAAGGAATCAATTTGTATTCAAAAGATAATGGAAGAATTCGTGCACAAACAAAAGAAGATTCATGTGTATTGTGACAGTTAAAGTACTAGCACATTACAAGGAATCCAACCATTTTATTCAAGGACAAATTACATAGGAGTTCAATATCATTTTGTAATAGTAGTAAAAAAAAAGTGCAGACATGCAGAAGAACCATATCAAGAAGAACCTATAATATAAAACGTCATCACAGAGCCAAAAACCACTGATAAGTTTATAAAGTATAGATCCTCTAAAGCCTATCAGGATTCAGGAACATAAACGGCATGTAATTGGAGATAATAAAAAAGTTTTGAAAAACTCACAAAAAGTGACTTTGACTGAGAAATTGTGAACGTGAAAAAATTGGTAACAGTAAAACTACTTTTACTTGTCTCTAGAAGTAAAAAAAGAAAAGGAAAAAAAAGGAGGCTTTGTGTAGAGAAATGATGTGAATGGTAATTGCATTTTTTCAATGGAATGTTACATGCTGACATTTATAGATACAGAACAGAGCAAAGGTTGTTACAGAAATTTAAAAATCAAAAAGAAGATAAGGATTACAAGAGATAAGAGCAAATCAGAACAATTAATAGGTTACAACAGAAAGATAATGACAGCTAGGTAGTTAGGATTCCTATACTTTGGACCGTAAAGATGGTTGAAGAAGCAAGGGCGGAGTCAAGCTTATATGATAGGAGGGGCCAATAATAAAAATTAAAGTTCATTCAATATATATACGCGCCGAGTTTCATATAAAATAGTTATAATTATTTGGTCCACAACTTTAATTACATTAGTAATCACTAGTACTTTTACTAGTACTTTTAACAACTGACGTAAAAGTTCACATTTAACGTCAGTTGCTTAAGTTAACAGATGTTAAAAGTCATACTTATAGCGTCAGTTATTTAATTTAACTGACGTTAAAAGTAATACGTATAACGTCTTTTTTTAATAAATTACTTTTAATGTCAGTTAAATAGAGAACTGACGTTAAAAGTATTATTATTATTTTTTATATTTCAATTATAATATATCCCTTCCTGTAGCCATCCCTGCATTTAGTAAACAGTCCAGAATACAGAATAATACACACATTACAGAATTTGTACACACTCAAATTTAGCAAAAAATGGTCTCATTAAAACCTTATGCAAAACCCTCCTTGGAGGTCAACGACTTTGCTACATATAGCATTGAAGAATGAGCACAACCTACTAATGACATGTCTCATATTTTTAGGAGCAATACCACGAATAGCCACGGGCAGAAGTTGTTGCATCAAGATGTGGTAATCATGAGACTTTAAGCCAACTAATTTGAGATCACTTGAGACAAGCCTCTTGATATTTGAAGAGTAACCACGTGGAACTTTGATGCCCTGAAGACACTCATAAGAACTTTGTCTCTGTTTTTTTGACAAAGTATGACAAGTTGGAGGCAAATATGTCCGCTTACCATTCTCAACAACTGGAGCTAACTGCTCTCGTATACCCATCGCAACAAGATCGAGACGAGCATTCACACCATCCTTTGTCTTGCCCTGAATGTTGAGAAGCGTCCCAATCACACTATCACACACATTTTTCTCTACATGCATCACATCAATACAGTGTCTGACATCAAGCTTGCACCAGTATGGAAGATCAAAGAATATCGACTTTTTCTTCCATATGTTTTTCTCAGTAGCCTTAGCCTTCGTTTTGGCCTTGCCAAAGATAACATTGATGTGCTTCACCCGTTGATAAACTTGCTCTCCATTTAAGGTCGTCGGAGCATTTTCAGTCTCTTAGCATCCATTAAAAGCTTTTTTCATCTTACGATATGGGTGATCACGTCTAAGAAATCTTCGATGCCCAAGGTAAATCGTCTTCCTTCCATGATACAACTGAGTGTAGCATGTGCCTTCTTCACATATAGGACATGCTTTATGGCCCTTAACACTGTACCCAGACAAGTTCCCGTATGCTGGAAAGTCATTGATGGTGCAAAATAACATGGCACGCAGCTTGAAAGTCTCGTGAGAATACCCATCAACTACATCAACACATTCGACCCACAAATTTTTCAAGTCTACAATCAAGGGACTTAGATAAACATCTAATTAAGTCATTTCCCGATTGCTTTGGGCCCGAAATCATCATAGATAACATCATGTATTTGCGCTTGATGCACAACCAAGGAGGTAGGTTGTAAATTGTCAAGAGAACAGGCCATGAGCTATAAATACTACTTAAGTTACCATATGGATTCATTCCATCCATAGCAAGTCCAAGCCTTAGGTTTCTTGACTCATCGGCGAAATCTGGAAACAAAGTATCAATCTTCTTCCATTGCACAGAATCAGCCGGATGGCGAACCTGTCCATCATGTAACATCCTATCTTTCGAGAAATTAAATATTTTAATTAGATGGGAGTGAGGGTTAGATAAATCAAAAATTTATTTAAGAATCCAAACACATAAGCAAGTTCAAAATAAAATTCAAGCAACCCAAAATTTTTCAGTAGGTAAACATCTCAAGCAAGTACGTCAAAAACCCTTATTGGAAGCACCTCGATTTAAATTATTAATTAAGGTGGTTTATCATCAACAATATTAAAAGATAATTAGTCATAGATATAAATCTTAATCATAGCTAGATGATTATAATTAATTTACTCAATTGTTACTCATTATTAGTAAATAGCACTAGTCTTAATTAATTATACCCTAGTTACACATTATAACCTAATTAAATTATCTCAAATAAATTGTTTTGTACACGGCAGTGTTCTAAACATTGACACCTCCATCATCCAATTATCATGCAAAGGCGCCACCTCTTGTTTTTCTTTCTTTTATTCCACGCCAGGTTTGAAGTATAATGACTATAGCATTAGCGAGTCATGTGTACTATAGGATTTACTTTGACTATTATTATCAAGTTAATGTAAAAGAAGAAAATATATATATATATATATATATATATATATATATATATATATATATATATATATATATGTAAGAAATCAGAGAGTGAGAGAATGGCGTAGAAAAAAATAATAATAATAAAGAGAGAGAGGGCCGAGAGAGAGAGTTGAGTTTCCGGAGCTAATTCCGATCAATCCGTACATCTTATCAAGAAACCAATTATACCATTGTGATCCTCGCGACGTCTACTTCATTACCCTATCTTTCTTTTCTTGATTAGGCTAAGGTAAGCCTATGTCCTTTTTATGCCTAAATGTCGTCGGCGACGGTATTGAGGTTATCTTTCAATTCATTTATCGGTTTCCAATTCCGTCTTCAGATTTGGACTACACGTAACGTGTGCTTCACAATGATGTGTTCAGGTGAATTTTTGGAGCCCCGGAGGGTGTAGAACTGTGCGTGGAAGATTTGAGGGAATATAGGGAGTGTCTGTTTCGATGCCCCAGAGCTAGCCTAAGACATTCCAGGTGGGGGAAAGAAACTATTTAACGTCGGAAATGGCGCGGTTACATTTAATTAGATAATGGTGTAGGGCGACCCAAACCCTACACGAGAGCGAGTAACGGACAATGTCTATACCACACTAGGGACTACTCAGTGGTACCGATGATGATATAAAAATTGTGCGTTTATCGTCATTACGCTACATAGATTATTTTATTACGTGATGATTGCCTGTTTGACTGGTTGATGTGAATTTGATACTTGGTATATATTATCATGAGTGTGGTAATTATTTGGAAGTGTTTTTATTATTATTATTATTATTATTATTATTATTATTATTATTATTGCTATTATTATCATTATTATTATTTTAATATTATTACTACTATTATTGGGATGATAATGATTATTATTATTATTATTAGTATTTATTATGAGTATTATTATTATTATTATTATTATTATTATTATTATTATTATTACTATTATTATTATGATTATGATTATTATTATTATTATATTTCGGTATTTATCATTTGGAAATGATATTATGATATGAGGATATATGATGATGATTTTGGATAACATGATGATGATTATGATGATAGGATGAGTGTAATGATTATGCTTAGAGGATTGAGTAAATCATAAGTTATGTTGAGACACGAGGATGTATTTAGGGATTGCATACGATATGTGATAGCCGTGCCCAACCGAGATAATTATCGTGAGATGAGGTTGAAATTAATGAGATGAGATTAGTTTGAGGTTATCTATGAGATTAGGATGATCGGTTAGGGCACTAGGGGGTGACCTGAAACATGGTCTGTGATATGAGGGACCTGAAACATGGTCGAGTGGGGTCTATGCCTCGGAAGGAAAATTCTCGGGGATAGTTTAACGACAGACCGTCCAGAGATGATTTCATTTTAGTCGCAGCTATAGTTCATGCATTGCATGAGCATCCTGGATTGTGGTCCAGAGGTGTGCACCGGGTTGTGCGGCTATAGTGCCATTGCTTTGCGTGGGCACCCTCCAGCCGCGGACGAGGGTGTGCGCCGGGGACTCTGGGACGTGTCGAGTATATTGTTGTGATATCCGAATATGGCCGATACCTGAAGAGATTATTCATACAGGATTTGCATTGCATCATGATGGAGGGTAGAGGAAAGATTATAGATGTGGATGGAGGATGATTATATTATATATATTTATACCGAGGAGACGGATGTTTAGTGTGCCGTTATTTAATTAAATGTTGCTAAACCCTTTCCACGTTTGATGTTATATGGTTTATTATCCCTATCTTCTCTATATTGCATATGTTTTTTTTTTTTTTTTTGTGATCGTGGTGAGAAGATCCTAGGGGGGAGCCAGCTATGGAGGAGCTCTATGGGACCTCGTATGCGCCAGACATTGGGGGACGAGCAGTGGATCCTCATAGTTGAGTACAGAGTCTATGGCCAGTGCGTCTCATCTCTTTAGGATGTTGTTTTTATTTTCTGTTTGATTATCAGTTTTGTACATTTTGGGATCCGACTGATGGAATTCCCTCTACTGTACTGTATCCGGATTTGAGGTGTATATGTTATGTAGGTATATTACGTTTTAAAATTTTTCTGCTGTTTTAATATATTCGCTTAACGATAATAACGAAATTTGGTCTTAATATTTTGGGTTTTCTTTAATGGGACGTCGGGGCGTCTCATTTAGTGGTATCAGAGCAGTTCGGTTCTGAAACGGAACTGTGAGCACTATGATTAGGGTGAACTGGCCATTTAGTTGAATCCACATCGGGTAACAACTATGTTTAGAAGTTGGATAGTGAGTCCGATGCGACATCCCTATGGCATGTAGTATTTATATTCCAGTTTTATGTAGTATTATATGTCATATTGATGGGGGCTAATGATTTCTTTTAACAGGATCATGGCTCGAGGCCGAGGTCGAGGACGTGGTAGACGGGGTGGTGGTAGAGCCATAGAGGGTGTAGAGGATGAGCCTCATCGGCCAGAGGCAGGGATTGGAGGTGGAGGAGAGTCCGTCGAGACTCTTCGGACTATTCGCGAGTTAGCATCCGTTCTGTTGCAGCAGGCATAGCAGAATGCTCAGAGGGTACAGAGAGAGGCAGAGCTACAGGAGCGGTAGGATAGGAGGATAGCCGCCGATGCTGAGGACGCAGGATTGACTACCTTTCTCAAAGGTAAGCCACCACAGTTTGGCGGAGAGTATGATCCAGAGCGAGCAGAGTGGTGGATTCAGGAGCTCGAGAAGATTTTTGATACTATGAGATGCAGAGATGATCGGAAAGTGACCTATACCGCCTTCATGATGACCGGAGGGGCTGAGTCATGGTGGAGAGGCAAGAGGAGATTACTAGAGGCTGAGGGTAGACTCATCAGTTGGGAGCTGTTCAGAGAGTGTTTCTTTGAGAAGTACTTCCCGCGATTAGTTAGACGTGAGAAGGAGAGAGAGTTCATGAGTCTCCAGCAGGGAGACAGGTCTGTTGGTGATTACGCGGCCAGATTCGAGGCCCTGATACATTTTTCTGAGTACTACCAAAGGTTTCCAAATGAGGACTGGATGTGCCGGAGATTCGAGGAGGGTTTACGGTATGAGTTGAGGAGGGCTATAGCGCCCTTGGATATTTTGAGCTTTCCAGAGATGGTGGAGAGGGCCAGTGCTATAGAGAGCATGGACAGGCGGCAGGCTGCAGAGCAGAGACAGCAGCGTAGTGGGGGTCCTATCAGAGCAGGTCATCAGAGGAGAGGTGATGGAGGTTCTCAGTGGAGGAGAGGACCATACGTTAGACCAGGACAGAGCACTCAGACATCTGTACCATCAACACCGGTTACCAGAGAGGGCCAGCAGTCGAGGGCCCCAGTGTGTTTCAGATGCGGAGGTCCACATTATATCAGGGATTGTACCGATAGATCTGGTTGCTACGTCTGTGGCAAACCAGGTCATTTTGCTAGGGATTGTAGACAGAGAGCGTTGACAGCAAAGAAGCAGCAAGCCGGCAGATAGGAGCTGGTAGTTTCGAGAGGAGCCAAGGGTTTCGAAGAAGGAGCTGGGAGAGGGGTTCCGGCAATGGACGGCAGACGGCGCAACCTCGTGCCACGGGGGACAAGTGTTTACTGAAGAGGATCCGAGTCCTCTCAACTGCGGGATCTTATTCAAGGTATGTGTTTAATATCTGACAGACTCTCGTCTGTGTTGTTTGATTCAGGCGCTACACATTCTTTTGTGTCCCATGAGTGCGTAGATCATTTACATTTGCCCGTTTCTCAACTACCATATACCTTGACAGTGTCCACCCCTACCAGTGATCCTTTGATCACTATGTCTGTTTGCTTACAGTGTCCTATAGTTGTTGAAAATAGGGCATTCCTTGTAGATCTCATATGTTTGCCTATGCAACAGATAGACGTTATTCTTGGCATGGATTGGCTTTCGGCTAACCATGTAGTGCTAGACTGTGCCCGAAAGACTTTATCTTTTATTGAGCTTTCTAGCATAGTATCTGCCAATGAAGGAGCAACTATGAGGGGTTACGATTCTCAGCATTATGTGATGCTTTTTTCTTTGGAAGCTAAGGAGACTTCGAGTATAGATTCTCTGCCTATTGCGAGAGAGTTTCCTGAGGTTTTCCCTCCTGATGTTCCAGGTTTGCCACCAGAGAGGGAGGTGGAGTTCGTTATAGATCTCATGCCAGGGGCTGGACCTATTTCAGTAGCTCCTTATCGGATGTCACCAGCAGAGTTAGAAGAGTAGAAGAAACAGCTGGATGACATGATGAAGAAGGAATTCATTAGACCGAGTGTTTCGCCTTGGGGAGCACCGGTATTGTTTGTCAAGAAAAAGGACGGAAGTTCTAGGTTGTGCACGGATTATAGGCAGTTGAATAAAGTCACAATCAAGAACAAATATCTATTGCCTAGGATAGATGATTTGATGGATCAGTTGAAAGGAGCTTCGGTGTTTTCCTAGATAGATTTAAGATCAGGATACCATCAGATTAGGGTGAAGAAGGAGGATGTACTTAAAACCGCTCTAGGACAAGGTATGGACACTATGAATACCTAGTTATGCCTTTTGGTGTAACTAATGCTCCAGCGGTGTTCATGGATTACATGAACAGGATTTTTAGACCGTTCCTTGACATGTTTGTTGTGGTGTTTATAGATGATATTCTTATCTACTCCCGTAGTTGGGAAGAACACGAGGAACACCTAAGAGTGGTGTTACAGGTGTTGAGAGATAGGCAGTTGTATGCTAAGCTATCCAAGTGTGAATTTTGGTTAGAGGAAGTACAGTTTCTAGGGCATGTAATCAACAAGAAAGGGATAGCAGTTGATCCAGTTAAGGTAGAGGCCGTGATTAAATGGGAGAGGCCTAAGTCAGTGAGTGAGGTGAGGAGTTTCTTAGGATTAGCCGGGTATTAGAGGAGGTTCATC
Source organism: Sophora flavescens (assembly GCA_030762895.1). Classification (NCBI taxonomy): domain Eukaryota; kingdom Viridiplantae; phylum Streptophyta; class Magnoliopsida; order Fabales; family Fabaceae; genus Sophora; species Sophora flavescens. The sequence continues at coordinate 140,760,339 of CM061067.1, forward strand.
GAGGGTTTCTCGAAGATTGTGTTGCCTATGATGCAGTTAACGAGAAAAGGTACGGCGTTTGTTTGGACAGAGAAGTGTGAAGAGAGCTTTCAGAAGCTAAAGGAGAAGTTGACTACATCCCCTGTGCTGACGTTACCAGATCCATTAGGACAGTTTGACGTATATTGTGATGCGTCGTATCAAGGATTGGGTTGTGTTTTGATGCAAGAGGGAAAAGTTGTGGCTTATGCTTCCCGACAATTGAGAGTTCATGAAAGGAATTACCCAACCCATGATCTGGAGTTAGTAGCCATAGTGTTCGCATTAAAGATATGGCGACACTATCTCTATGGAGTTAAGTTTAATGTGTTCAGTGATCACAAGAGTTTAAAGTATTTGTTTGATCAGAAGGAGCTGAACATGAGACAACGTAGATGGATAGAATTCATTAAGGACTATGAGTTTGATCTTCAATACCATCCAGGAAAGGCTAATGTTGTGGCGGGTTCACTAAGTCGGAAATCCTTGCACGTATCCGCAATGATGGTGAAAGAGATGGAGTTGCTTGAACAGTTTAGAGATTTGATCCTAGGTATGGATCTGGTTGAGGATAGAATATGTTTAGGTATGATCACCATCAGTAGTGAGTTTTTGAGAGACCTTAAGATTAAGCAGGGTCAAGATGAATATTTAGTGGATGTGAATCGAGGTATAGATGAGGGTAAGGTTTCAGAGTTTAGGAGAGGATCAGATGGAGTGTTAAGGTTTAAGGATCGTATAATTGTGCCTGAGAATTTAGAGATTAGGAATATGATCTTAGAGGAGGCACATAAAAGTAAGCTGAGTTTCCACCCAGGAGCCACCAAGATGTACCAAGACTTGAAGAAGATGTTTTGGTGGCCAAGGATGAAGAAAGAAGTGGCGGAATATGTTTTGTCATGTTTGGTATGTCAGAAAGCTAAGATAGAACATCAAAATCCCGCTGGGTTGTTGCAGTCCTTGGATATCCCAGAATGGAAATGGGATAGTATAGCGATGGACTTTGTGGTTGGATTACCACGAACTCCAAAGAGGTAAGATGCGATTTGGGTTATCATTGATAGGTTGACGAAGTGTGCTCACTTCTTACCTATTGGTGAAAGTTATAGTCTTGAAAGGTTGACCCAGATATATATCAAGGAAGTAGTGAGGTTGCACGGCGTACCGTCGAGTATTGTCTCCGACCGAGATCCTAGATTTACATCTAGATTTTGGAGACAGTTACACGATGCTTTGGGAACAAAGTTGAGGATGAGTTCTGCTTATCATCCTCAGACGGATGGACAGTTTGAGAGGACAATTCAATCATTGGAGGATCTTTTAAGAGCTTGTGTGTTGGAACATATTGGCAGTTGGGATGAATTCCTACCATTGATTGAGTTCACATATAATAACAGTTTCCATAGCAGCATCGGGATGGCACCGTATGAGGCTCTGTATGGGAGAAAGTGTAGGACTCCGTTATGTTGGTATGAGACTGGCGAGAGCCAAGTGTTGGGTCCTGATGTGGTACAACAGACAACAGAACAAGTTAGGAAAATAAGAGAGAAAATGAAGGAAGCCCAAGATCGGCAGAGAAGCTACAGTAACAAGAGGAGGAGACCCTTACAGTTCCAAGAAGGTGATCACGTGTTCTTGAGAGTCACTTCGAAGACCGGGATTGACAGAGCTATAAAGTCTAGAAAACTCACTCCCCGATTCATTGGACCATTTCAGATTCTTCGACGAATTGGTCTAGTAGCTTACCAGATAGCCTTACCGCCTTACCTTTCCAACCTTCACGATGTCTTCCATGTTTCCCAGATGAGAAAATATTACCCTAATCCTTCTCATGTACTTGAGCCTGAATCTATACAACTCCGAGAGAATCTAGAATATGAGGCTTTACCGATTAAGATCGCAGATAGAAGGATTAAAGAACTCCGTGGTAGACAGATTCCTTTGGTTAAGGTCATTTGGGATGAGGTCACTGGAGATGCTATGTGGGAGCGCGAGGCGGATATACAGCAGCAGTATCCACATCTTCTCTGAGGTACGTAAATTCCGAGGACGGAATTTCTTTTAAGAGTGGTAGTAATGTAACATCCTATCTTTCGGGAAATTAAATATTTTAATTAGATGGGAGTGAGGGTTAGATAAATCAAAAATTTATTTAAGAATCCAAACACATAAGCAAGTTCAAAATAAAATTCAAGCAACCCAAAATTTTTCAGTAGGTAAACACCTCAAGCAAGTACGTCAAAAACCCTTATTGGAAGCACCTCGATTTAAATTATTAATTAAGGTGGTTTATAATCAACAATATTAAAAGATAATTAGTCATAGATATAAATCTTAATCATAGCTAGATGATTATAATTAATTTACTCAATTGTTACTCATTATTAGTAAATAGCACTAGTCTTAATTAATTATACCCTAGTTACACATTATAACCTAATTAAATTATCTCAAATAAATTGTTTTGTACACGGCAGTGTTCTAAACATTGACACCTCCATCATCTAATTATCATGCAAAGGCGCCACCTCTTGTTTTTCTTTCTTTTATTCCACGTCAGGTTTGAAGTCTAATGACTATAGCATTAGTGAGTCATGTGTACTATAGGATTTACTTTGACTATTATTATCAAGTTAATGTAAAAGAATATATATATATATATATATATATATATATATATATATATACATATGTAAGAAATTAGAGAGTGAGAGAATGGCGTAGAAAAAAATAATAATAATAAAGAGAGAGAGAGGACCGAGAGAGAGAGTTGAGTTTCCGGAGCAAATTCCGATCAATCCGTTCATCTTATCAAGAAACCAATTATACCATTGTGATCCTTGCGACGTCTACTTCATTACCCTATCTTTCTTTTCTTGATTAGGCTAAGGTAAGCCTATGTCCTTTTTATGCCTAAATACCGTCGGCGACGGTATTGAGGTTATCTTTCAATTCATTTATCGGTTTCCAATTCGTCTTAGATTTGGACTACACGTAACGTGTGCTTCACAATGATGTGTTCAGGTGAATTTTTGGAGCCCCGGAGGGTGTAGAACTGTGCGTGGCAGATTTGAGGGAATATAGGGAGTGTCCGTTTCGTTGCCCCAGAGCTAGCCTAAGACATTCCAGGTGGGGGAAAGAAACTATTTAACGTCAGAAATGGCGCGGTTACATTTAATTAGATAACGGTGTAGGGCGACCCAAACCCTACACGAGAGCGAGTAACGGACAATGTCTATACCACACTAGGGACTACTCAGTGGTACCGATGATGATATAGAAATTGTGCGTTTATCGTCATTACGCTACATAGATTATTTTATTACGTGATGATTGCCTGTTTGACTGGTTGATGTGAATTTGATACTTGGTATATAATATCATGAGTGTGGTAATTATTTGGAAGTGTTTTTATTTATTATTATTATTATTATTATTATTGCTATTATTATCATTATTATTATTTTAATATTATTACTACTATTATTGGGATGATAATGATTATTATTATTATTATTATTAGTATTTATTATGAGTATTATTATTATTATTATTATTATTATTATTATTATTATTATTACTATTATTATTATGATTATTATTATTATTATTATTATATTTCGGTATTTATCATTTGGAAATGATATTATGATATGAGGATATATGATGATGAATTTGGATAACATGATGACGATTATGATGATAGGATGAGTGTAATGATTATGCTTAGAGGATTGAGTAAATCATAAGTTATGTTGAGACACGAGGATATATTTAGGGCTTGCATACGATATGTGATAGTCGTGCCCAACCGAGATAATTATCGTGAGATGAGGTTGAAATTAATGAGATGAGATTTGTTTGAGGTTATCTATGAGATTAGGATGACCGGTTAGGGCACTAGGGGGTGACCTGAAACATGGTTTGTGATATGAGGGACCTGAAACATGGTCGAGTGGGGTCTATGCCTCGGAAGGAAAATTCCCGGGGATAGGCTAACGGCAGACCGTCCAGAGATGATTTCATTTTAGTCGCAGCTATAGTTCATGCATTGCATGAGCATCCTGGATTGTGGTCCAGAGGTGTGCGCCGGGTTGTGTGGCTATAGTGCCATTACTTTGCGTGGGCACCTTCCAGCCGCGGACGAGGGTGTGCGCCGGGGACTCTGGGACGTGTCGAGTATATTGTTGTGATATCCGGATATGGCCGATACCTGAAGAGATTATTCATACAACATTTGCATTGCATCATGATGGAGGGTAGAGAAAAGATTATAGATGTGGATTGAGGATGATTATGTTATATATATTTATACTGGGGAGACGGATGTTTAGTGTGCCATTATTTAATTAAATGTTGCTAAACCCTTTCGACGTTTGATGTTATATGGTTTCTTATCCCTATCTTCTCTATATTGCATATGTTTTTTTTTTTGTGATCGTGGTGAGAAGATCCTACGGGGGAGCCAGCTATGGAGGAGCTCTATGGGACCTCGTATACGCTAGACATTGGGGGACGAGCAGTGGATCCTCATAGTTGAGTACAGAGTCTATGGCCAGTGCGTCTCACCTCTTTAGGATGTTTTTATTTTCTGGTTGATTATCAGTTTTGTACATTTTGGGATCCGACTGATGGGATTCCCTCTACTGTACTGTATCTGGATTTGACGTATATATGTTATGTAGGTATATTACGTTTTAAAATTTTTCTGCTGTTTTAATATATTCGCTTAACGATAATAACGAAATTAGGTCTTAATATTTTGGGTTTTCTTTAATGGGACGTCGGGGCGTCTCACATCACGTTTCCTCTCATCATGATGCCATCTAAGATTCGTTGCATCTTTCACATTAGCAAACAATCGCTTGAACCTTGGAATTATTGGAAGATACCACAACACATTCGCAGGAGGACCCTTTTTTTCACTTCACAAATCGAATCATGAAGATTATCACCATCGTCATCATCCTCCATTTTGTAGCGTGATAACCCACACTTGGGGCAATAGTGATTCTCTTCATAATCACCCATGTACAATACGCAATCATCGAGGCATGCGTGTATCTTCTTATACTCCATACCCATCGGACACAATACCTTCTTGGCCTCATAGTTACGGTCAGGCAATATGTTGCCCTCTGGAAGCAAGGCTTTCAATAATTCAAGCAATTCAGTGAAGCTTTTATCGCTCCAACCATTTCTCGCCTTCTTACAAATCAATTTTAACACCGCCGACAACCGTGTACGAGTAGTACACCCAGGATACAAAGCCTTATCCGCATCACTGCACAATCTTTCATACACATGTGCTCGTCGAAAAGATTCTTGTCCAATATCACGGATCATGTCCTCTACTCGATCATCCTCCGTATCTACGTCAACGTCCTCACTTTGGGAGACACTTGGCTTAGTACTTAACAACACATCACCATGCCATATACATCCTGTATAATTCAAGCAAATCCCAAAACAAATAAGATGAGTACGTATATCCTTGACCATACATTTCCTCATATTCAAATATTTGACACAAGGACAATAGAGCATTCCTTTACTATTAGGAATATTCATTTGAGCAAATTTTATAAACTCACAGTTTCAACATACAGAGACTCGAACCAACAACATACACTCAGAACCGACAAAAGGAAAATCCAGTGCCCTAAAGAACTCACCAGAAAGAGGCTCTCGATGGTGGTGGGGAGAGGAGCTTGTGTGGTGGCCGTCGTTCGATGTGGTTGCTGAGAGTGAGAGGGACAGAAATAGTTACGGCAGAGAGAAGAGGAAAGGAGAGAGAGAGAGAGAGAGGGGGGGAAAGGAGAGTACCTCGTGGCGGTGAGAGGAGCTCATGGGTGGTGATGGAGAGAGGAGCTCGCGCGCGGTGGTGGAGAGAAAGGGTTAGGGCAGAGTGAGAGTGATGAAGAGGAGAGCGCGGGTTAATGTATACTTGCTAAAAAAAATTCAAACAATCTTTAACGTCAGTTATTAAAACAACTGACGTTAAAAGTGATTTAAATGACCCCGATAATTACAGTTCTGTTACCGCCTCCTTTTTAACGTCTATGTTTTGGTTAACTGATGTTAACCTTTCCCGTTTATTACATATTTCGCACTAGTGAATCCATCAATATACATGATAATCTAGGCATCCAAAGTAGACCCTCATCCCTTAGCGGTTGCACCCAACACCAGGGTTTAGCACGTATCCAACACGCATATTGAATGTGTGCTGTTGATGACTTTTTAGACATAATGAGTAACCGAAATCCCAAACAGACGACAAATCTTTGAATGACCATAACTTTTGATCCGGACAGAATTTTTGGACATATTATGTATACACAAAGCTCTTTTCGACACCGTCGTCTTAGCAAATAGTTTTTTGGTAGCAGGGGCCAAGGCCCCTCTCAAAATGCATGTAGATCCAACCATGGGATAAGCATTGCATTGAATGTATCGCTTGTAAAGGTTTTCTATAAATAGAACCTTAGTTGTTCATTCATATCATCCAATCTCAATTTTTTTTTTGGATAAGCAAGATCCAAACAAAAAAATTATAGTGTCTTGAGTGTTTCTCTTATTTTTTATAAAAAATATGTGTTTTCTTATTTCAAGAGAATGTCATTATTCTCTTGGCATTTTGAGAGAAGTTGTAATATTTTTTTATTTGGTGAAAATCTTCTATTATATCTGTGAACACCCCATTTTGACCGGGTCTTTTAGTCTTCACTAAAAATTTCAAAAAAATAATAAAATAAAAAATTGCAAAGAAAATAAAAAAAATAAAAAAGATTTCTAATTGGGTCATGCCAGTTAAACCCATCTCATCATCCTCCCTAGCTTTTGATTTGGCCTGCATTTTTTTTTATCAGACACGTTTTACTCTCAACTCTCTCCTTCTTCCTTTCATCACTCTCAAAACTCCATTCCTTTCTTTCCACCTTGCTGAACCGCACCACCGCCATCCCTGTTTTGTCGACCTCCGTTCCAGCCACTTTCACCGCGTCCTCTGCCGCACGAGACTCATCAGATCCGGCCATCCTCGCACAGTTCGGACCCGCATTAGACCAGTCGTGCACCACCGAACGTGGTCGCCGTCTCACCGCCGGGCTCTGTTCCTCCTTTCAGTTCACGCGCACAGGAAGGTGGAGAGGTTTCGTTCGTTTTCTCCTGTTCTGTAACATACTCTTTCACTAATGTCTTGAAACAATGTATTGGTGTTAGTGAGTCATTTTATTTTATTTGTTTTCCTTTATTTTTATTTTTATTTGCTTTATTCATTTGGTTAAGTTAATCCTTAGGCTGTTGGGGGGTTTTGTTGGCCCAAGCCAAACGAGTCCGATAAACAAAAAGAAAATAGGTTAAAATGTTTGAATATGATTTTCTCTTCTGATGACTTGATTATGTTAAAATAAATAAATAGAATGATATTAAAAAAGAGATACTTGAAAATAATTATTTTGGGATTGCTTTGTGAGGGATCTCACACTCAATTCCTTAGATGCGGGATAGCTCTGTGAACGTATCATGCCATGCTCTATCTCGCTTAGATTTTTAAATTTAAAAAATTAGAAATAAAAAAAATAAAATCCTTTTAAATAAATATTTTTCATAAAAATTAAAATTAACCAACAAATAAAATATTTTCTACAAGAACTACGGGGCTTTGAGTTTCCAATCAAAGCAGGGAATACATAGGAGCGGGATCAATCATCTCGTCAAGCCAAAATTAATTTTTCCATTATTTTTGTGTAATGTGGATAATTAATTAATAATTTATCTAATGTTTTTTTGGGTTGCTCTATGACAAGTGTCATGCTCAATCCCCTAACTTTGAGATTACCCTATGGACTTACGTGACATGTTCAATCCCGTTTATGATTTATCAATAATATTTATTTTTGTGTTCTTTTTAATTTATTTATTTAATGTGGATAATTAATCAATAATTTATTTAATGTTTTTTTGGATTGCTCTATGACAAGTGTTATGCTCAATCTCCTAGTTTTGAGGTGGCCCTATGAACTTATGTGCCATGTTCAACCTCTTTAGTGTAAATACTAATTACTAATCTCTTTATTTGTGAAATAACTTTTGGGGTAAAATAAATAATTTAAAAGTTATTAATTTTGCATAATTAATTCACGGTATCATTCGTTGGATGGGCGATGTAGGGTGTTTAACACCTTCCCTACTCGTAACCGACTCCCGAACTCAACTTGGTTTCAAAGACCATTTTTTAAAGGTTTTTCCAATTTTTTCTAAATTAAATAAAATTGGTGGCGACTCTACGTTTTTCTTAAAAATTCTTTTTAACGTCGTCCCTGCCTTAATTTTTGGTCGCGACAGATGGCGACTCCACTGGGGAATTTTTTCAGAGAGTCAAGCCTAGTATAATTGATCGTGCAAATTTTTAGTAAATTTTAATTTATTTGTTTTACCCCTTTCTTTTATTTAAGAAAAACACAAAAGAAAAAAAAAGAAAAGAAAAAGAAAAAAAATATATTTTTGTTTGCTTTATCTAGATTTGATATTCCTTAATATTCATATTCTGCTTTATTTATTCCGTATACTTCATTGATGATAATTTGGCTTGTTACCTCGACCCTAGGGTAGCTATTCTCTATTTGATGTATATATGTGTGGCTTAGTTTTGTAAGGTTTGTCGTAGTTTTTAGGGCTGTACAAGTTTGGATGCTCTCTCCACACACACTGCACTGTCACTTGCTGCACACACTTTTTAGCTCTATACCCGAGCTTGTGGATAACTTAGGACTAGGCGGTGTCTCGGCATTGTCATTGATCGGCTTGGTGCCCCTCTGATATTTGTTGAGTCATCACTCAGATTGTTACCGATATCATGGACTAGTCATCATGTGAGGGTTTATCCCTACTTGTCGCTAGGGTCATGAGCCGGGTCCTTACCTTTCGAGATAGGGGCAATCTGGGGATCACCACCTTTAGAATTCTAGATCCACCCTGAAATTTTCACTAATAGTTCAACTTAGTGGCCAATCCCCTTTGAGTCATGACCTTCTACGGCAAAGTGGACCATTTTAGGACACATAGAGCATTTTTTCCCTCTATCCTACATGTTCTTGCACCTATAAGAAAAAAAATGTATGGCCAACTTTTAAAAAAAGCAAATGATTTCATGTTTCTCTTTTTTCCCTCCTTAAATTTCCCCATCATAAAAAAAACTTGTTTCATGTATCTCATGCATTTTTTTTTAAAAAAAAAACTCACCACATGCACAAACTTGCATTTTTATTTCCAAACATGCCATGCATTATTTTTATTCTTGTTATTTATTAAAAAAAATTCAAAAAAACGAAGCTTAATTGAAAATATTTTGAGAAAAAAGGTTTCATTTCAAGCAAAATATATATATATATATATATATATATATATATATATATATATATATATATCTGCGTCTCACCTCAACATAAGTTTTGCATCTAAGGAAAAGTAGGGATGATGATTTTATCTATTTTAATCCCAAGAATGACTTTCTCACAGAAGAAAAGTTGAATCATTGCACGTCCCAGAAATGAAGTCACTAATCAAACTCACCACCATATGATCCTAATTCTTTCTTTCTATACCAGACACCTACATTCATATACCCACCACACCAGATCTTCCATCCCACAAATATTTTCCAAGCGCCATCATCACCTTGTCCATACACACAACCACACTCATCATATCCCACTGTTTCCCCACCAAATCACCCTAGCCAATTCCAACCCAAAGTGAACCCACAAATGAGAAGAACCTTTCGCCCTCCATCAACCCTACCACCTTTCCCAAGGCTATCCATTTCCAAGGATGAGTTATTCCAATGATTATTTGATGTCCATATGATTTCGGAGAAGCCTGTGCACCCAAGGGAACCCCCATTTCCGGCATGGTATGTCCCAAATGTCACTAGTAAGTTTCATATGGGGGTAGGTGGTCACTCTATTGATAATTGTGAAGATTTCAAGACCACTGTGAGAAGGCTGTTAGCATCTGGACTAGTTAGTGTTCAAGGGGAAGAGCTTATCATTACAAATGATTTTTTTGGCAATAGTTGAGGAAATACAATATTTGGCTTTTGTTCTGTTCATCAATAGATTGTCACGATGATTGTTTAACTATTTGTTGTGTTTAGTGATTAGAATAGTTGAGATCTAAGCTTTTGTCATCCTTCTTGAAGCATTGATATAATAGATTTGCATGGATTCCATCATAGTTTAGCTTCTTCATTTATGTGTTTACCTATATCTTTCTTGTCGATTTCTTCTTTGACATTGGAACTATGTGGGTATCCAGCCCTTGGATTTTTTTTCTTGATGAAATCCTTTGCGCATGTTCTATTTGCTCCAAAAAAGAAAAAAAGAAAAAAAGAAAGAAAGAAAAAAAGAAGAAAAAAAGAGTAAATGAATGAAGGTGTGTTTTTTTTACCATGTCTCAAGTTTAATTCTTTATGAAAAATGAGTAATCCTAATTTGAAATGAATATTGGCCATCTTTCTCTATCCTTCATAAAAAAAAATCATTATCCTTTGTTACCCCTGTTGAGCCTTATAAATTCGTTCAAAATAACCTTGGACAAGGATCACCCTGCAAAAGGGGGCTCGTATAAAAGATTGATTGCAACCACAATAAGTGAAGGAAAAGGAAAGAAGAATCTAAAGGAGATGCTAAAAGAAAGAAGAAGAGGAAGCAAAAGAAAAAGCAAAAGAAGGAAAATGTGATGCTGAAAGCAAAAGGAGACAATGTTGGCAATGTAATTGAATTGAAAAAAAAAAGGGATGAGAAGGAGAAAAATGAAATGAAAAAAAATAAAAAGTTGTGTGTGCAAGTTAAAGGAAGCAATTCTCTTGATGATGTAAGATCCTTTGTCTCATTCACCCTCAAACACTTATTTGAGCCTTTTATACCTTTTGTTTCTTAACCCTCAAACTATGGCCACGTTACAAGCTTTAAAAGTCCATTCTGATCATGAGGAATTACTCTTATTTTCATAAAATATTAATCGTGAGATAAGATATCCACACTTTCTTTTTCCAAGCACTTTGCTCTTAAAAATAATAAAAAAAAAAAAAGAAAAAAGAAAGAAAGAAAAAAGCCCGTTAGACCGAAAACTCGAAAGGACGGTCTAAGCAAAAGTTAGGGCGAGATTTGGCTTGAATGAGGATAACTTTATCCTCGAAACCATAAACTGGGGCAAATTTTTTTTGGGCAATGTCGTTCTTAAAAGGTGTACCCTTGTTTGTGTTTATTCTAGAACGCCTTACACTGGGGCAATTTTGTTCTTGAAAGGTTTACCCATGTTTGAGTTTTTGTTTTGGAATACCTTACACTGGGGCAAATTTCGATCGTGATATCCACTTGTTGAGAGAAGGTCAATCTCATTAAGATCAGAACAATCCAAATTAAGAAAACAACCCCTTTGAAATCTCTACCATCCTTTGTGTCCCTTTCCTTGTTTTCCGTATCTTGTGAAGTCAAACGCACAAGTCAAAGTTATCGAGTCAATCAAATCCTTTTTCATCACGCTTCTGAATCAATGCATATCTGTTATATTATGTTTCAAGAAAGATGAACCTGGACATAATAGTATGATTTAACCATCTAATGGTAATCTTTTGATGAACAATCCAGACCAAAAGAGCTTTGAAGTTTCAGTAATGGAAGGAAATGACATCCTTATGGACAATAAAGACTGAGAGGTAGAAATGGATATACTGGAAGTAGCAAGCCTCAAGGAGGCATTATCAAGTGAAAAGGGATATAGGCAAGATCAATTTTGCAGAAGATTCCATTTGAATATGAGTTTGATTAGTGGAAGCTTTTCTGAGAAGCGTTTGGTTCCATATTTTCTAAAAGGCAGTTTTCAATAAATTTCTGGAGTCAGGGCCCAATCATAAAATTTTCGACTCAATGGTCTATTTTTTTTTAAGGCTCATGGCTTGCTTGTTTTGACTCAAGGTCCATTGCATTCTCGGGTCATGGCCCAATCATAAAACTTTTATGACTCAATGGTCTATTTTTATAAGGCTCGTGGCTTTCTTGTTTTGACTCAAAGTCCATCAATTTCTCGGGTCATGGCCCAATCATAAAATTTTTCGGACTCAATGGTCTACATTTTAAGGCTAATGGCTCACCTGTTTTGACTCAAGGTCCATTGCATGAAATTCTCGGGTCATGGCCCAATCATAAATTTTTTCTGACTCAATGGTCCACTTTAAAGGCTCATGGCTCGCATGTTTTGACTCAAGGTCCACTGCATGAAATTCTCGGGTCATGGCCCAATCATAAATTTTTTCTGACTCCATGGTCTATTTTTAAGGCTCATGGCTCACTTGTCCATTGCATGAAATTCTCGGGTCATGGCCCAACCATAATTTTTTTTTCTAACTCAATGGTCTATTTTTAAGGCTCATGGCTCACTTGTCCACTGCATGAAATTCTCGGGTCATGACCCGGTCATAAAATTTTTCTGACTCAATGGTCTATTTTTAAGGCTCATGGCTTACTTGTTTTGGCTCCGGGCTCACATATTTTGACTCAAGATCCACTGCATGAAATTCTCGAGTCATGGCCCAATCATAAAATTTTTCTGACTCAATGGTCTATTTTTAAGGCTCATGGCTCACTTGTCCACTACATGAAATTCTCGGGTCATGGCCCAGTCATAAAATTTTTCTGACTCAATAGTCTATTTTTAAGGCTCACGGCTTACTTGTTTTGGCTCCATGCTCACATATTTTGACTCAAGGTGCACTGCATTTTATTTTTGGAGCTCTGAGGCTCACTGCGTTTTTATTTCTGGGATCTGAGGCCCACTGCAATTTATTTTTCGAGCTGAGGCTCACTGCAAATTTACTTTTGGGATCTGAGGCCCGCTGCAAATTTATTTTTCGAGCTCTGAGGCTCACTGTTAATTTTATTTTTGGGATCTGAGGCCCGTTACAAATTTTATTTTTCGAGCTCTGAGACTCACTGCAACTTTATTTTTGGGATCTGAGGCCCACTGCAATTTTATTTTTCGAGCTCTAAGGCTCACTGCTCATTTTATATTTGGGATCTGAGGCCCGCTGCAAATTTATTTTTCGAGCTCTGAGGCTCACTGCTAATTTTATTTTTGGGATCTGAGGTCCGTTTCAAATTTTATTTTCGAGCTCTGAGGCTCACCGCAACTTTATTTTTGGGATCCGAGACCCACTGCAATTTTATTTTTCGAGCTCTGAGGCTCACTGCTAATTTTATTTTTGGGATCTGAGGCCCGCTGCAAATTTTATTTTTTTGAGCTCTGAGGCTCACTGCAACTTTATTTTTGGGATCTGAGGCCCACTGTAATTTTATTTTTCGAGCTCTGAGGCTCACTGCTAATTTTATATTTGGGATCTGAGGCCCGCTGCAAATTTATTTTTCGAGCTCTGAGGCTCACTGCTAATTTTATTTTTGGGATCTGAGGCCCGCTGCAAATTTATTTTTCGAGCTCTGAGGCTCACTGCTAATTTTATTTTTGGGATCTGAGGCCCGTTGCAAATTTTATTTTTCGAGCTCTGAGGCTCACTGCTAATTTTATTTTTGGGATCTGAGGCCCGTAGCAAATTTTATTTTTCGAGCTCTGAGGCTCACCGCAACTTTATTTTTGGGATCTAAGGCCCGCTGCAAAATTATTTTTCGAGCTCTGAGGCTCACTGCTAATTTTATATTTGGGATATGAGACCCGCTGCAAATTTATTTTTTGAGCTCTGTGGCTCACTGCTAATTTTATTCTTGGGATCCGTGGCCCACTGCAAGTTTATTTTTTTGAGCTCTGAGGCTCACTGCTAATTTTGTATTTGGGATTTAAGGCCCACTGTCATTTTTATTTTCCAAGCCCTAAAACTTAATTTTCTCCAGCCTATTTCTCATCCCGGCTAAAATGTGAGTTCATTTTCTTTACTAGTTCCTTACTACTATCACATGAAAAATCGTTCTTTCTTCATGTATTCTAGTAATGAACAAGTAAAGAGGGGCAACTGTGAACACCCCATTTTGACCGGGTCTTTTAGTCTTCACTAAAAATTTCAAAAAAATAATAAAATAAAAATTGCAAAGAAAATAAAATTAATTAAAAAGATTTCTAATTGGGCCAGGCCAGTTAAACCCATCTCATCCTCCTCCCTAGCAACCACTTTATTTGGAATTTGAATTTAATTTTCAAATCAGAAATAGAAATCTTAATCTGGGCATATTTTTAGGAACAAGATCAGATAGCAATCTTAGATCTAGGCGGAATTTTAGGATCAAGATTGGAGGAATTGGCATTATAAAAAATCACAATCAATACCAAAAAGGAGGGAGCGAAAAAATCAGAGAACAGAGAAAAAATTCTTTCCTTTCTTCCTGGTTCCAAAACAACACGTCCTCCCCTCATTTTTTATGATTCTTTCTAGCTTTTGATTTGGCCTGCATTTTTTTTATCAGACACGTTTTACTCTCAACTCTCTCCTTCTTCCTCTCATCATTCTCAAAACTCCATTCCTTTCTTTCCACCTTGCCGAACCGCACCACCGCCATCCCTGTTTTGTCCACCTCCGTTCCAGCCACTTCCACCGCGTCCTCTGCCGCGCGAGACTCATCAGATCCAGCCATCCTGGCACAGTTCTGACCCGCCTTAGACCAGTCGCGCACCACCGAACGTGGCCGCCGTCTCACCGCCGGGCTCTGTTCCTCCTTTCAGTTCACGCGCACAGGAAGGTGGAGAGGTTTCGTTCGTTTTCTCCTTCTGTAACATACTCTTTCACTAATGTCTTGAAACAATGTATTGGTGTTAGTGAGTCATTTTATTTTATTTGTTTTCCTTTATTTTTATTTTTATTTGCTTTATTCATTTGGTTAAGTTAATCCTTAGGCTGTTGGGGGGTTTTGTTGGCCCAAGCCAAGCGAGTCCGATAAACAAAAAGAAAATAGGTTAAAAAGTTTGAATATGATTTTCTCTTCTGATGACTTGATTGTGTTAAAATAAATAAATAGAATGATATTAAAAAAGAGATACTTGAAAATAATTATTTTGGGATTGCTTTGTGAGAGGTCTCACACTCAATTCCTTAGATGCGGGATAGCTCTGTGAACGTATCATGCCATGCTCTATCTCGCTTAGATTTTTAAATTTAAAAAATTAGAAATAAAAAAATAAAAAAAATAAAATCCTTTTAAATAAATATTTTTCATAAAAATTAAAATTAACCAACAAATAAAATATTTTCTACAAGAACTACGTGACTTTGAGTTTCCCATCGAAGCAGGGAATACGTAGGAGCGGGATCAATCATCTCGTCAAGCCAAAATTAATTTTTCCATTATTTTTGTGTAATGTGGATAATTAATTAATAATTTATTTAATGTTTTTTTGGGTTGCTCTATGACAAGTGTCATGCTCAATCCCCTAACTTTGAGATTACCCTATGAACTTACATGTCATGTTCAATCCCGTTTAGGATTTATCAATAATATTTATTTTTGTGTTCTTTTTAATTTATTTATTTAATGTGGATAATTAATCAATAATTTATTTAATGTCTTTTTTGGATTGCTCTATGACAAGTGTCATGCTCAATCCCTTAGTTTTGAGGTGGCCCTATGGACTTATGTGTCATGTTCAACCTCTTTAGTGTAAATACTAATTACTAATCTCTTTATTCGTGAAATAATTTTTGGGGTAAAATAAATAATTTAAAAGTTGTTAGTTTTGTACAATTAATTCACGGTACCATTCGTGGGATGGACGATGTAGGGTGCTTAACACCTTCCCTACTCGTAACCGACTCCCGAACTCAACTTGGTTTGAAAGACCATTTTTTAAAGGTTTTTCAATTTTTCCTAAATTAAATAAAATTGATGGCGACTCTATATTTTTCTTAAAAATTCTTTTTATCACCGTCCCTGTCGTAATTTTTGGTTGCGACAATATCCATGATTTCTCTCTTGTCATCATTTTAAAAGGTTTTTCATGTTAAATATTTATTTCGCGTCAGTTTTTATTTTCTCAACGCAGAGGGAATGTCCTTGCTAATACTATTATATATTTAAGAAAAATGTTGCAAGTGGGTGGGCTAGTGGTTTCAATCATATATATTAAGGAGGATATATGATATGATGGCAATCTCCGTTCTCCGCTGCAGAAGAATCCCTTGCCTCTGTTTTGTTAAGGTGCGCAAGAGAAAGACACTGACAAAAAAAGATAATCCATATTTAAAATCTCCACAAGCCATTTAGAGTCCGACACGTAACATATCATTGCGGTACTAGTTTGTATTGGTACCTCGCTCGATTTGAATGGGGATTTTGTGCATTATCTCCAGTTTTGTTTCTATACATGTATCTTTTTAAAAGTGTATGGTCCACATAACCCTCGGGGATTCCATTTCCTTCATGATCTGATCAGCACTCTTCAGGAGAATAAAGCAGCAAAAAGACCACCAGTAAGCCATGACCAAGGGTTTGGCTTTTCAGAGGATTGGCCTCTATTTGAGGGCCAGCTAGTTTTGGTAGGAAGCCTATTCCTATATGTCAGCGATCGGTTCACGGGGGCCGAAAAAAACAAGATAGATAAAAGGCTAAATTGCAATTTTGATCCCTCAATTTTTTCAATTGTGTAATTTTGGTCCCTCGAAAATTTTAATTGCACTTTTGATCCCTCAATTTTTTCAATTGTGCGATTTTGGTCCCTTAAAAATTTTAATTGCACATTTCATCCCTCAACTTTTAAAATTGTGCGATTTTGGTCCCTCTAAAATTTAATTGCACATTGACTAATCATGGACGCAAGGACTAATTTTGCACAATTCGACAAATTAGAGGACTAAATGTAAACTTAAATTTTTGAGGGACCAAAATCGCATAATTGAAAAAGTTGAGGGGTGAAATGTGCAAATAAAATTTTTGAGGGACCAAAATCTCACAATTGAAAAAATTGAGAGACCAAAAGTGCAATTAAACCTAGATAAAACTATATAAGAGTTGTTATCAAATTTTTTAATTTTAAAAAAATTAAAAATCTATTTATTTAAGAATATTGATATTGGCCCATCTGACACCACCCGAAACTAGAAAAGGTGGGTTGTGTTTGAGTTAGCTTATTTTATTTTCTAATCAGCTTTTTTATGATTATAAATGAATTATATCGATTCTTGCTTGCTTTATAGCATTGTTAATATTGGTTAATAAAGTTTTTTTATTGATTATCTAAGTTGTAATATGCTCATATTTTATCAATATAAATGTTAGGTGTTGTTTTCTTATGAGAACAAGACATTGATGTAACTTCGACAAATGTACCGGATCAAAGCAAATAATAAAACACGATAAGTAGTTACCGAGATCGAACACATGGATTGGGGGACCAATTATACCAAAATTGTAGGGAATCGCAACAGTTTGATCAAGTCAACGATCAAGGTTGTTGGGATAAAAATATTTATCAAGCAATTATCAATTATCAAGTAATTAAAGCGAGAGCAAACAGACCAGATTCAATTAAGGATTGGAATCTAAGGTCACGAATCCACCTACCCAATCATGCATACTACCCAAGTGATTATCTTCTTACCCCTAAGTTCAAATTCTTTGCCAATCAGGAACCCTGAATTATCCTAAATGTCTCTCTCGAGCACGAAAGGACATACCTAAACATACAAATTGACTATCTCTCGATCCGACAACTCACAAGTTAGATTCATTAAGCCATTGGTTCCCTGTAATGATTGCACCAATCTCCTACTCTATCTCTAGCAATGCTCAATCGGTGTTCCTAACTCAAGTTCTAAAGGGCGAATCTTCTCTCGGACTCATCGTGCTTGACTAGTTAAACACGGGCCCTTGTGATTTTAACTCAATATAAACATAATTAGGAAACAAGAAATCAAGAGGAGGGAATAAGAAATCACCACTTGAATTAACTATGCCGTCGTGAGCGGCTTCATCGTTTCCTCAACAAAGATGATTAGTTCCTCATAGCAATCCAGATCAAATCAAAAGAGAAGAAGAAAGTCATTACAACTGAAATAATCCTGATAAGACTAGGGAAGACGCAGCTCCAAGAGAAACAAGAAAAATAGGTCAAAATTCGGATCCCTAAACTGCTCCAAGACAAGCTATTTATAGTTTTCTGAATTAACGTCCGCTCGCGGGGCGAACAAGTGCTCGCGAGGCGAGTACTTGATTTTGGCTCTAGTTTAAATTTGAATTCTCGCTAGACAAGAGCTGGCTCGCGAGGCGAGGCAAAGAAGATGCAGAATTCCCATGTCTGGCTCGCGAGGCGAGGCAAAGAAGATGCAGAATTCCCATGTCTGGTTCGCGAAGCGAGCCCTTCCTCACGAGACGAGTCTGAAGAGTTGTTTTTCCTACTCATTCTGCAGCTCTGCCTCGCGAGGCTAGCAATGTCTTGCGGGGCGAAACCTCCTTTTTGCCTTTAAGCTTGTTTTCTTCAAATTTTCTTGTTTCCTCGAGCTTCACTTTTAACCTGAAACATAAAAACAACATTTTAATGCTTTATTGACTAAAAAATAACCAAAATTTCCTAAAACTTCTCTAAGAAACTCCAAACGTTGCTTAGGGACAAAAGAAGTCAAATTTGGGTAATTAATAAGGTTAAATCGCACAATTGGCATAGAAACCTTAATCTTTCTAGCTGCAAAACTAGATAAGCTAGAGACTTATCAGACATTTAAAAACATCATAACAAGTGCCTAAAGAACAATAATTAAGTTTTGTTCTATCAATAAGTCATTCTTAATTTGATAATTAATTGATACATGTTGTCAATCAATAATTTACTTATTGTTAATTGGTAAAGGATTATATATGATTTTAATATTGAAAAAACATTTGTTTGAAAAAGAATATATATTTATATATATGTGTAAGATAATTAAGCAACAAATTTGAGACCACTAGAGAAAAGGGTCATAGTCCTAACAACAATATTGCCTACATAAACATCACTTCATATCTACATAATTTTTATTATTCGATTCCAATTGAGTATACTTTATTTTATACATACTTACTCTAAATTTACCATACGAGTTAATGTGAAATATGTGAATAGAAAAGTCTGTGTAATTAACATTTTTTTTTGACTTATCAATTTTATTTTATTTTTTGCATGGAGGCATGCATATGGCCTTTTTTTTGTTTTTTTTTGCATGGAGGCATGGCTTTACATGCAAGGGATCCTGTCAATTCCTCTGATATTGGCCATGCATTTAGTTTAATCAATTATATATCCAGCTACTTGGGGATATGTCCTAAAGATGTTTGGTGCAATGCATCTGATCTACTTCAATTTGGGAACTGAAACGATTTCAATCCTGAACTCTAGGGCACTTGAAACCCCCGAAGAAATCACAAACAAATGAAATGTGGATAATGAGATAACCTACGACATGGATTCAACTACAATGGGATTGATATAAAGGGAGTGAAAGGACTGACTAATATTCCCACAGTTCAGAGCATGTTGCAAACGGCAACGTTAAGAACTACAAAATTGAGAGTGATCATACGAGTGGAAGACTACATATATATTGGCGAGGGATACGATTTTCGTATTTTAGAAGGACGTAGAGTCGCAGACTATAAGTATAAGATGTGAGATGAAAGTTTCTTTGTGATCTTTTGATGAGAGAGGGAGGGGGAGAAGTCTGTGTTTATGAAATAAAATATTTTTTTTATGAACCAACGTAATTATAGTCATTGACTCCCTAGGGACATTTTGAAATATCTCGTAAGCTTCGAGCCTCTGGACTGACCATGAGACTAATCATCGGTCAGTTGTTTAGAGTAAAAAATAAAATAATTTTGTGAGATTAGCTATGAGACTAATCATATCGGTCGACTGCTTAGAACAAAAGCTGTTAAACATTAAATATGTGTAGAGGAGTGCTAACAACACACTCTTTCCAATGCATTCCCTCACATTGGTTGAAATTCATGTGGGTCCCACTTGAATTTTGTATGATCCACATGAATTTCAACCAATATGAGGAAGTATGTTGAAAAGAGTACTAAGGAGCCAATGACTATAATTATGGTGGTTCATAAAAAAATATTTTATTTCATATATATTGGCGAGGGATACAATTTTCGTATTTTAGAAGGACGCAAAGTCGCAGACTATAAGATGTGAGTTGAAAGTTTCTTTGTGAGCTTTTGATGGGAGAGGGAGGGGGAGAAGTCTGTGTTTATGGAATAAAAGATTTTTTTATGAAGCTCCGTAGTGACATCTTGAAGTATCTCATAAGTTTCGAATCTTTGACTGATTATGAGACTAATCATCGGTCGGTTGCTTAGAGTAAAAAAATAAAATAATTTTGTGAGACTATGAGGCTAATCATCGGTCGACTGTGAGACATCCTGTTGTGCCCCGGTGTTTTATTAGATTAATTACCTTCATAAATCAATTCTTAATCGCGTGCTTATCATGAAAATAAGTAAAAATTAAAAACTTATTTAATTATCATATAACTTCTACAAATTTAAAACACAATAACTTTAGCATATGTAAATACGCACTTAGTTGTTCATTACAATACCAAAACACTGTTGAGGGTATCCTCTCAGTAGGATCCCTCACATGCATAAACTTAATAACAGACATACTTAGCGGAAATATAAAAATGCTCCTTAGACACACTGACCATAATGTCTATACTCTAATCGCCATGGATCACAGCTCGACCCCCAGCGTCGGGTTCGTAAGGAGTTCCATCCAACTCCTCAAGAATCTCCGTTTCATACGGTTCCGTCCCAGCTCCTCAAAGAACATAACCCTCCATCGGGTCTTCTAACGTAAACCAAAGTAACCCACAAAAATACAGAAACATAGGGAATAAGAAACAGCTTCTATCATCAAAAAGCGGAAAAGAGTCATAGTAAATCATACAAGAATTGTCACACGACATGACAACGCACATAACTAACAGATCACTCTCAAGTTAATATATCATCCTCTACCCCCAATCTCATGCTACTCAAAGACACCATAGTTGCACACCTATTTCCTAAGGTGGAAGTGGTCTCGCGAGAACTCTTGATTTTACGTGTATTAGATTACCAATACATAGAAGTGTTTTACTATATTACCAATACACGTAGTGGTTTTACGTGTATTATATTACCAATACATGGTGTATTATATGTCTGTGTATTATATTACCAATACACGATTTCCTTTGTGTATTATATTACCAATACACTTTTGTCCTTTGTGGATTATATTACCAATACACTTTTGTCCTTGTGTATTATATTACCAATATACGATTGTGGACAACAACACCTATACTTGAATCTCACCAACCCGTTTAAGCAACATCCTAGTGCCTTAACCTTCCATTAGAACTTGACACATATTCTATGCCATAACACCTCTTTAACATACATCATCTAGGTTAGGCACTTCTAAATCATCCTTATTCTCACACCCAAAACAATCATCTCTTAGACAACATATATATCTTTGCTTAAAATTCACTAAGCATAATAATAAAAACCAGGCAGATCATGCATAACACAATATCAATCAAAATATTTCCATATCACCAATCATAGCATAAAATCAATTCAATAAAGGTAATAAAATCAAATCAACCATCAACAATATAAAATCAACCTAATATCGATAAACCTACGATCCCTGAATCGCCATTAATTTTTCAAAAAAGGTTTCTAATGTGATTTTGGTCTTGTCGATTACTCGACTGCTAGTAGGGTTTAGGTCACCCTACACAATTATTATATAATCTACTACTTATCCATTCCGACGATAGGTTGGTTCTTTCTCCCACCTGGGTTATCATCAGACTTCCCAACTCGAAGCTCCTCGTTGTCACACCACAAAGTACTAACTCCACCTTCGGTGAAGGTAAGGAGATTAGATGATCGAAGAGGTATACCATGAACGTCCTCGTTTCCTCAACGATGAAAGTCTAAGGTTATGAACACAAAATCACAAGTTAAAATCAAACAAGAACACTAAACCACAAGGTATAGGTTCGGCCAAGACTAGTTCTTAGGGTTAGAGATTCCCGAAAATTATACAACTCGTGGATTTATGATCCTTAAGTATTAGGAGTTCATAAACAATGATCACTTAACAAAGTTGAATTAAAATCCCCCTAAGTTATAAACTTAGGGTATTCGGCCAAGGCTAGTAAAATAGGCTAGCATTCACTAAACTTTCCAATCTCTTAGGTTTAGCATCCATATGTATTAAGGAGCTCAAAACCATGATCATTTTGGAAAAATAAGAACAAAGTATCCTAGGTCCATAACCTTCTAGGTTCGGCCTTCATAGGATTTATAGGTTAGAAATCTTTAAACTTTCCAATCTCTTAGACTTAGCATCCAAATATCTTATGGAGCTCAAGTCCATGATCATTTTGGAAAACAACGGAAACTTAAACATTCCAATCTCTTAGACTTAGCATCCAAATATCTTATGGAGCTTAAGTTCATGATCATTTTGGAAAAATGAAAGTAATATATCTTAGCTTTAATAACATAGAATAAACAAGTTAGAAATCCTTAAACTTTCCAATCTCTTAGAGTTGGTATCCAAATATCTTATGGAGATCAAGTCCATGATCATTTTGGAAAACAATGGAAACTTAAACATTCCAATCTCTTAGACTTAGCATCCAAATATCTTATGGAGCTCAAGTCCATGATCATTTTGGAAAAATGAAAGTAATACATCCTAGCTTTAATAACATAGAATATTAAACAAGTTAGAAATCCTTAAACTTTCCAATCTCTTAGACTTAGCATCCAAATATCTTATGGAGCTTAAGTCCATGATCATTTTGGAAAAATAAAAACTCAAACATCCTAGAACCTAAACACTAAGTTTCGGCCATCATAGGATGATGAGGAAAATATTCTTTGTTTAACAATAACTCTTAGTTTTAGAATCACAAGGTATTAAGAGTTCTAAATCCATGATTAATACTTGGAAAGTTGAAACATAGTATCATAGGCCTACTTATTCATATTTTTCGGCCATCATAGGAACAAGCTATTAAAACTTCCAAGATTTATAGATTCAAGATCAAGGGATAGTTAGAAACTCAAACACATGATCATATTCCAAAAGTTGAAACAAGAACTTCCTAGGTCACAAATGCAAGCATTCGGCATTCATTGGAAGAGATGGATAGAGATTTTTGTTTTACACAAACTCTTAGTATGTGAAAATATAAGTTAATACAAGACTATAGAAAGTGGTTTCAACTCAAAAGGAGTTTTCTACCATTTTAGAGAGATTTTAGAAGTTTAAAGCATATAAAGAACACATAAAGTAAACTAAGAAATAAAAGATGAAACTTGCAAAAAGATTCATTTGAGAGCATTACCCTTAGTATAAGGAAGAACTTTAATGAAGAACTTAAGTAGAAAAGTTGAATAAAAACTAAAGCTTTAAAAGCTTGAACTTTTAGAAGAAAGAAGAAGATGAAGGTTTAATGGAGGTTGAAGGAGGAAGATGATGAAGCGAAAATGAAAGGGGTATATATAGAGAGGGGAGAGAGTGGCACAGAATTGAGGAGAGAGGAATGAGCTTGGAGAGCAAGTTTTGACCTTGTGCCTTGTTTGGTTGAAGAAGAAAGAGAAAAATAGGTTTTTAGAATATAATATGATAAATTTCAAAAAGTCCATCATGACCACTTTTTAGGAGGTAGCTTAGGCCATACCTCTAGTGAGTCACCTCACTCCCTCATCTCACCTCAAGCCTTTTATGTCTCATATTCTGCTCCATTTCGTACCCGGTTGCATTTCCGATCATAATTCTTCCGACGTTTTCGCCCGAATAAAATATTATATTTTATTTTTGAACGAAAATTTTCAAAATAACCAAAGTTTAAGGAAACATAATAAAAACACTAACTATCTCGCTCACAGGTCAAAATTAGGTTTTCTGCACAGTAAACTTGTACCGGCAGTGAAAACGCAGACCGACTTTCGTCTAAATTTTTAACCGAAAATTTTATCGTAACCCTCTACCATAAATTAGACTATGAATATGATTTTATTTTAATCAAAAACACTTTCTAACTCTCAAATTTAAAATATAATTAAATTATATTTTAACCGGTTGAACAACATAATTAAAATCAGGCTGTTACAGAAAACTTCAAGAAACTTTCTCACAATAGGCATGGAATCTATGCTGGGAGTCTCATTAGCCTCCACTGTGAAAAGCATCACAAACTGTTGAGAGTTGTCACTCCTCGTAGAAACTCCTTCATTGGCAGATGCTACACTAAAAGGTTCAAGAAATGATAAAGTCTTGCTAGAACAATCTAGCACTACATGGTTAGCCGAAAGCCAATGCATGACAAGAATAACATCTATATGTTGCATAGGCAAACAGATAAGATCTACAATGAATGTCCTATTCTCAACAACGATAGGACACTATAAACAAACTGACATAGTAGTCAAAGGATTACTGGTTGGAGTAGACACTGAAGGTATAAGGTAATTTGAAAACAGTTAAGTTCAAATGATCCACACACTCATGTGAAATAAAAGAATGTGTAGCACCTGAGTCAAACAACACATACGAGAGTCTACCAGATATCAAACACATACCTTGTATAAGATCAACAGATTGAGAGGATTCAGCTCCCCTCACGATAAACACTCTTCCAGTGGCTTGAGGTTTGGCCACTTGTGGTCTTGCTGCTGGGACTCCTCTTCCAACTCCACCTCTATTATCTCCAGTTCCTCTTCCGGCAGCTGTCGGTTGTTGCATGACCCTTTGTCTGCAATCTCGTGCCACGTGACCTGGTTTCCCACAGTTGAAACAGCTAGACCTATTTGTACAGTCTCTAGCATAATGAGATCCTCCACATATGAAGCAAACTAAGCCTTGTGGTTACTGATCGGTTCTAGGCACTGGTGCTGGTGTCGGTGTTTACCCGGGTCGAGCATATGGTATCTGTCTCCACTGAGAACCACTTTCTCCGCGCCTCTGGAAACTTGATAGGTTAGGACCTCCACTCCTCAGTTGTTTCTGTTCATTGGCCATCCTTAGGTCTATACTTTCAATGGCACTGCATCTCTCGACTAGTTCTGGGAAATACTGTATGTCAAGAGACACTACAGCCCTGTGCAGCTCATCTCTGAGTCCTTCCTCAAATATTCTACATTTCCAATCCTCACTTGGAAACCTCTGATAGAATTCCGAAAACTTGATCAAAGCTTCAAAATGTGATGCATACTCACCAACAGACATGTTGCCTTGTTTGAGGTTTGTGAATTCCTTTTCCTTCTCGCGTCGAACTAGATGCGGAAATATTTTTCGAAAAAGCAATCAATGAATAACTTCCAGTTAATGTTCCTATCCTCAGCTTCCAACAGTCTTTTCTTTACCTTCCACCAGAATTATGCTCCTTCGGTTAACATGAAGGCAACATAGGTCACTTTCTTCTCCTCATTGCAGTAAGATAGTAGCAAATATCGTTTCGATCTCTTGTATCCACCATTCTGCTTTCTCTGGGTCATACTCTCCTCGGAATTGAGGTGGTTTTCCGTTCATAAAATTAGTCAATCCGGCATCTTCAGCTGCTATCGCCCTTCTCTGATTCTTAATTTCTAGCTGTTCTTTGTTCATATGCAGCATCTCAACATTCTGCTAGGTTTGCAGTAGCATAGCAGCGGGTAGGGTTTCCATTGCACTTGGAGTCGAAGATGATCCTCCTCCATTCTCAGTATTGTCGGCATTACCATTGACAGCTCCAATAATCCTTTCTGGAGTTTCGTCACCACTGTTAGTTGGACGTCCTCTTCCGCGAGCCATGATTCTGTTAAAAGAAATCATCTGCTCTTATTAGTATGACATATATTACTACATAGGCAAGTATATAAATACCATATGTCAGACTAATATTAACCTCTCACATCAGATTCTGACACACTACCCAACTTCTAAGCATAGTCAACATCCGATGTCGATTCAACTAGACACGGCCAGTAACAACATCCTAAACCTCGCAGTCCTTGATTCTGATCGAACATAACCCACAGTCCGTTTTAGAACCAAACTGCTCTGATACAAAAATGATCATGGACTTGAGCTCCATAAGATATTTGGATGCTAAGTCTAAGAGATTGAAAAGTTTAAAGATTTTTAACCTATAAATCCTATGAAGGCCGAACCTAGAAGGTTACGGACTTAGGATACTTTGTTCTTATTTTTCCAAAATGATCATGGTTTTGAGCTCCTTAATACATATGGATGCTAAACGTAAGAGATTGGAAAGTTTAGTGAATGCTAGCCTATTTTACTAGCCTTGGCCGAATACCCTAAGTTTATAATTTAGTGGGATTTTAATTCAACTTTGTTAAGTGATCATTGTTTATGAACTCCTAACACTTAAGGATCATAAATCCATGAGTTGTATAATTTTCGGGAATCTCTAACCCTAAGAACTAGTCTTGGCCGAACCTATACCTTGTGGTTTAGTGTTCTTGTTTGATTTTAACTTGTGATTTTATGTTCATAACCTTAGACTTCCATCGCTAAGGAAACGAGGACGTTCGTGGTATACCTCTTCGAGCATCTAATCTCCTTATCTTAACAGAAGGTGGAGTTAGTACTTTGTGGTGTGACAATGAGGAGCTTCAAGTTCGGGAGTCCGATGATAAGCCAGGTGGGGAAAAGAACCAACCTATCGTCGGAATGGATAAGTAGTAGATTATATAATAAATGCGTAGGGCGACCTAAACCCTACTAGTAGTCGAGTAATCGACAAGACCAAAATCACATTGGAAACCTTTTCTGAAAAACCAATGGCGATTCGGGGATTGTAGGTTTATCGATATTAGGTTGATTTTATATTGTTGATGGTTGATTTGATTTTATTACCTTTATTGAATTGATTTTGTGCTATGATTGGTGATATGGAAATATTTTGATTGATATTGTGTTATGCATGATCTGCCTGGTTTTTATTATTATGCTTAGTGAATTTTAAGCAAAGATATATATGTTGTCTAAGAGATGATTGTTTTGGGTGTGAGGATAAGGATGATTTAGAAGTGCCTAACCTAGATGATGTATGTTAAAGAGGTGTTATGGCATAGAATATATGTCAAGTTCTAATGGAAGGTTAAGGCACTAGGATGTTGCTAAAACGGGTTGGTGAGATTCAAGTATAGGTGTTGTTATCCACAACTGTGTATTGGTAATATAATCCACAAGGACAAAAGTGTATTGGTAATATAATACACAAGGACATCTGTGTATTGGTAATATAATACACTGTATTGGTAATATAATACACGTAAAACACTTCTGTGTATTGGTAATATAATACATCGTGTATTGGTAATATAATACACGTAAAATCAAGAGTTCTTGCGAGACCACTTCCACCTTAGGAAATAGGTGTGCAACTATGGTGTCTTTGAGTAGCATGAGATTGGAGGTAGAGGATGATATATTAACTTGAGGGTGATCTGTTAGTTATGTGCGTTGTTTTTCTGTGACAATTACTGTATGATTTACTATGACTCTTTTCCACTTTTTGATGATAGAACTGTTTCTTATTCCCTATGTTTCTGTATTTTTGTGTTTAGTTTACGTTAGAAGACCCGATGGAGGGTTATGTTGATGAAGAGCTGAATGGAACTCTGTATGAAACGGAGATTGCTGAGAAGTTGGATGGAACTCCTTACGAACCTGACGCTGGGGGTCGAGCTGTGATCCATGGCGATTAGAGTATAGACATTATGGCCAGTGTGTCTAATGAGCATTTTTATATTTTCGCTAAGTATGTATGTTATTAAGTTTATGCCTATGAGGGATCCTACTGAGAGGTGAGACACCCCGTTGTGCCCCATTGTATTATTACATTAAAACCTTAATATTTATTTACTTAATCGCGCGCTTACTGTTGAAAATACGTAAAAATTAAAACTTCAATAATAATCATATAACTTCTACAAATACAAAACACACCAAAACTATATTACATAAATACACACATAATTATTCTTTATTTTACACAACACGGTTTAGGTATCCTCTCGAGAGGGATCCCACACCTGGTACTTATTTATACAAACATGCTTATAACTAATCGAAAGCAAGAAACGTCTTATATGACTCACTGGCCCTAAACTTACTACGCTACATTATCGTGGATCAGTAGATGGTTCTTCAGGCCGCGACTTCATACGGAACGCCGTTCAACTCTTCAACAATCTCCATCTCCTATGGGGTTCCATCCATCTCCTCAAAGAACATATTCGTTCATCCGGTCTTCTAACGTAACAAAGTAGACATACACAAAAATACAGAAATAGGGAGATAAGAATCAGTTCTATCATCATAAGTGGAAAAGATTCATAGCATATAATACAATAATAGTCACGAACACGCATCATTCAAAATCAACAATCATCCTCAATTCACTATATCATCCTCTACCCTCCAACTCATGCAACTAAACCTTTATGCCGACGTGGCACACTGCTAATCTCGCCACACATCCCTCGTTAGGAATGTCGATCGATCGTCCAAGTGACACGTTCCCAACACCGGTGCACATTCACACCCATGGTGTACATCCATGGTGAGAATGCTCATGCAAAGCAATGACACTATAGCTGCACAAGATCCGCCTGCACACCCCCGGTTCTCTCTCTCAACTCAGTCAAGGGTGCTCATGCAAAGCAATGACACTATAGCTGCACAACTTAAATTCTAATTTGGAACGGTCTACAAGAACTTGGACCTCGTGGTATCTCAAATACACGGTTATGAACAACAATGCAACACATGATTCTCACTGACTTTTATCAATAACAACCTAGTACCTCAAGCTTTTCCTCATAACCTCCACTTACACTCTATATCACATCACTTCTATAAAATAATAGTGAGGCACTTCTAATTCATATTCAAAACTCTCACCCAAACAAAATACCTCCGAGCAATATATATCTTTCCTTAAAATCAACTAAGCAATTTATCAAACCAGGCAGATCATCTCTAACCATATATCAGAATATTGTTGAACCAAGCAATTCAATTATCATCAAGCTATAATACATTCTCACATAAACATATCAATCATCATAAAATATCATTCAACGGAATAAAAATCACCAAATTTAAGAACTACGAATAGTATACCGGATAACTTCCCAGGAAAAAGAGGTGGTGATAAACACGCTTAAATACCAAGTTTTTCCTTAGCCAGAAATTACCCAGACATATACCATTCCAACCTCAAAACAGCATATTAACATCCATATCCTAAAGTATCAATTCGATATAAATAATAAAAGCAAATCATCCATCAACGGTTAATAAATATCAACATAATATCAATAAAATAATCAAACACCATAAAATATCACTTAAAACAAATTATCACAGCCAGCATATCACAATCGGATCAAATAATAAATAAAGCCAAACATCCTCAACATCATAAAATCAACCTTAATGTCGATAAACCTACAATCCCTGAATCACCATTGGTTTTATGGAAAAGGTTTCCAATGTGATTTTGGTCTTGTCGATTACTCGACTTCTAGTAGGGTTTAGGTCGCCCTACACCATTATTATAAATTATATGCTACTTATCGGTTCCGACGATGGAATGGTTCTTTCTCCCACCTGAGTTAGCACCGAAACACGTATACCGACGATCCTCGTTATTCCGCCACGAGTTAACACAACCACCTTCAACCAAACAACATAATTATAATTTATCAACTAACAACCATCTATGACACTTTAGGGCTAGGTTCGGCCACTTAAAGAAAGTAGGGAAGGAAAATGTTTTTGATTACATGCTCTTGGATAAATAAAGGAGGGATCATAACTAGATCATAGAAATTTGTTTCACATTAAAAGGATTTTTCTACAATTTTCTAGAATTATTTGAAGTTCTAGATCTAGGAATGGAAAAATATAATTCATGGCATAAACATGAGAAAAACATGAATATGAAAGCTTATATGATCAAGAAGATGAGCTTTTACCTCTTGAAGATTGAAGAAATGAAGAAAATGATCAACCTTCAATATGTTGAAAACTGGACAGCTTGAGGGTGTGATGGTATTGTGAGTGTATCTCACAATATACTCATCCAAAAATCACTAACTTTGGCTTGATAGAAAGATAAGAAGAAAAGTAACAACTTTGGTGTTTAAGGTTTCATTCGGTTCGGATCATAACAGGGGTGAAAAGGGCCTTCTTTCTGCTGTTTCGTGGGTTGCTGAGAATTCTGGGCAGTTTCGGTATTTTGAGCCTATCTCCCAATCCACTTATCCGTTTTTGATGATCTTTATCTTGTTGGAAAGAAGAGAGAAAGAGGAACAACTTTTATGTTTAGTGTTTTTCGAGTTTCAGAAAGTAAGAGGGTCATATGTTTGGTGGGAATTCGGTGTTCTTAGGGTTTTGTAACTTAGTTGGTGGGGAAGATGAAGAGAATGAAGAAGATGAGTGAAATGGTGAGGGAGGCCACGGTTTGGGGTATTTATAGGAGTAATCTTATGCCTTGTTTGGTTAAAAGGAATTGGTTTAATGGGTTTTGTGATTATTAAATTAATATAAGCTTAACTAAGGTTATAATTAACTTAACTAAGGTTATAATTAACTTAACTAAGGTTATTTTGACTAACCATGGTTAATAATATGTGGCTCACATTTGATGGAGGTGTGGCTGATTTTGGGCCACACAAAATGACTCACCAATGAGTCATCGATCTTATCCATTAGCGGTTCCCGGAAATTCCGTACGTAGCTCCGTCGTTTACCCGATTTCAGTTTTTGAGAGGAAAATAATGAAACGAAAGCAAAATGAAATAGGTAATATTTATTGGTGGTGGATGCACGAAATTGGAGAGATGTGGAAGGTTTTCAACCACGTAAAATGAGTGGTTAAGAGTGCGTAGATGCGTCTTGTTAATACCCGCGAAAGCTTGGGGGTATTTTGGTCTTTTTACCTAAATGTCATGATTACTTGCATTTAATGCTCATAAATGCTTGGTGACTCATCCTCCATGAGTCATCATGTATGACTCGTTGTCCCAATCTCTTGACGGGTCTCTGCACTTCCCTTCTCGACTCCGTCGGTTTCTCGATTAGGGTTTTACGCCTGCGTAAAAGTGTAATATTTCGTTTTGGACTGAAAATTTTCAAACTAACCAAACTCGTTGGAAATATGATTTAAATATAACACATTTCGTTCACGAGTCAAAATTAGGTTTTCTCGCTTCGGGAAATTATACTTCACAAGGAAAACGCAGACCGGGTTCCGTCTGAATTTTCAGCCCAAATTTTTATCGTAAGCTTCTACCCTAAGATAGAGTATGAATATGATTTTTATTTCATAAAAATCAATCTCCATGAACTCAGATAAAAATATAAATAAATTCATTTATACCGGTTAATACAGCGAAAATATTTTTACTGAAAAAAAAATCGGAAAATAAAAAGTAGGGTGTTACAAGAGGATACCCTCAACAGTGTTTTGGTATTATAATGAACAACTAAGTATGTATTTACATATGTTAAAGTTATTGTGTTTTAAATTTGTAGAAGTTATATGATAATTAAATAAGTTTTTAATTTTCACGTATTTTCACGATAAGCATGTGATTAAGAATTGATTTAAGAGGGTAATTAATCTAATAAAACACTGGGGCACAACGGGGTGTCTCATTTTGGTATCAGAGCGGCACCTCTCCCAGTACGGTGTGGTTCAGGGACGAACCAAGCAGAAGCTGGTGGGCATGTAACATCCGGGTGCCAACGAGGGCGGGGAGTGGTCGCCGGTGCAAGAAGACACGGACAAGGAGCGGCTCCTGGTAGGCTTCTAGGTGGAGGGACACATGAACAAATCGATTACACACCCGAATGAGAGGAATCCTGAGACTGTGTAGGTATGGGACTATACAGTTGAGGATGGCTTATATGAATTGATTGATACTACCTATACCAACAAGATGCATCTTCTTTTCGGTAGCCCATCACTTAAGAACTCCATAGTTAAGCGAGCTTGACTTGGAGCAATTCTGAGATGGGTGACCTCCTCTGAAGTTTTCCCGGGAAGCGTGTGAGTGAGGACAAAGCATGCTGAAAAGACCCGTGTTGGTTTGTGGGGATAGTCGTCAATCCATAAAGCAGTCAGGGATGTTACAGACTGCTTAGAACAAAAGCTGTTAAACATTAAATATGTGTAGAGGAGTGCTAGCAACACACTCTTTCCAATACATTCCCTCCCATTTGTTGAAATTCATGTGGGTCCCACTTAAATTTTGTATGACCCACATAAATTTCAAGCAATAGGAGGGAGTGTGTTGGAAAGAGTACTAGTGTATTAAAGGGTGTGTTGCTATCATTTTTCAATGTGTATATGTGTATAATCAATTTGAAATGGAATGAAAGTCATACATATATAATGAATGTGTATTCGCTCAAAAGCCCTTAAATGTACCTGGTAGAAATGGAATGTAAATATGTATAAAAATCAAATATAATTAAATGATGAAAGTTATACATATACTATAATGTAATATATATCTTTATCATCATATATAAGTAATATGTATGTATATATCATGATTCATTTGTTAAATGAACTTCAATCGCAAAGCCAGACTATTATGGCCCAAAAATAGACTTGGCAATGGATCCAATTCTCCAAGCACCAAGCCCAAGTATTATAACTATCCTTAGGTGTGAAAAGGCACTTAGAATAAAAGGGTCTAGAATAATGGTGACTCACCAGTTTGTAATTCCTTTTTGTCCTTTTTGTAATTTTGTTTTCATTGCTCAAACACTACTATATATGTACCAATATAATGCAATGAATAACAAGAAAATTATGAAGGAAAGCATTTTGATTTAGGAGGTTGCTCCCCTTGAATAGGAGTGCTTTTATTTTTTTTAATCTTTCTATAAGTTTCTATTAGGTATAATTCTTTATACCTTACATTGGTGCTGAAGAAGATGAAAATGTCGTGGACGGTGGCGCACGTGACGGAGCCGCAATAGAAGGAAACGAATCTGTAGAGATCTCTGATTTTGAGAAGGTGACGCACGGCGGGGGAACAATCTTTGTGATGGTGCCGCCAGGATCGAAGACGAAAGTGAAGCGTGGTTGCAGGGTGGCGGAGATGTGTGCTTGACAGAGATGCATGGCAGATTTGAAGGAGTCTGTGTGAGGGCTGTCGGGATCCAAAACTAAAATGGGCCGTGGTGGCGGCGTGGCGGAAACAGTGTTCACAACCATCTTCTCCGGCGATGGCAAGGTGGGTGCCATCGCACACGTCTCGAGCTTGCGATATGAGGAATGAATCGATTCTGCTACGAGGAAGACGAAGATGTGGCGGAGCCTTGAACTAGAGTAACACTCGGCGGAGGCGATACTTAAAGGTGGTGGTGGTGTACGAACGGTGCCGTCATGAGTGGCGAAGGCAAGAGGAACAACATCTGAAGAACTAGGGCCTGAATGGGCGGTTTCAAATCTAGGGGAACCTCAGTGATAAATTCATTCCAATCTGTAGCAACCTCAGGGTCGGTCATGTTAGAGAATGTTTTGATTTATGATTCATCCATTTTTGGTGGAGTGAGCTCCTGGAAATGCATTGGTTCGAAGGCACCAGTCTCTGTTGGCTCGAAGAGCAATGGCGTAGAATCACAGGTTTGGAGTTGGGATTGTAGAAGTTGGACAACGTGAAGGATAGATTTATTGTAATGTTCAAAATAAGCTTTGAATCTATTGATGGATTCCTCCAGATGAAGGAAATCAGAACGGAGAGTTCTCAATTGTCTTTGGGCATACTGGTCAGTGGGGTTGAACACTGGTGGTTGGTAGCTATAGCTGAAATAAAGGGTGAGTGAAGGTTTGTTGATGGTGGTGAAGTTGTTAGTGAAGGTGGGAAAAAAATGGAGGCATGACCAAGTCAATGAAAGCACCAATGTATGGTATAAAGAATTATACCTAACAGAAACTAATAGAAAGAGTAAAGAAAATAAAAACGCTCCTATTCGATAGGAGCAACCTCCTAAAGCAAAATGCTTTCCTTCATAATTTTCTTCTTGTTATTCATTGAATTAGATTGGTACATATATATAATAGTGTTTGATAAATGAAAACAAAATTATAAAAAGGACAAAAATGAATTACGATCTGGTGAGTCACCATTATTCTAGACCCTTCTATTCTAAGTGTCTTGTCACACCTAATGGTAGTCATAATACTTGGGCTTGGTGCTTGGAAAATTGGATTCATTGCCAAGTCTATTTTTGGGCCACAACACTGACCCATTGATCAACCGTTGGTTCATCTAGTTTTATGACTAGAAAGACCTCAATTTTGATACCAATTATGCGAATTCATTCTCTTTTTAGCCCAAATTTGACTTTAAATGTTCACAAGCAATTCCTTTTAGTCTTAGGGATAATTTTTAGTAATTTCTTTTAGTTTCTTATCAAAATAAAACATTTAATGCTACTTTTATTTTCAAGTTAAAAATGACACTCGAGGAAGCTAGGAAAAAGGAAGGAAATAAGCAAAAGGCAAAAATTGGCTATTCACCTCGCGAACAAAAGCTCGACTCGCGAGCCAGACTTAGTGAAATGAAGATCATTCTACCTCGCCTCATGAGCCAGACTCGGTGAAATGAAGACCATTCTGCCTCGCCCCGCGAACCTTGTCTCGCCTCGGTAGAAGTCCAAATTTGAACTGGCGCCAACTTAAGATTCGCCTCACGAATCCTTGCTCGCCCCGCTAGTGCGCGCAGATTCCAAACCTTATAAATAGCTTGTTTTAGGTCAAAGAGAGTAGTTTTTGATTGGAGAAATGTAATCCTAGTTTGCTTGGAGTTGTGTAGTGTGTTTTGAGTCAGTTCTTGAAGGGTGATTGCTTTTATTACTTTTTTCGTTGTTTCCTTCTCTATGAGGAACTAATCCTCCTTTCTAAGGGAACGATGAAGTCACCTCTGATGGCATAGTTTATCCAAGTAATATTTTCTTATACCCTTGTCTATTTTCTTGTTTCTTAATTCTGTTTTGTTTGCATTAATCATGTGGTCAGTGGTTAACTAGTCTAGTGCGTTGAAGCTGGGAAGCAATTTGTGTTTAGGACTTAAATTAAGAACACCGTTTGAACATTACTAGGGATAGAATAGGAAAGCGGTGCAATCGCTATAGGGAACCAAGAACTTAATTAATCTAGTTGTGGGTTGAATAAATTGGGAAATTGACGACTTGCAATTGTAGATATTTCATTTTGAAAATCGGAAGTGACATTAGGATAATTGAGGGTTCCCAGTTGACAAGAAATTAAATTGAAACTAGGGATAAGGAGATCAAACAATTGGGTAACTTGCTTAATATGGTAGGTGAATTCGTGATCTTAAAGCCTTAGTCATAATCAAATCTCATCACAATCTTTTAGAATCTTTAATCAATCATTTTTTGATTTAATCTTTGATTTAATTTTCTCTATCTTCATAAACACTTCTCTTTGATTTGGTCAAACGCATTGAAATTCCTTATTAAAATTAGTTAAATTGGTCTTCCAATCCTTGTGTTCGACCTCGGTATTTACTTACCATGTTTTATTACTTGCAACGAAACGGTACACTTGCCGGATCGTCATCAAGTTTTGGCGCCGTTGCTAGGGATTGGCACAACCAGTTTTCCTAATTTTTAGGGAACTTTATTCTTTTGATTAACCAATTTTTAATTTAATTTTATGCAATTTATCTATTTTTACTTCTTTGATCCCACTTGATCTTGCCTTGTTTTTGTGTATGCGAGGTACCCTTCCACAGGAGAACTTGCTATTTGATCCCGAGATCACCAAGATCGAGAAGAGGTTGAGGAAGGAACTTAAAGAGAGGAGGCTACTTGAAACAAACCAACCCCTCAATCTTGAAGAGATGGCGGAAGAAAATCGACCACCTCCTCCTCCTCCTTACAAGCCCCTTTATGAGTACAATCTTCCTAACTTGGATGATTGTGTTTCTAGTGTTGTCAAGCCTCCCATCACGGCTAATTCATTTCAAATGAGGGAATCTGCTATACATATGCTGCAAAGAGAACAATTTGACGGGGGTCCACACCATGACCCTCACCGGCACATCACTCACTTCTTGGAGGCTTGCGACATGTTCAAATATCCAGAAATGTCAGAAGACACCCTTCGTTTGCGGCTATTCCCATTCTCTCTTCGGGATAGAGCAAGAGATTGGTCGGACTTACACTTGGATCGTGCGAGCATCACTACTTGGGAACAGATGGCTCAGAAATTCCTCGCAGGATTCTTTCCTACTCAGAAAGCGGCACAGATGAAGATCGCCGTAACTTCCTTCAAGCAAACTGATGATGAGTCTTATAATGAGGCTAGGGAAAGATATAATTTGCTTTTGAGGAGTTGTCCTTCTTCCTATTTTGACTTGGTAACAAAGGTTCAACACTTCTTTAATGGGCTGAAAGGAAGATATCAGATGAATTGTGATGCCCCAGCTGGCGGTTCTTTCTCTTATTTATCAGCAGAGGATGCATGGGCTTTACTTGAGAAGATTTCCAGGAATGACTACAACCGCAATATGGGCACTTCTAATACTTCTGGACTTAGTACAACATCTATTGAAGCCATTCTTGAGCAGAACACACTTTTGAAGAAGCAGAATGAAGCACTGACAAACAAGATGAAGGTGAATGCGGCAAGAGAGGGTTTACCTCCGGGTTGTGATTTTTGTCAAGGTGATCATGATAGTGCATATTGTCCGGGCAACCTTTAAAAGGAGCATGTGGATTCGTGTCATAATTTTTATGACACGGTACCACAGCGCAATGACTATCAGAGGAATAAGCAGAACAACCACTACCATCAGGGGCATAATTGGAATATCAGGAGAGATCATCCGAGTTTATCTTGGAGCAACACTAGTGGTGATCTAGCCGGACAACAACAACAGAATCAGAGGCCAAACTATAAAATTCTACAACACAACACCCAACAGGCTCTCCCTCAACCTACTCAATTGCAAATCACAGATGGAGGGAAGCAACCTTTGGAATTGGCTATAGAGAAGGCTAGTGCAACCATAGAGAAGTTGTCAGTAAACACAAACACGACCATTGACAAATTGGCAACTCATACAGGAGCAGCAATTCAGAATCTTGAGACTCAGATGGCCTAGCTTTCAAAGCAACTGAATGAGCGTCTTCCAGGCTCCTTCCCAGGTAATACAGAGAACAACCCCAAGAGCCAATGCAATGCCGTGACAACTCGGAGTGGTAAGGTGTTGGAATTTAATGGGGAAGCAACCAGCTTTCAAGAGATTGAGACTCCAGAACAACCACAGGTGCAAGAGGAGCAAGCAAGGGAGGAGGATGTAGTCAGTGAAAAGGTGCCGGAGTAAGGAGGAAGATTGAAGTTAGTAGATGAAGAATTCCGAAGGAAGAAGTGGGTTGAACCTCAAGATCTTCCTCCCTTCATGAAGGTACCTTATCCAGATAGATTGAAGAAACCCTTGCAAGACAAGCAATTCAACAAGTTCCTTGATGTTTTTCGCAAGCTTCAAATTAATATTCCATTTGCGGAAGCCTTGGAACAAATGCCATCTTATGCCCGGTTTATGAAAGAGCTTCTCTCCAAGAAGCGGAAGATAGTGGATGAGGAAACGATTGCTTTAACCGAGGAATGTAGTGAAATTCTACAAATGAAACTACCGCCAAAGTTAAAGGATCCTGGTTCTTTTAGCATACCATGCACCATTGGGGAGGTAACTCTTGGGAAGGCAATGTGTGATCTAGGGACAAGCATCCATTTGATGCCCTTATCCATAATGAAGAAGCTAGGCATAGAAGAGGCAAAGGATACTAGGATGTCACTCCAACTAGCGGATCGCTCTATCAAATATCCTTATGGAGT
Organism: Sophora flavescens; assembly: GCA_030762895.1. Lineage (NCBI taxonomy): Eukaryota > Viridiplantae > Streptophyta > Magnoliopsida > Fabales > Fabaceae > Sophora > Sophora flavescens. The sequence continues at coordinate 140,798,317 of CM061067.1, forward strand.
GGTGGAAGATTTTTTGGTAAAGGTAGACAAGTTCATCTTTCCGACTGACTTTGTGGTGCTTGATATGGATGAGGATGCTGAGATCCCTCTCATTTTGGGCAGGCTTATCTTGGCCACTAGGCATGCTTTGATAGATGTGCAACAAGGGAAACTCACACTAAGAGTGCAAGATGAGAATGTAGTCTTCAATGTCTTTGAAGCAATGAAACACCCCTTTGAGAGATCAGATGTATACATAGTTGATGTGGTGGAGACCATTGTAAAATCTATGACCACAAGAGAAGCCCATGGTTCTTCACTTGCAAAAGTGTTGGTAAAATCCCATGATGAGGAAGAAGAAGAAGACCTTTTGGGGGATGAGGATTATCTTGAATGCTTAAAAAACATGGAAGCCTTGCCGAGTCTCCCAGAGGATGAATGTCAAAACATGGATGTCGGAATCATCTATCCAATCTCGGATAGCAATTGGGTTAGCCCGATTCATGTGGTCCCTAAGAAAGGCGGAACAACCGTGGTGGTCAATGAGAATAATGAAATAATTCCAACAAGAACCATCACAGGATGGAGGGTTTGCATTGACTATAGAAAGTTAAATGATGCAACAAGGAAAGATCGCTTCCCTCTTCCATTCATTGATCAAATGATTGAAAGGTTGACCGGATATTAATATTATTGTTTTTTGGATGGTTACTCCGGTTACAACCAAATTGTTGTGGATCCTCAAGACCAAGAGAAGACGGGCTTCACATGCCCATATGGAGTTTTTGCTTATAGAAGGATGCCTTTTGGATTATGCAATGCTCCCGCCACTTTCCAAATGTGTATGCTTTCCATTTTCTCAGACATGGTGGAGAAATTCATTGAAATATTCATGGACGACTTCTCGATCTTTGGGACCTCTTTTGATAATTGCTTGAAGAATTTGGCTTTGGTTCTTGAGAGATGCCAAGAAACCAACCTAGTGCTCAATTGGGAAAAATGTCATTTCATGGTCAAGATTGAGGTTGATAGAGCCAAGATTGAGAAGCTACCACCACCAACCAATGTGAAAGGAGTGAGAAGTTTCTTGGGTCATGCCGGTTTCTATTGGAGGTTCATTAAAGACTTCTCCAAGATAGCGAAACCACTATGTAACCTTCTCGTGAAGGACATATCCTTTGATTTTAATGCTTCTTGCTTAAATTCTTTCAATACTTTAAAAATTTTCTTATCACCACACCCATAATCACTGCACCTAATTGGAATTTACCCTTTGAAATCATGTGTGATGCTAATGATTATGCGGTGGGGGCGGCTTTGGGTGAAAGGGTGGAAAAGTTAGCTCGTGTGATTTACTATGGAAGTAAACTTTTAAATGAGGCACAAGCTAACTATTCCACCACTGAAAAAGAACTCCTAGCTCTAGTTTTTGCTTTAGATAAATTTAGGTCCTACGTTGTGGGGTCTAAAATTGTTGTATTCACCGATCATGCGGCCATAAGACACTTGATGACAAAACAAGAGGCCAAACCTAGATTAATTCGGTGGATTCTTCTTTTGTAGGAGTTTGATATTGAAATTAGGGATCGGAAAGGGTCAGAAAATGGTGTAGCGGACCACTTATCAAGATTGGTCAATCCCGACATTGAGGAGAAATTACTAGACATCAAGGAAGAATTCCCAGATGAGAAACTATTCGCATTGTTTGAAAAATATTCTCCTTGGTTGCGGACATGGCCAACTTCAAGTCTTCAAATGTAGTTCTGTAAGGATGGACTAATCAACAAAGAAAAAAAATTCTTCTCATACGCAAGGTACTATGTCTGGGAGGACCTTTTATCTCTTCAAGCAATGCGTGGATGGGATCCTAAGGAGGTGCATTCCTCAGGATCAAATCGGAAATGTGTTGTGGCATTGCCATAGCTCAGACTATGGTGGGCATTTTGGGGGAAAGAAGACAACAGAAAAAGTCCTCCAAAGCGGGTTTTATTGGCCAACACTCTTCAAGGATGCCCACACTTTTGTTGAGAATTGTTATCATTGCCAAAGGGTTGGAAACATCTCTAGGCGGCATGAACTTCCTCTTAATTGCATGCTTGAAGTAGAGCTCTTTGATGTTTGGGGGATTGATTTCATGGGACCATTCCCACCCTCCTTCTCCTATCAATACATTTTAGTAGCGGTGTATTATGTGTCAAAGTGGGTGAAAGCAATCCGAACAACAAAAGATGATGCGCGGGTAGTCATGAAATTTTTAAGGCGCAATATCTTCACTAGATTTGGGGTTCCAAGAGTCTTGATTAGTGATGGTGGATCTCACTTTTACAATAAACAAATGAACCGTCTACTATCAAGATATGGAGTTAAGCATAGGGTATCAACACCCTACCATCCACAAACCAATGGGCAAGCAGAAATCTCCAACCGTGAGTTGAAGCGCATTCTTGAGAAAACTATTAACTCCTCACGAAAGGATTGGTCAAGAAAGTTAGATGATGCTTTGTGGGCCTATAGGACTGCTTTCAAGACTCCAATTGGAAGGTCCCCTTACAACTTAGTGTTTGGAAAAGCTTGCCATCTATCGATAGAATTGGAACAAAAATCTTATTGGGCAATCAAAGAACTCAACTATGATTTAAAGAAGGCCGGAGAAAAAAGGTTACTAGACTTGAATGAATTATCTGAAATCCGCATGCTAGCTTATGAGAATGCAAGAATTTATAAAGAGCGGACTAAGACATGGCATGACAAGCACATCTTGCCTAGGAGATGGGTGCTTCTCTACAACTCAAGGTTGAGACTTTTTCCAGGAAAACTTAAGTCAAGGTGGTCTGGACCATTTAAGATTATTAATGTTTCTCCACATGGAGCAGTGGAATTGGAAGGTAAGGGTGAGAATTTCAAGGCGAATGGGCAGAGGCTCAAACATTATCATGGAGAACCAATCCCAACTAGCAATCAAGTGCTACAGCTGATTGATCCCTAATGGGGGTCGTTTCCGTCAGGCTCGGGACGTTAAACAAGCGCTTCTTGGGAGGCAACCCAAGCTAGATATCCTTTTTCTGCATTTATAGAGTCCAAAAACAAATAAAAAGAGTCCACATATAAGGTCCTTAGTTAGAAACTTGTATTAGGAAAGCATGTAGGATTTAATTGCATTTAGGAAAGGCAGGGAAGAATTCAGTTCTGGCTCGCCTCGCTAGCAGGAATTCGCCCCGCGAGCCAGAAGGATCACAGAAAATCCTGTCTCTGGCTCGCCTTGTGAGCAGGAATTCGCCCTGCGAGACTGAAAATGAAGAATCTCAGAGGTGGGCACCTCGTTCTGCCTCGTGATTCTCAAAAATAATAAGACTGCAAAGAAAACCCAGATTCGCCCCACGAATATTGCTTCGCCTCGCAAATCTGGGAAAATGAAAAGTCTCAGAAACCTCAGTTTCACCTCGCGAACTAGGGTTCGCCTCACGAAAACCAAAATTAGGGTTATGATTTGGAAATTTTTAACGATTCTCGTCACGAGAACGGGCTCGCCTCGCGAATGTGGACAATTTTTAGTCCCGCGAGACTAGAACGAGCCACTTTTTGAGAATTTTAAAGAAACTCCTCTCATTTTCTCTCCCGCGAGCAAGCAAGGGATCTACTTTCTCTATCTTTTCACACTCTCTCACTATTGAAACACATTAGCAAGGTAACAATCATCCTACCTAATCTCTAGTTTGATTAATTTTTGGTTGAAAAAACCTCAAGAACTCAAATTTTGAAATTCGAGAATGGGTTGGGATTATGTTTGAATATACTCTTTTGATTCTTGATTGTGCTACGTACAATGAACCTAAATGATAGATGTCTCATGATGAATTGTACATGAATAGTGAGATTGAGCTTTGATATTTTTAAGATTTTTTGAACTTGAACTTGAATGATTTTTATGCATGTCTGTTGCTTTGAACTAAGGTGAACTGGACTGTATTGCTATGCTTAGAAACCTAGGTTTAGGGTTATTTTGGGTGGTAGATAGAGATAATGCATGATAAGGGGGCATTAAGAGTATTTTTTTGAAATTTTTAGGAATGAAGCTATGTATTATTCTTGGAGAATTTGATGCTTGATATAGGTCTGTTAAGAAACTAGAGATGGGATTCTGTATTCATAGTTCTCTATTGAAATGTTATAAACTGTACTGGGACTTTTCTGGTTTTCAGGTTATGGCTCCCCCGAAAAACACTGAAAAACGGCAAGTTAAGCGCAAGAAGCGCCAATCTGTCCATGATGATGACCTATTGTTCTATGAGGGACCAGGTTCCTCTTCTGGGGGTATTTCCTCTGCTCCCAGCTTTCGAACTCCTCTTCATGAGAAGCATTGGAAGTTGGTAACGCAGAAGGAGTTGATCTTGGAGAGGAGGGTGGTCCTTGTGGGGAACAACTATCCGTCTATCTCTGGACAGATTCACACCAGGGGTTGGGGTATGTTGACTGATTTTCCTCGCCGGTTTGATATCAAACTGGTGCAGGAATTTTACCCCAACGCCCTCAACCCCGATATTGATGACCCAGGGTGTGTTTCTATGGTGAGAGGGGTGCCCGTGACTTTCACGGCAGATGAGATTAACACTTGTCTGGGCATCCCTATCACCTGGGAGGATAGGAGCCAGAATGAGATGTTGCCAGCAATGCAGGGATTGGCTACAGAGATATTGGAGACATGTTGCAGGCAGGGGGCATAGTGGGAGGTGGGGACCTTTGAGAACCTACTGAGGCTGAGGAGGCAGGATCTATCACCAAGGCTCGGGTATGGTCGACGTTCGTACACGCCAACCTGATGGTTAGTTCTCATGAGTCGACCATTACAGCTGCCCGGACCCATCTTATATACGGTATCATGAAGGAAAAGAGCATCAATGTTGGGGCAATCATTGCACGGGATATTCAGCATAAGGCAAACTCGAGGGCACCAAAGGAGTGCCTGGGGCACTGGTTTCTAATTACTAAGCTAATCCGCAGGGCGGGCGTAGCAATGTCTGACTTGGTGGAGAAGATCCCCAGGAAGCCGATTGACAGAGAGTACATACGCCGCTTCTGCTTCACTGAGCCCGCACCACCAAGGAGAGCACAGCCCCCTCCGAGGCCACGATCAGCTGATATGGCTCTGCTTTTGCAGAACCAGCAGGATATGAGGAGGGATAATGCTGTGTTGAGAGATTTTTTCAGGGAGATGTCCCTATCTCAGCAGGAGGGTCGGGTACCCATTTTCCCTTCCGAGGAGGACTTGCCACCTCGGCTAGGGTGGCAGGATTATCCTGGAGACTAGGATGTCGTGGCACAGGGGGGTGCCTGAGGTACCTTAGGCGGATGATGCAGCAGTAGCTCAGCAACAGGGTGACTCGGCAAACCATATTGATTTTGATCTATGAGCAGGCACCATCATTATCAGTTCCCCTACCCACACCCCAATTTTTATGAGTTCTGGCTATATATGGTTGTATCTTGATGGCTAGCTAGAAACTTAGTTCTTTTAGTTATTTTGATACGGATGCACTCTTTAATGACTATATTTTTATGATGCATTGATACTGATTTTGCTTTTGATATGATATTTTATTTTATTTTGCATTTTGATTATGATATTGACCAAGGTTTTTGAAATGTGAATAAATAGGTGCTTGACTTGAGTCACCTACGCAAGGTGAGAATGCCGGTTGATGAAAAAGACATCACTCTGAACCACCCCGATTATGAATATGTTCAACTATGCATTAGAGAAAAGCGGATCCCAAACCCTCACGTGAAAAACTTGACTAAAAAAAAGAAGAGGAAATGGATTTGTTTCACTTAAGCTTTGATCGGGGTGTAAATGACTTTGTTCGGAGGGAAATTGATCGTGAAGTTGAAAAAAGGCAATGTGAGTTCGCAGTGCACATATCTCCTGAGCATACTCTATATGAAAAGATAAAGGAAGCAGTGAAGCACAATCGGATCCCATTCCCGGATGTGGAATTCTTTAGCAAGGAAGAAGAGGACAAGTGGGACCCGGTGTGTCTACTCATTTTCAAAAGCGTGAATGATTGTGCATGGATGGAGATGGAAGGAATTAGGTAAACAAAGGAATGAGGTTCAAAGGGAAAGTCCCCAAGAGAAGAAAGCACAGTCGAAATCCCGGACATAGTTTGGGCTAAGTATCTTGACGAGGAGGCCGAGTCTACTAGACCAAGGAAGAAACCAAGGAAAGACAAGGAAGAGATGAGATAGGCTAATGAGAGCGTGGGGTCCGCTCGGACCCCTTGAGATAAATCTTTCTAAAACTCAACTCTTTTCTTTTTTTGTTCCTTCCATTTTGAATCATGTTGGTTGCATTTGAATAATTGGTCAATACTACTATAAAAAAATGATTTTAGTGTCTTAGAGTCTTCTTGGTAAGTTTTGAATGGGAATAATTACACTAAGCCTAAATTGAGTGCATATGATAAAAAAAATGGAAAGTCTCGGTGTGTTCCCTTATGATTTGAATTTTGAAAATTGATCCCCATGAAAAATTGAAAAATAAACTTTGAGAAATTTTATTGTGATTGCATGATTTATGACAAGTTTGGGGTGAACGGGTGCACACATTAGGGATGTATCTCGGTCAAATAATTTGCTAAAATGTCCAGGTGAGGAAATTGAGCCTCCAACATTGTTTTTGAATTGTGTGAATCACTTTTATATGGTACTTTCCCGGATTTGCTTGAATCTCTTCATGGTTTGCATGTTTATATGTTTGCATCAAATGCTTAAGGCAATTTTCTTTGAAATAGCTACTTGGCCAAAATATGAACCAACCTTGATGCATGATCCCTAGTTAGCCACTTGGAGCCTAATAGCCTATTGTTCTTAATAACCTTACATTACAAGCCATAAATCCCGGAAAAGCATGTTAACTCAATCTTAGGATTTAGGAGAGCATGGAAACTTAACAATGTAAGTGTTGTTTGGAACCTAAGTTTGGGGTGGCTACCAAGTTTATCATGTTGTTTTGGTTGAGAAAGAGAAAAGACAAAAAGGTTGAAGCCAAAGGGCTATATTATAAATAAATAAATAAAAAGAGAGAGAGCAAATAATAAGGTTATCAAAGGAAAAAGGTTTGTAGCCACCCAAAGCAAAAGAAAGAAAAATGGAAAAAGGAATAAGAGTGAAAAAAAAAAGTATAAAAAGTTTCATGCTCTCTTAATTCCTAGGGTCTTAGCCTTGTACCTTTGTATATCCTACCATTAGCCGGACCTCATTACAACCTTTAAAAGACCTTTGGATGTTGCATACATGTTTTTGTGGGAACTTTGTTGAGATGAAAATTAAATTCATGGAAAATGCTCTTAAAATGTGAAAATTGAGTGAAAAGTTGATATCCTTGACAAATTGAGCGAATGAGTGAATTACTAAATACCCTTGTAAGGAAGGCAATTATTTGAATTTGGTGATCTCCTTGGTGTATGTGACTTGGAGTCCCTACTTAGAGTAATGAATGTATGGTTGATATGATTCTCATGGTTTGAAAATAGATGAAATTGGGGATTGATTAAATAAAGCAAGGAAAAGGAAAACATTGAGTAAGGGTAAACTGATGAATTTGCACGAAATTTGAGGCAAGAGTGATTAAACCCATTGAGCTTACCTAGTTGAGTCTTTCATTTTGTTAGTTTGCTTGGGGACAAACAAAGTTTAAGTTTGGGGTATTTTGATAAACCGTTGGTTCATCTAGTTTTATGACTAGAAAGACCTCAATTTTGATACCAATCGTGCGAGTTCATTCTCGTTTTAGTCCAAATTTGACTTTAAATGTTCACAAGCAATTCCTTTTAGTCATGGGGATAATTTTTAGTAATTTCTTTTAGTTTCTTATCAAAATAAAGCATTTAATGCTACTTTATTTTCAAGTTAAAAGTGAAGCTCGAGGAAGATAGGAAAAAGGAAGGAAACAAGCAAAAGGCAAAAATTGGCTATTCGCCTCGTAAACAGAAGCCACTTCGCGAGCCAGAGGAGCAGATCAAGCAGGAACAGGCAGCCATTCAGCCTCACCTCGCGAGACAGTGCTCGCCTCGCGAGCCAGACTCAATGAAATGAAGATCATTCTGCCTCGCCTCCCGAGCCAGACTCAGTGAAATGAAGACCATTCTGCCTCGCCTCACGAGAAGTCCAAATTTGAACTGGCGCCAACTTAAGATTCACCTCGCGAATCCTTGCTCGCCCCGCGAGCGCGCGCAGATTCCAAACCTTATAAATAGCTTGTTTTAGGTCAAAGAGAGCAGTTTTTGATTGGAGAATTGTAATCCTAGTTTGCTTGGAGCTGTGTAGTGTGTTTTGAGTCAGTTCTTGAAGGATGATTGCTTTTATTACTTTTTTCGTTGTTTTCGTCTCTATGAGGAACTAATCCTCATTTCTAAGGGAACGATGAAGTCACCTCTGATGGCATAGTTTATCCAAGTAATATTTTCTTATACCCTTGTCTCTTTTCTTAATTCTGTTTTGTTTGCGTTAATCATGTGGTCAATGGTTTACTAGTCTAGTGTGTTGAAGCTGGGAAGCAATTCGTGCTTAGGACTTGAATTAAGAACACCGTTTGAACATTACTAGGGATAGAATAGGAAAGTGGTGCAATCGCTATAGGGAACCAAGAACTTAATTAATCTAGTTGTGGGTTGAATAAATTGGGAAATTGACGACTTGCAATTGTAAATATTTCCTTTTGAAAATCGGAAGTGACATTAGAATAATCGAGGGTTCCCGGTTGACAAGAAATTAAATTGAAACTAGGGATAAGGAGATAAAACAATTGGGTAACTTGCTTGATAGGGTAGGTGAATTCGTGACCTTAAAGCCTTAATCATAATCAAATCTCATCACAATCTTTTAGAATCTTTAATTAATCATTTTTTTATTTAATTTTTGATTTAATTTTCTCTCTCTTCATAACCACTTCTCTTTGATTTGGTCAAAAGCATTGAAATTCCTTATTAAAATTAGTTAAATTGGTCTTCCAATCCTTTTGTTCGACCTCGGTAGTTACTTACCGTGTTTTATTACTTGTAACGAAACGGTACACTTGCCGGATCGTCATCACCCATCATGTGTAACATCCCGATTTTTCGACTTTCTAATATCGGTAATAATTATATAAATGATTATATTTTTATCCAAGACTTAGAAAATGACTTTGGATAAACTAAGGTCATTTCCCTGTCATACTTATCTGTATAAGGTTACGGAGAAGTTTTAGGTTGAAAATTCAGACGAAACTCAGTCGGTGTTTCCTGCATTTTTACTGACAGTAAAAGTTTACTAATCAATAGACCTAATCTTGACTCTAGACTGAAACCATTGTTGTTTTTATAGCATTTGCAAGAATGCTGGGTATTTTTAAAAAATTTGAAAAAAATATATAAATAAATAATATTTTATTATTGTGCGGGGCCGAAATGTCGAGAATTTCGTGCGGGGACCTAAGACGAGGGAAATACGGAGCAGAATCGGGAGCTAAGATATTTTGTTTGACTAAAGTAACTGATGTGACGTGCATTTATGGTGATCCTATCCACGTCATAATGATTTTCATATATTTGTAAAATTATATTTTTATTTTATTCTACTATCAACTTGATTGCAAGTTTGCCACTGTAACATGTGGTGTAGAAGGCAGCCACACCTCCTCACTTATCCACCACATATTTTGATTCTACCTAATGATGGCAATTTAAATGGAAATTGCACTTAGGTCCTTAAGCTTTCTTGATTTGCAAATTGGTCTTTAAGTGAATTTGCTACTTGGTTCTTAATTTGCAAAATTTCCTTGCACCTTGGTCCCTATAAACTCACGGCCACACCCTTTTTGCCTCACACATTCACTTTCATTTCCTCACTTCATCAAAACTCCATTTAACGTAGCAACATTTCTATCAAAGTTCATAAACTCCTGTAACTAAATTTGTGAAGCAACTACTTGATCTTTTGCTTTTATTTCAATCCAAGCGGTAAACCTTGTTCTCCTTACTCAATCATGTGTATGTTCTTCAAGAAATTTCATGATTCAATGCCTTGTTCGTCATTTCAATTCCTAGATCTAGAATCTTTGAAATTCTCTAGAAAATCATAGAAAAATCCTAAAAATATGAAATCAATTTCTATGAGTTAGTTATCATCTCTATTATCATAATCCAAGAGTTTGTTGCAAACAAAGTTTTCCTCCCTAATTTTCTCTCCAAGGCCGAAACTAAGTATATGTGGGGGGAGGAGATTTTGTTTGATTTCTTTAGTAAGTGAGCTTAGATTTCATCTTTTCATGTCATGTATATGTTGGATCCAAAGTCTTATATCAAACCAAAATCTCTTGCCACGTTTTTGGTGCCTTGGCCGAATTTATACATTGAGTGCGACACCCTTTCTGGGGACCGTTACATAGTTACCCAAAATGCGGAAATAAAACTAAAATACTGGTTACTTTCGAAAAATGTCACTTTCAATGTTTTACCTTTATGGAAATTGTGATAAAATTTGAAATTTTTCCTTCTTCATAATATCAACTCAAGACAACGCAACCAACTTGGAGATGTACGTCATAAGTTTTATACAAAACATAAAACTATAACTATAGGAGATCACAAAAGAGCCTCCATCACGATAGGCTTTTCTCCATCACCCTAAGTAAGAAAAGGTAAAGACATATGCATAAACAGTAGCGACACAACTAGAACCATAATCAAAATAAATGGTTCTCAGTAGCCTGATCAAAAACTGAAGAAAGACTCGCTACTCTAAAACGACTATACCTAAGCTGGTCAAAGCTAATAAGAACTACTGGGGGAATCAGAATGATCACCCACACTTACTGAAGGTGTATCCGGTGAAGATACATCTACTACCTCACCCATTGGGTCATCCCCAAAGGTCGGTGAGTGAACCTCAAGCTCCTCCTCAAAATGCTCCTCGGGATCTTCCTATATCTCATCCAGCTCCACCTCAACTGGTGTTGTTGCTGCTACAGGTGCCACCTGAAGCGGCTCAATAGTCTGGTGCTGATAATCAAGCAATCCATGATCCCTCAAAACTGTAGGTATTGCCATACAGGAGGTAATGATATCTCACAAGTCTCCACCAAATGTAGTCTCGAAATAGGTCCCCCAGCTGTCGTGCCGGCTGTCTCCGTAGATGGGCCATAGTATGTGGCGCTCAAAGCCCCGGGATTTATCTCCCATGCGCCAACATAATGGGCCTGATCAAACATGATCGTCCTCAACCACTGATAGGATAAGGGTATCTCTGGATCCATCTAATCGCGGATAAAATATAACACGAGTAGATAACGGAATGAAAACATGCAAAAGTGAGAAACCGACATTTGAGTCATAACGTGAGAACCACATGCACGACACAACAAAACATATGTATACGTATATATATATCCCTATCTGTTAAACTCTCACAAGTAAGGTATCACACATCATAGCATCTCAAAGGGATTCACACCCAAACACCGTCGTTTTAAAATATGCATGATACACTTCAATAATCGTTCTCTAACATTTTACCTAATCTCCCGGAGATATCAACAACACGCAGAGTTGATCAAACTCAGTTGCCATAAAGGCACTCGCAAGACCATGCATTACTGTCCACACAAGGTACAGTGGTCGTTAACACAATTGGTCCTCATTGTCCACACAAGGAACAATGACATGAATATCCTCTCGATATCATGACTAACTACATGTATACCATTAAGGTGCCATGCTCAACTCAATTCGAAAGCAAGTCTGCTTAAATGCATGTAAAACATTTTATTCTCGTCTTTTCTATTTGTGAATAATGTTCTTTTGTCGAAATACACAAAACATTCGACCATCTTCAACTCAAAACGTCTTTAAAACATTATTCACAACACACGATTTCACAATCCGAGTGCTCAATCACGAAACCTTTAGACCTTGCAATCAGTCCTAAGTTCGTGGTGATAGAAAACATCATTAAACTTCTCTTTAACGCACAGTATACCTCTTGTATACAGTAGACATTAAGTCCACAACGCACAAAACTTTAATATCCCGACGTCTCGGCTATTAAGTTCTAAAATCTTTAAAATCATGTTTAACTCAAAACTTGATTTCTGGAAAATTTATTATATGGGCAAATTCCGTCATAAAACACCGGTTACCGAAAATATCATTTTCAGAAAAAGAGGGTCACGGAGATTTGAAGTTCGCCAAAAATACGCGTTACCGTCTCCAAAATACTTGCCGTCGTCGGTTTTCCAAATTGCCGTCGTTACATCATTTTAAACCAATTTAAAGCCAAAACTTAGTTTTTTCCACTTAAACATTTTTTTAAAAAAAAAATCACGGTTAACTTATTTTCGCAGATAAATTTCACAGAACAACATTTTATAATATTGTGTAATATATTATATAGCTACTAGCAGTAGTAAAATATTTTCATGGTTACGCCCCCTCTGTGACTCATAAATCAATTTTTTTATTAATAAATCATTAAAATAATAATATTTTTCAAATACTTATTATTTTTACCAAATAATATTTTCCATAAATATTATATATCAACATTTTCCCATAAAAATATTGAATATAATTTATACTGCTTATTAACGCTTTTATCTAATTAATCGGTTGGACATTGACCACTGTCAGGCTTCACAAACAACATCCAACATCATCATCATCAATATATTATAGGTAGATTATGCATCACAGTAATATAATAAATAATTGCAGATAATTAAATAAATTTAAAGCATATAAATAAACTACAACTATAAACACACATAGCCGAATAAAATAAACTGAAAACACCCCAAACACATATATAAAAATATACAGACCACAAACAAGAACATGTGGCCATCCGAATAACCCGTCAGGTAACCCCTCTTACCTCTCGAAGTTCCTCGGTGGAAAAGTAATAACTCGCCGAGTGTCGGAAATCCTCGTACACCGTAAACACAGATAACCTTCAACACACAACCAATCAATCCCTTAATCAAACAAATAAAACATCACTAAATAAACCTACATAGGTCACGGCCTACTAGGGTTTAGTGGCTTAAGCAATTCCAAAAATCTCCTAAGTTATGGATTAAGGTTTCTAACATACTTAAGACAATGGATTAAGACTAAACAACAAGATTAGAAATCAAAAATCATCCTAATCCTCCAATTCTCAAGGTCGGCCATCAATAAATCCTAGGGTTAGGGTTTGTAGTTTCATGAACCAATGAGGATTTAACAAGTGTACATGTATGTATGTTGAAAGACATGATCATACATCAAAACAATGAACAAAACTCTTCCTCTATGATTCGGCCATCACATGAACTTAGGGTTAGAAATTTCATTTTGATTGGCTAACATGGATTTAGGCATGGTATCATACATGTCATATTGAATACATGATCATACATGAAAGAAAACAAAAACAAAACTCCATGGATCCTTTCTCCATAGGTTCGGCATCCTCAAGTTAAATAGGAAGGAAATTTTTTATCATCACATGCTCTTAGATATAGATAATACACATGATTACAAGAACATAGCAATTGGTTTCAACATCATGGGATTTTTCTAGAATTTGTTACGGATTTTCAAAGTTCTAGATCTAGAAACTTAAAAGTGAAAAACCTAGATGAATAAAGCTTTGAATCTTGAAACTTATTGAAGAACATAAACTTGATTAGGAAAGGAGAAGATGTTTTACCTCTTGAAGATCCAAAAACAAGTAAAGATCCAATGACTTGCTTCACACAATGATTCTAAGACTTATAAACTTTGGTGTTTTTGTGTTAAACTTGTAATAGGAAGAAAATAAAGTGTGATGGTATATATATAGAGAGAGGGATGCGTCCAAGGGAGGGATTAAGTGGAAAGGAGGTGGCTTCTTCAAGGACTTAGGTGCAAATAACTCCTAGGGACCATTTTGCAAAATTCCAAAAGTATAAGGACTAGTTTGCAAATTCCTAATAGTTTGTAATGATGACCATGTGCAACATTTAATGTGTTCACATTGTGACTCACCATCATGAATCATCCAAAATTCTAAGATAACTCATTTATCTGCTCTTGGAAACTCCGTTGTTCGCCCCGCCGTTTACCCGATTACATATTTCACCCGTAAAAGATAAATTATTTCACTTTTAATGAAATAATTCTAAAAATACACAATCATAGGAAATAAAATAAAAATCTTAATTTTTTCGTTCAAGAGTTAAAATTAGGTCTCCTGGTCAGTATAAATATACTGTCAGTAGAAATAGCGGGTCGGGATGCGCCCGTCGTTTCAACCTAAATTTTAATCGTAGATTTCTACGTTTAAGTAGAATTAAATGATCAACTCCATTTATTTAAAATAATTTTCTAACACTCGAATAAATATATAAACATATTCATCCACATTTCTGTTATTTAAACAGTAAAAAAAACATGGTGTTACATTGAGGAACTTGGAGGATTTTAATTCAATCTTTGTTGATTAATCACTAATCCATTGTCTTAAGTACTTAGGGTCATTAATCCAAGGACTTAAGCAATTTTAGAATTTTTAGCCACAAAATCACCCTAGGACCGTGACCTATATGGAGTATATAGGGGATTGTATTTGTTTGATTTTGATTGGTTGAGTTGTGATTTGTTGAAGGATAAATCTTAGTGGATTATTTTGAGTTGCACGGAGGAAAACGGTTTCGAATCGGAAAGCCGTTCGTGAAACCAAAGCCTTAATCTTCAAGAGGTAAGGGGAGCTTACATGAGGGATTTTTCCCAATAACTGTATGCGATAAGTGTGTGATCTGTATTATTTATCCGTGGTTGTGGTGTTTTTGCTTAACTTGTTTTAAGTTGTGTTATTTATATCTGTGTTTATTTATCTACGGTTAAGTGTTTACTTGCAGTTATATATTATGATGTTGTGATGCATGATCTGTCGGGGAATATTGCTATGATGTTGTTATTGTATGTTGATTGAGATTTGATAAGTCTGACATTGGTCAGTGTCCAATCAATTAATCAGATAAAAGCTTTAAGAAGACTTTACGAAGAATATTCAATAGTTAATTGAGAAATATTGTAAGATATTATGATTTAAATAATTATTTGAGAAAATAAAGATTATTTGAAAATATTATTATTTTAATGATTTATTAGTGTAAAAGCAATTTATGAGTCACGGTGAGGACTTAACCGTGAAATTATTTTTTTACTGCTAATTTTTACGCGAATAATTTCGAAATAATATAAAAAGTTATTACGTGAAATTAATTTTTGAAAATAACTTGATTATGATTTTAGAAAATTATTTAAGAAGAAAAGGTCAAATTTTGACTTAAACGAATTTTAAAACGTTAGACGTCAATTAGTTCTGAAAAAGCGGTTACAGAAAGTATTTTTATTAAAACAACAATATTTTTTTAGTCTCAAGTGACTCCCTTTTTGAAACATAAAATTTTCAGAAAAAGATTTCAAGTCATTGATGATTTTACAAAGGATTTTCTGTAAATGAGTTTCAAGTGATTTTGATGATTTTGTAAAACGAGTTTTCAACGTAAACATATTTCCTGTAAAATAGTTTTATACAACAGGTTATTTCTGACAACTTGAATAAGTTACAGAGACTTTGTTTTGGATTTGTTTTTCATAGAATGAAAACAGTGTTAACATTGAAACGCGAACCTAGTATCCGAGACGTCGCGATACTAGTGTTATTTAATATAAGCACGAAGATCTTTGATCCGTGTTACGTTGTTATGGACTTTGTGTCCTATCCACGTTGTGGGTTACGTTGTTAAAGTTCAATGTTGTTTTCTAT
Organism: Sophora flavescens; assembly: GCA_030762895.1. Classification (NCBI taxonomy): domain Eukaryota; kingdom Viridiplantae; phylum Streptophyta; class Magnoliopsida; order Fabales; family Fabaceae; genus Sophora; species Sophora flavescens. The sequence continues at coordinate 140,814,124 of CM061067.1, forward strand.
CACCACAAACCTAAGACTGATTGCAAGGTCTAAAGTGTTGTGACTGAGCACTCGGACTTCGTGTCCTGTGTTAACGTTGAAAAGTCTAACACGTTGAAATTTACGAATAGTCGTAAGCCATCTTGAGCTTCGACAAAAGAAGAATGATCACAAAGAAAAATGACGAGAACAAACGTTTTATATGCATTCATTGGCAGACGTGCCCATGTTGTTATGTATTGTGCCTTGATAATTAAGGTATTACATGCCATGTTGTATGTCCGAATGCCTTGCAGGGTAAGATATTTCAGGCTATGTTGTTTCATTTGTGCCCTGGTGGACAATGAAAACCCATATACGTTGATCATTGTGGCTTGTGTTGGGCAAAGTGTGCTATGGTAACCATATACGTTGATCACCGTGCCTAGTGTTGGGCCAAGATGCTATGGTAAACACGTTGTGCCTTATTTGGCAATCGAGCTTGATCAGCTCATTTACACGATGTTGGGATCTCCGAGATTAAGTGAAAAGTTAGACGCTGAAAGTTGAAGTGTTCATGCATAGTTTTCAAATGATGACGTTTGTGGTGTGAAACCCATTGATAAACTATTTACTTTGATATGTATGCTTATGTTGACATGACATGTATATGTTTATATGTTGTCTTTTGTGTCGTACACGTAGTTATTGTGTTAAATCCATATATTGGTGTCTCACCCTTACAAATATATCAGGTTTATTATAAACTACGATAGTACTTTGGTACACTAGTACGGATGGAGCGAAGGAATTCACTAAGTCATTCGATGACTTAATTTCTAGATGCTTTAAGAAGTATTTGTTAGTGAGAATGTCACGACGGTATTTCCAATAATGTCTTGTAGAGCGACCAGCTTGGGAGTCTTGTTTTGGGTTTTATGTTAAAAAGGTCGGTAGCTGTGATATTGTAATATTATCTTTGTTTTAAGTTTCTCTTTTTGGAAATTGAGACCTTTTAAAAATTAAAAAAAAAAAAGTATGCTGTGGTGACTTCTTTAAGAATATGAATTTACTATTTATTGTATGTATTAAGGTGTTTTAGAGTTATTCGCAGAAGAAAATTTTTACACCCGAATTTTTTGACCTTAAATAAATTAATTTTTCGAAAGCAACCAGCAAATAAAAATTTTAAATTATTTCCTTGTATGTTATAAAGTAATGTCCAGTCTGTACAATGATTAACCGTTCTGCATTGCTTGTTGGGGGACAATATTGTTTGTGCGGAACTAATCAGCGTCCTTAATTATTCCTTAAGTACTTCAACTGCATGATATTTATATGCAATCACATAAACGAAACTGCCGTACCAAATTGCAATATTGTCGAATCATGTGACTTGCCTACCGGATGCAAATCCTCAACGGTAGAAAACAAAACACCAAAATATTCAATTATGGTACATGTACCTCTAAAATCAGATGGTCAACATGTTGATGTTTTCTTGATATCATTAGATTTTTGGGAGAAAGATATTTCATTCACTTTATTTTCGTTGCTTAAGATATTTTTTTTTTTTGGATATATTGCTTAAGATATTTCATTCACTTTATTTTCGTTGCTTAAGATATTTCATTCTTTTTCAATAACGGTCTTATTTTTGGCTAAAATTGCCATGTGACCAAATTTTGAGGATTCTAATCTGAACTTATAGTTTAATATCTCTCTTCGCTCTCATTTTTCAGTTACTCTTTATCAACCCGACTTCATAAATGTTTTTTAGATAAACGTTGAATTTGACCCATTTTTTCATTTAAAATTCGACTAAATTTTAATACTTTTAATACATGAACGACACAATCAATATTTGAGGTTACAAATTTATTATCTCAAAAAATGGTGTCTCGGTGTTCCATACCAATCAAAAGCTGAGAATGTGCATATGTATTAACGATTTGTTATTTTATTTTATTAAGTGACAAAGTGAGACAGAAAATCTCCATATCTGTCCTGATCCAGAGATCAGTACTCTCAAATACTAGCTAGTGTGAAATGTGAAGAGTATGAATGTGTGTATGAATAGCTTATCTTTCTCTATTGCTTAACTTCCATTTTATAGTCCGTCTCAGTGCCCTTATGTCGTTATGCTAATTAAACTCAAGTATAACCCCTGCCGTGTAAGGAATAAATAGATGCCCGAGTATTAAAGATGTCGATTACTATTAAATGTATACGTTACACTCGATGTGAGCCTTTGATCCGACTATGCACATAATCAGGTCCACATGGGCCAAATCCATGTAGTAACAATATCCAATATCCGAGGGTAATTATTCTGCAATGCGCGAAACTTTAACCAGGGTCATTACCCTCTATGCTTGTGGGAATTTCTTTAACTTGTTACTACATGGATTATGGAATTTCAAATCTTTGAGTACGTATTTTAGATATTTAAATATGAAATATCTGAACGAAAATTACAAAAAATTGTGTTACTTGATAAATGTTAATGTCATATTAAAAGAACAATGGCTGCGTATGTGCTACATTTCTTTTCTTTTAGGCACAGCCGTACGTTCGACAGTGAAACTTCAGAAGCACCATTTGCATAGACACCGATTCTGTATCCCCAGTATCGAATCGAAGTAAAAAAAAAGGTTATGAAGATATTAGCATTAGTACGTACCTCCATGTGACATTAAAATTAGGGGAAATGCAAAGTTTTTTCTCAGTGACATGATACTTCGAGAGGGAATATATGTGCTTAAAAGACCTGGATACCTCACAAAAAAGGTTCCTGAAGCACATGATGTTTGGGATAAAATGATGCATGTGATGGTTGAAAATTGCGTTTCCCTGCCATCCAAACCCTCACCAAATTTGGTTAACATATGGATGCCCAGACTCCACGATTAGCCACTGCCTTCCTCTATTAAGGAATGTCACACCCAACCTCATCGCTTCCCATGTCTGACCAACCATCTTCCCCTGCTCTTGAGATATTGCAAATTCCTCCTCCAACAAGGCATTTTTCACTTTTTAGCCACAGCGGCGGATCTAAGACCCGGATTAGTAGCGGTGATTTATTTAAAAAATAATAATAATAATAATAATTAATAATTATTATTATGATTAAATATGCTTTTTAATCCCTATAAAATTTCTAAAAAATTATTTTAGTCCCTATAAAAATTTTATTCATTTTTAGTCTCTAAAAAAATACAAAAAATTATGTGCTTTTAATCCATGATGAGAGACTAAAAACACACTACTTTTATTAAATACATGACTAAACATGAATAGAAAATTTACAGGGACCAAAATAAATCACATTTTATTAATTTCATAGGGATAAAAAATATATTTAATCCTAACTATAATCACACATGAATATAAAGAGAGAGAGGGCTGGTGAAGGTAAGAGTTTGAGAGAGAAGAGAGGGTTGAATAACTGTGTTTGTTGGAAAATAAAAATAAAAAGGGCAGTGGGTTCAAACATATAAAAATAGTGAGGACAAAATATAAACACTTGAGATATTTACTTGTAATTTTATTAAAGTCAGGGTGTACAACTGCACACCCTCATTTATATGTAGATCCACTCATGTTTAGCCGCCTTAATATTTGTGTGTATAAGACACGTTTAGCTAAACAATTGAATTAAATACTTACTTAATAAATACTTTTCACATGAAAGCTTGACTTTTCTATAAGATTGTTTTTTAATTTATATTATAAGCTTACTTGACAAACTTATTGAAATAAATTAAAAAAGAGTTTATAGAAAAGTCGAAAACTATTTTCATAATTAAGTTCTTTCAAATGGTTGTTCAAGTGTGTATATAAATAAGTTTAAAAAGATTCTTTAAAAACTCTTCCAAACACTTCCTTAATGCAATATCAAACTGTTGACATCAACATCACACATAACTTTTGAGTTATGTTATGTGTGGGGTTGGGCTAAGATGCACCACCCATATTTTGCACCACTCACTATACCATCCATATGTGGTAAATTTTGAAACAATCAAATTGCCACATGGGTTTGGTCAAAATTTCAAACTTTTTAGTTGTATTATACTGTAGTCAAACTATATGAATACAGTATATTGTAGTATAGTATATGTACTCTTTGTATTCATAAATTTAACCCATATTAAAATAATGTTTTTTTATTAAAAAAACTACGTGTAGTGGGTGATATAAAATATGGGTGGTGCACCATAACCACACCCGTTATCTGTATAATTATTATGGATACCTAAATAATACTCGTACTTACAATTACATATTGTATATCTACTCTATCTTAAGATATGATACATCTTCATCTCAGTCATATTCATATCAATCCATGATGTTTCCAAATTCAGGTGTCTTAAAAATGCAAGGGTAAAGTTTTATACGCTAGGCGGGCCTTTGATGGCTTCCAAACCTTAATAAAAGTCACATCCATGTAACAACGGCATCATGTATACTTTGATAACATAATCTGACATAAGAGTTATTCAATGAAAGTGATTCTTGCATACTAATTCTTTTCCCATTATTTGTTTGCCACTTGTTTTTTTATAAATACTTTCGTTTTACTATCCAAAAAGAAAATAATTATCTTAATATCCTTTTAATTGATCAATATACAAAATTAATCATAAATTTAAACTGATAATCGTATAAAAATAGTATCAACACATAGTATGAAAAAATAAAAAATCTAGAGAATTTTTTTTTTTGTAAAAGAATGGTGTGATAAAAATATTGATTAAATAATATCTATTATCTACTATAATCTATTAAAGCTAACCCTCCGAACCAGCCAACGACACATCAGCATATTTTTTGACACCTATACTAATTTGTTCCACATCTTCTATTATTCATTATTCATAGTTCATACGTGGCATCTCTACCATACAGAAACGGAACTAGCGCATTTCACTTAGCTTGAACGAGCGATCTTCAATGTCCCTGTGCTACCATCAAATACATATGGGTTTGAGTTTTTCTACAGTTTTGGCTAATTAATCATAACCAATAGGAAACATGGTATTTTTTATCAAAAAGAAAAAGAAAAAGGAAACATGGTATTTCAAGAATAAAAAAATAATGCCTCAAAAAAAAAGTATTAAATATAAAAAATCAAAAACCGTTTAAGTCTCGGAAAAATCTTGAAGTATCAATTTTTTATCCTTGAGATTTGAGTTTCTGGCAATTTTTAAATAAGTTTTAAATAAAAAAGAAAAAAAAATTAGATTTGGCTAGAGGACCACTTAAGACTGAAAACATTGTCTTTACTGTGTTGAGCTTGAGACTACACCACATGTGAAATAACTTTTAATGAAAAAAATGAAAAAGTTAGAACTATATAAGTGGATGGATTCATAGGCTTAATGTTTTTAAAGTTTTGGGTCAAAATTTGATATCAAGTTTACTTACATTGTCTTATGGGTCAAAGATTGATTCACAATTTAATCAATATGGATAATAGAAAATATTGCTTTTTTTTATCATAATCTGCAACTTTACTCAATAGTTAGCAAAATTATTGTTTACAATAAAAATTTATATACTTTTATATCATATATCTAAACAATATTTTACAGGTTATTAGTAAAAAAATAAACCATCATATGATAAATATTAAAACTAAAATAGAAACATCATATAATAAAAAAATGGATGGACCATCATATGATAAATAAGGAAAACTAAAATAGAAACATCATATAATAAAAAAAATGGACCAATAGTTGATTCCCACCTTACAACGCGCGGGGTCAAAAAAGGAAGACAGTGGGGCAAATTTAAATATGCAATTGATTTATTGATAAAGCAAGCACATGGATGATACAACTTGATGAAGTCAGTCCATGTTACACTTTTTGGGGTCCCTCCCTCTTTTTCGAAAGTTACCACTTACCAGGCATTAGTACTGAGACCGTACGCCACAGCTTGTTTTAGGTTTGCTCTCGAGGGAGAGGCTACATGCAAAAACCTTTTTCAATCGCTGCTATGACTTATTAACAGATTAAGAAGCCATGCATTTTAATCCCTCACTGCAAACCTTCCATGAGCAATATTGCAAGCCCATAATCCATGTTGCTTAAACTGGCATAGCTCTAGGGAAGAGTTCTTCTTAGCATGCTTCGCATAAATGATCAATATATAGTTTTTCAACATAAAACATGTATCACTACATTGTGGCTTTGAGGATGGACCTATGGACATGCTTCAACAGTAAACGGGACATATCAATGGTTTAGGACTAAGATTTATTACCTAAAATTTCGAGTTCAATCCAACTAAAACCCATAGCATGAGTGAAAATAATTTCCTTGTATAAGCAACTGCCTACAGTATTAGGGACACTACAGGTTTGATTATTAGAATACTATTATTTGAATATCAAATTTTGAACATCCTACTATGAGCGTATATTTTTTTATTTCTCTCTTTTTTTCTTTCTTTATTTATTTATTTATATATATATATATATATATATATATATTAAAAATTAAAAATACATTACGAAAATCAAAAGTAAGTCTTGGCGTCCTTTTTTTAATGTTAATAAAAGATGCCTATCATAAGTATTGCTTATACAAGAAAAGTAGAATGAAATGGACTACTCATGAGTCCTTATTTGAATTTGGAAGGGAGAAAAGAAAAATTCAGACATGTGCCATAACAAAATATCTAATCAATATGATGCAATTAAGGTTTGGGGTCCCCTGTTTAGTTGATAAATTATGCACCATGTCCTGCCTTTTCTCCCTTCTACTTTATTATAGATATTTATATTTATAAATGTATATTTGCAGTGTGCTTCTGTCTGTTCTGCATCAGTTTTTTTTTTCCTCCCTCCGAAGGAATTATGATTTTGGCGTATTTTGGAAACATAAAAAAGTATAATGAATAAAATAAAACAGAAATAAATAAATAAATAAACAGAAACAAGCACCAGAAAAATGGGAAATAACAGAAGGACCAATGTCCAATATAACTAATAACTACCTTTAGGACATTCGGAATTTTCAAGTACCATGCTTCCATTAATAACAGTCGAAATCTTAAACTTAAAAAGAAGGTTGGAAAATGAAACGGGAGAGAGAGAGAATATAGTAGTAAGTGAATTCTGCTCTCAGAGACACAGAGAAAGTGGGGGAAGCTCAAAGTAGCCATCGCCAAAAATGTCTATGTTCCCACTTTCCTTGCAACTGCTTGGTCTGCCAAACTTTGTCATTTCCATCTCATCTTCACCATTCCCAACGTACTCTTCTACCCCAGTGTCTTCTTCGCCACATGCTTCTTGTTTCTGGCTTTCTTCTTCTTCTTCTTCTTCATAACAACAGTCAACACTTTCAAACAGTCGAAGCCTAAGCCTTCCATTGCTACGCTCAGCTTGAAAATAAGGTTGAACAGAAGCAGAAGCAGTAACAGCTTCCAAGATGAGCCTACCATCTTCACGATGAGGCCTAACATGGACCCCACCCAAATCAGTCAATGAAGTCAACGGTGGTGGAAAGATGTTACCTCTGTTCACTCTTTTAGACACAGAATTTCTGTTAACTGCTACAGGAGTATCCCCAGTGAAACATGAGCTACTTTCTGATGAAAACAAAGACATGTCATCACTGGCATTACTACTACCAGTTTCACAGCCTAGACTTTCTGTACACATTTCCAAGCTCTTTGCACTGAGCATCAAAGAGGAGCATTTAACAGTGGGGTGGACATACACATAGACATTCTCAGCTTCATGCTCCTCAGTTTTGTTACAAATGTTGGAGAGAGATTGAAGGAAACTCCAAGAGGAGGAGCCTGTGGCAGTGTTGGTGAAGGGTTTCTCACAGGGGTCAGAGTCTAACCCTGGTGGAGACAGTTTGAGTCTCAACACGCGTGGTTCCGTGAGATGGGGTTCAAGACAAGATTGCAACCCTTGATGGACACTTGAAGGAGACATTGGCCTTATACACAGAGGAGGGGTTTCAGTTTAACAAGCAGAGAGAGAACTTGGGATCTGTGTGGTGAAATTGTGAAAACACAAGGTCTTAAAACGAAAGGAATCTATTTGTTCCTTGGAAAAGAGACAAAGAAGCAGATGGATTATGTAAGAGAAGTGAAATGGGTATGTATGTATATATAGAATAGATGGGCAATGGTACAGTCCCGTTTGTTACTTTATTGTGTAGTGTGTACTACAGATAGGGTCCCTAACAATAGGGAGAAAATGGTAAACTAGATCACACATGCAACTTTGTGCTAATGCAATTTTAGGAATTATATTAATATTAACAATTTATAATTTCAATTTTATAAAAGTTTTGAACCACCGACCACTTGATTTGTTAAAAAAAATAATAATTTCATTTTGATATGTCGCCACTATAAATTTTACTCTATCAATTAATAACAAATTATTATCCAAGATGTGATTTTATTTTTTAAATATAATTATTATAATAATCAAATATTTTTAATAGTATGACAATTTATGGTTGATTAAATTGTTGATTACAGTATAAGAACTGTGTATAAAAATTAAATCCAAAAAATAAAGTCATGTCTGAATTTTCTATTCTATTTGTATAATACACCGCGGTTGGTCCGATGGTAATAGGTTCGAGTTCCTTAAACAAGTTATCAGGAATTCGATTTCTGACTATTGTTTATGAAAAAAATCTTGCTGTGAGGAGACATCTCACCTTGAGTGCTTTTAAATGTCCCGAAAGAAATTAAACGGCATGCAAATCCAAAAAACAGTGATATACCGAACATTGAACACCCATATCTAATTCCTTTAAGACCAAATACCGCCATATAGTTTTATTTCTACTATCCAATTTCACACTCCAACTAAATCTCACTGGTATATACACACAATTCATCCCTTTTAGTTTTGCATATAGTATACAACGTATCTAACAAAGCTCACATAAAAATATAATCCACATATCTCGTCAGGTGAAAAAAACACGGAAATTTAAATTGAGAAAATAAGGCAAAGAACATGAGAAAGAAAAGTATGGTTGCATATAGTTGGAGTGCAGGTAATTATTGAAAGTAATTCTGCTCTTGAAATGAATGTCTTTTTGAGTTTATAAAAAAAATAGGTTGGTCATTCTGCTTATATAATTATGACTTTAGTCCAACTTTGATCCCTCCCTTCCAAATACTTACATATAATGATAGTAAAAAAAATTGGTGCACATTGTCATTTCTTTCCTTTGTAGAATATTCAAGTATCAGGTGTTCTCAATCGGTGATGAAGTGTAGATAGGCCATGGTCTCCACTTAGTTGCCGCTGTTTGTTGACAATATCGTAGAGAAGCAACTTTTGACATTTTTAGCGAACGTATAACGCATTGGCATTGCTGCTATTCGTTGAGAAGGCGTGGAGCTCTCCATTGAATATATAAGATAATTTAAGTCAACTAACCAAACAAAAGGAACCGATTGAATGAATAATAAACAATTGGCCAAAGCTGTACGGAAAATGAATATATTATTTGCTGTAACACATTGAAGAGAATTGGCACAAAAAGAAAGCTCGTTTTCTTTGGCTATCTGCTACTGCTAGCTAGCGACCAGCTGAAGAATTTGTCGTTGCACATAAAACGTGCAAAGCAATGCAAATAAATTTAGGCTCTGACATGTGTAAAACTAGTATATGTATCCGTACAACGCACCAGTTATATGTTTTATCTAAACAATTTTTTTTGGCATTTTGTATTATATATTATGTTATTATTTTATATTATTATTTTATTATATATAATTATAAGATCTAACTATATATATTATGTAATCCAAAATTATATATATAATTTTTTATTTTATTATACTAATATATGGATTTAAATAGCATGGATTACGAGTGTAAATATTTTTTTATTGTCAATTAATTTTTAATTGACACGTGATTTAAAAGTTTAATTCTTGTTCTTAAAAGTTAAGGATGTTATGATTTCTAAATTTTATACTGACAATAGATATCAATTAATTACAAATAATTCTATATGTAACTCTGGGAAACCAAAAAAAAAGTACTCATGATAAGAGTCAAACGATTTTAATGACGTGTGATTTAATTATGTCAGTTCATATGTATTGAATATTGGAAACTATAATTTTAAATTTTTGAGGCAAAAGTATTTGATAATGGTGTTATGTAAAATATAAAAATTATAAGTTTAATTATAAGGTTTTTTGTAACCTATTTTATTTATGAACAATCTCTTTAAAATCTATTTGATTTATTTTTCCACTTTTCCAATGCAAGATAATCATTTTTAGAAAATATATTTATCTATTGTATTATTATTTTCTTTTCTTTTGAAATCTATTTGATTTATTTATCATCTTTTCTAGTGTATGTTAACCAGTTTTAGAAAATATATTTATCTATCATATTCTTTCTATTGAAAATATATTTGATTTAATTCTCTTTTTTCCTCATACAAGTGAATCATTTTCAGAAAATATTTTTGTCTATCATACTATTATTTTTCTCATTTTGAAAATATATTTGGTTTATTTGATTTATTTCTTCATTTTTCACATGCAAGTAAACCATTTTAAAAAATATTTATCTTTCATATTATTTTTTATTCTCTATTCAAAATCTATTCAATTTTTCCTCATATTTTCCGGTGCAAGTTAACCATATTTAGAAAATATATTTATCTATCATATTATTATTTTTCTTTTCTTAAAAATCTAGTTGATTTATTTCTTCCCTTTGCCCGTTGCAAGTCAACCAATTTTAGAAAATAAAACTATATATATAATTATATATTAATTATTTTTTGTTTTTTCTTGTAAATCTATTTAATTTATTTCTCAACTATCCCCGTGCAAAATAACCATTTTTGGAAAATATAATAATCTATCATATTATTTTTATTCGCTGTTGAAAATCTATTTGATTTAATACTCCTCTTTTTCCCTATACAAGTGAATCATTATCAAAAATATATATTTATGTGTCATATTATTATTTTTCTTCTCTTTTGAAAATCGATTTTAATTTTCATATTCTCCTAATGCAAGTAAACCATTTTTAGAAAATATATTTATCTATTATATTATTATTTAACTTCTCTCTTAAAAAATCTATTTGATTCATTTCTCCTCTTTTCCCGTGCAAGTTAATCATTTTTCTATCCTTTAATATTGTTATTTGTTTGGAGATCAAATATATTTTTGATATTTATTTATCTTAATTTGATGTAAACTTTTAGTTCCAATAAAGATATATACATGTAATATAAATGAATACAGAGATAGAACCCAAATGTTCACAAACTGAGTTATATAAGTATAAAATCCAAAGTTCTATAAAAATCCAAAGATCTTACCCAGTAAGGTAAGATCTTCCATCGCTGGCTATCACCTTTGTTCCAGTCCCAGAGGACTATTGAAGAGCCGTGATGCACACCTCCAAAGTTCTTATCACCATGATAAGCATCCACATTAAGATGAATATTATTAAGATGAATATTATTGACCATCCTTATATCTCTATGGCCACACATATGTCCCTGCTCTCAGTCCACATAATAGGCTCATAAAAAAAGTCTAGATTGTAAGGTATCAGCCGAACCTACATAGCAATATGAAAATTCTTATGTAAATAAGAAAATGCCAGACGGAAAAATAAAGAGGGGATGATCTTGGATATCATTCAATGTTGCTATTATCTCTCAACCTTAGGATTTGTCCTTATATTTCATAGTTTCCACCAAAGGAACAAATTATAGGGAAAACTCCACTCCAACACACGATGAAACATTATACAACTCGATCATAAAATTCCAAATTCCATTACAAAAATATTCAAAGCACCCCATTGTATGTAGATCAAATTGTCAAATTTTAAAAGGAAGAGAGATACAGTTAAAAAAATTCCTTTTTTTGTTTCTTTTGGTGGAAAGGACATAGACAAAACAGGTTGCAGCCATCCAGTGCAATCAGTCTTATAATTTGAACATTAGAACAACACAACTCATCCAATTATAAGCATAAAGCTCCAATAAACTCATTATTAAGCTAATGAGTAAAAGCCCACAAGGTACACAGACTTTATGACTTGATTTTATTCGAAACAGAAAAGGTAGCAGTTATTATCCTGTTATAAGGTGCATGCTGAAGAAACTGGACATTACCAGTTGGCATGCATAGGGGTATAATCATGACAGATATGAAAACAAATCTGGAAAGAGAAAGTGAAAACGGGCTTAAATCTTTTACCAGTTGGCATGCATGGAGGTATAATCAAGACAGATGTGAAAACAAGGCAACGAAAAACATAGTAAATGAGAAGCATACCATTGTGTGGGAAAGATAACATTTGAATTCTTAAGAGGAAACAAATCCATCGAATACGAAACACATGTGCCACGAAAATGATTTCCAACCAAGATCACCTGAATAAGAAGCAAAAGGTAAAAAAACACATTGGAGAAATTATATCACCACCTGTAGGCTCAATTGGCTCATTAGAACTCCTCATAACAAGAGTATTGTTAACAGCTATAGTGATACTGAAAAGGAAACAAATGCCTCTTTGTATAATGATTGAGTTGCAAACATCGCATCCCTGCAATTGTTCACAACCATGGAATTGCATATTAGTGATTTGTTACTATGTTAACATGTGCATCTACTCAATCCAAAAACATATGGTAAATATATTCTATGCAACTTATAAAATATCCTTTGAGTTAATGTTAATGACAGAGATTTGCTTTTTCCAATTCTTAAAACTTCATCTCTACCTGGTATCTTTGAAAAGGTATATAGATGGGCAAGGAAACACTTGTACCAGAAAGAAATACAGTCCCAGTTAAAGAACAGAGTTGTACAATCAGCTTTCGAGCAGAGACTGCAATATAGGGCAGTCAAGCCTAAACTCAAAACCCTTCCAACATGATCACTTAATAACACATCATGCAATCTGAACCAGGCTGCATGCAAGCATTAAAAACAGGATAAAACAAAAACATAATAATTTCTAGTTATGACTTTAATCATGATGTTTCTTACCTCCTTATCTTTCACTGTATCAAATGCATGTTAATTTTTAACAAGTAAACCAACTCATTACCAGCAGTAGGTGGCATTCAACAAATGAGTGTATAAAGAGTATAGTATATGAAACAAATTGTAAGAAAACTACTCCATTTGTAAAAATAATCACAAAAAGTAAAAATACACTGAAAAATACTATAGAGAATAAAGTCAATAAACAACAAAGATGTTATTTTCACCTTTGGTTTAGCAATGGCTTGGTCAACATCTTTTTTGACTTTCTTTCCAGTGTCCTAAACTTCTTAGCAATAAAGGATTGATAAAAACCAAAGGTACCTTTAGGATAAGAAGGTAAAAAGTGATTGATAATAATATTAGTGGAAGATAGATTATCTGTTGTCTCATCATTCACTGTCATATATAGAAGCTACCTTTAGGATAAGAGAAACCCACTCCAACTGGTGTCTCCAAATACAACTTGTTTACCACTAGTAAGATTCATGAGAAATTAGAGGTGATCCATTCAGAGTGCCCCAAGGATTTAATCTCAGACTGTGTTTCAGAAAATTCCTTGTCTTTATCTCTGGACAACAAAACACACACACAATCAACAAAAACAAAGCCAAAAATTAAATAAAAATGAAGATTACATCGTGACATTAGTGATTAAATAAAAATGAAAAGTACAATAATGAAGCAAAGGGGGGAAAACTAAATCAGATGCATAGTGATTAAAAAAGCCATTTACATAAGAATCTCATTTTGAACTTGAGATCTTACCTTCAATAGCAAAGGACCGTGCAGGCTAACAAGGAAAACACCATTTTCGTCTTCAACTTCGTGTAGCTACCCGTAATCATAGCCACCACCGTTGAGATTTATCTAGAAACTCACAGAAAAAAAAAACAGAAAAAATAAAAGAAAAAAATTGAAATGAGTTATTCCACTCTTATCTGCGACACTCAGGCTTGGAAGGGAAACCGGTAGGGGTTATGAAGAGAAATTTTGAGGGCAACTATCAACAAATTGGATGGAGATGAAGCCATGGAAGGAGGAGATTGTCGGAGAGGGAGCGAGCCAGATGCGAGAGAGGGAGAATTATGGACCTGCAGAGTTCAGACCGAGAAGACTGTCACAAATTCAATGAACCTCCTGAGCTTTATTTTAGTTTACAGTAATGCATCCACACACTACAGACTAAACTTGCATATATATATATATATATGAGGTATCTTGGAGTAGAAGTTGTCTGCAGCAGTTAACATAGACATGGATTCAGACACGAAAGTGCAAGCTGTGTCTTTTGCTCTTACACTGTGCATGAGCTTATGCCATCTATCACAAAATACGTGGCGCTGCACTGTCTCATGACTGAGAATTAGAGTTAATTACGACTGAGTACTTTTGGTAGTGGCAGTAAAAGAAATAAAATGCTGCCCTGCGAATAATTGTTCACCCTAATGGTGAGTTCGGTATACCCTGAAAATGAGGTAAATAACGGGCAGTTTTCAATACAAAATTAAAGGTTTTAAATTACGGGTTGTGGTTGCAGTCGGGTTGTGTTGTGTTTACCGTAATTATAAAAAAATGTGACTGATGAGACCATAATTGTAGTCACGTTTCAGTATTGGAAACCTTTAAAATCAAAACATTACCATTGCGAAACTTTATTTAAAATCCTGATAAAAATTATATATAAATCTTGTCCATGATTTTATACCATTTTTTAAGTTTATTCCAAACTTCCTATAAATATTGGAACATCAATGCTATTTCAAGGGAATCCTAATGGTTTAAAAACTAACTTCAAAATAAAAGATAAGGAAGCCACGTTAACTTGAATATTAATGTATTGCAAATGAGTACAAGAGGCCAATTAATATGAATGATTGTAGTAGTGCCTTGGGTTAGTTTGTCATCAAATACATGGGAGCCAGAAACGGATGGTTAAAGAAAGATAACTATTTCCGGTATATGTAATACTCAATGGTATGTGACGAAATTCATAAAAATTTACGTGACTTTCTTATCTTTTATTTTGGAATTAGTCTTTAAACCATTACGATCCCCTTGATGATATAAAGGTTTCTTCTCTCTCGCCCTATCGTGCGAGAGAGAAAAGTTTTAAAATGTCTAATTGGTCAATATTCATTCATTGTTATTTCACACAAAAGCCGATCCAACGAAATAGCACTGTTGTTTGCAATAATGAAGTTTAAACTTACAGAAGTTCTGCAAACTATCCAAACTCCCACCATTAAGGTAATCTTAATAGTTTTTTCTCCAATAATTTTATATATATTGAGATAACAGTGGCTCTAAACACATGAAAATGTCAATTTCACATATTAAATTGCAACCGTGACCAATTTACCACATGCATATAAGAAAAATTAACTGCAAAATGACATTCCTTAGCAGTGGTTAAGTCACATCAGTTGACAATCATATGATAGAAACATTGCAAAACATTGTCCACAATCATTTTTTCCGCGTCCAACCTTAATTAGCATAGAGTAGTTGATTGGTTGTGTGGTCCCTTTTAACATTGCAAAGTACTAGCATGATAACATTAGTTTTCAGACAAAGGATGACGAAAACATCAACTACATATATACACTGTACCAAGCTTAGTTTTGGGTGCGTTTGGGTAAACAATTTAATTAAGAGCTTATCACATAAGATCTTATCGCATGAGAGCTTATGTCATAAACGCTTAAAGAAAGAAAAAAAAAGAAAGGGACATGAGAGGATTCGGATTGTGAAGAACACAGAAAGGGTGTTTAGTGCATAAGCTCTTATAATAATTCTATAAGCTTCTCCTAGTGACTTATGAAAATAAGTCAAAAACTCCTTATGAGATGGCATAAGTTATTTTCATAAGCTCTGCCAAACACACTGTATAAGAGCTTATGTCATCAGATAAGTCAAAATGAGCTTAAATAAGCTCTTCCAAACGACACCATAATACAATGCTGTCTATTAAGGGAACTTATTCCAATAAAGGAGCTTATGTTTATAAATGCTGAAACCGGTTAAGGCCAGGGTTTTGAAAACCGGACCGGACCTGCCGGTCCGACCGGGAACCGGGACCATGGTCGGTCCGGTCAGTAGGAAAAACCGGTCATGCATTGAACCGGTGCAAAAACCGGAAAACCGGTTCAAAACCGGTAAAACCGGTCATAACCGATAGTGAACCGGCCTGAACCGGTTTTCTTAAAAAAAAAAAGAAAAAAATAGTATAAAAGGATTTGGATCATCCTAGTCAAAACCCAATTCTTTTGTTTTCTAACATATGTAGGCTGGTTGTAGATTTTGGGTTGGTTTTCCCTATGAAGATGATTTTAACATATATCTTTATATTTATTTAGTTTAATTTCAAAATAATAAAAATTGTGCTTAATAATTTTAGTTGTTATGTTATTTTTTTGTTTAATATTGTTATAAATATTATATTAAAAATTAAAATAATATTATTTAATTATAACCGGTTCAATCACGATTCAACCTCGGTTGGACCATTGAACCTGGAACCGCTGCCTTCACCGGTTCAATGACCGGTCCGGTTTTGTAAACCTTGGTTAAGGCAATAAGAGGGGAAGGCCAATATAACACCTTGCTGATTTTGGTACATCACATAGTGCCTCCTAGCTAGTTGTTCTATATAAAGCACTTAACACAAGAAAAACAGAAGTTAGAGAGGATAAAAGGCTGAGGGAAACGAATATGAGAAGGGAAAGAAAATAGGGGACAAGAATATATCCGCCTTGCACACTTTCTCCCAAAATGTCAATGTCCTCACCATCGAATATGCTTGCATAATACTCCCTTTGCGGTTGTTCTAAATTGGTTAACCAATTGAAATTTTTATAAAATGCATAAAATTTCTTTAAATTAAAAAACCAACTTTGTATGGATATTTAATGGTGGGAAGAATGAAATGGAATGAAAAAAGCTACTGTGTTATTGTTTGGATATTTTTTTAATGATAGGATTAACTAAATGACAAATTGGTTTCGTCTCATTCCGTCTCATATTTTTAAGAGAAGTACTATTAATATACTCTTTTTAACACACTAATTATTGAGTGAATTTTATATGAAATCCACTAAATAGAGTTGGTCTTATAAATGATTTATGACTCTACATGAAATTTATCGAATAACAAAGAATATGTTAAAAAGAATGTATTGATAACATTATTATATTCCTCATAAAGAAGAAAAATAGAAATATTGGATTGAATGATTCTATTTCATTTCATCCTATTCTAAGTAATTTTGAATGATTCTATTTCATTTCATCCTATTCTAAGTAATTCAAACAATAGAATTTAATATTATTCCATTCTATCTATTTTCATCCATCGAAACATAGCCAAACCTACCTAGATCTCACTATATTCACTCTAACTTAGTGTATAGTTTACTTTTGGTTTCTGCTAGGAAGAAAGGCTTTTTTTTTTCTTTTCTTTTTTTTTTTTTTGACTGAAAGAAAGGCTTAGTTGTATAGTTTAAGTTATGTAGAAAATCTTATATATTTAGAGTATTTAAGTTGGGTACACTAAGTCAATCATATTATTTATTAATAAACAATTATTATGAATAATTACTACAAATTAATTAATAATATAATTGAAGTAATACACTTACTTTTTTTTTTCGGTAGAATGTAGACAATAATTTCTCTAGGTTTTCATGTGATCTGCTTAGTTCTGCAATCCGCGCTCCATTTATAGTGACCTACAGAGGCTTCAATCCATCGTTAATACTTAATAGCGACTCAGTTAATCTTTGATCATTTTGCTATGAAAGAATATGGCTATTCTCAACTTAAAAATTCAATTTTTTTTTTTTTTTTTTTTTTTTGCATAGGAATACAAAATGCTTCGCATGGCAGCCTTCATTGACGGACCCAACGTCTACCCTTTTTCTTTTTTTTTATTATTTCCCTGGTTTTGTGGAAACTGAACAAATTCAATTTTATCCAATGAGTATTTTATAATTTTCAATTCTTCATCGGATATACTTGTTGAGATGGTTACCCATTTTTAATACTAGTCATTGCTGTTTTTTAATCAATCAACTGAATGGCTACAAAGTAATGGTGCATGGTTGCACCACAACTACTTTTGGTGCATGTTAGACAGCACTCTAAAGCCTGGATCTCATCGCAGCAATTGCAATTCTTGAATTCTAAAAATATCATCATCTTCTAACCATTAAAATGAGGAGGATTGTACACCGGGACGACGGTTTACGGCATGCGATACAATGCCACAAGTCAACATAATATAAAAAAGTAGAAGCAATTCTAAATTCTAAATTCAATACAATAGAGACGTGCTTAATAGCAGAGATCAATGAAACACAACTGTTCAATTTCTAAAAACAGCGCTTTTAAACATTTAATTGAAGTTCTAAAATGAAAAAGTAAAAGATTATTCACCATTAATATTTGATCGTTATTTAATTGCCTGCTTAAGTGACGTGACAGTAAATACAGATAGTAGATTTATAATACACCGTTACCTCCATTTAAGCCAGTTGGTTGTTACAAGGGAAATTATAAATCTAAAAATATCAAATGGGAAAACGGTAATCCCTGGATGGCAATTTCCCTCTCTCATTGCCAATTATATCATATTAATGCAAAATTATAAGTCCAAGACTGTTCAAATGGATGGATTTCTGATGCATCAATAACAAAATAGAGTACGTTACAATTGAAAGAGAAGTCATGACACGTGAAGATTTTGAATTTCAATCTGTAGCGATCTAAGTTTTTTGTCAATATTTGATAACTCTTCTTGGATCTCTGCTAGCTTGTTAAGTCTATTCTGCACTTGATCTTGGTAAGGTTTGCTAAGGACTTTCACGAAGGTATCCAAATTTCCTATGGCCTGAGTGAAATCCTTCTTCATGGCCTCCTCAAGTTCATATGCCAAGGTATCTGCTTTCCTTTTCACCTTATCTATCACACTCTGTCTACGACTTGGGAAATTTGATACAGCCAGGTACCTGAAGTTAGCAACAAGTCAACAGCCCAATCATGCAACCAATGAGAGTTATTTTTAACCATCGAACAAATTTTCAAATGACCAAAAAAGCATGTCAAGGCAATATAAGGTACATATGGCACTGCAAAAGATAATTTTTCGTATGCTTTCAACACCAGAAATATATGATATATATTGCAAAACAAAACGCAGTAAACTGATCAGTTTGTGAAGTTTATGCCTGATAACAATTATTAGGGTGCAAGAGTAGGATGATCATGAAGGAAGGTTCTGTAAGAGTGGGCTGATCATGAAGAAGGATCATGGATGTACTTGTTCCGGTTGTTGTAATAGTGCAGGTCAGCACAAAAGGTAGCTACATCGGAACGGTAACATTTTATTCTGACAAAAACTACAGCCTAAACTTTAAATATGTTTTCCATTTGAAAAGGGTGTTAAGATCCAAGTGTCATCGACTATCGACTATCATGCATGCACACATTTTGAAATACATTACAATCTAAGCAATAAAAAAGGAACTCAAATGAATAAAATACATTACCCGCCAGCAGAACAAATGCCAAGAGCAAGAAGATCTTCCAATGTGGTTGGCAGCACAGATGTCAGTAGCGAAGCAGATAAACCAGCCACACCTAATTGACCAAAAGTCCCTACAAACTAATTTAAAAGGACTACATTTTAGTTCAATCACAGTAAAACAACAACAACAACAATAATAATAATAATAATAAGATGCTAACACTTGGTTTACAAAAGCGAACAATAAAAATTTTACGACTCAGAAAGGTTATTCACTATAGTCAATAGGTTGCCAGGGTCAACAGACACTAAATAGGGCAATTTTGCAAAGATCACCAAAGCAACTTAATTAGAAAAAGAGAGCATTACTTCTCTTATTATATAGCTCCAAGCACTGTGACAAAATTTATTCTAAGGACCACATGATGACATTATTAAGTGGCACTCCAACCTTATAACCAAAAATGGATGACAAAGCAGCAACCTGATTAAATCACAGAGGTAATAATTCCTCAACTTTTCGACATGTCTATAATCATTCATGTAATTTCAACGCTCTTACGGCACCTGACTACTAGCACCACATTTGATAGGAAACAATTCCTATCTCAAATGCAGACATGAAATTAAAACACAAAAATGAAAGGAAGACTGTTTCCTGAATGAAATTGAAAGGGGGTTCCAGATATGAAGAGTGAAGACAGAAATATTAGAGCGAGATGCTCCCGGCAAGAAGACCCCCTAGCCCCAAGGTCAAAGCCGAAAATCAAATATCATCCACGCATACCCTGCTCCCAACATGAGACCTCCCATTTAACAGATTTCAGATCTGGTTTCTCACTCCAGCAAAAACTTTCCCCACCGAATTAGTGTTTGGGCTCAGCCTTCCCAACATTTGAGACCAATATCCTATCTATAGTTAACTACAACTCTTTCAGAATGTAAACCTAAAGGCAAAAGACTACACATCCTTCAAACTCACTGTTATCAGCTGATTCAGCTCTTCAACAATTTTATATTTCATCAGCTCTTCAAAACCAGCATATATATATTCTGCTAATGCAATTAATATTCCATCCATATATAAATAAGAAAATCAATAATCTTACCAGATTGCTTTATTGTGGAATATTCAAAAGAGGGGGGAGGGGGCATAATTAAGCATTTGGTCCCGAGGTTCACAAAAGTTTGATTTTGGTCCCCCGCTTAAAATTGCACCAATATTATGCATGTAGTTTTCAAATTGATACGATTATGTTGTTCTGCCAGTTTGTTCAATTGAGGTCACTTGGCCCATTGTTTGCTGATGTGGAGATAGTAGAGCCCTCCTTTTTCCTTTTAACTTAATGATGTGACTGTATTTTTGCTGATATAGCACAAATCCACATCAGCCCAATTGCCTTTGATTTAAGACTGGTCTGATGGAGGGATATAACTGAAATCGGCAATTGGAACTAGAAGGACCAGACTCCATAACTTCTGTCAAGCAAGGAAACCAAAAGTCCACAAAAGAAAAAAAAAAATTACTTCACAAAGAGTTCCAAACGTACCATCTCACGGACTTCTTGCTCAAATGACTTTGAAGATGCACTGCTGTTGAAATTTTCAATCACCTGACTGCCAGCTTGATCCACTTTCTTTAGCAATTCATATGTATCAAAATTCATCTGACTATTTTCACCAACCAATGAAGGCCATCGTTTTCAAAAGATTCCTTGCATAATCTCCCTTGTTGGGCATTCTTGGAACACAACCAATTTTCGTATTCTCCAAGTATTTTCTATGTTCAATCAACAGAAATCATTTTAAAATGTTACACATAATTTTCTAAACAGATAATCCAGCATTTATGTGATTTTATGTATTGGCCCTCTTGAGGCTATCTCAATCAAAATCAGGAAAAGGTTGGTAGTTGAATCATATTATTCTGATAGATGAAAGTAAACACGATTTGAATATTCAATAGTCCAGAGCTCAACTAAGATTGCAGACAATAAAAAGACAAAAGAAAACTAGGATCCTAAACATAATACAGTCAGAGAATAACCTGAGCAGCTGACACAGCTGGACCGATTATGTCATTCTGAATTCTTGCGGCAGCAGGCATTGTGTACTTTTCTCCTTTGAAAACATATGAAGCAATAATATCAAAGTTTGATAATAGCAGAGTAGCTTCAATGAGCTCCACCACACGTGATTTTGTAGTTACAATCTGTTAATTTGTATCAAGGAATATTTAAGAATATACAAATTAATACAGAAACAATTGTCCTGAATCAAAAAACTATGAGCTTTTCATAACATACCAAAGATAGAGTTTGTCTCCTCCAATAGAGGCTCTCAGTTTCCATATTTCTTGCAAAATCATTTACACTATTAACAACATCATTCACTGTAGTCAAGTCTTGCTTGGCATATCTGATGTCTTGTGTTACAAGTGTTTCACATGCAGAAATAAGTCTATCTGCAATTCCAATAGGTGTTTCAAGTTTGAGCCTCAGTCTGTTCATTCCAGGTGTTGTTGACCCATCCACAAAGCTATACAAGAACTTTTCAAGCTCATGGAAGCTGCTGGCACCATTATGAGAACTATAGACTGGTAGTTCTTCATTAAGTTTCCCAACATTAGAGGCAGCCAAAATTTTTGCTTCAAGAGCAGATCGAGCAGATACAGGATACAATATCACATCTTCAGTATTCAGCAATCTCTGTACGTTGTCCTTAATGAAGAACATTGCTTCCTCAAGCTGCATTGAATTGTGAATATATAAATGTAAATCTACTTTGGTTATTTCACCACAAAAGAACTACTTGAGACAATATCAGTATGACAATAACCAATATAAATTAAAAGACAAAAATAAACCTCACTAGTATTCTGATATATGTCAGCTTTGTTCAAAACGAATATCACTTTCTTTTTCCATTGCTGAGAATAACGAAGAAAAGCAATCTGAAAAACAACATCAAAGAACACGTCATACCCCTTCCCGAGAAATTATAACCGATACCAGACAAAAGAAACTTATGCCACATTACATTACAAAGATTACTGCTTATCAACAAAAAAAAATTACAAAGATTACTGACCGTACCTCACTTCCAGTCAAAGGGCGATCAGCAGAAACAACAAAAAGAAGTAAATCTGCACGGGTACAAATTCCTCTGTGAGACGCTGTTGTCTCTGAAGAATCACATTAGTTCCAGGTGTATCGACGATAGTCATCTGTTTTAGAAAGAATGAAAAAACTGCTGAGAGTACATCTAATTGAATACATAAAATTGTGCCAAGAAAGCATAATATTAGAAACTGTCTAATACACGTAATGGATGAGAGGATCTATAACAGAATTGAGAAAACTAGATGTTAATTGACGTACTTCTTTAAGGATAGGAGCAGGAAGGTAGCAAATATATTGACCATCGGGATGCCTTTCACAACGTTGTTCATCAAAATCTAAGTCAGTATGTCGTAAAAATGTGATCTCGTTAGTTGTTGGAACAACTCCATCTTTGAGATATTTTTCCCCAAGAATTGCATTAATCACAGTAGATTTACCAGAGTTGAATTCCCCCTGGTAATATCAAGAGTTCAATTAAGACAAAAGGCGTGATATCGTATCAAATAACTTTGGCACTCTGTAGCATGTCTATGAAGTCTATGTGGAAGGTCTATATAAAAAGCAGTTGATTTTGGCATCTCCCCCAATTTCCTTTTGGATTGGAAAGTTTAAAATGAATGGTAAAGAGGAAACAATCAAGCTGAATAAATCCAACTATTCATCCTAAGATGGAAGTTGGACAGTTCCGTTGATGATTGTATGGCAGCAACCAAGTCCTATTGTAATATCAAAATACAGGAATAATGTGCTATCCAAAAAACCAAACATGTTGCAATGTTTCAAGTAGAAAAACATGTACAAAGTAAATTGATCACAAACTTTATAAAAGACTCTCCTGAGGACAATTCTGAAGTTTGTATAGATAGAAGAACTGACTATTGCCAATAAGTGAACCATGAATCAATGCTCTAGTAGAATGCTTATATATGGAGGTAGTCAGAAATTCAGGTGTTTTAAAAGCAGAAGAGCGAGGAATGATTAGAACAAAAATTCACAGCAAGCATTTATTAGTTAAGTAGGTTCTAAATGCATTTAAAAAGATTTCCCTTTTGAAATTTAGAGATAATACCAATGTATATCCCAGGAACCAGAATTTGTTGAGATTCAGCACACAATTACCACTATAACCAGTAAAAATGGCTCATCAATTTGAGAAACTGCATCAGTAAGAAGTGAAACCTCCTCCATCTGTCATTTGAAAGCAATCCCAATTCAACGCAAAGTAAACAATGTACTGGTCAAAAAACATAATCATGAAAAAGAATTACTTCAAATACCAAATGTTTAATTAAAAGATCACCAGCGGTGCAGCTTTCTTGATAACTTTTATAGCTTCATTCAACACTGATCTCTCCATTTCTATTAACTGTTTCTCCCTATCCTCCAGTTTAATAAATCCAGCCAAAATCTCCTTTTTACTCTGAAAACCATTATCCACGTTCAACAATTTATGCTCATTGACATTCCTGCCATGATCCTCTCGCATATCATTTGCATACCCAGTGTCAAAAAGTTTGTGCAGGAAATCATCATCAAACAAACCGAAATTTCCCAGACTAATAACAAAACCACTAGCACCAGAAGTGAGTAAAGTGGAAGCCTCGGCATATGACATACTTTTTCCATGCGAAGTACATGTGACAAAAAGAGGTATCTTCACGTTCTGATATACAGAATTAACTTCGTGACTAACATGTTCCAGATCACGAGTGCCATATATAAGAAAATCTGCACCTTCAGACTTAGATGCATTTACTGCAGCATCTACAGTTTGTACAATCCTAGCCACCAAGGGAAGAACCACGGATTCAGATTTAGAATCCAACATTGTATTCCTAGCAACAACAGTAGGAAGACCTGAAAAGGACAGGAGAAACACATTACCTATGTCTGACCATTTGGAAGAAAAAAAAACAAGGAATTACCCCATATAAGAGAGCGAGAGGAGTAGATATTGACAATACAACCCTACATGAATGGTCAGTATTAAGACTATGTTTGGATGGATGGAATGAGATGGTAAAGACATCACCCCATTATTTGGAAGTTGCTTGAATAATTGAGTAGAGTGGTTAAGGATGGTAAACCCACCTAAACCTTCTATTTTTCATACCTTCCAAAGTCGGGGTATGGAATTTCCCCCCATTACCTCATTAAACTTCCAATGGTATGTTTTTACCTTTCCACTCAACTGCATTACTAACCACTTTATTACTAACCACTCCACTCCAGTGACAAATCTAGAAAACATCATGGAGGGGTCAAATATATAGCAAATATTTTTGCTAAAAATACTATGTGTGCACCTAATTTTACAGAATGCATCGAAGAGGGAGCGAGCATACCTCTAAATCCGTCAGTGATTAAAAAGTTATTAAAGGTAATGTGTTACATGCATTTATGTTTAAATCTTGACCATTGAAGCAAGATTCAACGAGATTCACATCACTCGTCTCTAGTGATAACACTCTTCTCTCACAGTGTTAATAATATGATGGAGTAGTAGAGAATATAATAGGAAGAAAACCTTGATCAGAGAGCAAAACCCCACTAGCAGAAGCAGCAGCAGCAATATCAACACGCTCAGCAACCAACAAATACGCACGCTCCCCGACCAGTGACTTCAAGATGCAAGCAGCCTCGTAAAGCCTCCCACCACTCGCATCACCGATGCCAGACAGCACCACGATCCCGACCCATTTGTTGGAGACAGCCTTGTCGATCGAATCCAAGACGCGGTGACCGCTCAAGACCTCGTGGGTATCCAATTGAAGGACGAGAGTGGGGGTCTTGATCTCGGGTCTCTTGTACCCGCCAGGGAACAGAGTCCGAGGCTGCTGTTTCTTCTGTGGTTGCGGGATGATGGGAGGAGTGCTTTGTTGGTTGTATTGGTCGGAGGCATTGGAAGGGGTGAAGAGAGAGATGATGGGTGGGCGAAAGGGAAGTAGGGAGCGAGAGAAGTGGGGAATGATTGAAGGGGAGAGGGAACAAGGGTGGGAGAGGACAGGTAGTAGTACCATGAAGCTTGATGATGATACTGTGTGTGTAGAAACAAGATTAAGTGTTTGAGGGAAAGAAAGAAAGAAAGAACGTAAGAAAGAAGAGAGTGAAGAGATTGCGTTATCTTATTGGGAGGGAGGAATGTCCCTCTGCGTCACTCAAATTGCATACTATCCCCTTCTCTTTTCAACTCAACCGCCACTGCACCAATCAAATTCACCCTCCACTTCCAATCTAATCTCAAATAATAAATGAGTAAACATTGTATTTGGTCTTGGCTGCCGTACGGTAGACAAATTATATTTTTGAAACGTGGTTTTCGGAAATAAATTTTCTTATATTTATATGTATGGGAATAGAGTTTTCTCATGTTTATAATTATCATTTACTAATTTTATTTCTGGGAATTTTTTATGTCTCGGAATAAGATTTTAAAACTTGTAACAAACATTGGAAAACTTTATTCCCGTGACAACATTCCCGAAAATAGTTTTTTAAAACTTGTATCAAACGCTACCTTGAATTTGTGAAGTAATATTAATTTGGTCCCCAAAATTATAGAATTTCTAAATTAGTTCCTGAAGTTATAAAACGATAGTCAACTTAGTTCCTTCGTTGAAAATTGTATGGACTAAATTGATTTTAAATTAGCACTATCGGTGACTTAATTGATATTGAGTGAGTGAAATGAGGGACCAAATTGATACTAATTTATCAATCAATAATATTTTTGGAATTTCGATAATTTCAATAATCAGGTTGATACTATCTTATAATTTAAGGGAGTGCATAGGATGTTTACTTTATATAATAAATTACATTCGTTAAGCCAAAATCAAATATATATTTATTTTTTTTTGGGATGAATGAAACCAAAATCAAATTTCACTGTAGTATATCATCGTTTAGAAAAGAAAAGAAAAAAGTTTTGCTTAGCTGTTTGAATAAAGAGATTGGTCTTTGGGGGTAAAGAAACTTTGGGAAAGCAAAAAATATTCATTTATGAGAATTCTTATTTCAATTAAATAATAAATTTATATAATTTAATTTTAATACTCTGTTTATGTAAATTCTTAAGGTAGCTATTATTGGAATTGATTACATAATTTTATATTTAATATCTCAAAATTTCACTATTTTTATGGATTGAAGTGGTATGTACTATTAATGTAAAAAGTTTTACATAAACATTCACTCTCATTTTGACATTTGTGCTTTCAGTTTAATAGCTAAGATGGAAACAACAATTAACAATATGTTAAAATATGATTGGATGTCTGTATAAAACTCTTTTATATTATTGGTATATAGAAATTAAACTAAATTTTTTTTTTACAAAATTTCTTACGTTGGGTATGTCAAAATATATAAAAAAAAAATGTATATGTATGTAATTAATAAACCACGTATTCGAAATGAGAAAAGGCAGGTAATTGCTTAGCTTTATCAGGAACTGCTGGTTCTCATACTCTCAGTGTGAAAGCAGAAAAATTAACGACCAACGATGGCCACACTTGCATCCTCACCTTCTTTGCTCTTCTCTTCATCCTCTTCCAACCTCCTTCCACTTTCATATTCTTCTTCACCGCGCCTTTCTTTCTCTTCTTCCCTTCATTCCTCCTCCTCCTCCTCCCTATCAATTTCTCCCACCATTCTAGCACACCCTTCTTCAAATTCTAGACGTTTTGCTACTCATGCTGCCTTCACCATCAATGCTAGTGCTGGTGAGAAAAAGAAAGTGCTCGTCGTTAATACCGACAGCGGTGGCCACGCCATAATTGGCTTCTACTTTGCAAAAGACCTTCTTGCTGCTGGCCATACTGTCACCATACTAACTGTTGGTGAAGAAAACTCAGCTAAGATGAAAAAACCTCCTTTTACCAGATTCTCAGTTAATGATCTTTATCTATATATATCTCATTCTGAATCTTAAAAAGATGTTTTTTACATTGCAACAATGCAAACATGTCTATGTTTGTTTATTTGTTTCTTTGTGTCCCTGTGTGGATTTAGCAACTTACATTGAATGAATACTGTGAATTCCAATCATTACTAAACGATCTTTTATGGGACTCAGGAAATTGTGAGTGCTGGAGGCCGTACAGTGTGGGGAAATCCAGCTGAAGTAGGGAGTGTTGTAGGAGGGGAAGGGTTTGATGTGGTTTTGGATAACAATGGCAAGGATCTTGAGGCTGTGAGGTTTGCTGTATATTTATTATTGTACACTGTGTTCAGTGCTAGACTTGATTTGCCTTCCTGGTTAACTCACACAGACACTGAGTTGTGGCATGCAACACATACAATTTGTTTTAGTTTTATGCTAGCATATATACTGCATTTGTTAGAATTCTTCTAAAGAAAACAGAAGACACTTGTTACTTGTCACACATAAGCAGGTGCAATATCTAAAACAGAAACCTTCACTTGTAGGCCGGTGATAGATTGGGCCAAGAGTTCTGGTGCCAAGCAATTCTTGTTCATCAGTAGTGCTGGAATCTACAAACCAACAGATGAACCTCCCCATGTTGAAGGGGTATGTTGAACTTGAATATCAGTATGCCAACTGCAATTAATATAAGCTAAAGTGAAAATCCGCTGTTGGAGCAGGATGTTGTGAAAGCAGATGCTGGTCATGTTGGAGTGGAGAAATATATTGAAGAAACTTTTGAGAGTTGGGCAATATTCCGGCCACAGTACATGATTGGGTCTGGCAACAACAAAGACTGTGAGGAGTGGTTTTTTGATAGTAAGTGCAAATTTCTTAAATTAAACCAGCTTTATTTTTAACCCTTTAATCCATATGAAACTGTGTTGCAAGATCTACACTTCTTGAAGATCCTATACTCATTGACATAGTGATATCCATTAAAAAAAAATTAATGTACTTTGTCCTTTGTAGGGATTGTTCGGGACAGACCTGTGCCAATTCCTGGCTCAGGATTGCAACTCACCAACATAGCTCATGTTAGGGACTTGTCTTCTATGCTTACTCTAGCTGTTGAGAAACCAGATGCTGCAAATCATAGCATTTTCAACTGTGTGAGTGATCGTGCAGTGACACTAGATGGAATGGCCAAGCTATGTGCTCAAGCTGCAGGGCGCCCAGTTAACATTGTGCATTTTGATCCAAAAGCTGTTGGAATAGATGCAAAGAAAGCTTTCCCTTTCCGCAACACGGTATTTGCATAATCTACTCTAAAACCTTATGGTATGATGCATGAATACGGGTATAGGATTCTAGCTTAACAGAAATCATTGAACTGATTATTAACGGTACAGGGTGGTAATACCACCTTGTTAATCAGTTTATTGATTTGTTTCAAAAGTAATGAATTCATGCTAAGAAAAATTTACATACTGTACAGAATCTCTTACTTAACACAAATGACTGAACTGATTAAAGCTCATCTGTTAGGCTTAGACCATGGAATTCTGGGTCCTAATATGCTGCTACACATTATACACTCTATGGACATTTTTCAAGTCTCAGTAATATAACCCTCTTGATTATTTCAGCCTAACAATTGATATAAGCTATGTATTATGCAGCACTTCTATGCTGAACCTAGAGCAGCCAAAACTAAATTGGGATGGCGTGCCACCACAAACCTCCCTGAAGACCTAAAGGAAAGGTTTGAGGAGTACATAAAGATTGGGAGAGACAAGAAGGCCATACAATTCGAGTTAGATGATAAGATATTAGAGGCCTTGAAAGTTCCAGTGCCCGTGTGATCCATTTTGTATCCAAAATGTATGAATATTGATTAGACAAGATTGTAAGATTTATTGTTACTCAAATAAAATGAGTGTAATAAAGAAAGTAATTTCTCTCCCTATTGACTAACATAAACCAACAAAAAAAAAACGTAGGATATCGTAAAAACCTTCCCAATCCAGTCCCAGTGTAATATCTAACTAAAACAGGAGAAGCAGTAATATTTTTAACTATAACAAGAGAAGCAGTGAATACTAGATCCATACAAACTGGTGTCAAATGCTTGACTGAAAAAATGACAACTAATAGAAGCTTAATCAAATTAAATATAGGAACCATGAAGGTAATATCTAGCAAGCTCTGCAGAGGAAAGTAGTAGAAAAAAAAATTGCTACGAATAGGTTTAGGCAGAAAATCAGGAGAAGAAAGGAGAAAGAGGGTAAGAGTTTTAGCTGAATGATATTCAATATAAGAACCTCGGAAATTCCCGTTGAAATGGACGTAAAATAACATTTCCATTCCAACCTGCACTTGGTCTTGCAACCCATCATTCCAATTGCTCACCAAACGGATAATGTTGATAAAAATATTTTTAGAAATAGCAGCATGACTTATGTTTAAACCCAGGGTTCTTCCATTGGTAGACCATCCATCTGTAAATCTTCGCTGAGATTTACTGTATACGCTAGTGTTAGAATGGAAAAAAAATCATAACCTTTTTTTCTGCCTAATAAAACAATACAATTATCAAATAAAATAAAATAAAATTAAAAAATAAGATAAGACTAAGTAGGTATGGATAGAAGTGTAAAAAATAAAAACCTGCTTAACAAAAAGCACAATTATAGGGTGGCTATAATCAACTTAGCTGCTATGCCCATAGCTTTCAGATAAGTTGCTTGCAATTGGTTTTGGTTTACGTTGTCTATTTGGCTGTAGCTTACAAGGCAAAACAACAAAAATGTGATGTAGTCCTGAAGTATTCAAACAATCTGCATATGGAATCAATATTCAATTGTAATAATATAGAAAAAGAGAGCAGAGATTTGGCAACTAATAACAAATTGCCAGAAAATAGAGCCTAAATTTCTGAAGCTGATACAATTTCTTGTCTTGCCAGATATATTGAGAGCAAATAACAGGTAAAATCTAAAATACAACAGATTAAAGCTAGCTATGTCTGAAACAAGCATGTCTGTCGAAAATATTAAATGGCCTACAATTAATTAATCTTAAGTAAACCTGAGTACTATGAATCTTCCTAAATCTCAAGGCCCTTCAATTTTGATTCCAATTCATCATTATCAGCATCTTCTTCAGCCTCCTCATCAAGGTCTTCTCCTTCAGGATCATTGTCATCCAAAGGACCCAGTATATCGGGAGAATTTTTAAATATATTCTTCAATTCATCGATCCCTTCATCAGATATGAAGTTAGCATTAATGTTTAGCAACTTAAATCCAGGTTTTTGCACAACAGCTTCAGCCAAGACCCTAGCTCCTGACCATGTGATCGAATTTGTGCTCAAATCAACTTCATTTAATTGGCCATGACCTCCTTCTAGTGCCTTGCTGATCAAAATTGCACCTTCATCCTTTAGTTCATTCTCAGACAAATTTAACTTGGTGAGGAACTGTTTTGATGATACACATGCAGCCAAAGAAGGAATGGCTTTTGCAGTAATGTCATTTCCAGCCATATCCAAAATTTCCAGCGAAGGTGCAGATTCCTTAAGTGCGGTAGCAAGAGCTTCTGCACCATCATCCTCCAAGTTCAAATAACTGAGGTATATCTCTGTAAGATCTGCAAATGCAGGAATTACTTTACTTAGAGCAACTCCAGCTTCCACACCAAACATATTGTCACGCAAGTCAAGCTTCTTCAAATGTGTACAAGCTCCAAGTGCTTCAGCCAGGGCAACTCCACCATCAGAGCCTACCCTAGTAGAAGAACACCGGAAATCTTCCAAAGCAAGAGAACGTTTCACAATTTCAGAAATAGCAATTGCTCCTTCATCACCAGTCATGTTGTTATGGAAATGAAGAACCCTAAGCTTGTCGGTGGAAGGAATCAATTCAGAAACTGCTTTTGCAGCTTCCTCTGATATACCATCATTCATCAAATAAAGCTCCTCCAAGTTATTTTGCGATTTTAGGAGTGACCGAAATGCCCTGACCCCCTTTTCACCCATGGCGTTATTTGACAGGTTCAGATGCCTTAAATTGCAACCTTCCAGTGCAGAAGAAAATATAGTCATCACTTCGAGTGCTTCTGCTTCTGGTCTTCCAGCAATAAAATCTGATAGATCTACTTCTTTCAGTTGATCCTTAATTGATATTAGGATAGGTTCAGCAACACGAGCAGCATCCAAGCCAAAGCTTCTATTGCTGAAACAGATCCTAGTATAAGAGTTTGGTCCCTTCAATGGTTTCAAAAGTTCTGCAGCTTCCTCCCCATCAATAAAAGCTCTGCGACCCCCAGATATGTCAAAAACAGTTTCACCAATTGCACTAGCCTTTTCAGGTATGAACTCTCCGCCCTCCTTCACTCTTGGGCCTCTTTTCAAAACCTCCAACATGAGCTTACTTGATTCCTTAGCATAAATTTGCACAGCAGAACTCCCATCACCATCAGGTTCCTTCTCAAAGTGTTGGGTCGCAGTAGCAAAAGCTACATCCTCAATTTGCTTTGCGTCCTCCTCAGCCTCTTCTTTGCTAAGCAGTCCATACTTTCTAGAGAAAATGGATGGATTTGTAAGGTTCTTGGTCATTCGTTCGACAAGCATTAGCCTAGTACTCTGGCTAGGGGGCCATAATTTGATTGAAAGTGGACGATGTTGGTATGCCTGTGCTGTAGAATCCATACCAAGGCAACCTGAAAACAAGTATAGCGACAACATTTACATGTGTTTGAAAAAGCATTACATTTCACCAGTACTAGAAGACAATAGGAAAGAAAAATGCTTACGGGTGCCTCCTTCCATTACATTCTACTACCAAAAAAAAAAACAGCTTATGGAAAACGACAATTATAAATTGTATATCATCAAATCTACTCTTGAACCAAAGCAAAAATTTAGGGTAACTCTCACAACATGAGAAACAACATTCAGGTTTGAGGCACTGGTTAGACAACAAAAGCAACACACCCCGATCATAGACAGACAGAGTAATGATGTCATAATAAGTCACATGATTTTGGTAATACTTGCCTTAGTCAGCAACAAACTTGTCGACATAAAACCAAGCATGTGATCAAAATAACCATCATATGCATATTAGGATAATGTGTTGCGAAAACCTGGTATTAATCAGCACAAAGTTTTTTATAAAATCATAAATTCTGTATGTCAATGGCCACAGCAAAAAATCAAAATAGAAGAACCATAATATGCATATTATGATATATATACTTGCAACAATTGGGTATTAATGAGAACAAAAAATCTAACCAAAAAAAAAATACCTTTAATTGGTATAAGTTAATAACGACGCATAAAATCCAAAAATTAAAATAAGATTCTGACTTCATCAGATAAAACATACCACGCAGACCAGAGAGAGTCACTTAAATACTAAAATGACAACTAATATGAACTCCATGACATAGCACGGACCTTAAAAGGTATAGATCCGTTGTTTCAAAATCTAAAGCGAAAAGTTTAAATATTAATTGTCACTTGAAATAAGGAACAGGGAATAAAATTACAAAGATTCAATTGGGGAAACAGATAAAAGTGTGTTCCCTGAGTACTCATAAACAGTATCCAAATAGTTAAACTTATAAGGAGGAGGAAAAACCCGTGAATCCGAACATTGCTTCATTTGAGATAAACAAAAAAAGGGCAAAAAAAAAAACTATAACCCTCGACAGAACAGAAAGTAATAATAATATAACAACATTATCCAGAACAAACAGAGGAGAGAAAGAAACGAGGACGGAATCAGTACCTGAGTGAGAATGCGAGATTACGAAGAGGAACAGCGGAAAACCCTAGATAGAGTGTAAAGCAGCGGGGATAAGTTATTTGAGAGAGAAAGATAGGATAAAGATTTTGATTTTGATTTTTGTTTTTTGGGAAAATCGAGAACTTTTGATGATAATTGGACAATTGGTTAGAGGCCTTTTATGGGGGTACTGGGTTTTGGTGGAGCGGCGAAAATAAATTAAAACTAAATTAATGTTTTGGATCGAATTTTCAAATTAAAAAATTATGTATGTATGTATGTATGCAAATAGGAGAAGCGTGCGTGACTGCGTGTGGAAAATTGGAGGGAAATGATGAAAACTGCGATGAATCATTGAATCCAATCCTACTTTTAAAATACCACCGACTCACGTCGAAAGTTGAAACCCCAAGCGTGGGTTTTACGCTTCCAATTGGCTTTCTCATATGACAATTATAACCCCCTATTCCCGTTGTATACTTGTATTTACGATACCTGACTTCTTTTGTCTTGGGCCTGGGTGATTCTCCCAGGAGCTACTACATACATCCCCACACATACACGTCTATCATCACACATTTAATTTTAAGGTTAAAGTAATATTTTGGTTCCTATACATGACACGAATTCTCGATTTGGTCCCTATACATAAAAAATTATTAAAATGGTCCATATACGTACAAAAAGTCTCCATTTGGTCCCTGCCGTACAAAATTTTAGGGACTGGTTTGATAATTTTTTGCTAGTATAAGGACCAAACGGGTAACGTATAGGGATCATTTTAATAATTTTTTATGTATAGGGACTAAATCGAGAATTCGTGTTACGTATAGGGACCAAAATGTTACTTTAACCTAATTTTAATGTATGAAATGACATTTTCACCCCCTTTGAATTTCAAAAACCCCTCATCTCCTTCAGGAGCCTCGTACGCGTATGCACCCCCCACTCCCAACACTATCTTCCTTTCCTCTCTTCTGCTCCCATAACAATCTTTCCTTGTGATGTAACCAAGGTCGTTCATGAGAGTTTGGATGTCCTGTGCGAATTGAAAAATTGATCTTTTTTAAAATAAGCCGAATTCAGTGTGTGTATGTATTAATTATCAAAAACGCATAAAGAAGTGCAAAAAACTAACCATTAATTATTTTAATACAATCTTAATTGAAACAAAATATGACCAAATAAAAGGAAAATATTACAGTAGTAAACTACAATAGTCATTTTAAAAAACTTGGGCCCTCAAGTAAAAAATTTAACAATATAAAATTTTATTTTAATATATACATTAATTGAGTAAAAAAATACATTAATACATATATATTAAGTAAAAAAAATTGGTGCCCACTAAAAAATGGGACCCTGTGCGGTCGCACCACCAAATCATGCTCAGGGTCACCACTGGATGTAACTAATGAACTAAAGTCAACAATACTTGCAGGATTATGAAGCTAACATTAGACCTCTCTTCTGTGATTTTCCTCCATGCTCAGAGTCTCCTTCTCCGGCCATCAGACCCAGACATAGTCCCCGCGTCATTTTTCTCTCTGTCCGACCGCTTTATCTCTATTCGGCCTTGTTCCTTGAGACCACCATGTTGCGTCTGGGTGGAGGTGTGAGCAGTGAGTTTGAATTTGAAAGAGTAGGGAAGTTTGGAAAGGAAGAGATGGCCAGATGGGTGTGTGTTTGCCAAGTTTATTGTTTATCATTAAATGGGTTAATGAGAGAGATCAGATTAACGTTCCAAATTCTCTGTTTTTCTTAGGATTTATTTGTTTATTTTAAATAAATATTGGAGCGAGGGAAAACTTTACATTAACATGGATTTATTTGTTTCTTTCACACATTAGCTTTCATTATTGAGTTTTTTTACGGAGGGAGATGAGATGGAAGAGGGGGTGGAAGGAGATAAGAGAATAGAGGGGGGTGGGGGGTGATTTTTAATGTCAAGAGGGAATTAATTAGAGTAGACAGATCTCTTAAGGGTAATTTAGTAATAAAAAGAATAAAAGTTGTGTGGGGGTGGGGGTGGATGTGCATGTGTGGGAGTATAGATAGCAGCTCCCATCTCCTATGGCATGGGTATCGATTTGATAAAGGAACTAAACATTATCAACCGGCGATGAAGCTATTTTTTTAGAGATTGTCCCCTCTCCAAGGTAGCTCAGTTTTAGGATTCAAAGGCTTGCTCGGGATATCATCAGAAGCTATAGTGTTGATCTGCCCCTATGAGGTAGACATAGTTCAGAAACAAGTAACTCTCACATTGTTTGGAAGTATCCTCCAGAAGGAAGGTTAAAGTTCAATTGTGATGGAGCGATGAATGGTGATGGGCGAGCACTTGTGGTGGTATTATGAGAAACCACAATGGTGAAGTTGTGTTTTTCTTTTCTAAAGACCTAGGTATGTGTTCAGTGGTGCATGAAGAACTTGTTAAGTCTCTAAAATGTTTGTTATGCATTTCCCTAAGTTTTGATGAAAAATAAACATTGGTTAATGATTTAATTAACCTTCATATTGGTTGCTGACCTATCTATTGAGTGTGCAGATTAATAAAACAATAGAAGCAGACGTCCAACAAAGTGTAACAATCAGACGTCCAACAAAGTGAAACAAGCAGACGTCCAACAAAGTGTAACAAGCAGACGTCCAATACTGTAGTGTTTGTAGCGCACGTCCAAAACACAAGAGAAAGAAACCCGCGTCCAATAAAAATATCAGAAGGCCGCGTCTAATAAAAAGTATTAGAAGGCCGCATCTAACAAAAAGTATCAGAAGGCCGCGTCTACTAAAAACAACAGAAGGCCGCGTCTACTCAAAGTATCAGAAAAACCCGTCCGGTGAGGTATCAAAATTATCCGTCCAATGACGTGGCACTTGGAGCACGTCCATCAAAATATCAGAAAAGACCGTCCAGTGAGGTATCAAAATGGTCCGTCCAATAACGTGGCATATGTAGCTCGTCCATTAAGGAAGCAGATGGAGCTCGTCCATTAAGGACGGAATGTATCCGTCCACTGAAGAACAAGAGACTCTCGTCCAGTAGAGTGACTGAGACTCTCGTCCAGCTGACTAACTGAGACTCTCGTCCACCAGACTAACAGAGGCTCTCGTCCACTAAAGGTGACAGAAGCTCTCGTCCACTAAAAGTAACAGAAGTGCTCGTCCACTAAAGGTGACAGAAGCGCTCGTCCACTAGTCTTTGGACTTGTTGAGTCCTTAATATGGAGCTCGTCTACTAGCCCGAATGAAAACTCAAATGACTATATGGACGTGATTATTTTCAAGATGGAAGCACTTATCTTATGATCGCGAATTCTTTAAGGATTATCAAAATCTTGGTTCAAGAACCAGAAAGAGACTTGAAGCCTTCTCTCCTACTCAGTTTCACGATTATCAAGAAAAGTCAGAAGCTACTCTCTCAAGCAACCTTGGAAAATCAAAACCAAAGACCAGTTAAAGAAGGCTTCCAACGTGCTTTATTCCCTAGTACCTCTGGTCCTTAAACAAAAAGAGAAGTGTACTCAAGAAAGTAAAAAAGCTCTGCTTCAACTTTGATATGGTTGTAGCACGATGAATAAAACCATGATCCTTCATGTTAGAATACAACCAATGACTATATTGCATTAATGGCTGCCCAGAACGACTCTATTGCATTAATGACTACTCAGAACGACTCTATTGCAATTAATGAAGTTCTGCTTGAAGCCAACATCTGAGAGGATGTCTCTAACGGATCCTAAATGCTTGAAGACCATAAATACAGAAGTCATTGAAGATGAAGAAAGAGAATACACATTGCATTAAAAACACCATTACTCTGAGCATTTATTTCTTCATTATTTTATTATTTATTCTTCAATCATTTTGAAGTTATTACGCAGACTTTCCTGAGCCTTACATTTAAACCACTCTGAGTGTTAGTGAAAGATCTGGCTGTGAGAAATTGTATTTATTACAAACCAAATCTCTCAAACAAACCCAAGTCAGCCTGAAAAGGCTAGGTGTGAAAACAATACTTGTCTTGAGCCTGAAGAGGCTAGGTGTGCAAATAATACTTGGGTCTGTAACCTTATCAGTTATAGTGGATAAATCTTGGTGCTGCCAAGGACTGGACGTAGCACTTTGATTTGAAGAGTGAACCATGATAAATCACCGTGTCAATCTCTCTTCCTATAAACTCTTTAATTGCTTTAGTTTTTCTTGCATCTGTCAAGTGGTGTGTGTGCAATAGTCACCCGTCCATCCTGTATTCTTCCACTCATCCAAAGCTGGCTTTCTGTTTGCGAAAAGATTTCAGCTTTGCTTAAATTCTGATAAACACAATTCAACCCCCCTTCTCGTGTTTATAGTTGTCTATTTCAGTTGGTATCAGAGCTCAGCCTCTGGGTTAAGCATCTAACAGTGTAGAGGTAAAAGGTCCTGAAGAATAGACATGACGGCTGGAGCTAGTACAAGTGGAAGTCATCAAACTGAAGGAGCCTCCCTAACCAGACCTCCTTACTTCAATGGAGAAAATTACAACTACTGGAAAGATAGATTTCAGTGGTTTATTCTATCCACAAACTCTGATCTTTGGGATGTCATCACAGATGGTCCATTCATTCCCAAGAATGATGATAACACTGACAAACCAAAAGCTCAGTGGACTACTGCAGAAAAATCAAAATGAGAGCTGAACCACAAAGCCAGATACAACATCATTTGTACTCTCAGTCTGGAGGAGTTTGAGAAGGTATGTGCCTGTGACTCTACAAAAGAAATATGGGACACCTTAGCTGTCACACATGAAGGAACAGCAAAGGTCAAAGAGTCAAAGATTGCCATACTTGTTAGAAAGTATGAACTATTCATCATGGAGGAAGGAGAATCTGTTGCTCAGATGATATGAAGATTTCAAACTATCATCAACAGTTTAAAATCTCTTGGCAAAGTCTATACCAATGTTGAGAAGGTTGGTAAGATTCTGAGAAGTCTACCTAAACAGTGGAGATCTTTGGTCACTGCTATCTCCCAAGCCAAGGATCTCACTACCTTGACTATGGATGAACTTCTTGGAACACTCACTGTGCATGAGCAAGAACTTGGAGATGAAGTTGCACCAAAGAAGGGCAAGTCAATTGCTCTGAAAGCTGATCAAAAGTCAGCAAAAGGTTCCAAGGCTCAAGGCGGATGAGTCATCCAAGTGATGCCGACCTCATCGTAACCTCGAGGATTCTCGAGAGTGATGAAGAGTTGCCTCTCCCGACCAGGACGATAAAGCTTCTCCTACGTAAAAAGAAGTTCGGGAGGGGATAGGCCATTCAGAAGGTCCAACAAGTACAAGAACTTCAAAGAATCCACCTCAACAGACAAAAGTCCAATTGTTTGCTATGAGTGCAAAAAAGCCCTGGTCACTTCAAGGCTGAATGTCCTCAACTCAAGTAGGCCCTTTTAAGAAATTCTTCAAGAAGAAGAAGAAAGGAATGATGGCTACTTGGGAGGATCTGGAGTCAACATCTTCCTCGATGAAGAAACCGAGGAAGAAGCCAATCTGCTTTGATGGCCAACACCGAATCGACTCGATGATGAGGTACATCCCGACTATGAGGAATTACTTGATGCTTATGAGGAGTTGTTGGAGAAATCCAACCGCTTATCTAAAGCCTTCGAATACCTCAAGAGAAAGTATGTAAAGCTCACCAGTGAGCATAAACAGAAATCTCAAGAGTGCGAGAAGTCAAGGTTAAAGAGGACAAGTGGAGCCAAGACTCGAAAAATCTAATGAAGCTAAGATCTCAAGTGAAACATCACCATCTCAAGAAGTTGAAAAACTCCAACGAGAAAAGTGGAAGAGCTCACTTCTGATCTTGCCAAATTTGTTAATGGTAGAGACAATCTGACTAAGCTACTTGGCATTCAGAAGCACTCTCTTAACAAAGAAGGTATTGGATATGTTCATCAGACACATCATAAAGTATCAACTAAAGCTTCTAAAGTATCTGTTAAGCCAACTGTAACCAAATCAACACCTATTTGTAACTTATGTGGAAAAACTGGGCATGTTATGTCTAAGTGTATCCATAAGAAGATAAGGAAGTCTTTACAGACTCCTAGAACTAACAGAAAAGGACCCAGAAAAATATGGGTACCTAAAGATTAAATAATTTTTGTTGCAGATGTCCTCAACAGGACAAAGAAAACACCACTGCTGGTACCTGGACAGTGGCTGCTCGCGACATATGAGAGGAGAAAGGTCTATGTTCCTAGACCTCCAAGTTAAGAAAGGAGGACACGTTGCCTTCTGAGGAAATCAGAAAGGGAAAGTTATAGGTATTGGTACTATTGGTGGTAAACTCCCTCTTCCCTCTATATCTAATGTTCTTATGGTTAAAGGATTAAGACACAATTTACTTAGCATAAGTCATTTATGTGATGATGGTTTTGATGTTTCCTTTACCAAGGATGTATGCATAGTTAAAGACTGTAGTGGCAAAACCTTCTTTTCAGCTAAAAGGCAACAAAATCTTTATAAGATTGAACTGTCTGATCTCTCAGATCAAAGTGTAACCTATCTGATGTCTAAAGAGGATGAAAGATGGTTATGGCATAAGAAACTAGGACATGCTAGTATGAAACTAATTTCTGAATTAAAAAGGAATAATCTCGTGAGAGGATTGCCTGATATTAGCTTTAAGAAAGATGTCTTGTGTGATGCATGTCAGAGAGGTAAACAGATAAAATCAAATTTCAAATCTAAAAACCAAGTATCAACCTCTAGACCTCTTCAGTTGTTACACATGGATTTGTTTGGACCAGTTAGTGTTGCCAGCCTGGCTGGAAGAAAATATGGATTTGTCATAGTTGATGACTATTCTAGATACACATGGGTACTCATCCTAACATAGAAGGATGAGTCTTTTAAGGTGTTTCAGTATTCTGCAAAAGAGTACAAAATGAGCAGGGTTTCTGTATTTCTACCCTTAGAAGTGATCATGGGGGAGAATTTGAAAATGAGCAGTTTAGACAGTTCTGTGAGGAGAATGGAATCTCTCACAATTTCTCTGCACCTAGAACTCCACAGCAAAATGGAGTGGTTGAGAGAAAGAACATATTTCTGCAAGAGATGGCTAGATCTATGCTCAATGAAAATAATCTCCCTAAGTACTTCTGGGCAGAAGCTGTAAACACTGCTTGCTATGTACAAAACAGAATACTTATTAGGCCTTTTCTAAAAAGGACTCCTTATGAATTGTGGAAAGGAAAAAGCCCCAACATATCTTATTTTCATACATTTGGATGTGAATGTTTTATTCTGAATACCAAAGATAATCTTGGAAAATTTGATTCTAAGGTAGATAAAGGTATTTTCGTAGGTTATTCTGAAAAGTCCAAGGCTTTTAGAGTTTACAATTCAAGAACTTGTATTATTGAAGAATTTGTTCATGTTAAATTCAATGATGGTTTAAAGATCGATAAAGAACTATCGTGATCTAGAAGATGATCTTGCAGGTCTTGATATAAACAAGCCGTAAAGTCAACAACCGGATCCGACCAAAAAAGAACCTCGTGCTCGAGGCCGAAAGACAAGTGGAATGACCGACTAAATGAGACAAGTCAAGATCTTCATGATGATCTCAATAGGGATTGGAAGTTCAACACTCATCATCCTAAGGATCTTATTATTGGAAATCCTTCTGAAGGAGTAAGAACCAGATCCACATTAAGAGAATCAAGCAATGTGGCCTTTATTTCAGATTTGGAGCCTGAACGCATTGAAGAAGTTCTTGAGGATGAAAGCTGGATTCTTGCTATGCAAGAAGAACTTAACCAGATTCACCGTAAATGATGTCTGGACTCTTGTCTCTAAGCCTAAAAACAAGTCAGTTATTGGAACAAGATGGGTCTTCAGAAACAAATTAGATGAAGATGGTAAAGTTGTCAGAAATAAAGCAAGGTTAGTAACTCAAGGCTATAACCAACAAGAAGGTATTGATTATACTGAAACCTTTGCACCTGTAGCTAGAATAGAAGCCATACGCATTTTAATGTCATATGCTGCACAACACCAAATTACCCTATTTCAAATGGATGTAAAAAGTGCTTTTCTAAATGGTATAATTGAAGAAGAAGTGTATGTTAAACAACCCCCTGGTTTTGAGGATACTGATAAATCAGATCACGTTTTCAAACTTAAAAAGGCACTATATGGTTTGAAACAAGCACCTAGAGCATGGTATGATAGACTAAGTTCTTTTCTCATGCATAATAGTTTTCCTAGAGGACAAGTAGACACTACTCTGTTCAAAAAATGCTCTAAAGAGAACTTTATTATAGTTCAAATATATGTTGATGATATTATTTTTGGAGCAACTAATGAAAAGTTATGCAAGGAATTTTCAAATCTAATGCAAGCTGAATTTGAGATGAGCATGATGGGAGAATTGAAGTTCTTCCTTGGATTACAAATCAAGGCACAAGTGATGGAATTTACATTCATCAACAAAAATATACCAAGGAGATACTCAAGAAATACAAAATGGAAAATGCAAAGCTCATGAAAACCCCTATGCAACCCAATGCAAAACTAAGCAAAGATGATGAAGGTAAAAAGGTAGATCAAACTGTCTACAGAGGTATGATTGGGTCTCTACTGTACTTAACTTAAAGAAGACCTGACATTCAATTTAGTGTCTGTATGTGTGCTAGATTCCAATCTGATCCTAGAGAATCTCATCTTAAGGCTGTAAAAAGAATATTTAGATATTTGCTTAGAACTACTAATCTTGGTTTGCTGTATTTAAGATCAAAAGAATACAGATTAGTGGGATATTGTGATGCTGACTTTGCTGGAGATAGAATATAAAGAAAAAGCACCAGTGGAGGTTGTCATTTCATTGGAGCAAGTTTAGTCTCATGGTCAAGCAAGATGCAGACAAACATTGCCTTGTCTACTGGTGAAGTAGAATACATCTCTGCTGCTAGTTGCTGCTCTCAACTCTTACGGGTGAAACATCAACTTGAGGATTACTCTATTTATGAACATAACATATCTGTATGGTGTGATAATTCCAGTGCTATATGCTTAACTAAAAATCCAATTCAGCATTCTAAGGCTAAGCATATTGAAATCAAACATCATTTCATTAGGGATTATGTTCAAAAAGGCATCTTTGATATTAAGTTTGTTAAAACTGAAAATCAATGGGCTGATATTTTCACTAAACCCCTCGCAGAAGAAAGGTTTTTATTTATTAGAGATAATCTAAACATGCATTGCATTGTTGAATGACATGTCTGAATGTTAAGCTGTCTATGATAAATCTATCATTACTCCTATATACATGTTCTTTCAACTAAGCATTAGTTCAGGGGGAGTAATGATACAATAGTTTAAGTGGAGTATGTCTAACCCTTTTTGATAAAACACATAAATAAAACTTGATAACCCTTTTTGATGTTGACAAAAGGGGGAGAAAGGGATAAATAAATAGGGAGAATGGTGGGAGAAATAGAATGGGAGAATGAATATGATATGACAATTTCAACCTGTCTATA
This sequence comes from Sophora flavescens, assembly GCA_030762895.1. Taxonomy (NCBI): domain Eukaryota; kingdom Viridiplantae; phylum Streptophyta; class Magnoliopsida; order Fabales; family Fabaceae; genus Sophora; species Sophora flavescens. The sequence continues at coordinate 140,856,970 of CM061067.1, forward strand.
TATAGATGCTATTTTCTTTGTTGATATTTTCTGAGGTTCATTAAATCATCTCAATGTTTGTCATCATCAAAAAGGGGGAGTTTGTTAAGTCTCTAAAATGTTTGATATGCATTTCCCTAAGTTTTGATGTAAAATAAACATTGGTTAATGATTTAATTATCCTTCATATTGGTTGCTAACCTATCTATTGAGTGTGCAGATTAATAAAACAATAGAAGCAGACGTCCAACAAAGTGTAACAATCAGACGTCCAACAAAGTGAAACAAGCAAACGTCCAACAAAGTGTAACAAGCAGACGTCCAACACTGTAGTGTTTGTAGCGCACGTCCAAAACACAAGAGAAAGAAACTCGAGTCCAATAAAAATATCAGAAGGTCGCGTCTACTAAAAAGTATCAGAAGGCCGCATCTAACAAAAAGTATCAGAAGACCGCGTCTACTAAAAACAACAGAAGACCGCGTCTACTTAAAGTATCATAAAAACTCGTCCAGTGAGGTATCAAAATTATCCGTCCAATGGCGTGGAACTTGGAGCGCGCCCATCAAAATATCAGAAAAGATCGTCCAGTGAGGTATCAAAATGGTTCGTCCAATAACGTGGCATATGTAGCTCGTCCATTAAGGAAGCAGATGGAGCTCGTCCCATTAAGGTCGAAATGTATCCGCCCACCAAGAACAAGAGACTCTCGTCCCAGCGAGACTAACTGAGACTCTCGTCCACCAGACTAACAGAGGCTCTCGTCCACTAAAGGTGACAGAAGCTCTCGTCCTCTAAAAGTAACAGAAGTGCTCATCCACTAAAGGTGACAGAAGCGCTCGTCCACTAGTCTTTGGACTTGCTGAGTCCTTAATATGGATCTCGTCTACTAGTCCGAATGAAAACTCAAATGACTAGATAGACGTGATTATTTTCAAGATGGAAGCACTTATCTTATGATCGTGAAATCTTTAAGGATTATCAGAATCTTGGTTCAAGAACCAGAAAGAGACTTGGAGCCTTCTCTCCTACTCGGTTCACGATCATCAAGAAAAGTCGAAAGCTACTCTCTCAAGCAACCTTGGAAAATCGTAACCAAAGACCAGATTCTGAGAATGCTTCCAACGTGCTTTATTCCCTAGTACCTCCGGTCCTTACACAAAAAGGGAAGTGTACTCAAAGAAAGTACAAAAAGCTCTCTGCTCAACTTTGATATGGCTGTAGCATGATGAATAAAGCCATGATCCTTCATGTTAGAATACAACCAACGACTCTATTGCATTAATGACTGCCCAGAACGACTCTATTGCATTAATGACTACTCAGAACGACTTTATTGCAATTAATGAAGTTCTGCTTGAAGCCAACATCTGAGAGGATGTCTCTAACGGATCCTAAATGCTTGAAGACCATAAATACAGAAGTCATTGAAGATGAAGAAAGAGAATACACATTGCATTAAAAATGCCATTACTCTGAGCATTTATTTCTTCATTCTTTTATTCTTTATTCTTCAATCATTTTGAAGTTATTACGCAGACTTTCCTGAGCCTTACATTTAAACCACTCTCTGAGTGTTAGTGAAAGATCTGCCTGTGAGAAATTGTATTTATTACAAACCAAATCTCTCAAACAAACCCAAGTGAGCCTGAAGAGGCTAGGTGTGAAAACAATACTTGTCTTGAGCCTGAAGAGGCTAGGTATGCAAATAATACTTGTCTTGAGCTTGAAGAGGCTAGGTGTGCAAATAATACTTGAATCTGTAACCTTATCAGCTATAGTGGATAAATCTTGGTGCTGCCAAGGACTGGACGTAGCTCTTTGATTTGAAGAGTGAACCAGGATAAATCACCGTGTCAATCTCTCTTCCCTTAAACTCTTTAATTGCTTTAGTTTTTCTTGCATCTGTCAAGTGGTGTGTGTGCAATAGTCACTCGTCCATCCTGTATTCTTCCACTCGTCCAAAGTTGGCTTTTTGTTTGCGAAAAGATTTCAGCTTTGCTTAAATTCTGATAAACACAATTCAACCCCCCCTTCTCGTGTTTATAGTTGTCTATTTCAGAACTTTGGGCAATTTATCGGGGGCATTAAGCTTGCTTGGGATAGAGTGTAAGAATTAATGTCTCATGTGTGTGACAAATATTAGTGGTGGTTTAATATTTGAATGAAATGACATATTGTTTAATATTTCAATGAATGGTTATGACTCTTAGGAAGGAGTCTTATGAATGAAATGATGTATTGCTTAATGGAAGCAATTATAAAAGGAAGGAAATGAAACATTTCCCTATCTCTGCCTAGAAAGAAAGTCTCCTAATTTCCATCAAAGTTAGAGGCATAAGGAGGAAGGGAAGGGATAGAAGAGTTTCCATTGTTGATTGAAGTTCAAGCAAAGAAGTATTAACATTTAAGCATGGAGAAAGGTTAGTGTTTCTATTCATCCTATTAGTGAAGACTATGAATTCTTAAGATCCTTATTAATGGCTCATGTGTGATAGAGTTTACATGTGGTATCAAAGCACGTGCTAGGGAATTTATAGTTTTCCATTGATGATGTTTGAATTCCTAATTTGCATGAACCCTAATTATGAAAATCATGATTTTAAATTATGATTTTCCGCTGCACTTATTGATGTTTTTTCGGTGCTACTGTGAATGAGAAGGGATCAAAGGAATGATAGTATATGTCTTTTGTCCTATGTGAATGAATTGCATAATCTTCTTGTACTTTCTCAATTCGGGACCGTGATGATTGATGATGCTTCCCCGTACATTTTCATTTTGCATATATGAATTGCTTCTAATTTTTAAATGCTTTTCAAATATCATCTATTTGAATAAAGTGCTTTTCCTGTATGTAATTTCAAATACCGATTTTTGAAACCAAATGTACTGTTCACGGAAAATGAAGTCTCCCGTGCATGAACTTTTAAGAATGAAAGACAAAGATATATTGTCTATTTAATTGTAATGGTATTCACGTCATGTACATAGATGGTATTGAATTGAAATCAATATGCTTAGAATGTGGAATTTTATATTCCTGAATTATTGTGAAGTATGTATTTTTGGAATTAAGTGTATGATAGATTTGTTAATCGCCAAAGCGGTCAAATATGAAAGTTTATTTAATTCCAAATGAATGATAATTTATTTCAATTACCCATAGAATGTGATGCTATAAATGACATGATGATTGTTAGTTTATGGGTAAATTGAAGTTCATTGTTATAAGGCATTTATGGATCACCCAGGGGTTGATTAGTTGTTCTTATAATTAATGGACATGATTGATGGTGATGTGAATGTACTATTAGTTTTATTTATATGTCCAAAGATAGTAAATATTTCTAGTTAGTGCATATTTCATTGCCTAATAATGTTGACTGTATTAGCATCATTATGTTTGTTGTGCATTGATGTATCACCCAAAGGAGAACATGAATGTGCATTGAATGTTTAATGTTTATTGTCTAAATTTGATTGTATGTTATTTTATGACTCAAAGCATTAATGTGAAGCATGTGTTAATTGCAGTATCTGTTCCTATGTCTTTACATTCGCATGCTACGTCTGTTCCAACATTTAATGGGCTAAACTTCTCTGAATGGAGTGAACAAATCCAATTTCACCTTGGTGTAATGGATCTTGATTTGGCTCTTCAAGTTGAGAAGCTCTGCAAGCTATCGATGCTAGTAGCAATGAAGAGAAGGCTCATTTTAAGGCTTGGGAAAAGTCAAACAAACTAAGTTTGATGTTTATGTGAATGAGCATAGCAAGTAACATTAAGTCTGTTCTTCCTAAAACTGAAAGTGCAAAAGAATTTATGAAGAATGTGGAAGAGCGCTCCCAAACTGCTGATAAGTCTCTTGCTGGGACATTAATGAGTACCTTAACCACCATGAAGTTTGATGGTTCTCGTACTATGCATGAGCATGTTATTGAAATGATAAATATTGCAGCAAGACTTAAGTCATTGGGAATGGAAGTGGATGAAAATTTCCTTATGCAGTTCATTTTGAACTCGGCCTGCCTCGATTATGGTCCGCTCCAAATGAACTACAACACCATGAAAGATAAATGGAATGTACATGAATTACACAAAGATGTTGGTTCAAGAGGAAACGAGACTTAAGAATCAAGGAAGCCACTCAATCCATTATGTGAACCATCAAGGAGCTGGTAAGAATGCTGATGAGAAACATGGAAAGGGGAAAGGACCACTAAAGATAAATGAGTCCTCCGTTAAGATCCAGAAGAAAGGAAAGAATGACAAATGTCATTTTTGTGGGAAATCTGGACATTTCCATAAGGATTGCCCCAAACGTAAGGCTTGGTTCGAAAAGAAATGTGAGTTTAATGCTTATGTATGTTTCGAATCAAATTTAACTGAAGTTCCTCATAATACTTGGTGGATTAATTCTGGATGTACGACTCGTGTTTCTAATACGATGCAGGGATTTCTTACGATCCAAACCATAAGCTCAAATGAGAAGTTTGTATTCATGGGGAATAGAGTGAAAGTTCCAGTGGAAGCTATCGGGACTTATCGTTTGATCCTTGACACTGGATATCATTTACATTTATTTGAAACTTTGTATGTACCTAATATTTCTAGGAATTTAGTTTCTTAGTCTAAACTTGATGTTGCTGGATACTCTTTTAAGTTTGGCAATGGATGTTTCAGTTTGTATAAGCATAACTTTATGATTGGATCTGGTATACTTATTGATGGTTTATATAGATTGAATCTTGATAATCTACATGCTGAAACACTTATGACCTTGCATCACAATGTTGGCACCAAACGTGGTTTAGTGAATGAACGTTCTGCTTATTTGTGGCATAAGCACTTGGGTCACATTTCCAAGGAAAGAATGGTAAGACTTATAAAGAATGAAGTCCTTCCAGATTTGGATTTACTGACCTTAATATTTGTGTGGATTGTATTAAAGGAAAGCAAACAAAACACACAAAGAAAGGCGCCATAAAAAGCACTCAGCTTCTTGAGGTAGTTCACACTGATATATGTGGACCTTTTGATGTTAATTCTTTCGGTAAAGAAAAATACTTTATCACCTTTATTGATGATTTTTCACGTTATGGATATGTCTATTTACTGCATGAGAAGTCTTAAGCGGTGAATGCCTTGGAAATTTATGTAAATGAAGTTGAAAGGCAATTGGACAGAAAGGTGAAAATCATAAGGTCTGATAAAGGTGGTGAGTATTACGGAAGGTAAGATGAAAATGGACAACACCCTGGTCCGTTTGCTAAATTCCTAGAAAAGCGTGGCATATGTGCTCAATACACAATTCCAGGTACACCACAACAAAATGGTGTATCGGAAAGGCGTAACCGAACCTTAATGAATATGATTAGGAGTATGTTAAGTAATGCATATTTACCCTTATCATTGTGGATGTATGCCTTAAAAACTGCCATGTATTTGTTGAACAGGGTTCCTAGTAAGGCAGTTCCAAAGACACCTTTTGAACTGTGGACTGGAAGGAAACCTAGTTTAAGGCACCTGCATGTTTGGGGTTGCCAGGTAGAAATAAGGATTTATAATCCACTGGAAAAGAAACTGGATGCAAGAACAATCAGTGGATATTTCATTGGTTATCCAAAAAAGTCCAAGGGGTTTAGATTTTATTGTCCTACCCATAGTACACGAATTGTTGAAACTGGGAATGCTAGGTTCATTGAGAGTGGTGCAACCAGTGGGAGTGAAGCTTCACGAAATGTGGAGATTAATGAAGTAAGAATACAAGTTCCTTTGACTTTTGTTCCTACTGCTCAAGTTGTTGTTCCTCAAATTGTTGAACCGTATAATAATCAAGAAGAACAACAAATTAATGTTCCCGAGGTTGACAATGAGCCTATAATAGAACGACCACAAGAAATAGCATTAAGAAGATCCCAAAGAGAAAGAAGATCCACTATACCGAATGATTATTTGGTATATCTACAAGAGTCAAAAAATGACTTAGGAATTGATGATGATCCAGTTTCGTTTTCACAACCATGAATGGTGATAATGCTGATAAATGGTTAGATGCCATGAAAGATGAGCTTAAATCCATGGAACAGAATGATGTTTGGGACCTCGTAGAATTGCCTGAAGGTTGCAAGAGAGTTGGGTGTAAATGGGTCTTTAAGACTAAGCGTGACTCTCATGGCAACCTTGAACGTTACAAGGCTAGACTTGTTGTCACAAAGATGGCATTGATTACAAAGAAACGTTTTCACCAGTTTTCAAGAAAGATTCTTTCAGAATTATCATGGCATTGGTAGCTCATTATGATTTAGAGTTGCATCAAATGGATGTGAAAACTGCCTTTCTAAATGGGAACTTAGAGGAAGATGTTTATATGAATCAACCAATAGGATTCATAGAGAAAGGAAAGGAACACATGGTATGTAAACTTAAGAGATCAATATACGGACTTAAACAAGCTTCCCGACAATGGTATCTTAAGTTCAATGATACTGTTGTTTCTTTTGGATTTAAGGAAAACTTTGTTGACCGATGTATATATCTGAAGATCAGTGGGAGTAAGTTTATATTTCTAATTCTGTATGTTGATGATATCTTGCTAGCAACTAATGATCTTGGTCTGTTAAGTGAGACCAAGAACTTTCTCTCTAACAATTTTGAAATGAAGGATATGGGTGAGGCAAGCTATGTGATCGGAATAGAAATATTCCGGAATAGATCACTTGGATTGTTGGGTTTGTCTCAAAAAGCATATATTAATAAAGTTTTAGAGAGATTTAGGATGGACAAGTGCTCAGCATCTCCTGTTCCAATTCGGAAAGGAGACAAGTTTACTCTCATGCAATGTCAAGAATGATTTGGAACGGAAACAAATGGAAAATATTCCTTATGCATCTGCTGTTGGGAGTTTGATGTATGCTCAGATGCACGAGACCAGATATAAGTTTTGCAGTTGGAATGCTGGGTAGATACCAGAGTAATCCAGAAATAGACCACTGGAAAGCTGCAAAGAAAGTTCTAAGATACTTGCAAGGAACGAAGGACTACATGCTTACTTATAGGAGATCTAATCACCTCGAGATGGTTGGATATTCAGATTCAGACTTTGCTGGATGTGTGGATACAAGAAAGTCCACTTTTGGTTAAGTATATCTTTTAGCCAGAGGAGCAATATCATGGAAGAGTGCGAAGCAGTCGGTCATTGCTGCATCCACTATGGAGGCTAAATTTGTGGCATGCTTTGAGGCCACTATTCAGGATAATTGGCTGCAGAACTTTATTTCAGGACTTGGAATAGTCGACAGTATTGCCAGGCCGCTAAAAATTTATTGTGATAATTCCGCAGCTGTCTTCTTTTCGAAAAACGATTGATGAGTGTGATTTTACCTCATTTTTCATGTACATTTCTGCATGCATTTGCATATAGTTAGGCCAATTTAGTGTTGATTTTGTATAGTTTTTCCTTTGGAACGGATGAGGTGGTTTCTGGTGTTGTTTTGCAGGATTTAATGGAAAAATGCCCAGGAATCAGCCTTGGTGGAGCTTGGATGAAAAAAGAGATTAAAAGTGAAGATTATGAGCCAAGCAGAGAGTATCACGGCCTGGCCGTGATGGCCTCACTACCGTGAGGAGCAAGAGAGCTCAAGAAAGAATTGAGCCAAAAGTCGGAAAGTCATCACGGCCTGGCCGTGATGGCTATCACTACCGTGACCTGCTAGTTGGAAAAGTCGAGACGATCACGGCCTGGCGTGATGACCATCACGGCCGTGATGAATAAGTGAATGAAGAGGGGCCCAAGTCGAGAGACCATCACGGCCTGGCCGTGATGGTCCACCACTACCGTGACGACTTCGGACCTATAAATGAACCTGCCACCGAATGCAAAAAAGGGGACCAACTTTTAACCTAAAATAAGGGGCACTTGGAGGCAAAGCTAAGGCTGGTGGTGGAGAGAGGGTTTCTACCCAAAAAGGGGGCATTTTCTCTCTCTTGGATGGAGAGAAGATTGGAGGAAGCTTGTCTATGAGCGTTCTCCATCCCTTCTCTTTTTCCTTTTTGTATTTCCTTATCATGAGTAGTTAAATCCCCATTGTTGGGGTTAGATGAACTTGTCTCGAACTTGTGTAATTGATTTGGTATTTTAATACAAGTTTCTATTTCATATGAGTATGTGATTCTGTGTGTAATGCTTTCCTTGGATTAGCTACCCATAGGAATGATTTGTTGCTTTGATAGATGACTGGAAGGTTGGTATTAAGGCATGCTCATGAATCATATGCCAAGTAGGTCAAGAATCTAGACATAGGTGTTGGCTGCTTGCAATCTTAAAAGTCTTAACTTAATGCAAAATCTCAGGTTATTCCACCTAAGACATTAGGGTTTAATTTGGGGTTTTAGGCTCAATGCACCTAAGACATTAGGCTTGAGTAATTTAGAAAAGGCTTGATTGGCATAATTGAATTAGGACTTGTGTTAGAAGCCATTTCATTGCAACTAAGGGAGGATTAGTGTAGTCTAACCCTGACAATTCTAGCCACATCCCTGTTTGCATACCAAGTGTTTGTTAAAAATTCTAAAAGACCAAAAACATTTTGTTTTCTGTTTAATCCCTCACATTTTAGATTAGTCTAGATAGTTGTTAAATTTGCGAATTGGTAATTGACAACCAATCCCTGTGGATACGATAACCGGTCTCACCACCGTATTACTTGATTGCGACGAGGTGCACTTGCCTTTGATTTTATATCTCTAAAATTCACCGCATCAAGTTTTTGGCGCCGTTGCCGGGGATTGGTTTTGTCAATATCATTAGTAACAAATGAGACAACTAGTTTAGACATTGTTTTATTTTATTTTTCTGTATATAATTAATATCTTTCTTTTGTTAGTTTTGTATATATTTGTTTTTGTGTTTATTTGATCATGTGCTTAATTGTCTGTGAGGTGAAGAATTAATTAGATAGGATCATGGACTACGATTGGTATCAACCATCTGATGCAGAAAGTGAATTATCTGAGCTGCAGCTGCGGGTAGATATGCTGCAGTTGGCCGTAAAAATCCAACAAGTGAGTGATGAGCTGTCAAGGGCAACTGTCCCTCCTCCACCAATGGTAGTTTGTTCTGAATGGGGAAATCAATTTCCCAACACTTCTACTCCATGGTGGGGGAACCCTCCAAACAATGCTTTGATGGATGAAGGGGAACATTGGGAATCTTCCACACCTTGGTATGATGAGCCATCCCCATTGGAAGTTGCTTGGGAGAACTTCAAATCCGCATTCCCAGTCGAGGTTGAGCAACCTATCCCGGATAGTCAATCTCACTTAGAGGCTGTTTTGGAGAACTTCATGGCAACAACAATGGAAGAATTCAAGAATCAAGAAGATGCCATTCAAGTCTCGGCACGTATTGAGGAATTCTCTAACCTACTATCCAAAATGCCAAATGAGGACTTGATGGATGATGATGAAGATGATGCAATGATGGATGAGGAGGAAGAAGAAGAAGTGGGAGCAACCGAGTCAAGAAGTGAAGACCTTGTTTTGGAGAACATAGTTGCACCACTCCCCATTGAACCCTTGACTAAAGAGCCTGAAAGGAAGAGGCATTTGGAGGATAGCTATGTCACCATGCTCGGGGATGATGAAGAACTTGTGAAATTAAATGATGCTATTGGCCCCTATGCATGTGAGGAATGTAATGGGAGAAACACTTGTGTGGTTTGTGCGGAGATTTCTGCATATTTGGAAGGTGATGGATTTGGCGATGCTGAGAGTGAAGCTGGTACGTGGCGTGAACAACACCAATGATCCTCTCGATTTGTTTGCCACCTCATATTTTAAAGCAGTCAACAATTGAGTTCATGCCTCTACCTGAGGTTGAACCCCATTTTTATTGGGAAGATTTTATGGATAAAGGGGTCATCTTTGACCCGAGTGGAATTGAAAAGCGCTTCCCAGATGAAGAAGTCAGCATGAATTTCAAGAGCTCACTTCCACATTTTTGCTGCAAACCGTGGGATCCAAGTGAAAGATCTCACATGGTTAGCATTCCTTGGTCCTTATACCACAGGTTATGGGATCCAGGTGGATGCTTCTTGATGAGTCAAGCTAGTGACGTTAAAGAAGCGCTTATTGGGAGGCAACCCAACTTTTCTTAACCTTTCTCTTTAGTTAGATTTTGTTTTTGCTTTAACCTCTTGAATAATTTGAGAAGCTCAAGAGGTTTGTTAATAATTTTGTTAAGTGTCTTCAGATTTTGAATAAAGGAAGGAGAAAAAGAGCAGGGAGAAACAGAGCCAAAAAGCATGTGAGCCAACACCCGCTACCGCCTCGGTAAGCCGTTCCAATTTTTGCTTTATTTTATTTTTCTCCTACCCTCTCCAACTTGATTGTTTACATTGGGGACAATGTAAATCTTTAAGCTTGGGGTAGGGGTAATCTTTTTGCTTGCATTGTAAATATTGCATTCATATAGGTTTAGTCTTGCATGATCACATGAATTGATTGCCCCTGCTTAGATTGAGCATCTGATTGTGAGAGCTAAGTGCCAATGAAATTGTGATAGTGGATTTTTGAACCCAATTCTGTTTATTCTTGTGATATGGCTGCAAATGAATATGCTTGAGATGATTTCGGATAGTTGATGATTAGCATATGTTTCTTTAGACTTGTGTTTCTCACTGGTTCTTGAACTGATAAATGTGAGCTTTTGAACCATTAGGGGGTACTCACTAAATCTGCCCCCATTCTTTGTGTAGAGTGTTATTCCTCTTGGTTTGTTTTCTCTAGAACTTGACTTAAAACCATTTTGAAGCTTAGAAAATTTTTGGAAACATTTTTGAAAATGATTGAGGCAATAGGTATTTTTCTGGCCTTCTGAGCTTTGAATGTGTAAATGCTACCCTTAGTTGCCCAATTTTGAGCCTGAATGATTAAAATGCTTTTCTTGGTTCCCTGAAAAATTTGGATACATATACTTGATAAGGGACCTTCTAAAGTATCACAAAAAGGGTGAAAAAGGTAGTTGAAAGTTTGGGATGAAAGAATCAGTAAAAAAAAAAAAAAAAAAAAAAATTCTCCCCTTCTTCAAGTAAAAGAAAAACAAAAGAAAAAGAAAAATAAATAGAGAAGGGGATGACAAAAAAATAATAAAAAGAAAAAGAAAGAAAAGAAGGGTGGAAAGTAATTTGAAAACCCAAGAAGGTATTTTAGAAGGTTGCTTGTGTTGAAATGGTTGATACTTGGTTTAGCCTTTTGAAATATCCCTTTCTTGTTATCCCCACCTAAAGATTAATCCCATGGCCACGTTACAACCAAATAAAAGACCTCTTGATTCTTAGGTGTTTTCATAAATAAAGTGGAGATTTGGTTGATAGTCAAGCATATGGTAGGAATCATTCCTTGAGGAAAATGGAGCGAATTGTTATATATACTTGAACACTTGAGTGAGTGAGGCAAGAAAGAGAGCCAAGCAAATAAACAAGCTTGGGGTGAGCTTCAAGTGAGCAAGAGTGCCCGAATCAGTGAGAATGTGAGTCTAGGAAACTTAAGCCCCTAATTGGACTTGAATTGATTGTCTCTTGCTGAATTGTTTGAATTGCCTATTGCTTGGATCATTTTACTCGGGTTCTTAGTTCACTATCCATGCTTTGACTGTTTATCTCTTCTGGCCTTAGTTTTTGCTTGAGGACAAGCAAAGTCTTAAGCTTGGGGTGATTTGATGAGTGTGATTTTACCTCATTTTTCATGTACATTTCTGCATGCATTTGCATATAGTTAGGCCAATTTAGTGTTGATTTTGTATAGTTTTTCCTTTGGAACGGATGAGGTGGTTTCTGGTGTTGTTTTGCAGGATTTAATGGAAAAATGCCCAGGAATCAGCCTTGGTGGAGCTTGGATGAAAAAAGAGATTAAAAGTGAAGATTATGAGCCAAGCAGAGAGTATCACGGCCTGGCCGTGATGGCCCTCACGGCCGTGAGGGAGCATTAGCTGAAGAAAGAATTGAGCCAAAAGTCGGAAGTCGTCACGGCCTGGCCGTGATGGCTATCACCACCGTGACCGCTAGTTGGAAAAGTCGAGACGATCACGGCTGGTGCGTGATGACCATCACGGCCGTGATGAATAAGTGAATGAAGAGGCGCCCAAGTCGAGACCATCACGGCCTGGCCGTGATGGTCGCTCCCACGGCCGTGACGGGCGACGGACCTATAAATGAACCTGCACTGAACAGAAAAAGGGGACCAACTTTTAACCTAAAATAAGGGGCACTTGGAAGCAGGCTAAGGCTGGTGGCTGGAGAGGGTTTCTACCCAAAAAGGGGTGCATTTTCTCTGCTCTTGGATGGAGAGAAGATTGGAGGAAGCTTGTCTATGAGTGTTCTCCATCCCTTCTCTTTTTCCTTTTTGTATTTCCTTATCATGAGTAGTTAAATCCCCATTGTTGGGGTTAGATGAACTTGTCTGAACTTGTGTAATTGATTTGGTATTTTAATACAAGTTTCTATTTCATATGAGTATGTGATTCTGTGTGTAATGCTTTCCTTGGATTAGCTACCCATAGGAATGATTTGTTGCTTTGATAGATGACTGGAAGGTTGGTATTAAGGCATGCTCATGAATCATATGCCAAGTAGGTCAAGAATCTAGACATAGGTGTTGGCTGCTTGCAATCTTAAAAGTCTTAACTTAAAGCAAAATCTCAGGTTATTCCACCTAAGACATTAGGGTTTAATTTGGGGTTTTAGGCTCAATGCACCTAAGACATTAGGCTTGAGTAATTTAGAAAAGGCTTGATTGGCATAATTGAATTAGGACTTGTGTTAGAAGCCATTTCATTGCAACTAAGGGAGGATTAGTGTAGTCTAACCCTGACAATTCTAGCCACATCCCTGTTTGCATACCAAGTGTTTGTTAAAAATTCTAAAAGACCAAAAACATTTTGTTTTCTGTTTAATCCCTCACATTTTAGATTAGTCTAGATAGTTGTTAAATTTGCGAATTGGTAATTGACAACCAATCCCTGTGGATACGATAACCGGTCTCACCACCGTATTACTTGATTGCGACGAGGTGCACTTGCCTTTGATTTTATATCTCTAAAATTCACCGCATCAACGATAAGTACTCTAAGGGTGCCAAGCATATGGAAATAAAGTACTTTGCCGTTAAAGAAGAAGTTCAGAAACAAAGAGTGTCAATTTATCATATTAGCACTGAACTTATGATTGCCGACCCTTTAACAAAAGGGTTGCCGTCCAAAGCATTTACTGGTCATGTTGAAAGAATGGGCATTATGTCTGCTAGCGAATGTTAAATTATGTTTTTAATTCATTAATGATGTATGTATGACACTCTAAGCTTATTAATGTATAAGTTTCTTAATACTTTGTTTTCAAACTTCAGTGTGCACATGTATGAATGATGACGTTGAAAACATGATTGGTCTTTAAAATGACATTATTGTTAGACATATTATGTATTTCCCATGAAAGTGTCGTATTAGGAAGAAGACTAATATAGTAGTACATGGAAGGAACTATGTCAAAATAGGGATATATGACTGCCATGACTCTTATTAGTTCTTATTCTAAAATATCACTTATGATGTAACGGATGTATGAAACATTTGTCCTTACTTATGCGCATTATGATTGATTATTATTAAACCATGAAGTTGTATTTTGTCACATGAGCCAAGTGGGAGAATATAAGAATTAATGTCTCATGTGTGTGACAAATATTAGTGGTGGTTTAATATTTAAAAGAAATGACATATTGTTTAATATTTGAATTAATGGTTATGACTATTGGGAATGAGTCTTATGAATGAAATGATGTATTGCTTGATGGAAGCAATTATAAAAGGAAGTAAATGAAACATTTCCCTATCTCTGCCTAGAAAGAAAGTTTCCTAATTTCCATCAAAGTTAGAGGCATAAAGAGGAAGGAAAGGGATAGAAGAGTTTCCATTGTTGACTGAAGTTCAAGCAAAGAAGTATTAACATTTAAGCATGGAGAAATGTTAGTGTTTCTATTCATCCTATTAGTGAAGACTATGAATTCTTAAGATCCTTATTAATGACTCATGTATGATAGAGTTTACATAGAGGTTTCAGATCCTTTAGCATTGAATCCGACTCCCAAGTGGCCCTTTCTCTCATTCGGAATGGATGTGAGGCTTCTCATCCTTACTATGCTTTGGTTATAAATATCTTGCTCTTTTGTCAAAATGAGGGTCTCTGTACTATTGGACTCATATGCTTCGTGAAGCAAGTAAAGATGCGGATGCTTTGGCTAAACATGATATTTCCTTGAATGGCTAGTGTAGGATTTTGTATGTTAGTCCGAATTTTCTTTATTTGATTATTTCAGGGGATGTTACTTCTAGCTTCTTTCCTGTGACTTTTAGTTTGTTTTTTGTTGGGGCTTAGTCCTTTTTTATTCAACAAAAAAAAAACCCGGTGATATGACCCACATGAAATGGTGTAAATGAGTTGAACTATTTGTGAACTATTCTATCTCGATTCGTTAAGTATTTGATTAAACTCATTTGTTTAATTACACAAGCAAACCCAAGCTTGAGATTTAACTCGATTATTTAAACGAGTCAAGCTCAAGTCTTACAAACTCATTTGAAGTTTCTTTTTTGTAATAGTAAAAAAAAAAAGTGATGAATTTATTAAATACTAAATTGATGCACTCAAAATTGTTACAAAAAATTGATAAATTTAAAAATGATTTAATAAATGCAAAATAAAAAAAAATATAAATGAGCTTAACAAGTTGATATCAAGTTTAACTATTTTTTAGTAAGTCAAGCTCAAGCTTTTAGTTAGACCCGTTTAAATAAATGAGCCGAGCTTGAACTACTCATTTTTTCACAAACCAAGCTCAAGTTTCAAATGTCCGACTCGACTAGAGATGTAAATTTTACTCGTACCCACGGATATCCGGGGATAATATCCGCAACAGGTAGAAAATGGATACCTTAATGGGTATCCATGGATAAATTAAATGGATATTTTCTCTAACCGATTATTAATGAGGCGTAGGCGGATATTGTAGTATTCATACCTGCGGGTACCTGCTAAGGTGAAATTACTAAAACACTTTCACACATATATAAATCAAATGCCCTATTTTTTACACTATCCTTATTTTGTTTCTGAAATATGGCAACTGCAACACCCAAACCCCATCATACCCAAGCCTTATGGATCATTGTTACGTATTATTGTTGTTGTTCAACTATTGTGTTGTGGATTAATGCTTATGGATTATTGCTTTTGAATCAATGCTTATGCGTGAATGATCAAGATAGGGGTGTTTGAATAAAAAAAAAAGTTAATATTCAATAATTTCGTGAGGTGTTTGACTATCCATGGATATCTATGGATATCCGCAAATATTGATAAATTTGTTTAAAACCCGGAAAACATATACCCGCATGAATCTGAGGTAGGGACGAGTATGAAATTCATCCAGAACGGATACCAGGTGGCTACTACTCTTACACACCCTGCCCCGTTTACATCCGTGGGCTTGGCTCGACTTGTTAACAGGGATCCACAAATTTGCTGATCACCGGTTGTGTTTTATTTTCTTTTATTTTTATAAATTGTTAGACGCTCCACATAAATGAGTTGTTGATGATCTGCATATTAAATATTAGAGATTAGCGCAAGTCATTTCAATGATATGGTTTGCAAAATTCCCAGATCAAAAACAAAAATAGAAGTGACTTCGATGAAACACCATCTTCATCAAAACAAGAAATGCAAATGTAGAGATTAAATAGTGTCGTTGTATCGAAAATTTAAAATTGATAAAATTAATCTAATACACCGGCATCCAGCATTGCCTACAACATGGCAGATGGTCGTTCCTTGAGCGATGCAGCTCTTAATAAAAGATTTCATAGGATCTTACATGCCTACACTCAACATGAACAATGAACAATGAGGCATGATAAATAATGTTGGGTCAGTGAGAGGTAGGCCTTGCGAAGCATAAATTCCTGGTTCAGGCCCAATTGAAGATTCATCCCATGAACCCAAAAAACAACAAAACTCTAGGAACCTTGGCAGTCAGCGAATGGCATGGAATGGGTTCTCAAAGCCAAGAGCTAACCATGTTTTTAATATGCAAAGCGGCCTTATAGCATCATCATGAAATTTGTGGGCCTAATGTGGCCATTCCAAAAAAATTATGCTTTTCTTTTAGATTTCCCATGGATAAACTTAATTGGAATTTCGGATAAACAAGAGTAGATTATGATTCAGAATGGGTTTTGAGCTCAATAAGGCTAAACTTAATGTCCTTCAAAGAGCTAACTTGTTTTGACGATAAAAAAATAAAATAAAACATTCCATCTATCGAGAGCATGGGAAAGACTCCATCCTCCTCATATGATAATCACATAAGGTAGATACACCTCGGAACCGAATTCATTGCATTCAGGGATTCTTTACATCCAGACATTCACGATCTTATGCAATTATTTTTACATTAATATATTTATCATACTTAAAAATTGATCTACGTCAAAAATCTCATGCGATCAAATAAATGAATGCAATGAATCCATTTTTGATACACCTTCACTTATTTCGATGCAAAGCAGACCGATTAGAGAGAATGACCAAGTAAACTTAGGACCTGTTTGGTTTGCATTTGCATTTTCATTTTCTATTTTTATTTCTTGTTTCTATTTTCTGAAAATTATTTCCATTTTCACGTTTTGAAAATTTTGAAAACATGTTTGTTTTGACTTTCTATTTTCTATTTTCTATTTTCATATTTTGAAAATATTGAAAATGGGTTTGGTTTAACAATTTTCAATAAAAAGTTCATATATATTATATAAAAAGTTAAAAAAATAAATTTGGAATAACATAATTATATTTATTTTTATTAATGAATCATTTATGAAATAAAAATTATAAAATATATCCTTAATAATATTTGCTTAAAATACTATTGAAGAAATAAAAGTGCACTTTTCCGTAAAAAAAAGTACAATTTATAAAAATAATACATGACAAATGCGTGGTTGCCCATTTAGGCATTTATATAAAATGATATAATGATGTCCAAACAATATATAATTAAAATAAGGGTTTTGCTAATGAATATTTTAGAAAAATTGGTTAAAAAATTTATAAAATAAAATTTTGTATTGGAAAACTAAGTGTAATATTTTTTAAAATGCTAAATACATCATTTTTTTATACAAATTTTCCTTTCTTCGTTCCTTAAATAATATCTCAATAACACTCGTTAACATTCTTCTTAAAATAATAATATTTGACAAATGGGTAACAGCCCATTTCTTTTCGGGGAAAAGCATACAATAGTAATGAATGGACGGGTGTAATAATTTGACAAAAACGGGGGAAAGTTTCCAACCGTGACTGCGGGACAGGGATCGTGGGGCCAGTGTATTTAGTAATAATGAATGCAAGAAAAGCAACGGCTGAGATTATATGGGGTGGGAGCGATGATTGTAATTAATATTACTAGAGTGTCGCCGCGTTTTCCGCCTTTTCATCCTTTCATTTTTGAAATTTTTATCGAAAACAGTAGAAACGCCTTTTTTTTTCACCTTTTCAGTTTTGGGTTATATTTTGAAAATAATTTCTCCGGAAATGTTTTCAAAAAATTAACCAAACACATTTTTTAATCTTTTTTTTATAAGCAATATTTTTTTTATATAAATAATTGAGAAGTATAAGGGGTATTCCAACCCATTTATACATGAATCATATAAAATGATGGCTAATGTAAATTAAATACTATCATAAAAGAAGGATAGTATGCTATTTACAAAAGATCAAACCAAAACCTATAAACAGAACAAAGCATAGAAAGCTAGGTGCTGGCTAGGGTGAGCAAGCTAAGAAACTTGCTCACCGTGAGCAACTAATGAGAGCCATTGGATCAAAAGGTTCACCAATTTTATCATGCACCTTTACACAAGATTTTTTTTTTAACATTCCTCACTCTAACAGAGCACCGTCTTCAACCTTCCCCCACCTTCAACCTTCCCACCGCCATCAACCTCGCTGTCGGCCTCCTCTCCCATCGACACGCAGAAGGTGGTCAACGACACCTGCTACAACCGAGCACCCTTTGTCCGCCACAACTACGACACCTTCCACAGCAAACAACAAACATTGGAGGTGTTGAAATCTTAAGAAAGAATCAAACCAACAATCTTAAATATTTAAAAATGAAAAAAAAATTCAAACCCGTGTTGAAATCTGGATCTGGAAAGCCAAAAATGAAGAATGACTAGGTTTAGAGATGGTGACACCAGTGGCATCGAGGCTGAGGTGTGACGAAGGAGCTTGACGGCGGCGAATCGGAAACGCATTGAGCAGTGGCGGGACGTGATTGGTGGTGATGATGAGCAACGAAGATGAAGTATCACTACAAAAAAAAAACCTATTTAGTGACCGAAGATTTCGGTCGCTAAACATGATAATTCGGTCGCTATATTGTGTAGCGACCGAATTAGCGGGGTAGCAGAAACCATGGTTGCTAAATGTTTAGCGACCGAATTTGTATTTCGGTTGCAAATTTGCGACCGATATTTCGGTCCCAAAATTATATATTTCGGTCGCCGTATAGTTGGTCGCATGCTCAGATAACCGAATTTGGTGACTAATATTCGGTCACTATTTCGGTCTCAAATTTTGATTTTTTTTTTATAAAAATTTTCCTGTAACTTAATCCTACCGACCAAATTTTATTTTTCAACTATTACCCCATTGATTTTTAATTTCTGATATAAACAAAATACACCAATATTTTTGTTGAATAAATAGAAAACGTAAATATGATGCGATCCAAAACACCACAGTCAATATGATCAAGAAAACACATACATTAATTAACGCAAGTTTAATAACTGTTTATAAAAAAAAGTTTAATAATGTACTAATTAACGATCAAAACATAAAAACACACTACAGTAAAAAAGTATTAATCAAAATATCAAAACTCATCAATCTTCCAAAGGGATGAACATGTAGAAGCGAGAACCCCCAAGGTACTTAAACTTTGCCAATACACCAGTGGACAACAAATACAACTCCCTGATACCATTTGTGTCTGTTGCAAAATATGGGCGATCCTCATGGATTACTATATTCCCATTGAACAGATTTCCGCATTTGTCTTCAATAGTCACAACACGCGATATTCCTCTTCCCCAACGACGGTAGAATGATCGCGGGATTGAAATCAAATCCTGCAAATACACAAGAACAATTTAGTAATGATTAGTTTATGCCTTAACCATCATTACGTGAATCCGATCGTTATTCTTGAGTTGATGAGATACTGTACCTGGTCTAAATGGATGGCTGTCTCAAAACATTTAGTCGGATCCATTTTCTGATAAAACGATAAGGAAAACAAGTCATATGTCTAAACTTCATCAAGTGATAATAAGAAAAGATGGAAAGATCCATGTAGCATATTAACATGTTAAAATAGAACAAAGAAATGCAACTTCACATGCAACTTTATAGATTAGCAAACATAGTAGTTTTCAGGAAAGCAGATGCTTTTACGTCGTTTTGAAGGATGGTCATAGAGAGGACTTTTCCTACTGGAAATGCCTAGATAACCTGGTAAGGATGGTCATCAACAACTATTTTTGGAAAGCTCCATTGCCTAGTGAAACAAATGAGTAGAAAACAAGAGTTGCTTTCATAATATTGTGTACAGAGCTGCTTTCTAATGTGAATAATGTTTGAATGATGACGGCACGTCATGCGCCTGGCAAATTGTGCCCCACCCTTCATTTTATCTAACCCTATACTTAATCCTTCATTATCTAAGACCTTGGCCTTAAGGCAGAATTAAAGAAAAACCTCAAACTTCAAGAATCCTTCAAGCACATCCAAAATATTGAATGAGCATGCGTGCCCTGAGAAGGTACGCATGCTCATTAATATTGAATCTCAAATAGGAAACTAAGGCTTTCGTAGCTTAATAATTAACTCTAGCAGAAAATAAAACCATTGACTTATAAGGATTGCAAAGATACTTCAACAAATATATATTGAAGCATATTTCAATACAAACTTAGATAAAATATAGTATCAAACATCCTATTGAGCTCCGCTCTCCACTAACAAGTAACACATAATTGTCAAACACATGCATAACTTCTAAATTAGCAACACACAACAAGCATCCCTCCTTTTTGACAGGATCACATCCTATTGAGCTCTGCTCTCCACTAATGGCAATCAAGGCATAGATTTTACACATACATCCTATTGAGCTTTGATCTCCAATAACTAATAAAATTTAAACTTTGCAAAAATATGAATCAATTTTAATCTAACATAAATCAACCAGTATCCTATTGAGCTCAGCTCTCCACTAACAAACAACATATTCAATTGCAACCACATGCATCATTTCTAATCTACCAAAGACACAACTGTAATCCTATCGAGCTCACTCTTCACTAACAATCAACAAATCAATTCAAAGTCTTCAAGCACCACTAGCAATAAAGAAAAATATAGAGTATTTGACATACCTCAACTCCAAGCAAATAGTGAAAACGGGTGACGACTAGAGCGGTTGTCAATCGACAAAGAAAACTGTAAGAAAAAATAATAACATCATCAAAGGCTCTTGTGATAAAAGTATAAACTTGGAAATCATTAACCTACTTGCACACTTGCCACTCATGAAAGTATAAACAAAACATTTTCATTACATATCAGATATCTACTCGTGGCTGTACATGCTAATGTAATGGGAAGTAATATCTACTAGCTAAGCTTAGGAAAATGTAAGAGCTAAGCTATTATTGAAAAATACTAATTTCATTCATCATCTTTCTTCTCTATTATTCATTCATCAGATATTTACATATATATAGCACCCTGAGCATAACAGAAAAACAAGCCCAATCAAGAAGTTCATATAAGCAACTGAATCTAATAACAAATGCAAAACAGAATTGGTGACTAGTGTAGTGACTCATCATAACAGAAAACCTGCAAAACCTGCAAACAGAGCCTGCAAACCGAATCAAACCTGCAAAGAGAGAGACAGAGGGAGAGAGAGACGTGAGTGAGAGAGAGAAGGAGAGAAGGAGAGGGAGAGAGAGACGCGAGTGAGAGAGAGAAGGAGAGAAGGAGAGGGGGAGAGAGACGCGAGTGAGAGAGAGAAGGAGAGGGGGAGAGAGACATATGCTTACCGCGTGGAGGAGGTAGTGGCCGGAGAGGAGTTGGAGGAGGTGGTGGCCAGAGCTCGCTAGTGAGGAAGAATGAGAGAAACGGTGAGAGAGAAGGAGAGATTCGGGAGAGTGCGGAAGAAAGGGGTCTGCGCTGGTTTTAGGGATTTCATTTTTAGTGACCGAATTATTCGGTCGCTAAATCGGTCTTTAAATGGGTTAATTTGAAATTTGAATTCATAAATTTAGCGACCGATTTAAAATCCTGGCCGCTAACACGCCTATTTTAATTTTTTTTACGCCATTTAGCGTACCGATTTAATATCTACGCAAAGATAGATACAATTTAATCATTGCATTTAACTCTGGTCGACATTTCGGTCGCTAAAAAGTCAGCAATTTTTGGCTTTTACTTTCCTTTATTTTGCGACCAAATAGAGACCGATAACTCGCTTACGCCTATTTCGGCCGCTATTTCGGGCGCAGTATCAACTCTAATCAGTGTTTGATTTAGATCCTGCAATCGGTCGCCATTTCGGTCGCAAACAACAACCAACAAATTCGGTCACTATTTTCGGTCGCTAAATGACCTTTTTTTTGTAGTGTATTGGGTTTCCCAACACCCACGACCATCCCAAAAAACCCAAATAACCCAGAAACCCCATTGGGTCACGATGGAAACGTGAAGATGACGGAGATGCCGAACCCACGACATTGCCGTCCCGTTTCGAATGAGCTTGTCACATCGAAGCACAACGACAACCGCCGCAAGTCCGAACTTCCACCGCCACCGATAACCATCGTGCAGACCTTATGATCTTTGGAGCCACGCCGGAGAGATATGGGGAGGAGGAAGCGTGAAGGTGTTGACTGGCAGAGGTGAGCACCGTCCCTTTGCACCGTCGAACCGAGGAGGAGGAGGAGACAGGAACCGTCGGACAGAGATGGTCGGTGGAAGGGTAGTCAGGCAAGGATGAAAGTCAGAGAAGAGAAGGGGAGAGAAGGAAATAAAAAATATTATAGTATGGCCAGGTGCATGATAATATTATGTGATACTACTTAATCAATGACTCTCATTTGTTGAGCATGGTGAGCAAGTTTCCTAGCTTGCTCACCCTAGCCAGCTCCTAGAAAGTTAGCAAAAACAAGATAGGGTGCAGCTAGGACAACCCCCACCAAGTATAGCGCACACCAATACCAGATGAAGAAGAACTTTTTGCCCAAGAAACTATCAAGCAAACATAGAAAAAGCTCCACGAAGGTTAAGAGAGCTCAACACCTGATCAAACCAAAAGGAAGCCTATATAGACGCAGCATCAACCCAAAAATGGAAGCTATAAAACATCACTTACAGCCTGCTTGAGCCACCACAAAACAGCCATAAAAAAGGCGAGCAACATAGCACATTTTTTGTCTTATTTTTCATTTTTAGTGAAAAAGGAAATAGGGAACAGCCATACGATGCAGACCCGTTTGTTTTGTGCTTGATTTCCTGTTTTCATTTTCTGTTTTCATAAATAATTATAAAACTTGTTTTCATTATGTTTTCTGTTTTTAAAAAATTGTACAGGAAACAAATGTTACACTTAAGGCCTGTTTAGTTTATATCTAGTTTTCTGTTTTCATTTTCTGATTTTAAAGATAACTACAACTAAAATAATTTTAAAAAAGGTCACCCTATTTTCATTATTTTTATTGTTTCCAAAGATTTATACAGGAAATATTGAAAACAACTTTTTATTTGTTTCCACTATTTCCTGTACAAATCTTTGGAAATAAGAAAAATAATCACTAGTGGAAATAATGTAATATACGGGAACGTTTTACGTCAGTTGACCATATGTTTAACGTTAAAAATGAGGCGGTGGCAGTTTTGTAAATATTAAATCACTATTTGCGTCAGTTGTTTAGTGAACTGACGTTAAAAGTGATTATTAACACTTTTAACGTCGGTTGTTTATACAACTGAAGTTAAAAGTGTGATTTTTTACTTCAGTTAAATTAATAACTGACGTAAATAATCAACTCATTCCTATCTTTCTTTCGTTGTCATCTCCCTGTTGTCACTCTTAACGCAGATCATCACTCCATATATAGTGCAGTTTATTTCTAATCTTTTTTTTAAAAAGTTTATTTTTAATCTTAATTAATTAGCTTGAATTAGTAAACAAATTCTTGTGCAAATTAAAATAAATAAACACTTAACATAAAACAAGTTACATGTATAATCAAATCGTATCTCATTGAAGCGATTCATAAGTTACAATTACATGATTAAAGGATAAAAAATTTCCGCAAGATAGCACTAAAATATAAAAAAGTTTCTGCTTCAACATCATTTTCTTCTCAGTCCTGTCCTCAGAAACTCCAATGGATGCATCTCCTCCCTTACTTGAAGTCCTTGATGCTCCATGTGAATCCACAGTCAATTTGGAGCCAAAGCAGCTAGTGAAGGGTGCACTGATCTGTTTCAAAGAATATTCTTGGAACAGTCACTTGGTTCCAAAGTCGAGGTTTTGGAACCGTAGTCACGATTCTCCAGAAGGATGATAATGTGTGAAATTCACATAATGCGATTTACACACCCTTATCACCCATGTAATGCGATTTACACAACCTCAGAAGTTGTTTGACCATTAAGACAAAGACCTTTAAGTCTAGGTATAGGAAGAAAGAGTGATGAAGTTAATCTCCATGGCAGAGCCATATTGTGAAGCAGAAAAATTAAAGGAAGGAAGGAAGCTATTTATAGGAGTAGGGGATGAAGTTACTAGGCATCGTAAGTTGCAAAAAAATTAAATTGATCATTAAGAGCATTAGGTTCCAAGGCGCATTGGGAGTTGGCAGTCATATATTATAAACATGCAGAAAAGAAAATGCCCGAAGGAATAGGAAGAAATAGACCTTTAAGTCTAGGTATAAACTTAGTGCTCATAAAGAGGATTATAGGTTACAATGTGCATGGGTAAGTAGCACAACCGTAATGGGTAATTAAGTAGCAGAGTAGTCAAAGGAATGAATGCTTTTGCAGAAACTTATACACTTTTAACGTCAGTTATTGAATAAAACTGACGTTAAAAGTGTTTTTAAAATAAAAAATATTTATTTTTAACGTCAGTTGTTTATACAACTGACGTTAAAAGTGTGATTTTTACTTCAGTTAAATAAACAAATGACGTAAATAATCATATATCCCTATCTCAAAATGCCCTGTTGTCACTCTTAACACAGGTCAAAGGGTAAGTAGCGAGTAGTCAAAGGAATGAATGTTTTTGCAGAATTTATACACTTTTAACGCCAGCTTGTTGAATAAAACTGAAGTTAAAAGTGTTTTTAAAATAAAAAATATTTATTTTTAACGTCTGTTGTTTATACAATTGACGTTAAAAGTGTGATTTTTACTTCAGTTAAATAAATAGCTGACGTAAATAATCCTATATCCCTATCTGAAATGCCCTGTTGTCACTCTTAACACAGGTCAATCCACATCTATAGTGCAGTTTATTTCTAAACTTTTTTGTTTAAACAAGTTTATTTTTAATCTTAATTAATTAGCTTGAATTAGCAAACAAATTCTTGTGCAAATTAAGATAAATAAACACTTAACATAAAACAAGTTATATATGTATCTCATTGAAGCGTTCATAAGTTACAATTAACTACATGATTAAAAGATAAAAAATTTCTGCAACATAGCCCTAAAATATAAAAAAGTGTCTGCTTCAACATCATTTTCTTCTCAGTCCTGTCCTCAGAAATTCAAATGGATGCATCTCCTCCCTCACTTGAATTCCATGATGCATGCATCGTGATTAATCCACAGTCACTAGCTGCGAAAGCAAAGTGAAAGGGATCTTTGCATCACCTCCTTCACTGGAATTCCTTGATGCATCATCTCGAATCCACAGTCACTTGCAGCCAAAGCAGAGTGAAAGGGATGACTGGGATGAAATAAAGCGAGGGAATCACATTACGTGATTTACTCAACTTTACCATCCATGTAATGTGATTTACACAACCTCAGAAGATTTTGACCATTAAGACAAAGACCTTTAAGTCTAGGTATATGAAGAAATAACAAAAGTCTCAGAGCCATTTTGTGAAGGAATAGAAATATAGAGGAAAAGAAGAGGTTGTATTACAGACAGATACAGAAGAATGGTACTTTATATAGAGAATGATTTTTGCACAACACTTTTAACGTCAGTTGTATTCAACAACTGACGTTAAAAGTATTTTTAAATTAAAAAATATTAATATTTAACGTTAGTTTTTTAATACAACTGACGTTAAACAATGACTTTTAACGTCAATTGTCTTAAAAACAACTGACGTTAAATGTTGTTTTATTTTTAGTTTTTGATTATAACGTTTACACCACGCGCGCTTCTCGCACTCCCCGCTCCGTACATCTCTTTTCTCTTTTCATCACGCTCAACCTCGATCACTCTCAACCCTCACTCTCATTCTCACCCAAAGACGGAACCCTACTCGCGAGCTCATCTCCACCACAACCACCAAGAGGGCTTCTTCGCCACCACCGTGATGTACACTATTAACCCTAACTCTGTCTTTCCATTCATTCTTTGCAATAACTTGACATCTCTCTTTATCCTCCCCGCGCACTAACTCTCCTTGTCCCCCGCTCTCGGGAACCACATCGAACGTTGGCCACCACTCGAGCCCCTCCACACCACCACGCGTGCACCTATTTCCTCGGTGAGTCTTTAGGGCACATTTTTTTATTTTTGGTTTTGAGTGTATGTTGAAACTGTAGTCTCGAGTGAGTTGAAACTTGAAACCGTGAGTTTGGAGTTGTTTGCAATGTACGTCTCTATTTTTGGTTTTGAGTGCATGTTGCTCTGGCGGTTGATCCGTCACGCACGTGATGCTCATCATGGCTAGGCCGTGATCAGTTCCGCCTGTGATGGTCTGGGTTCAGGCTTGGCATTGCTACGGTGCGTGATGGACATCACCGCCAGGCCGTGACTAAGTGCTTGGCAATCTTCAAAAACTATAGTTTTCAATCTCCCGTATTGTCCTTATATTGATATATGTTTTGTATATCTACAGGACCTATCTAGTTATGGATCGTAGTTGGATGGTTTGTAGCGCCTAGTACTGAGTATTTGAAGGGGGTGGGAGAATTTATAGAATTTGCTCAAAGGAATGTTCCTAATAGTAATGGAATGTTCTGTTGTCCTTGTGTCAAGCGTTTGAATACGAGGAAATGTACGGTGAATGATATATGTACTCATTTGATTTGTGAAGGGATTTACTTGAGTTGTACAAGATGGATATGGCATGGTGATGTGTTGTTGAGTGGTATGGCAAATGTCTCCCAAAGTGAGGACGTTGACGTAGATATGGAGGATGATCGAGTAGAGGACATGATCTGTGATATTGGACAAGAATCTTTTCATCGAGCTCATGTGTATGATAGGTTGTGCGGTGATGCGGATAAGCCTTTATATCCAGGGTGTACTATTCATACACGGTTGTCGGCGGTGCTAAAATTGGTTTGTGTGAAGGCGAGAAATGGTTGGACTGATAAAAGCTTCACGGAATTGCTTGAAGTGTTGAAAGACTTGCTTCCGGAGGACAACACATTGCCTGGCCGTAACTATGAGACCAAGAAGGTATTGTGTCCTATGGGTATGGAGTATAAGAAGATACACGCATGCCCCAATGATTGCATATTGTACACCGGTGTTCATGAAGACAATCACGATTGCCCCAAATGTGGGTTATCACGATAAAAAATGAAGGGTGGTGATGATGATGATGATCTTGATGATGTGAGAAAAAATGGTCCTCCTGCGAAGGTGTTGTGGTATCTTCCAATAATTCCAAGGTTCAAGCGATTGTTTGCCAATGCGAAAGATGCGAAGAATCTTAGATGGCATAATGACGAGAGGAACATGATGGAAAGGTTCGTCATCCTGCTGATTCTATTCAATGGAAGAATATCGATACTATGTTTCCAGATTTCGCCGATGAGCCAAGAAACCTAAGGCTTGGACTTGCTACGGATGGAATGAATCATTCTGGTAACATGAGTAGTATTCATAGTTCATGGCATGTTCTGTTGGTAATTTACAACATGCCCCCTTGGTTGTGCATGAAGCGCAAATACATGATGTTGTCTATGATGATTTCGGGCCCAAAGCAACCGGGAAATGACTTAGATGTTTATCTAGGTCCCTTGATTGAAGACTTGAAAACGCTGTGGGTGGAAGGTGTTGATGTAGTTGATGGGTATTCTCATGAGACTTTCAAGCTTCGTGCCATGTTATTTTGCACCATCAACGACTTTCCAGCATACGGTAACTTGTCCGGGTACAGTGTCATGGGGCATAAAGCATGCCCTATATGTGAAGAAGGCACATGCTACACTCAGTTGCATCATGAAAAGAAGACGGTTTATCTTGGGCATCGGATATTTCTTAGACGTGATCACCCATATCGTAAGATGAAAAAAGCTTTTAATGGATGCCAATAGACAGAAGAAGCGTCGACGGCCTTAATTGGAGAACAGGTTTATCAGAGGGTAAAGGGCATCGATGTTATATTCGGCAAGTACAAAAAGAAAGGTGAAGTCACGAGAAAAACATATGGAAGAAGAGGTCGATATTCTTTAATCTTCCATACCGGCGCAAGCTTGATGTCAGACACTGCATTGATGTGATGCTTGTGGAGAAAAATGTGTGTGATGGTGTGATCGAGACGTTTCTCAACATTCAGGGCAAGACAAAGGATGGTGTGAATGCTCGTCTCGACCTCGTTGCTATGGGTATACGAGAGCAGTTAGCTCCAGTTGTTGAGGACGGTAAGCGGACTTATTTGCCGCCAGCATGTCATACTTTGTCAAAAAAAGAGAGACAAAGTTTCAAGTGTCTTCAGTGGCATCAAAGTTCCACATGGTTACTCTTCAAATATGAAGAGGCTTGTCTCTAGTGATCTTAAATTGGTTGGCTTAAAGTCTCATGATTGTCACATCTTGATGCAACAACTTCTGCCCGTTGCTATTCGTGGTATTGCTCCAAAAAATGTGAGACATGCCATTACTCGGTTGTGCTCATTCTTCAATTCTATATGTAGCAAAGTCGTTGACCCCCGTATGTTGGATGACTTGGAAGTTGAGGCTGCTACAATCTTGTGCCAATTGGAGATGTATTTTCCTCCTTCCTTTTTCGACATAATGGTTCACTTAATTGTTCATTTGGCGAGGGAGATTAGATTATGTGGGCCGGTTTTCTGAGATGGATGTACCCAGTTGAGCGTTACATGAAGATCTTGAAAGGGTACGTGAAGAATCCTCATCGTCCTAAGCATCTATTGTTCAAAGGTATGTTGCGGAAGAAGCTATTGAGTTTTGTTCTGTACTACCTTCATAACACGGATCCTATAGTGTTTCCTAAGCCTCTGAATTATGAGTTCAGATGTCAATGTAAGGGTACACATGTCTTAAGAATTAATAGGAAGGATCGGGAGGTAGTGCTTCAAGCACATTTGTATGTATTGAACTACATCGAATGTGTTCAACCTTTTCTTATTTGAACATAAAAGAAAAGTCAATCAAGAAAACCCTCGAATGAGCGAAAGGTGGTTGTTGAACAAGCATAACAAGACTTTCTTACTATGGTTCAAGGAAGAAATGCTTAAGGATGGTAGTACTCGCTTCGATGATGTCAGATGGCTAGCCCGTCGGCCTAGCTTCAACGTCATATGTTGGAGCGGATACGACATAAATAACATTTCCTTTTATACAAAGGAACAAGATAACAAGAGTACCATGCAAAATAGTGGGGTTATGATCGTGGTCAAGCAATGCACTTCTCTAGTGCAAAGGACACAAAACCCGTTAAAGCACCGAGACCTTACTTTGGATATATTGAAGATATTTGGGTGCTCGATTACACTAAGCTTACGGTGCCGGTATTTAAATGTAAGTGGGTTGATAGTAAAGGTGGTGTACAAACCGACGAATTGGGGTTCACATTGGTAGACCTCAACAAGTTAGGTCATATAAATGAGCCTTTCATAATGGCTTCCCAAGCAAAACAAGTGTTCTGCATCACTGATCCTTCTAACAAAAGGTTGTCCGTGGTTCTCCAAGGAAAAAACATGTATAATGGTAGTCATGAAAATGAAGATTCAAATCTTGATATTCCTGAGACTCCTTCTTTTTCAACAAACATGCCTACTATAATCGAGGAGACACATGTGGACGATGTACATGCCGCTCGTGATGATCATCACGAAGGGATATTGATATAGGTAGTTTAAACTTAGTATACATTTATTTTATTTATATTTCTGTATTTATTTTGAGTTATAACATATGTTAATAAATATATATTGTTTCTGAATAGGCATACATATGGATCATTGTTCCATTTTTCCTTTACAATTCTGTAATGTGTGTGATATTCTGTGTTATTGGGATATTTACTGAATGCAGGGATAGCTGAGGGGAGTGATATTTTAAAACTGAATTTAAAAAAAAATACTATTAACGTCAGTTGTATCAAACAACTGACGTTAATAGTATTTTATAAAATATACAAGATACTATTAACGCCGCTTGTTTATTACAACCGACGTTAAAATTAAGACCTTTAATGCCGCTTCTTTATAACAACCGACGTTAGTTTTAACAAAATTAACGCCGTTTTAAAGAATCGACGCTAATTTTTACAAAATTAACGCTCGTGTGTTAAAGAACCGACGTTAATTTTGACAAAATTAACGCTCGATTGTGTAAAGAACCGACGCTAATAGTTTTATATTTAACGCCGATTCTCAACCGACGTTAAAATTTTAACTTTTAACGCCACCTGTATTTACGCTACCGGGTATTCGACGTAAAAATCAATTTTAACTGACGTAAAAAACATTTATTGCACTAGTGAATGAAAACGTGATGATACTTTTGTAAGTATTTTAATTGTAATTATCTTTAAAATTAGGAAATGAAAACAGGAAATAAGAAACAAACCAAAAAGGCCTTTAGTTTCCTAATACAAACTTTTCTTTTGTGGGTTCATTAACCAATGTCCTTAGGACACTCGTTGGTAAATATCCTTTTTGAAAATCGAAAATGAAAACAAGAGTCTAGAAGAAAAAAATATCTTTAGGGCGTGTTTGGTTTGTATTTTCATTTCCTGTTTTTATTTTCTAAAATTTGTATTGGTTTTAAAATACTAACAAAAGGATGGAAGACCCCTACAATAAATTAACAATTGTGACAAAGAGAAGATGGAGGGCTAGTTAGAAAGAATGCATTTTCGAAAACAATGAGAACAATTATTTGACATTTTCAAAATTTCTAAAAATACTAGATGTGTTTTTCAAAATTTGAAAAAAAATGATATAATAAATACCAAAATCAATACATATTTTAAAAAAAATTAAAACATGAAATGAGAATGCAAATACATCCTTCGTAGCAGCTTCCCTATACTCAGAAGGAAAATGATTAATTGTGCCGATGGTTAGTACCAAACTTGTGTGTAAGTTTTTATCCGTTGACTATGCATTAGAACTATGGGATTTGTAATAGATTCATCACTTCTCAACAATTTTGGTACGACAAACTTCTATCAAACAGCACTTATGTACTCAAAAACAAGGAAGAATAACAGTACGTACAGTGAAAGGGTAGAATATAAGTAAGCCAAGCTATTAAGGTAGTATGGTGGCGTTTGGAAGAGCTTATTTAAGCTTCTTCTGACTTATCTGATAACATAAACTCTTATGCAGTGTGTTTGGCAGAGCTTATGAAAATAATTTATGTCATCCCATAAGGAGTTTTTGACTTATTTTCATAAGTCACTGGAAGAAGCTTATGAAATTATCATAAGAGCTTATACACTAAACACCCTCTCCGTGTTTTTTACTATTCGAATCCTCTCATACCCCTTTCTTTCTTTTTCTTTCTTTAAGCGCTTATGACATAAGTTCTCATGCGATAAGACCTTATGTGATAAGCTCTTAATTAAGTTGTTTACCACCCTATATCATGGATGGTAAAGAAGCTTCCCATCGGGTTTCCGAGAAACACGTTTCTCCATGCACACCACATTTGCAGCCATTTTTCACTGCTCCACGCTGCTTAATTTGTCCCTTTCCTCCTTCGCCTACCCGCGCAGAACTAGCTACTAGCTAGATCACAAGAGATTCAATGTCATCGCCAATCATATTAAATGTTATCTTACATATGTGCATGAACTAGTTAATAAGGAGTTGGTCAGTAGCGGACACTGTAATATATTTTATGTACCATATTTATTATTATAAATTAAAATAATTCAATCAAACAAAGGACTAGATTGAAGGCACTCGTCCATGACTATCTGTTCATCTATGTACAAACATAGTCTGCCAAGTAACCAGGTTGTCACGTGATATGCACGGTTTGTTAACCCTGTACAGTATACAGTATACACACATGCCATCATGGATGATAATGGGTAGGGTCTCTGTAGAGTAATATAACATCCGTCTAGATACCCGTATTTGAAAAAATTACCCGTACTTGTATCCGTTACCCGCACTTTAATAATAAAAAAACAATAAATAACAAAATGAAGTTATAACAATTAAAAACGATTCGGAGGTCTTTTAAATCTACTAATAAATATTACAAATCAAAATACTTTAATAAATGAAAACATCCACAAATGAATTATAGATGCAACTAGATTTAGAAAGTTAAGAATCTTTGAATTAATTTTGGTTTTAAAATTTGTATTATAGTTAAAATTATATATATTAGTAATATTAATAAATAAATAAATATATATATATATAAATATACATATGTGCAGATATGGGGTGGGGTGAGTATCATAATACCCACACCCGCACCCGTACCCAATCAAATTTGTAGATAATTACCCGGATCCTTACTCATTATATGGATATTTATCCTATCCATTTATCGTGGATAATTTTTACGGATATCCAATAAATAGAATATAAATTATCATCCCTGCTTATTACATTGGTTAATTAGCAGTAAGTAGTAGCTAGTGTATGGCATATATAGACAGTATTATTACTTATTATATATATAGTACTTGCGGCACCTGCACTACTTGCAGATATTTATTTTTATTAGTATTTTGCATTCAATTCGTTGTTGGTGTCGTTATTGACTTAGACAAAAAATGTGGTAAGCATAATTATATATTATTTGAAAAAATATAATATTTTTATTATAATATGAAGGACTAATAAAGTTAATCATTTCCGCGACATAGAGAAAAATCAAAATTTAACTTATAATATCAATAAATTAAAATCGTAAAAAATCTGTAGAGATTTTAAAAATAAAGAGAAAATAATGAGATAGATATATAAAAAAATACTCAAAATAAAAGTAAAATTTTGTTTGTAACTTACATATATTAAATTTCAAAAAACTTTCTTATAAAGTATATTTGAATTGGAGTTCGAAATGTTATTTTCATTATAACACATAAGTTTCTTCAAATGATGACGTGATACATTTGACATTGTGATAATATAAATATTAAAATGTTTTGTTTGAAATATTTATAAAAATATATTTTCAAGGTAATGAAAATAAATCATATTATAAAAATAAATTTAAAAATCATCGGAACTACATTTAATATTTAAAAATCTATTTCAATGCATTGGAATTATACTCTATATTGAGAATTATATTGTATTCGTTTGAAAAATTAGTTTGTATTAACTTGATCCATTAAACCAATGAATTTTTAAAATTTCATAAAAAATATTTCAAATACAATGACTTCTTAAAATATCAAAAATTACATTGTATTAATCTCGCTTAACCCACCCCATCAAAAGAATTTTATTTTGAAAATTTCAAAATTAATATATGAAATTAATAACTCTTAAAATATTGAAAACTACAATGTATTAATCTCGTTTGATCCATTCAATCAATGAATTTTATTTTGAAAATTCTGAAAGTTACACCGTATTAATCTCGCTTGACTCACTCGACCAAAAAATTTTATTTTGAAAATTTTAAAATTAATGATTGAAATTAATAACTTTCAAAATATTGAAAACTACATTGTATCAATCTCGATTGACTAATCCCACCAATGAATTATTTACAAAATTTCAAAATAT
Source organism: Sophora flavescens (assembly GCA_030762895.1). Taxonomy (NCBI): domain Eukaryota; kingdom Viridiplantae; phylum Streptophyta; class Magnoliopsida; order Fabales; family Fabaceae; genus Sophora; species Sophora flavescens. Next base: position 140,890,294 of record CM061067.1, read on the forward strand.
ATATTTTAAAATTAATAACTCTTGAAATATTGAAAACATTAATCTCGTTTGACCTATTCCACAAATGAATTTTAGTTCAAAAAATTTCAAATTAATATTTCGAAATTAATGAATCTTAAAGTGTACTTAACTATGTTAATAACTTTTACAGTTTTTTTAATATTATATCTTTATAGCTGAATTTTAAAATTAAATTTACAGGTATTTTATAAATTGTATATATAGGTATTTTTATGATATATAAAATACTAAATTAAAAATAGTTTAAAAATTCATTTATATATTAAAAATACATTGATTGTAAGAAAAATAAAATATAATATCAAAATATCAAAATAAATTAAAAATGCTTAGAAACAATATGAATAATCCATGATTATAATATTTCATCATGATTTTCAATAACAAAGATGTATTTACTCTTCTTTTATGCAATTCTCGCATATGAATGACATATCGTTAAAATATTTACACTGTCTTTATCAAATATGTTTCTTGCATCATAAATTTGCAACTTTTACGTGATAGAATGATTTTTCTAATAGAAACTAAATCAAAAGCAAATCAAAATAAAAGAAACATGTAACAAACATCCTTACAATAAGTTCAATAATGGTCCTCCTCACAATTTGTCGCATGAACTCATCAAACACTATGTTAGATGATTAATTGTGCAATTGACGTAATGAATGATTTGTTGGAAGTAAAGTGGTTCTTGTTTATTTAATATTTAGGTTTTGATATTAATAAAAGAATTAAATTTGAATGGCAAAGTGTTAGTTGAGATCTAACTAAATGCTTTTCAGCTTATGCAGAACGCTTTTATAGGTTTTTTAACCAAACCTGGTTCCTTTAAACTATTTATTAATTTAGTGGTTCTTCAAACTATTTACCAACGGGGCCCTTTTGGACACGCAGATATTTTATTTTATTTCACTGACGGGTCAAAGACGCCAATCGATCGACGCCTACCAAGAGATAAAAAAACAATTAATAGCAATAATAAGAGGTATAAAAATAATAGCAATAAAAATTTACACCAATAAATATTCATCAATTATTACAGTAGTAAAAAAAATTTACCTTGTAGTAGCATTAATGTCATCGTTACTCCCTATACTTATAGTATAATTTTTTTAGCAGTGTTCCTTTAAAATTGCTGGTAATTTTCTTTTAATTCTTACAAGGTAATTTTTTTTTACTACTGTAATAATTGATGAATATTTATTGGTGTAAATTGTTAGTGTTATTATTTTTTTATGACTCTTGTGATATTATTTGCTACTTGTTATTAGGGATTTTGTTTATTGCCTCTTGTTGTTTTAAATAGATATTTTATCATTAATGTCATCATTACTCCCTATCCTTGTAGTATAATTTTTTTTAGCAGTGTTCCTTTAAAATTTATGGTAACTTTCTTTTAATTCTTACAAGGTAAATTTTTTTTACTACTATAATAATTGATGAATATTTATTGGTGTAAATTGTTATTGCTATTATTTTTTATGACTCTTGTGATATTATTTGCTACTTGTTATTATGGGATTTTTTTATTGCCTCTATTGTTTTAAATGAGTTTTTGACCGAAATGGGATTCTTTTAAACTATTTATCAAAAGTAGCAAGTAGCAAATAATATCACAGGAGGCATAAAAATAATAGCAATAATAATTTACACCAATAAATATTAATCAATTATTACAGTAGTAAAAAAAATTACCTTGTAAGACTTAAAAGAAAGTTACCTGCAATTTAGAAGGAACACTGCTAAAAAAAATAAATTATACTATAAGTATAGAGTAACGATGACATTAATGATAAATTATCTATTTAAAACAACAAGAGGCAATAAAAAAAATCCCCTAATAACAAGTAGCAAATAATATCACAATATTCATAAAAAAATAATAGTAATAACAATTTACACCAATAAATATTCATCAATTATTACAGTAGTAAAAAAAAAAATTTACCTTGTAAGAATTAAACGAAAGTTACCTGCAATTTAGAAGGAACACTGCTACAAAAAATTATACTATAAGTATAGGGAGTAACGATGACATTAATGCTAAAGTATCTATTTAAAACAACAAGAGGCAATAAAAAAAATCCCCTAATAACAAGTAGCAAATAATATCACAAGAGTCATAAAAAAATAATAGCAATAACAATTTACACCAATAAATATTCATCAATTATTACAGCAGTAAAAAAAATTTACTTTGTAAGAATTAAAAGAAAGTTACCAGCAATTTTAAAGGAACACTGCTAAAAAAAATTATACTATAAGTATATGGAGTAACGATGACATTAATGCTATTACAAGGTAAATTTTTTTTTTACTACTGTAATAATTGATGAATATTTATTGGTGTAAATTGTTATTGCTATTATTTTTTTATACCTCTTATTATTGTTATAAATTGTCTTTTTTTTTAATATCAGAAGCGCCACTCGACCGCCTTTGACCCGTCAGAGTGAAAAAAATAAAATATGCCATGTGTCCAAAAGGACTACCATTGGTAAATAGTTTCAGAACAACCCTAAACTGGTAAATAGTTTCTAAAAGGAACCCAGTTTGGTCAAAAAGCTGCTTTTAAAAGTAAAATAAACTTGGGATAAGTTCAAATTGAAAAATACACGTCCGCCCCTGTAGACGGGCTGCTCAAGAACTGTGGTAAATTTACCTTGTTGCTTTCTTTAGTAGATGAGGCTATAAATGAATACCTAAATAACTTGTTAGGTACAACAAGTCCAAAGACTTGAAAATAAGCGCGTCCATCTTGCCACATCAAAGAGATTTGAAAGTGCTATCCTTGAAATTCAAGTATACATCCATAGTGCCTAACTAAAATTCAGTAGAAGTCCATAGTGCCACGTCATTGGACGAAGTTTTTCTAAGGACTTAGCAAGTCCAAAGACTTGTGTGGACGAGCTTCTACCACACCAAAGGGACGAGCAGAATAAAATCTTGTGTAGATGTGTTCTTAAACTAAGTAGACAGCTCTATATGTTCTATATCTTTACTACCTTGAATATGATTTATTGCAATCTAGTCCACGATGAATTTATTTCAAATGATTGAATTTATTTCAAATGAATATTTGTTCTTCCCATTTGTTTTTATCCAATTAATGTCTTGTTTCCTTTGTAAAAGATTCATAGTACTATCAAGGAAATACAAAAAGTAAATGGTACAATTAGAATTGCAAAACGATCTGTACGATGACATTTTTATTGCTGAACAAAAAGCTGGGTAATACACAAAGAAGCAAAGAAAGTTTTTAAGGTACAATTGCTCAGAACAGTGAGTCTCCATTTTGTGATCTTCTGATAACCAAGGATACTTTTCAACATATCCAAAATCAAGCTATCAGTCTCAACGGACATCATGCATTTAATGCTATCTCTAAACGGGATTATTTAAAGTAACCGTTGAAGAATTACATGAGAAGAAGAAGGTCACTATATGAGAAGAAGACCTCAGATACTGGAGTAGAAGTTTTTCTAGCTAACAACTCCTGCCTATACAATATTTGCGAGAACAAGCTCTTATTTATTCTTTAAAAAGGCAAAAGTCTGTAATATCTTAGTTTGAATATTGTGAAAATATTCAACAGATCTCAAACTTTCATATCCTCACACTTAGTGAGTTAAGTAGATCAAGGTTGTAAATATCTTTGTTAGAGTTAGAGCCTGAAGAGGCTTGGTAGAGAAAGAATACTTGTAGCCTAAAGATGTGTTGAATACTTGTTTGTAACCTATTTGGAGAATAGTGGAGAAAATCCTTCAAGTCGAAGGGACTAGACGTAGCTCTTGGTTGGAAGAGAGTGAACCAGGATAAAATCTCTTGCCTGAATTTTCTATCCCTAAACTCTTCAGTTTTATTTGCTTATACTAACTGTGGGGTTTTGATATTGCTTTTGTTAATCTATTAAAAATGATTTCTTGTGTGCTTAATATCTTTATCTTCTACTTGTGAAAAAGTTGTTCAAAAATAATTAATAAACACAATTCAACCCCCCTTCTTGTGTTTGTCTGTGCCAACTTCAGTTGGTATTAGAGCTCAGCCTTGACCGGGTTGAGCAAATAACAAGTGCTTAGGCAGTACGATCCTACAATCATGGATGCAGAAGGACAAGCTATCAGTAGACCTCCTCTCTTTGATGGAACTTATTATGATTATTGGAAAAAGAGGATGATGGTAATCTTGGATGCACAGAATGCTGACATATGGGAACTAATAAAAAATGGCTACACTGAGCCAAGGAGTGAAGCTGGAGCTGCAGTGCCTAGAGCTGAATGGACTCAAGAGAAGAAAAGCCAACATCAACTAAACTTGAAAGCTAAGCACTATATCATGTGTGCTATCACCAGATCTGAGCATGACAAGGTTCATAGTTACAACACAGCTAAAGAAATCTGGGATACTCTTGCACTAGCTCATGAGGGTTCCTCACAAGTGAAGGAATCAAAGATGAGCATGCTGGTTCACCAGTATGAGCTATTCAAGATGGCAGATCATGAAACTATAGATCAGATGTTTGGAAGGTTCCAAACAATCACCAACAATCTCGGGTCTCTTGGAAAGGTCTATGAAAATAGAGATCATGTGAGAAAAATTTTGAGAAGTATCTCAAAGCAGTGGAGACCTAAGGTAACTCGCTATCCAGAAGCAAAGAATCAATACTCTTTCTCCGGGAAGAGCTTCTGGGGTCATTAAAAGTTCATGAACTTGAACTTAATGAAGAGGAAAACTCCAGAAAAGGAAAGTCCATTGCCTTAAAGGCCAAGAAAGCTAGTTCCTCAAAGATGCTTAAAGTTGCTGAGTCCTCAGATGAAGCTGATTCATCAAATAATGAAGATGACTCAGATGAGGATGAACTATATTTCATCTCCAGAAAAATCCAACACATGTGGAGAAAGAAAGGTGGATTCAGAAGGAAGCAGCTCAACAAAAAATTCTCCAAGGAGAAGTCAGATTCCAAGGAGAAAGGTCCACCCCTGTGCTTCGAATGTAAGAAACCAGGACATTTCAAAGCGGACTGCCTAGAGCTGAAGGAGAAAAAAAAATTCTTCAAAAAGAAGAAAGGCTTGATGGCTACTTAGGAGGATCCCTGTCTTCTTCAAATGAAGAAGATGAAGAAGGATAAGAAGCAAACATTTGCTTCATGGCTGACACAACATCAGAAAGTGAATTCACTGATGCTGAGGTAATAGAATCTGATCCATCTACTCTTCAAACTGTTTTTAATGAATTACTTCATGAATCATGTATACCATCTAAAGAGTATAAGAATCTCAAAAATAAGTTTATTAAACTTTCTAGAGACTATGATAAGGCCTGCACAGTAAATCAAAACCTTAGGGATGAGAATGAAACATTAAAATCAAACAATGATAGTCTGACTAACAAGACTAAGGGTAAGTCCAATAGCACTTGTGGAGTTGAACAACTTAAACAAGATGTGACATACTTGACAGACTCTCTGTGAAAACTGGTTGGTAGCTCAGATAAATTAAATTTTATATTAAAATATTCTAGATCACTACATGACAAATCTGGCATTGGTTATGATAAAGTGAAGCAAGATGCATCTCTGAATAAACCACAAGTCCATACACAATATAAGACCTCTAAAGTCCGTCCACAAAGACACTAAGTCAAAACCAAGCCCTTCCAATACTTACTGCAAAGTATGTTGAAAAAGTGGGCATGTGTCATCTAAATGCATACATAACAAGCACGTAAAGCATTCACGACCTATGATCACTAACAATAAATGACCCAAGTCAATTTGGGTACCTAAAGATAAGATAATCACTGTTACAGATCTTCTTAACAACAGGAAAGAAACAGAAGTCCTGCTACTTGGACAGTGGGTGCTCATGACACATGACAGGAGAAATGTGTATGTTCCAAGACCTTAGACCCAAAAATGGTGGCTGGGTCACTTTTGGAGGAAACCAAAAAGGAAAGATCATTGGTATAGGTAAAATTGGTAAACATCCTTTTCCTTCCATTGATAATGTTTTGTTAGTGAATGGTCTTAAACACAATCGCTTATCATTAGTCAATTATGTAATAGGGGTTTGCTTGTTTCTTTTAATAAGAATATGTGTTCACAAGAAAGCCGATGGATCACTCTTATTCACAGCCCATAGGCAAAACAATCTGTTTAAGATTGACTTAGAGGACCTCTCAAATCAAAGTGTCTCATGTCTAGCGTCCATTGAGGATGAGCGATGCAATTGGCACAAAAGGTTGGGTCATGCAAGTTTGAGATTAATCTCAAAACTGAAAAAGCATAACCTTGTAAGAGGACTACCAAACCTTACCTTCAAATCTAATGCTCTCTGTGATGCATGTCAAAAGGAAAAACAAGTCAAAGGTTCCTTTGAATCTAAGAATGTTGTTAGTACTAACAGATCACTAGAATTGATACACCTTGATCTCTTTGGTCCAACAAGGACTGCCTCTGTCAGTGGAAAGAAATATGGTCATGTCATAGTAGACGACTACACTAGATGGACATGGGTTATGTTCCTTGCTCACAAGGATGAGTCATTCAAGGTCTTTTCTCGTGATTCTGCAAACATGTACAGAATGAAAGAAGCATGTGTATAGCTTCAATTAGAAGTGGCCATGGGGGAGAATTTGTCAATGAGTTATTCCATGAGTTTTGTGAAGAAAGTGGTATTCAACACAACTTCTCAATACCAAGAACACCACAGCAAAATGTTGTGGTAGAGAGAAAGAACAGGTCTCTTCAAGAGATGGCTAGGACTTTGCTCATGACACCTCGTCCCTAAGCACTTCTGGGCTGAAGCTGTGAACATTGCCTGCTACATTCAGAACAGAATATACATTAGACCTATTCTGAATAAGACTCCTTATGAATTATGGAAAGGTAGAAAACCCAACATTTCATACTTTCACCTTTTCGGATGTAAATGTTATATTTTGAGTACAAAAGATCAACTTGGTAAATTTGATGCTAAAGTAGATAATGGAATTCTACTAGGATTTTCTGAAACTTCAAAAGGTTTTAGAGTTTATAATTCTAGAACTTTAGTTGTAGAAGAATGTATTCATGTAAAATTTGATGACAAACAGCCTGATAAGAGACTATCAGAGCTAGATAAAGCTTTTGCAGATCTTGATTTAAATATGTCAGGAGAGAAACCAGAAATCAAGACTGATATCCAAGTAGATGACACTTCTCAACAATAACCAGAAACGTCTACCTCTCAACAGTAAAATGCTCAAAAATCTTGGTATTTCAAAAATTATCATCCTCAAGATCAAATCATTGGTGACCCCAAAGACAAGCTAAGAACTAGGTCAACCTTCAGAGAACAAAGTGATTCTGCTCTTGTCTCTGAATGTGAACCGAAAACAGTGGACGAAGCTTTACTGGACGAAGGATGGATTCTAGCTATGCAAGAAGAGCTTAATCAGTTTGAGAGAAGTGAAGTCTGGACTCTTGTACCCCTGCCTGAAGACAAGTCAGTCATTGGAACAAAGTGGGTCTACAGAAACAAGCTTTATGAAGATGGTAAGGTTGTGAGAAACAAGGCAAGACTTGTTGCTCAAGGTTACTCTCAAGAAGAAGGTATAGACTACACTGAAACTTTTGCACCAGTTGCTAGGCCAGAAGCTATTAGAATTTTAATATCGTTTGCTACACATCATAGCTTTATGTTTTTTCAAATGGATGTTAAAAGTACCTTTTTAAATGACTTTATTAATGAAGAAGTATATTCATGCAACCTCCTGGCTTTAAAAATATAAATCACCCTGAACATGTTTATAAGCTTAAGAAAGCACTGTATAGACTTAAACAAGCTCCTAGAGCTTGGTACGATAGGTGAAGTTCGTTTTTAATGGAAAATGGTTTTAACAGAGGAAAAGTAGACACAACTCTATTTAGAAAGTATGAAGTCATATTTCATTATAGTACAGATTTATGTTGATGATATCATTTTCTGTGCTACTAATGAATCTCCGTGCAAGGAATTCTCTAAGTTAATGCAAAAAGAATTTGAAATGAGCATGATGGGAGTACTCAAATTCTTCCTTGGACTTCAAGTTAAACAGTCTATGGACGAGGTGTACATCCATCAGACGAAGTATACAAAGGAACTTCTAAAGAGGTTTAAGATAAATGATTGCAAACCAATGAATACTCCTATGCATCCCACTTCAATACTGAACAAAGATGATAAAGAGAAAAAGGTAGACCAAAAGGTACATAGAGGTATGATAGGATCTCTTCTATATCTGACTGCGTCTAGGCCTGATATAATGTTCAGTGTTTGCTTATGTGCTCGTTTTCAATCTGATCCTAGAGAGTCTCATCTCTCAGCAGTTAAGAGAATATTTAGATATTTAGAAGGTACTACTAATCTGGGTTTGTGCTTTAAGAAAAATGATGATTACAGATTAGTTGGTTTTTGTGATGCTGACTATGATGGAGATAGAATTGAAAGAAAGAGCATCAGTGGAGGATGTCACTTCATTGGAGCTAACCTAGTATCATGGTCAAGCAAAAGGCAAAGTACCATTGCTCTATCAACTGCTGAAGCAGAGTACATATCAGCTGCAAGCTGTTGCTCACAACTTCTATGGATCAAACATCAATTGGAGGACTACAATGTATTTGTAAGTAGTATTCCACTTATGTGTGATAATACATCTGCAATCAATTTATCTAAGAATCCAATATTGCATTCTAGAGCTAAGCATATAGAAATCAAACATCATTTTATTAGGTATTATGTGCAAAAAGGTGTGTTTGACGTTCAATTTGTAGATACTGACCACCAATGGGCAGATATCTTTATTAAACCTCTTCCTCAGGACAGATTTATCTTTATAAGAAAACATTTGAATATGTTGTATGTGGATTGAGCTAGTATATTTATTTTGGTCGTCCATTGCATGTTTTCTTTGCACGTCCACTAGTCATGACGTCTAGAGCACGTGGAATCTACGCGTCCACTCTTAGTCTTGTGTGGACTCGTCTATGCACTCATTTATTGTTTATATTAATTTGTCCATGAACACATTTATATAAAACGCTTCTTTTTCCTTTCTGAGTTAGCTACCCTCATCAATCCCATCAAGACCTTTTTACGGTACCCCAAGTTACCAAAATCGTTTTACACTTAATGACATGTCTTGTCATTATTTTTTTTGAAACTGTTGGTTTTCAGAAATCTTTAAATGTAACCTCTTTCCCTCTGAAAAGCTTTTCATGTCTCTTCTTCATCAACCTCTCTCTCTCTGAATCTTTCGAACTGTCTCCCTTGATCTTCCAAAACTCATCTTACTCAACAATGGCTTCAACCTCCCGCTCCCCATGCCTCGCTTTGCAACTGACACTATGTCCATATATGTGGAACACCACTTCAACTTTGGAATTATACAAGAATACAATTTGGATGTGAGTAAGTTCATTAACGCTGCTGGTTGGGATGGAATCTTTCTGGAAAAGGTCTCAGTGTATCCAGATTTGATAAGGGAATTCTGGAGGAGACCAAAGATCTTTGAAACAGAAGTTGTTGGGTTAGTATTGGGAAGGAAAGTGATAGTATCAGAGAAAACCATCTATGATGCGATTGCTTGTGCTCAAGAAGGATTGGTCTTCATGGAGAATTGGGAAGAAGACCTAGGTGGTCAAGAGACAACTGCTGTTACCCTTATAAGGCAAGACAGCGTGAGAAATCATTCTTGGAAATCATCTGAGATGAAAGATCACATCAGGATTCTTCACCAGATTCTGAACAAGGTGGTGCTGCATAAGATTGGCTATAAGGACAATTTATCAGCTCTTCACAAGTTTTGTCTTTGCCATCTGGTTTTTGAAACCAAGATTAACCTACCATGGATCCTATTTCATTGCTTCAAGGATGCCATTACCAATAGAGAATCTGCCTCTCACATTACTTTCACTCATCTCTTGTCAAAAATTCTCAAACAGCAAGGCGTGTACGATATTCTAAGTGCAAAGCCTAAGGATGAACAAGAAAGACTCCTTCGTGAGAAAGGATTGCGAGCTGTTGACTTTGGTCGAGTAAATCTCAGTGGCATGCAACTCAGCACTTACAAGCAAGTGGAGCTGGCAAAGCTTGAAGAAAAAATGAAGATTAAGGAAGAATCAATTGAAGCCAACGAAGCTGCAATTCTTGGTTTAAAGAAAGGAACCAAGAGAAAGACTATGGATGTAAGGCAACCCATTCCCAAGAGGACTACTAGAGGATCTGTCCCCTCCATATCTTTTGTTGCTACTCTTCCACCTGCACCAAAAAGGACAAGGAAAGTCATCATGTCTGAAGAAGAAGATGATGATGAACTTCCTATTGCTGCCATTCTAGAAAAACAAGTTGTTGTTGTTGCTGGTCCAATTGCTAAGAAGAAAAGGCAACCAGCAAAGAGGGCTAGAACAACCTTGACTTCTGATGTAGTAATCTCTGCTGATGACCCTGTTAGGATAGAAGTAGATAAATTAGTATCTAATTTGACAACTCATGATAATAATATCCCTGCTTCACATGATGTGAATGATTTTTATGTTCCTACCCTGCCACAATCACCACCCTCACCACTAACATATACAGACAATAGCATTACCATTGGAGCCCCCTTTCCTAAACCCTTGAAAACTTTATTTCCACCCATAATTCCCTCTTACACTCTCTATGCTGCCAAATCTGAAAATTGGGCAGAAGTACAGAGAGAATGGAAAATACTCTTCCACACCATTCCACAAGAACCAGAACTCATTCTAACAAAGTGGTATCCCCTGGCTGAGTATGAGTATGAACCCCTCAACATCTATCCATACTGGGTCAATCCTGAACTCCACACTCCAACTGGCCCATTCCCTTCCTAAATGTTCAATGAACATGGACCTCTCCTCATCCACCTTCCCCAACAAAGTTTCCCTGCCAGAAAAATCTACCCCAATCTAGTGAAACTTTCACCCCTTAAACCATTCACTGATGGAGTAGAGAGAGTTATAAAATCTGATTAGCATACTGGTCCCAGCAAGAAGGATCTTGGGAGTGTTCTCGAGAAAAGAACCAGATCCTTGAGGCAAATTCCTTTTGTCAAGGACAAGACTACAAAATGGATGACTTTCAAACATCCAAGAATATATGGAGCTGCTGTTGACCAGTTTGTGGACACACTTATGTATGAGATGCTGAAATGGGAATTCAACCACTTCAGAGCAGACAGGGCTGCAATATTTGTCCCTCCAACATGGTTAAGACACTCCACTTCTACAAATTTTGGAGTCAAGCCCTACAAGATCTGTCCTAGGTTGTCAATGATCGATCTAAATAAGGACAAGGACAGGAAGCATCCAAGGCACAAAGGAAAGATGCCAGTAGTTGAAGACATTATGTTGGATCTCAATTCTGAACCCTTTGACCACTAACAGATGGATTATATTCAGTCTTTGCCAATTGAGATGGTCAATTAGGCTAGTTATGCAGGAGCGTTCTGGCAATACCACCTAATTCACTGCACCAGAAAAGCCTCCACTTCTGGCCTGACTGTTGAAGAGAAGAAGAAAACTCCAAAATTTAGAGGCAGATGTGGACTCTCTCGTGTCAGATATTTGATCTTCAAAGATCTGTGGGGACTGCCAATAACCAGTCCTGATGTGGAAATTCCTAATCCTATTCATTGGGCAAAGGTTGTCCCTGAGCCAGTTCTACAATATGCCTTTACCTCAGCTTCAACCTCATCCTCTGAGCATACAACAGAAGAATTAGTTGTAGAAGGCCCTGAGCTGAATGTTGAAATCTTCTCAAAACCTGCTTCTGAACCTTCAACTCCCTTAGCTGATGCCGTTGCTGTTGCTACTGTTGAGCCAACTCTGACAGAGTAGTCTGATGAGATATGTGCTTCTAAGCAAGGTGCTGAGTATGCTAAGACATCTTCTCAACCATTAGATTTTGCTATGGTTCATCCTCCAGCCCAAGCTCAAGACACTGTCTCAGACACTGCTGAGATCTCGAGACAATTATCCTTGCCATCCAATCTTGAAGACATCATTGGCATAATTGTTGATAATAAGGTAGGCAAGATAGTTGAAGAGAAGACTGAGCAAATGGCACAACAAATTGAGGAAAAAGTGCAAAAGCAAGTGCAAGATACCTCGGCCCCTACAAATGCCACGGTGACTCAAATGCTGGCCTTATTAATGGAATTTCAGAAAAACCAAAATCCAAACTAACCTCCTCCACGACCTCCTTCTTCCTAAATCTTTTCTTTCTTACTTGTTTTGCTGACAACGATGGTCCGCTCCCTTTTTTACCTTTTTGGCTGATGACGAAAAGGGGGGAGAAAGGAAAAGAAAGAGAATTATATATATAAAGTCTATTGTTGAAAAGATCTTATGTGTTTGCATTTGCATATTCTTTTCTACTTGATATATTGCTCTGATATACTTGTGTTTATATAGATTCTAAGAATGATAAGTGTTTATACCAATTTGTTAGTTTATAAGTCTGCTTAAGTAATTGAATGCTTTGTCTTAGGGGGAGCCATCCAAGCTCCCTTAGACTTTGTTTTTCAAATTTAATTAGTTTTGTCATCATCAAAAAGGGGGAGATTGTTGGAAGTCCATAGTGCCGCGTCATTGGACGGAGTTTTTATAAGGACTTAGTAAGTCCAAAGACTTGTGTGGACGAGCGCTTCTACCACACCAGTGGACGAGCATAATAAAATCTTGTGTAGATGAGTTCTTAAACTAAGTAGACGACTCTATATGTTCTATATCTTTACTACCTTGAATATGATTTAATGCAATCTAGTCCACGATGAATTTATTTCAAATGATTGAATTTATTTCAAATGAATATTTGTTCTTCCCATTTGTTTTTATTCGATTAATGTCTTGTTTCCTTTGTAAAAGATCTTTTCTTTCTTACTTGTTTTGCTGACAATGATGGTCCGCTCCCTTTTTTACCTTTTTGGCTTATGACAAAAAAGGGGAGAAAAGAAAAGAAAGAGAATTATATATATAAAGTCTGCTGTTGAAAAGATCTTATGTGTTTGTATTTGCATATTCTTTTCTACTTGATATATTGCTCTGATATACTTGTGTTTATCTAGATTCTAAGAATGATAAGTGTTTGTACCTATCTGTTAGTTTATAAGTTTGCTTAAGTAATTGAATGCTTTGTCTTAGGGTGAGCCATGCAAGTTCCCTTAGACTTGGCTTTTCAAATTTAATTAGTTTTGTCATCATCAAAAAGGGGGAGATTGTTGGAAGTCCATAGTGCCACGTCATTGGACGGAGTTTTTATAAGGACTTAGCAAGTCCAAAGACTTGTGTGGACGAGCACTTCTACCACACTAGTGGAATAGTAGAATAAAATCTTGTATAGATGAGTTCTTAAACTAAGTAGACGGCTCTATATGTTCTATATCTTTACTACCTTGAATATGATTTAATGCAATCTAGTCCACGATGAATTTATTTCAAATGAATATTTGTTCTTACCATTTGTTTTTATCCGATTAATGTCTCGTTTCCTTTGTAAAAGATGCATAGTACTATCAAGGAAATACAAAAAAGAGAATAGTACAATTAGAATTGCAAAACGATTTGTCAATGACATCTTTTTTGCTGAACAAAAAGCTGGGTTATACACAAAGGAGGAAAGAAATTTTTTAAGGTACAATTGCTCAGAACAGCGAGTCTCCATTTTGTGATCTTCTGATAACCAAGGATACTTTTCAACATAGCCAAAATCAAGCTATCAGTCTCAACGGACATCATGCATTTAATGCTATCTCTAAACGGGATTATTCAAAGTAACCATAGAAGAATTACAAGAGAAGAAGAAGGTCACTATATAGGTAGAAGACCTAAGATATTGAAGTAGAAGTTTTTCTAGCTAACAACTCTTGCCTATACAATATTTGTGAGAACAAGCTCTTATTTATTCTTTAAAAAGGCAAAAGTCTGTAATATCCTAGTTTGAATATTGTGAAAATATTCAACAGATCTCAAACTTTCATATCCTGTTCTTAGTGAGTTAATTAGATCAAAGTTGTAAATCTCTTTGTTAGAGTTAGAGCCTGAAGAGGCTTGGTAGAGAAAGAATACTTGTAGCCTGAAGATGTGTTGAATACTTGTTTGTAACCTATTTGGAGAATAGTGGAGAAAATCCTTCAAGTCGAAGGGACTGGACGTAGCTCTTGGTTGAAAGAGAGTGAACCAGCATAAAATCTCTTGCGTGAATTTTCTATCCCTAAACTCTTCAGTTTTATTTGCTTATACTAACTGTGGGGTTTTGATATTGCTTTTGTTAATCTTTTAAAAAGGATTTCTGTGTGCTTTTATCTCTTTATCTCTGTTTGCGAAAAAGTTGTTCAAAAAGGGTTTTTATGCAAAATAATTAACAAACACAATTCAACCCCCTTCTCATGTTTGTCTGTGCCAACTTCATGATTTATTAAGGATTCTCCAAAAGGAATTTTAGGGATAAAAAAATATTCAACAATAAATACAGATTAATTTCATATTTCAATAAAAAAAAGAAGTTAGAGACTGACCTAGATTTAATTGCTACAACTTTGTATGTAAAGAATCCAAAATGACAGAAACGCTTAAAACCCTCATCCATGAAAAAATTCGCTAGAAATCTGCAATTTGTAGAAAATTTATTGATAGAAAAATTCGTTACAAATCTGCGAAAAAAATAAATAATTCAAAATACTATCTGAATTGAATTCTGTGTTAATTTTCATTACATTTTGTAAAGGATACCATGTGTTAGGTGGTAGCAACCCCAATGATATGACAAAATATCATGCAAAAAGCCATTGAAGCATATTATTCAACAGAAATGATGGCCATACATGGTTTACAAATTGTAAAGCATCCTTAGTTTATTGGAAAAATGTAATTACAGTTAGATAGAAATATAAAACTACGAAATAGAAATAAAAAAAATGAAAATACAACAACAGAAATTATAGTAACTCTCAATTTTCGATGTTTCCATAAATAAAAAAAAGTTAGACCTAAAAAAAATCCAAAATCAAATTATTTTGAGATCAACTCCAAATTTGAACAAAATTCAACGTACCTGTCAAATATCCAACCACATCACTAGTGCAGAAAAGGGATTCCACGTCGGTTATTTTTGGCTTTCCACATCGGTTTTGAAACTGATGTGGAAACGACCGATGTGGTTTATTGCCACTTTACACATCGGTTATAAAACCGATGTGTAAAGTATATTTTAAACATCGGTTTTATATTAACCGATGTGGAAAATTAAATTAGCAATTAATAAGCAGTTATAAATTTAACTTTCTACATCGGTTTTTCTTTAAACCGATGTGTAAATTTGACTTTCTACATCGGTTTTTTAAAGAACCGATGTGTAAAGTTAAATTTACACATCGGTTTTATGGAAAACCGATGTAGAAAGTTAAATATACACATCGGTTATTGAGAACCGATGTGTAAAATCTCATTTTTTTTTAATCTGTTATTTACATTTCAATCATTCCTTTCCCCTGTTTCACTAAAAAATATTGGTTAAAAATGTATCAAATGCTTCAAGCTCCATGTGTAGTAAACAATTACAAGTCTCATACAAAATTTTCCAAATTACAAGTCTATACAAATTTTTTTCAAACCCCCTTCTACACTCATCATCCGGGCATTAACAAAACCGCTGATTAGCTCTTACAACAAAAAGCATTTCAGTTGGTAGAACTAAATGATTGCATAAAAGAAGAGGTATAAATGAAAGGAATGACCAAGAGTGACTCACGCTCCTCCATATTCGTAATTGAAGTGCTAAAAATCTGCTCAATTTAATGTATAATCTCAAAATTTCCAGCCAAAGAAAGAAGCATGAGAACTACCTTAGTGAATCAAACATTATTAAGAATCATTTTATGCCAATGACAGAGACACAGGTTGCAGATCAATAAACAAACCAAGCAGATTCCGATCAAACAAGAAACAACAACATAACACCAAACCAGCTTTTGACACAATCATTCAAAAGCAAAACATACTTCATTCAATATGATAAGTTTTTAAACTATAGCTAATACATATCATCAACAAAGGTACACTATAGCTAGTATATGATAAGTTTTTAAACTAACTACATATATACAAACTATGGGTGGTACACTTCAAGAAAGAAAGTTTCCCAACGCCTCTTTATGATGTTGATGTCAGAATGAGACAATGGAGTTGGATTGTTGAATATCTGCAAGTTTAATTGGACAAAAGATTATATCTTTTAAGTAATAAACTAACATAAAACATATAACGAATCTATACTATTACCTCTAATTGTGTCAATTAACATTTACCTCACTCCATCTTTCAGTGATCCCGGACGAGATAATTTCCAACATCCACTGCATCACATAGTAGCCACATTCCCATGACCCACGTTGTATACGTGACTACGTACAAATGAAACCCAATTAGAATATGAGGAATTAAATAAAATAGAAATCAATTATTGTACCCACTGCATTTGATGCATTTGAACTAATAAATATCTTACGCTGGGAATAATCCATCTGATAGCCCGAGTACGCCTTTCACCACGCTGCATGTGGGATGCATTAATAGACCTATCATGACAAAAACATTAATTAAAGTATATATAATAGATTTCAGATAATTAAAATAACTGCATTACTGATTATAAAGTATTTTAACGCTTACGTTTCGATGATCGTCTTCAGTTCATTCGCTCCCAATGAGCAGAAGAAGACCACGACGTTCATTCTTGGGTACAAGAGCAATAGTTGCCAATGCCGGCTGTAAATTTGCGGAACAGTTAGTGACTAAGTCATATATAGTTATACTTAAATAACCGGTACTTACTTATTGAGATAAGGCGCAAGATAGAATTGATGATCGTCTCGGGCAAGTATATCACGTATGGTAGTGACCGGGTCTTCCGATGCTACGAGAACATCACCCTGAATGAACATGGGGTCAATGAACCCATAAAGCGGCGAGGTTACCCCGATCGACTAACATACGATGCAGATACCTAATATATTGGAAAAACATGTTAATTATCATTGTATTTAAAAATTAATTACGTACTTAACTTATAAATAAAATGTACTTACGTGCACCAAAACGATATGTGTGCAGAACTGACCATTTCTTTATTGAGTGCCATCTCCATAAGTTCTTTCTTTGGTATATACAGTTCACCAGGGCTGGCATCATGTTCCAGCGTTACCAAGGATGCATCATCCTCCATGGTGACAACCTGTATAACAAGATCTTTGAAAACATCACCATGGCCAGGTGCCCCTTTGTCGATCCCCTAAACAACATAGATATATATTAGTAATCACGGATAATTAAGTTATTTAATTCGTTATTAACTAAATAGTCAAATGAATACCTTGACAGGAGCAGACATCTCTCGGTCTTCCTAGATCCGACCTTTTAGGCACTATATCATTTCCAACATCCTATAACAAATACAAATAAAGCATTATCTTTAAACAATAATAAATATATTTCAACTATGAATATAGAAAAACACAACTAACCGAATACCTCGGATGCAACAAGAAAGTCGACCACCCTTCTTGGCCGAGGATGAAGTTATCGGGGCCCGACCCACCGCTTGAACCTCCTCGGTGGGCACAGGGGACTCGAGCATCAACATCTCGAATAATCTCAACAGACACCCTCGGATGATCATCCTGGAATAACCGATGGTGTATGGTATTACCTAACTTATTATATGCCCTACCCAATGCCACTAGCGGCGATGATGATGATGATCATCAACATACAGCTCACACCTATCGTGGTCGCCATCATCATCATCATCATCATCATCAGCGAAGCAGCAGAAGATCACCATCATCATCATTTTCGGGATGATGAGGAGGATCACATGAGCCCTTAGTGCTCACATGGACAGAGGGTTGGACGCAGGGTTGGACACCTACCGCCATCTCGCCGGGACAAAGAAGTAAATATTGCCATCTGCTGGGCAAACTGCCGGCCATCTCCTCGTCAAGCTCACCGCAATCTCCTGCTTTAGTTGTGCTCTATCTGCAACCGAATCCCTGTGGGCATTGGTGTGAAGATGAACCATGGTATTGGCGAATGCCGACTCCCCATCCAACACCAATGACACGGCCCGGTGGTCTGGTTTACCGATGGCAGAGATAAGATATCATTGCGTCCTCTAGGAACAAAGGTTCCTTGGGTTAGCCGATCATCCAAGGCATCCTATCACATAAAAATATCGTGTCACATTACAATTCAGGTAACAATCTTAAAATGACAATTACAACAAACTATACTTACAATCCTCTCAGCTACTTGGCGGGCCTCCTGGATGTATATTGTCCCGCTTTTCTTTGTCGGCCCCTCTTCCATGAACGATGGCGTGGGGGTGGAGGTGGATCAACAACCTCTGGAAGATTTTCAGCATTAGGATCCGCCCGAGATGCCGCCCGCCGACGTGCTTTCTTTTCCTCTTCAACCATTTTCTTAACAAGCTTTTTATATCCCCCACGAGACATGACATGGGGGTAGACATTCTTGCTTTGGTTTTCCTGCCCCTTTTTCCTCTTCTCCTCGTTATAAATAAAAGACAATTAAATTACATAAGTAAATGAAATTAATGCAATTACATAAATTTAGAGACAAATCAAATAAGTTAACCCGAAAGCTGGGATCACGTCGGCTCAACAAAGCGATCCCACGCCGCCTTGTCAAGAAACGGATACACCTCAAGTGGGTTCTTTTTACTTTTGGACCGAATATATAGTATCTGCCTGTGTCGGCCTTAAAACCCCTCCAACGCTCTCCAAAGATACTTCAAAGAACGCTTCTTCATAGCGTATGTATCCTGTGATGTCAAATGTCAACTACATTAAGACCAAAAGAATCAACGAATTACTGTATGATATTATTAAGATAAAAATAAAGTAGATACAGATAAACACAGGACGTAGAAGTATAGATACCAGAATACTCTCCCATATCTCGCTCCTTCACGTCCGCCGTACATCTCTCCACCTATCAATGAGTATACTAGGCCTGCTCCTAGCAAGGGTCGCCACAAAACTGGTAAACTGATCTTCCATTGGCCCAATAGGTTTGAGGTTATCATCAAAATCTACTCTTATCCTCCCGATTTGACCCACGGTTGGCAGTCAAATGCCTCATCCGTGTGGCACGCCTACCTTTTCTACCGGTAGATCGGGGTCTCCGACCCCGCCGCATGAAGGAGGTGTATCCTCATGATCAGCCATGTATACCTGTTTAAACACAAAACAAAAAAAAACTTGTTAGTATGTCGGATAAATATCAAACATAACTTATAAATATCGATCAACGTACATAAACATAACTTATAAATATCAACGTAAACATATAATATGCCAAACTTGATGGTAATATCAAACTAAACTTACTTTGTGGTCAATTAGTAAAGTTCTCCCATAACCCTTCTTGGTGATCATTACGAGTAGCATGTACATCATCCACTTCATTTTTCTCATTGAAATTAGGCACTCGTGGTTGAGAAAGAAGGAGTATCGAAAATATCAAGAGTTGAATCGTGATTTCCTCACTACCGTTATACATGTTTTTTCCCGGAGAACCACCACCACCTTTTGTTAGAAGGATCACGGATATAAAACACTTGTTTTGCTTGGGATGCCATGATGAAAGGTTCCTCTTTATTACCTACCTTACTAAGGTCCACTAATTTGAATCCTAACTCATCGGTTTGCACACCATTGTTACTTGTCGACTCCACCGACATTTAAAAACAGGTACTCTAAACTTCGTAATCAACCTCCCATATCTCTTCAATGATTCCAAAGTATGAAACTGATGCCATAACAGGGTTTTTATCTTTCGAACTAGAGAAATGCATGGACTCAAATGACGACCATAACCCCACTGCTTTTGCATAGTACTTTTGTCATCCTGGGACTTTGTATAGAAGGAACACTTATTGATATCGTACCCACTCCAGCTTATGACATCAAAGTTAGGCCCCTGTGCTAGCCATTTTAATGTAGCAGAAGCAGTACCATCCTTTGCAATTTTTTCTTTAAACCAGTTCAAGAAAGTCTTGTTATGCTTGTTCAAACACCATTTTTCATTCATTCTAGGGTAAGTTTCATTGATGATGCTTTTATGCTCACATAAGTATGGTTCAACCTCATCGTTGTTATTCAATATATACAAATGTGCTTGAAGCACTTCCTCCCGATCCATGCTCTTAACAAAGTGATACCTCGTGTACCCTTACCATCATATCTTCCTTCGTGACGAGACTTCTAAGCCCTACAGTTTTCGCTTCCGACATGTAGTATGTACAAAACTCAATAGCTTCTTCTCGCAACATACCTTTCAACAATAGATGCTTCGGGACGGTGTGGATTTTTCATATATCCTTTCGTGGATCTTCATGTATCGCTCAACCGGTACATCCACCTTAAATAAACGGGACCGCACAATCTAATCTCCTCACTAGATGAACAATCAAATGAACCATGATGTCAAAAATGAAGGTGGAAAATACATCTCCAATTGGCACAATACAATGGCTGCCTCATTTTCCAACTCATCCAAATTTTTAGTGTCAATGACCTTGCTACATATAGCATTGAAGAATAAGCATAACCTAGTAATGGCATGTCCGACTTTTTTAGGCAATATGTCACGAATGGCCACCTGGTAGTAGTTGTTGCATCAAGACATGACAATCACGAGACTTTAAGCCAACTAATTTGAGATCTTTCATTGAGACAAGTCTTCCGATATTTGAAGAGTAACCCCGTGGCACTTTGACTCCCCGTAGACATTCACGTAAACTTCTTTTCTCTTTTTTTGATAAAGTATGACATGTCGGGGGCAAATAAGTCTTCTTATCCCCCACTTTAAGTGGAGCTAACTGCTCTCGTATACCCATCGCAACTAGATCCGGCATTTAGCATTCACACCATCCTTTGTCTTGCCTTGAATGTTGAGAAGCGCCCCGATTAAACTGTCACACACATTTTTCTCTACATGCATCACATCAATACAATGTCTTACATCAAGCTTGCACCAAGATGGAAGATCAAAGAAGATCGACCTCTTCTTCCATATTTTCTTCTCTCGTAGCCTTCTTCCGGGTCTTCCCATAGATAACATTAATGTTGTTCACCCTTTCATAAACTTGCTCTCCAGTCAAGGCCACCGAGCAATTTCATTCTCCTAAGTCCATTGAAAGCTTTCCTCAATCTACGATAAGGATGATTACGTCGGAGAAATCTCCGATGCCCAAGGTAGACTGCCTTCCTTCCATGTTGCAGTTGATGGTAACATGTGCCTTCTTCACATATTGGACATGCTTTATGCCCCTTAACACTATACCCACACAGGTTCCCGTATGCTGGAAAGTCATTGATGGTGCAAAATAACATGGCACGCAATCGAATGTCTCACGGCAATACCCGCCGATCACATCAACGCCTTCATCCCACATCATTCTCAAGTCTTCAATCAAGGGACTCGGATAAACATCAATATCATTTCCTGGCTGTTTAGGACCCAAATCATCATACTTAACATAATGTATTTGCGCTTCATGCACAACCAAGGAGACAGTTGTAAATTACAAGGAGAACAGGCCAGGAACTATGAATACTACTTAAGTTTCCATATTGATTCATTCCATCGGTAGCAAGTCCAAGTCTGAGGTTTCTGGGATCATTGCAGAAATCCTGAAACAAACTATCAATTATCTTCCATTGCAAAGAATCGGCCGGATGGCGAAGCTCGCCCATCACACTTCCTCTCATCTGCATGCCATCTAATGTTCTTTGCGTCATTTACATTAGCAAACAATCGCTTGAACCGCGGAATCACGGGAATATACCATAACACCTTCGCAGGAGGACCTTTGGTGACCACATCACAACTAGAATCACCATCCTTCACTTTGTAGCGTGATAACCCACACCTGGTGCAATAGTGCATCTCTTCTAACTATTTCCTGTACATTATGCAATGATTAGGGCAAGCGTGTATTTTCTTATAATTCATACCCATCGGAAACAATATCTTCTTCGCCTCATAGTTTCGAGATGGCAATGTGTTGCCTTCTGGAAGCATTTCTTTCAACAACTCAAGCAATTCAGTAAATCTTTTATCGATCCGCCCATTTCTCGCCTTCACATTGAACAATCTTAACACCGCTGACAACCGTGGTGAAATTAGTGCACCCTTGATACAAAGCCACTTGCGCATCACCGCACAAAGTATCATACACATGTGCGCGCCTTAAAAGACTCTTGCCCAACATCACGGATCATGTCCTCTAGTCCATCGTCCATTTCCACGTCATCAACTTCCTCTCTATCCGACACCCCTCGGCTGTCTAACGATTCACCATGGCATATCCATGTTGTATAACTCTTGCAAATCCCCTCACAAATAAGATGATCACGTATCTTCTCAGCCTTCTAGTCGTCTCTCATTCAAACAGCTTAACACAAGGACAATAAAACCTTCCGTTACCACTATCGGGAGCATTTGTTTTTGCAAACCGTAGAAAATCTTCCACTCCATTCTCATACTCATCACTTGTCTGTCTAGCATTCATCCAACCGTGATCCATGACTAAACCAATACCTTCGTACTTAGTCCAACACATTCATCAACCACTTCTTATGACAGGGTATGGCCCTATCCCATTCGAGAAAGAAACTTTTTCAACATTCGGTTAACAGCTAGTCCTTAACTCCATGCTCATACTCGACAAAATTTCGGCAAGCATTTCCCCACGGCCTCCGACGTACACTACTTGAACGCGATGACATCCACCACGATAAAGTATGCACCCGGAGAACGAAAGGAAATGTATCAATCCGAACTTTCATCAAGTATATAACATTAGAATCAATGAATAACTATTATAACTGAATTAAGAAAAAGTTTTTTCCCAAACTGTCCAACTTTGGACAATTCAAGATCCAACACAATGAGCGGTACATTAAGCACGCACGTACACGCACACGTACGCTCATTAGTATTGCATCTCAAACGGGAAACTAAGGCTTTACTAATTATTGAGGGCATATTATCGAATCAAATAAATTTTCAAGAAAATACATTAAAACTCCAATGAAAGCTTTTCAGCCAAAACGCACCTTCGAGAGAGACATGACACGCCTAGTTGTTATTATGCAAAGACAACAGAGAAGTGAACAAAGCAGAGGCAGTAGCACTATGCAATGAAGTGTAGATCACCCTGCAGCAAAATGAACATCTAAGAATTCTAATGAAAACCATAAAATTGACAGACACTATAAGGTCTTTGTAAAGTCACTTACCAAAACACAGAGAGGAAAAGGGTAAAAACAAGATCTAAGGTTAGTTCATTGCTTTTTTATATTGGGAATTCTATTCTGTCTAAAGGTGCGAGTGTACTACTACTCGTTTGATTCTCTTGTTTCTTGTTTCAATTTTAGAAAGATTATGCAATTAGTCATGTTGCATTCAGTCCTCTTGGACATGAGGTTGTCATCAGCTATGAGAAAGAAAACATTTATGTGATGAACGTAACAGGAAAGACTAACAAAACATCCTTTAAAGTTTTAAAAAGAAATCAGACTGCTTTTGTGGACAATCCTCATAGCCTTTACTTAAATTGATCTATCACAAAACATGACAAAGATTAACCTCATGAAAACGATAAATCCAACCCCAGGCCTGATATCATTAATCGACACTCCATATGAATCAAAGGATATATCAACAAGAAACAACATTCATAGTATCCCTTATCCTTCTATAGCTTTATCAATGGTGCCACCAGATAGTAAATTATAATTATATTATAATAGTAAAACAAAGTAGAGTTATACCATGCTGTACATAAGTTCCAAAATATGTCTAAATGTTAAAGAAACTGTAACAAGCTGCTCCATGTACAAAGAGAAAACCTAACAAATAAAAACAAACAAACAAACAAAAATATATTTTGAAGCAAAATTTGAAAACAAGTGAAAAGAGAATAAGAGGTTCTTAGAGGGTTTGGAGAGATTCTTGAACTCATGTCTAATCACAAAGTTCCTCAAGAGGATCACCAAATCTATGGCTTACAAAGTTTACACTAAAAATAGTAAGAACTCAGAACTCATGGTTAAACTCAAAATATAAAATAGTCAAAATTCCAGAACCCCGTGCCAAAAGAAAAGGGTGTTGCAAAAAGTCTACTTTGCAGGCACCAAGAATCCAATCAGATCTCTCGTAGCTTTTCATCAACACGGAATACATATTGAAATAGGAAAAGAAAAGCAATATTTCTTAGTAAAAAAGGTATAAAATCATAAATTTAAAATAAAGGTGATGTGTGTGGAAGCAACTAGAAGATGTCCAACAGTTCTAAGGAAAATGGGCATTAATAGAAGGCACTACAAAGCATCAAACAGAAGTTTTGGGCTATGATATGTATTCCATGTACTGAATATGTAGCTAACCAAGACCAACCAAAAACTCAAGACCAACCAATGTTGCTAAATGCATCTGTTAAGCTCATGAATTCTAAATTAGAAGGAAAATGCAAAAGTCCATTGTTCGTCAAACTTAACATTAATGGGCAAAATGCAGAAAAAAAGGAGCATGGAGCATGGAGCATGGGATTACGGTCTAACAGTGAAAGCATACAAAAAAAAAAAGAGGAATGGGTCACAGAGAACCAAAACCTTAAACTCAATGCTTCTTTTCCTCAGCACTTACAACCAAAACCCTAAACAACCAACAGAAAAATAGGTCACAGAGAAGAATAAAGAAAGAAAAAAAAGATAAGAGAAGGGGTTTTTACCAAAACAGAGAGAAGGCAGAGGTTTTTGTTCACTCACGAGGCGCCTGGGAGGAGAGGACGGTGGTGGCTTCCTTGGTGGTTCTTGTGAAGAGGAGAGGGGCTGAGTTTTAGAGAAAATGACAAACAATAAGAGAAGAATGAGAAGGGAAGTTTGGAAAGGAAGAGAGACAGGAGCTTACCTTTGTTCGATGTTGAGAGGGTCACCGTGGAGAGTCTGTGGAGAGACAATGCAGAGCGACGGAGATCGGTGGAGAGCAAGTGGAGGAGAGCGGTGGAGAGCGGTCAACAAAAGGGAAAGGGAGAGTTGGAGACTGATAGCAGCTATTTGATGCTTAGGGCAAGGGAAAAGAAGAATGAGACTTGGGAGGGAGAGAGCTCGAGATGAATTCTCAGCGCCAAATGAAAAGGGAGGAAGTAATAATACACATCGGTTAATATAGAACCGATGTGGTAAACTTTCACACATCGGTTAATAACAAAACCGATGTTTAAAAATAAAATTTTAATTTCTAATTTTTTTTTTTAGTTTTATACATCGGTTATTAGAAACCGATGTGGTTAATTACTGTTTTACACATCGGTTCTATTAAAACCGATGTTAAATGTTAAAAATTTCTGACTTTAAGTTTTTTTTATTTTAATTTTAAACATCGGTTAGGAATAACCGATGTGGAAAGGTTTTACACATCGGTTATTCTTCAACCGATGTGTAATACTTTGATTTTAATTTCAAAAATGCCACCGCCTCCTTTTACACATCGGTTTAATAGGAACCGATGTGTAAACTCCGATGTAGAATCCCTTTTCTGCACTAGTGCATCCTGTAAGAGCAAATATATGTACTAAGTAACAAATGAAATGTGCTTGAAAATTGGGGAGATGCTTAAAGGAGGAATTGAAAAAACACACAGGAAGAAGTAAAATTTGCAGAAAGATAAAATGAGGTAAATTCATTGAGTGAATTTCAAATTATTTTAAGTTATATGACCTTTGATCTACAGGGGGTGGAAGACATATTGGGAATTGATACTATACAACATGCTACTTCATTTTAATTATGGTCCAGCGTTAATGTTACATTTTCTTCAAATTGTATAGTGATTAATAAATAATGAATGCTCCATACTTTTTTGCTTAAATGTTTTGATAATTGTGAATTTGATAATTGTGAAGTTGTTCTATGTTAATGGATAGCATGAATTACGAAGACAACATATTAAAGAGATTATAGAATATAATAATTTTTTGCTTACAAAAAAGAATATAATAATTATAGAATTATAGAATATAGCAATTTAAGAAGATAAAAAAATTATTAATGAAAAAAAAAGATAAAAAGAGATATAAGCTGGAAATGACATGCACATTCATTGAGTCAATGACTTAGAACAAATAATTTAGAACAATATTTTCAATGGTTTTATTTTATATCTGTTGATATTTTAAAATTTTAAATTGTTGATAGTTAAAATAAAAAGAAAGACAGATTGAAATGTGAGTAAAGATGGAATGGAAAGTGAACTTTTGGAATAGAGAAAAGGCTAAAACATGTCCTTGAAGAAACTAAGTCATTAAAAAAAAGGAACTTAAAGCAAACAATTCCATATAAATGTTGATATTAATGTTAATTGTGAAAAAAATAACAATATGAAAAAACTATCCGTACCCGGATCCTTACCCATTGTGGGGGTATTTATCCTACCCATTGTAGATAATTTTTGTGGGTACCAAATAAATAGGGTACAAATTGCCATTCCTACATGCCACACCGGTTAATTAGCATTACGTAGTAGCTAGTGTATAGCTATAAAGACAGTATTTTTTTTTTTTTGACATTAATAGAGGATAATCCATTAACTGAAAGAAGCATCATTACAGACAATAAGACTGATTGGGTCTGGGACATATCCCTCCCACAAATGAGAACCACAAGTCCTGGCTATACCAACTAAAGCATGGGCAGCGCCATTGCTGTCCCTTCTAATACAAACAACTTGTGTATTCCTCATTTGATCTAACAACTGCTGACAATCTAACACAACAGACTCAATAAGAGCTAGTTTAATACTCCCTTTGAGGCATTTAACAACTAACTCAGAATCTGTTTCAATGATTATCCTAGGGAAATTCTGTTCCTTTGCCCATTGGATGCACCATATGAGACCAAGAGCCTCTGCTAAAGTGGGAGAAGTCCTGATCCCTTCTAGCTTTGTTGAAGCAAACATGACAGCACCTTCATGATTTCTAGCCAACAGGCCCTATCCAGTGGAATCATCATTAAAGCATCCTGCAACAATATGTTAATTTTCGTTGTTCCGGGGTCAGGTGGTTCCCATTTGGTTGCTACTCGATTGCCTTTACCAAGTGCTCCACCCATGTTGGCTTTGTTGAAATCATCTACAAAATTGACTACAGAAGCCACAATATCAATAGGATTAAAACTCCTACTGTTAAACACAATTTGGTTCCTTACTTTCCATATCTTCCACAAGATAACACTGAACATCTGCTTTGCAAGTGGATTTGGACAGGACAGCCACTGGGACATCCAATCAAAAAGGTTTAGTTGATCCAGAACATGTATGCCCAGATGGGAGGTGAACCACAGAACTTGGACTGCTTGGCATTTCATGAATAAGTGCTCTGCATCCTCTTCTTCATTGCTGTAGATTGGGCATATTGGATCCAGTGTGATGCATTTCCTTCTCAAATTTGCTCCTGTAGGAAGAATGTTTCTAGCTAACCTCCATAGGAAATTCCCAATACAATTAGGAACCTTTGCTTTCCATATCTCCTTCCAAACCATTTGTCCCCTGGAATTTGAAGACTCTGCAAAATTCATATTCTTCTCCTCAACAATCAAATGATAGGCAGAACGAACAGAGTATTCTCCATCACTTTCCCAGTGCCACATTAGCTTATCTTCTGGGAGTCTCAGGGATATGGGGATATTCAAAATCTGCCGGGCTTCAAATCTGTTGAAAATGCTAAATATTAGGTCTATTCTCCACCGCTTTGTGTCAGGGTCAATGAGCTCACAGACTTTTGCGTTTTGTGGAAGGTTAGCTACTGGGCTCCAAACTCTGGAATTCGCTTGATCCGGAAGCCACCTATCAGACCATATGCCAACAGAATTACCATTTCCAATCTGCCATATAGTCCTACCCTCTATTACTTCCTTAGCAGACATTAAACTCCTCCATGCATAACTTGACTGAAATCCCACTTTTGCTTCCAAGAATGAGCTCCTAGGGTAGTATCTGGATTTAAAGACCCTGGCCATGATGGAGTTATCCCCTTTAATCAGCCTCCAGCGCTGCTTGCCCAACAAAGCTCTATTAAACTCACTGAAACCTCTAAAGCCAAGACCCCCTCTATCTTTTGCTGTCCCCAACCTGTCCCAACTTAGCCAGTGAATTTTCCTCTTGTTCTCAGATGTTCCCCACCATAATTTAGACAACATACTTTCAATATTCTTGCAACAGCCTTCTGGGATCCTATAGCAGCTCATGATATAATTTGGTATGGCTTGTGCTACAGATTTGATCAAAGTTTCCTTTCTTGCTCTTGAAAGACACTTCTCCTTCCAACCCTTAAGCTTCTTCCATATACGGTCCTGGACAAAATTAAAGATCTCCTTTTTTGATCTACCAAAAACCACTGGTAGCCCAAGGTACCTCACATGAGAAGTCACAGTCTTTACTCCCATCTTTCCACAGATCATATGCTGCTCACTATTAGGCACATTTCGACTATATGACACCTCAGATTTGTCCAAACTAACCAGTTGACCCGAGGCACTCTGGTAAGTATTGAGGACCCGTAATATGGCATCAGCTTCTTTAGTATTTGCTCGAGCAAAAAGAAGGTTGTCATCAGTAAACAACAGGTGTGTGATCTCATGAGCTCTTCTAGCTATACGGATTCCATGTAAGTTCCTCAACCGTGCCTCTCTATGCATCAAGCCCGAAAGCACATTAGCACAAAGGATGAAAATATAGGGTGACAATGGGTCACCTTGTCTTAGGCCCCTCTCCAGGTAGAAAATCCTACTCGGTTGTCTATTGATCAGAACCTGATAGGAAACAGTAGATATGCACTCCATGATAGTTCTTGTCAAAGTGGTAGGAAAACCTGTAGCCAAAAGAACAGCCTTGATGAAAGGGTACTCCATCCGATCGTATGCTTTTGCCATATCCAGCTTGAGTGCCATGACACCTTTCTTCCCTTTTGTCTTCTTTTTGAGCCAATGGAAGCACTCCATGGCAATCAAGGCATTGTCTGTGATCAACCTACCCCTAACAAAAGCACTCTGCTCCTCATCCACAATCTCAGGCAGCAAGGTCTTCACCCTATTAGCAATCAATTTTGTAACTATCTTCATGACCACATTGCATAAACTAATGGGCCTAAAATGCTTAGGGGACATCGGGTTTTTACATTTTGGAATAAGGGCTATGAAAGTTTTGTAATTATATATAATTGTGAAAAAATTATCCGGACCCTTAACTATTATACTGATGTTTACCCTATATACTTATATTGTGAGTAATTTTTATGGATATCCAATACTTATAGTACAAATTGCCTTCCTACATGTCACACTGGTTAATTAGCAGTGCGTAGTAACTAGTGTATAGGATATATAGACAGTATTGTTACTTATTATATATATATATAGTACTCGCGGCACCTGCACTACTTGCAGATATTACTTTTTATTAGTATTTTGCATTGGTTGTTGGTGTCGTTATTGATTATTATTTGCTGCAATTGTTATAGCTAGCGCTACGTGACTTCATTGGAATCTTATTGTTAAAGTAAAGCTACGTGGTAATACTAGATCCGATTCAATTTCAATTATATAGACAGCTTGCTTCACGAGACTGATATATAATATGAATCTCGAGTATAGTGTTTGCCGGCTATTATTTTTTACTATATATATGACATTGATTACAGAATTGACTTCTACACCCATGTGTTGCATCTACCATTTTTCTTACACTACATAGATACTCTTCAGGCCACGGGTTTGACTCGTGGAGGCCATGTCTCCCGTGAGTCCTGTGTGTAACTAACATGGCATTCCAATTAAGTCAAACCCCTCTCTAATAGTACTTATTTTTTTCGGACTTAATTATAAACAAAAAAATATCTTTATTTTCTGAACTTAAATATAAGCAAAATCAATCTACTCAATTCTATTTAATGTAAACATTCCAAAAATCAAGAAAATTAATCAATCAAATTAATTCTCCTTTTACTTTTTCAAAAACATTACACATTCTCGAGACAATTGAAGGATAATTTGATAATTATTACTCATTTTTTTATATAAATCAAGACAATTAAACTAAATTAACTAACTTTCTTAATAAAAATAAAATTAATCATTTTTTGCCTATATTTGAATTAGGAGGGAATACAATTTCAAAGATTAATTAGCACTATTAATTGCACAGCATCGCGCTTTCGTAGAACATGCTATGGGAAAATTACTAGGAATCATTCATTTTACGCACGAGTGGCATCGAATCCCGTTTTACCGTACCTGCATGTGTGCCATGTGTACTACTAGTAATGTTTATGCATTCAACGGAGGAAGGATTTTCAGATTCAGAGACACATGGCATTCAGCAATTATAGCAGATCGACTAGAGAAACTCAGCTTTTTATATACATGCTTTTCAGCAACTTTTGAGGTCAGGACAGAATAATCACTTTGTTTTCCATTACAAAACTTCTAGCTTTTTTTTATAGAGTTTGTCATCACTTTGTGTGTTAATGTGTGTCTACTTTTATGTCGTACGTACACGCAAGTCGCAACCTGAGGCCATGATATTTATCATTTTTTTAACCATTTTTTTGAGTTAGCAGGTAATTTGTGAAATAAATTAAATAATTAACTCTTTTTTTATAAGAGGATCATGCTAACAAGTGGCATAACCTTTTTTATAAGAAACATCATGCTAACGAGTGTTCTTAGGAAACTCTTTAAGAAATCAATAAAAACAATTTTTGATTGAAAAATTAAGCATTTCACATTTTCAAATGTTAAATACACAAATTTTCTATATATTCTTTTTTTTTTTTGATTCCTTGACGAGTGCCCAAGAACATTCGTTAACATTTTACTTATAAGAAATTGCTAAAAAAATTAACCATTCTACTGCATCCATTTTAAAATTTGGTTAGAAACTTTGTTTTAATTTTTTGTCACTTCTAAATTTATGACTCCAACAGCAATATTATTTATACACACTGTGATACATATATTAAAAACCACGATCGAATTAAATAATTAAAGCGTTAAAAATCTTCTTCAATGCAAAGCATTCCCCCTGCCTCGGAGGGCCCTGGTTATAGCTTTGAAGGATAACCTATAATTCTAAACATCATACAGATATAAATCATAGCATATTACACATGTTAATCGAAGGAGAGGAGAAGATTGTTTACCTTGGAGCATCGTAGAATCCATCAGAATGTGAAAGGGTTACTCCTCTCTTCCTGGTTGGTTTTCAGTATGTGTCTCTTAGAATGCCTAATGGGGAGGCAATCCCTTTTAACCTACCAGCAGAGAGTAGGGACCTCTCAACGGGTTAATATCAGAATGGCCCAATCCATCATAGGGTCACTCTTAGTAAATACCCAACAACAATTTCACCAATTGGTTACGTAATTAAGAATTAATTTTATAACTGATATATTAATAATTTAATTATAATTTAATCACCAATTAATGCTAATCCACATATTATACACATTAAAAATTTAACAATTCTCCCACTTGGATAGCATTAATCAATTATTAAAAATATAACAATTATTAAGAAGAAATACCAGTTACGATCAAAGCACACGTTAACCAGCAGTATAAGAAATATAAGCTTTAACAATGCAGAAATAGTATCCGATAGGGAAGTAAATCATACATGTTAAAGACTCATATCTCACAGAATGATGAATATAAAATTGCATATAATTAATAAAGAGAAATATGCAATTCAAGAATGGTCCAAGCATCTTAAAATGCTATAAGAGATATGGAAACAAGAGTGACGTCAATTTACATATCTCATAAAACGATAAACGATAATGGGCAAATAATGGTTTCGGACTCCCACTAATCCAATACATCAAAAGACTTAACTAAGCCCATACGAATTACATGATTCCGGAATATTCCAACAGTTAAGCCTTTGGTTAGTGGATCAGCAAGCATGTTTCCTGTATCAATATGCTCAATACGAGTCTGAAACTCCTGAATCTTCTCTCTAACGAACAAATATTTCACATCAAAATGCTTAGTGCGAGAAGAGCTTCTATTGTTATGAGAGAAGTTCACAAAGAAGATGATTGTCACAATATATCACAAGTGGCCTAGATATGCTTTCAACAATATGAAAGCCGAAAATTAAATTTTTCAGCCACATGGCTTGACAAGTAGCCTCATAGCAAGCAACATACTCTGCTTCCATGGTAGAAGTAGGCAGTAAGCGTCCTGTTTGACGCTTTTCCAAGAAATAGCTCCTCCTGCCATTATAAAGATAAAGCCGTAGTAGATTTTCTGATTGTCGGGGCAACCTGCAAAATCGTAATCGAGAATAACCAGGGGACCTGAAGTTGATCGGACTTCTTATAGGTCAACATATAATCTTTGGTTCCCCGCAAATATCTCATGACCTTTTTTTACGGCTTTCCAATGACCCAAACTTGGGTTGCTCAAGTATCTCCCTAAAGCATTTACAAAGAAAAGCAATGTCGGGATGAGTACAAACTTGAGCATACATTAAACTGCCAACAGCGGAAGCATATGGGACTTTTTCCATTTCATTTATTTCTACATCATTTTGAGGACATTGCGATTTAGAAAATTTTTCCTCACCCTTTTGAACAAAAAGTGCACATGGGGAGCAAGAATGCATATTAAACCTTTTGAGGACCTTTTCAATATATCCTTTTGAGACAATCCAAGAACACCACGTGACCTATCACGATAAATCTGGATGCCTAAAACAATGAAGCATCACCAAGGTCTTTCATATCAAAGTGGCTACTCAACATAAGTTTTGTCTCGGTCGAAATTTTAATACAAATCGCTAGCAAGAAGTATATCATCAACATATAGAACGAGAATGATGAACTCACCCTCATAAGTCTTCAAGTAAACGCACCGATCCGAGGCATTTTCTTTGAAGCCAAGAGAAGTGACAACCTGATCAAACTTCAAATACCATTGTCTGGAGGCCTGTTTCAGTCCATAAATAGACTTATTCAGCTTGCAAACCAAGTGCTCTTTGCCTGTTTCAGCAAAACCTTCAGGCTGAACCATGTAAACATCTTCAGTAAGGTCTCCATTCAGAAAAGCAGTCTTCACATCCATCTGGTGAAGTTCTAGATCAAAATGAGCTACCAAAGCCATGACAACTCGAAATGAATGTTTTGTAAAGACTGGTGAGAAAGTCTCCTTATAGTCAATGCCTTCTCTTTGGTTATAGCCTTTAGCTACCAGTCTGGCTTTGTACCTTTCAACTTTACCATCTGGAGTACGTTTGGTTTTGAAAACCCATTTGCATCCAACAGGTTTACAACCAATTGGTAAATCCTCTAGCATCCAAACACCATTATGAGACATAGAAGACAACTCATCATGCATAGCATTCAGCCAATCAGAAGCATGAGAGCTAGAAATTGCCTCCTTAAAGGTAATAGGATCATCATCATCATTGAGGTCAAACTCATGTTCCTGAAGATATACAACATAATCATCTGGTATGGAAGGTCTGCGCACTCTTTGAGATCGTCTCAGTGGAACTTCATCAACAATAAGATCATGTTCTTGTTCATCTACTAGTGGTGCTGCCACACCATCTTCATGTTGAAGATTCTGATCATCATCATTAGCTGGAATCATAACTTCTGTAGGAAAAGGAACAGCTGGTATAGGAACTATGGTGCGATCTTATCTAAGAGTAACTGGTCGTGGTATATCACTCCCACTATCCAAGTCATCCTCAAAGAAAATCGCTCGATCAGATTCGACGACTCGCATAGAATGAGATGGACAATAGAATCTGCTACCTCTGGAACCCACACAATAGCCAATAAAGAAACCACTAACAGTCTTAAGATCAAGCTTCTTAGACTGAGGATTATAAGGTCTAACTTCTGCCTTACAACCCCATACATGAAAATGTTTCAAACTCAGCTTCTTTCCACTCATGAGCTCATATGGAGTTTTTGGTACAGACTTGCTGGGTACTTGATTTAGAATGTAGACAGCAGTTTTTAAGGCATCTCCCCAAAGAAAGTCTGGCAATGATGAATGGCTCAACATACATCTTACCATATCCATAAGTGTGCGGTTACGCCTTTCTGCAACTCCATTTTGCTCAGGAGTACCAGGCATAGTGTATTGAGCTTCAATACCGCATTCCTCAAGAAATCTGGCAAAAGGTCCTGGGTTTCTACCCGTCTCATTATATCTACCATAGAATTCTCCACCTCTGTCAGATCTTACACATTTTATCTTCCTACCTGTTTTCAACTCAACAAAGACCTTTAAAAGATTTGAAAGCATCTAGGGAACTAGACTTTTCTTGAAGGAGATCTATCCATCCATATCTCGAGAAGTCATCTATAAAGGTAATGAAATACCCATATCCACCCATGGCAGTGGGTGTAATAGGTCCACACAGGTCGGTGTGAATCAACTATAGCACATCATCACACCTATTTGCTGCTTTATTCCTAACCTTGGCAGTAAATTTGCCCTTGATGCAATCAATACATGTATCAAAATCGGAGAAGTCTAGATCATGAAGAATACCTTCCTTGACTAGCCTCTCAATACGGGACCTAGAAATATGCCCCAAACGTCGATGCCATAACATAGAAGAATGTTCATTAATCCTACTGCGTTTGTTTCCAACAGCAGAATTAACAGACATGTCATGTAGATTCAACATATAAAGGCCATCACGTAAAACCCCTGAACCAACGGAAATAGAATCTGAACAAACAATCAATTTTCCACTACCAAACTTAAAGGTGTAACCACATTTATCCAAAGCAGAAACAGAAATCAAGTTCCTTCTCATAGAAGGTGCATACACAGCATCTCTTAATAACAAATTATGTCCAGAAGGCAAAAGTAAAGAAACAATTCCAATGTCAATAACAGAAACTCCAGCTCCATCTCCCATAATAATTTTAGACTCAGCATCACTTGGTTTCCTCAGGCTTGTGAACCCCTGCAAGGAATTCACAACATGAATGGTTGCACCTGAATCTAACCACCAAGTATTTGGAGGAACATCAATGACATTGGATTCAAAGCATGTTAGAGCCAGGAATATACCTTGCTTCTCTTGTTTCTTTTTCAAGAAATAGCAATCATCTACCTTGTGGCCATACTTCTTACAATACTTGCAGTTACCCTTGAAGAAACTTTTCTTAGCTGCGCAGATGTCTGCTTTGCATTTTTCTTCTTTCCCTTTTGATCTTTCTTCACAAATCTTGAACCGACTTAGAAGTTGGATTTGGATCGGATGCAAGAAAATGAGCACTGTGTGATTTACCCTTTTTAATGGACTATTCTTCTTGTGTAACAATGGCAATCATCTCGTCCACTGTCCATTCAGCCTTCTGAGTATTGTAAGAGGTCTTCATAACATCGAATTGTGAAGGAAGAGATTCAAGAACCCGGTAGATTAAAGTACTTTCGCCAATTTCAACTTTAAGAGATTTCAGTTTGTTGTAATAGTGCATCAGCTTCATGATATGCTCACGCACACCACTCGACCCCATCATATTTGGTCTTGTCAAACAAGGAAAGATACTGACTTTTCTGAGCCTTCTCAAAAGTCATAAATTTCTCCCCAACAGCTTTCTGATATTCTTTAGCATTATCGGTCTCCAAGATACTCTGCCTGATGGATTTTTCCATAGTATACTTCATCACTTTCAGGCACACTCTATTAGAGTGTTCCCATTTCTCATAAGCATTTCTCTGGGCTGCAGTAGATTCATTTGTGAGAGCTGCTGGCTTGTCTTCCCTCAAGGCCAGATCCAAGTCAGCAATGGTTAAGTAGAGATCTAGAGACTCTTTCCAGTCCTCATAGTTTGTCCCATTTAGAGTTTTGACAGAATTTGGGAAGGAGGCTGACATAAAACAAAGAATAAGGAATCATTAAGAATTAAAAGGTAATATGATTCCATATATATGTTCAGCCAATCTTGCCCATAATACAAATTTCTTATTCATTATAATTCCGCCTAAGGGTCCCGAATCATAATAAATAAGAAATATAATAAGAAGGATAATACAATGTACAAAACTTACATCACCAAAATTTCTAATACCGATAGGGTACTTGAAAACCATAATTGACATAAGCTTAAGACAATAGTACGATGTATAATAACGAATTACATTAATAATAGTACACCGATAGGGTATAATTATTATTAATATAATACAAATATAACACATTAGAATAATTAGTTATTTAACAACACAAATTTTGTATAATTATACCCACGATAGGTGAGTTCATAACTATACAAAATATCAATAGTCATGCTACAATTATACATTAGAAAAAATTATATTATATAACAAATATAGCATAGAACACACAACTTAATTCACATAAGGCTCTAAAATTAATTCCATCTATATGACACATGATCAAGGAGAGTATAACATATCAAAGTGTCACAAAAAGGTAGGGAACAATCACAAAATTTTAGACCAAAAAAAACTGAGAGTACAATATTAAAAAAAATACAATATATTTTCGGATTTAACCATATAAAATGATTCGCGAGGCGAGCACCACTTCGCGAGGCGTGGTCTTCTCGCAGGTACTCGCGAGGCGAGTCAAGTGTTCGCGAGGCGACCCAGAAACCTTGCATTTTCCTAGAACAGTCCGCCTTCGGGGTCGCGAGGCGAGAAGAGTAGTCGCGGGGCGACCCAGAGAGGATGACATTTTCACTGTTCTGCTGGCTTTCAGGTTCGCGAGGCGAGCGAAACTCTCGCGAGGCGAATCTGGAATTCCAACAGATGCTGATGCCCAGAATCGCGAGGCGAGCATACACTCGCGGGGCGAAGCATCGATTTCTCACGTTTTATTTGATAAAATCCAACGATTTTCGAGTATGTTACTCGAATAACATGCGGGAAGAAAAGCCCTTACTGATTTCAGAGTTTGTAAATATAATAATCGTGATTTTGATTCAAGAACTTCAAAAAAAAACAAAACCCACGAATTTGTAAAAAATTGTTCTTGATCCAATTCTGTAATAGCTATAATATGTATCTGTTTGTCTCTGATACCAATTGAAGGATAACCTATAATTCTAAACATCATACAGATACAAATCATAGCATATTACACATGTTAATCGAAGGAGAGGAGAATATTGTTTACCTTGGAGCATCGTAGAATCCATCAGAATGTGAAAGGGTTACTCATTTCTTCCTGGTTGGTTTTCAGTATGTGTCTCTTAGAATGCCTAATGGGGAGGCAATCCCTTTTAACCTACCAGCAGAGAGTAGGGACCTCTCAACGGGTTAATATCAGAATGGCCCGGCCCAGCCCATCATAGGGTCACTCTTAGTAAATACCCAACAACAATTTCACCAATTGGTTACGTAATTAAGAATTAATTTTATAACTGATATATTAATAATTTAATTATAATTTAATCACCAATTAATGCTAATCCACATATTATACACATTAAAAATTTAACAAGCTCGGCCTAATTCTTTTGTGTAAAAGCAAATTGTCTCCGCTTCATGTTATAAGAAAAAAAAGTAATACAACACACATATTAAGGTAGTTAATTAAAATCTCATTTAATTTGGTTAAAAAATTAAGTTTTTACCTAAATTACCCTTTATGGTAATAAGAAGTTGCTTGTGTTGTTGGGAATAGAAGGAGTCATTGAAAAACAAAATTTATAAGGGTATTTTAGGAATAACGTCATTAAATGAGTCATTAGAAAACAAAATTTGTTTATATACTGGACTAAAAGATTTTAGATTTTTTGCTAATAATATGGAGCGGAGGGAGTAATTTTGGTTATTCACCTTGAATAAAGCTGTGTGCATGTGATCTACTCCATTCCGTCCACAATATAAGAAACAAATGGGTCTCTTTTTTTTTTGTCTAAAATATAAGAAACATGTATCAATTTTCACACATATTAAATGCTAATTTCCAATATTACCCTTATTAATTACTATTATTAATTATAGGTCATCATATTATTAATTAAAATTAGAAGAGATGTTTTTGAAAATTTATATGAGGATTAATTACAATTAACTCATTCCAATATATTTTATTGATCTATATGTTTTAGAGTTTTGTTTCTTATATCATGAACCGGGGAGTAAAAAAAACCTGTGTGCTTGACCTTTTGCAGCAGGATTTTGTTTATTAATGCTTTAAAGGTACGGATTAAAGAGTTAAGATGTTTTTTTATTAAAAAAAATGTAATTTTTAAATTTTTACTTAAATACATCAGTTTTCGATTAAATCCTTTTTATTTAATTCATCAACCAATATCTTTAACCATTTTTTATTATGTGCAACCTTGCAAATTTATTTATTTATATTAAATACCCACTTTTAATTAATTTTGTCTATCTAATTAGTCATAATTTTTAAAAAAATAAATTTTCTCTCTTTTTTTGTCCGGAATGAAAAAACACACGATATCCCAAGGCGATAGTCGTAGGACTAATCCACCGAGGATGTAGGGTACCATGATTTGAACCTGAACATATGATTAAAGACTCCAAACTACTAGCCACTTGGATCACACCTTATGAGTAAATTTTCTCTGTTCTATTTATTATATGAATTCACTTTCCTATAATCTCTCATCGGTTAATCTTATGTAATATTAAAAGACAGATATTAATCATTATCTCGAGGACATTGGTTAAGGAAACAAAAATAGAAATAATGTCTTGGAAAATGATGAATTCAATTTTTCAAAGCTTAAAAGTTACAATTCTCAATACAAAAATTCTATTTTTTGATTGTTTAACCAATATCTTTAAAACACTGATTAACAGTACTCATATTAAAAATTAAATTATAAAATATATAACAACGTCTTATTGATCCAGATGAAGAATGATACATCAAAATAAAACATAATCTGCCCTGCCGACCTATAACCTGGACCTGCCTCAAAAATGAGCATGGTCTACTCAGAATGACACTTTTAATGGACTTACCAACTCAGAAGTCAAGAAATTCAATTCGCAGTACCCTGACATTAACATCAATTATATCCAGAACATATGGTTGTTAGTACAGTACCTATGGTATTTTAAGACGTTGGTAGGCTCTCTTCCGTCAACATTATACCGATCAATAACCTCAATTCTCAAGGATACCACAATCATAGAATGAGTATTATTATTGTTGAAAAAGTTGCTTTCACCTCGCTTTACCCTTGCATCCAATTGCACACTCGATCATACTTTTTAAAAGATCTACATCACCATTTTTAATTTAATCATTTAAAAATTTATTTTTTAATCAATAAAAAATTCAAAAAAAGGCTGATTCAATGACTGAAGAACAATATGACAGTGGCCGATCGAAGTTGGATGATATTACAGCAATTCAAAATACTAATAATGCTGTAACACTTGATTATTTCTCTATTCCTATTTTAAGACTTTTTTTATGTCATTTAGGGTATTCTGGGTACCTTTTTTTTATGAATCAAATATTGTATTTATAAGAGTACTAGAAGTACTCAATCATGTACAAAGCACTAGAAGGAACAAAATTAGTTATTTACAGCCAATTAAAAGAAAACAGCAAGTAATCTGTAAGAGCTGCACCATAAATATGGTGTGTTTGGAATCAAGGTCAGGAGCTTTAGAAATGCTTCTTGGACGTGGAAGCTACTCACAGTAGCTTCCAGCCAAAAACACTTCAACCCAAATCAATCAAGTTTCCAAACATGCTAATAGTCTTCCAAAGGAGAACCCAAGCACCAATTTAGAGATTCCAAGCACCAGAAAAAGCCACTGTTATTTGTGAGCGGAGAAATTGTTACAGCTTATGCTTCCCTTTGGGGTTTTGTAACTAATCATGATATATAACACAAGTGTGTAATGAATTAGACACACTCTCATTTTCAGAAAAATGTTCTCTTCTCTCTAAGACTCTAAACTCTCCCTACACGCATCTTCTCTTTTACACCAGATTCCATTCTAAATTGTTGGAGTCCTTGTTCTTGAGAACCGGGTTTTATCGAATTAATCCCTAAAATCCAAATTCCCGTCTCAGATGATTGTCGAGGAGAGTCGATCAACAGTAGACAGTAGTCGAGATAGTGGTCGACAATGATGGTCGAGGTGGTTGTTGAAAGTCACCAAAAGTCCTTATTGAGGGTTATCGAAAGTCGTCGAGGTCAATGAGTAATAAAAATTATATAAATATATGAAGTGGCCTATACAAGTATGTGTTTGTTTGTTTTAGATTTTGGATTCAGTCAAATCGCTACAAAAAGATATATTTAAGCGGTTGAATTTAGCGACCATGCTTAACGGTCACTAAATGGTTTAACACTACAAGAATAAGGTGAATTAGCGACGGAAATTTTGCGACGGTCTCAAAACCGTCGCTAATTTTATGTTTTGCGACGGCTGAAGCCGTCGCAAATGGTAGAGGAAATTACTGACGGAAGTTCCGTCGCAAATCTGTCGAACGTTCCCCGCCATTTTACGCGAAATGTTGGCGCCAATTTGCGACGGGCATGGCCGTCGCTAATGTGCGACGGATGGTAATTTTGCGACGGTCATTCACAGTTTGCGACGGAATCGTAATTTGCGACGGCCTAGCCGTCGCTAATATTAAAAGGCCGTCGCTAATTTCCAATATGTAACTCGAACAGTTTTCTTCCTCCCTCAGTTGTCTTCTTCGACGCAAGGTTTCTTCAAGGAGCTCTGCAGCAGCCATAGTTCCAAAAACGGCGAGTTTTCACTTCTAATTTCTACTTTGTTCATTTTTCTTTCAAAATATTACATTACCTTCCCTCATTTCTTCTTTCTAATTTGTTCACCTTCTCTTTACGATTTTGCAGGCGTAAAATACTAAGGATTGTTACTTCTGCTTCACAGTACAATTCAATAGCTCCTAACAGGTATGAAATATTATTCATACAACAATATATATATATATCTGTGTGTAAAGATGTTGAGAGAAAGAGCTTATAGCAACTAACCATAATTATTGGGCAACACCGATTTTTCTGCTCGCTTTGCACTTAGGCCATGGTGGAAGTGATGGGCTGCATGGATATGTCCATTGTCTTGATGATGTCGTTTCGATATGGTATGGATCTACGAGAATTTGTAGTACATTGTATAAATAAATGGTGTCATGATTTATGATTTTACATATACATAGTTGGTTAGCGATTAGATAGAGAATGCACTAAGTTTGAAGTAGTTATAATTTTAGATTTTAGTTCCGATTGAATTGTCTTTGATCCGGTTCATAATAAACAGAAAGCATTTCTTGAGAAGATTGTAACTGAAAATCCTGGGCTTCCGGATATTTAAGTAAAATTGGTTTTTCCGTCAAGAAATCTCAAACCCAAAAACTCCTATGTGTTAGCTTTCACTAAAATTGATTTTCAGCCCACGCATTTGCTCACCATGATTTTTATCCAAACAAAAATTTAAAAAGCAAAATTGATTATACACCCTGGTAACTGGATTTTGAGATGTAAGAATCTCAAACAGACAGAGACACATAAAAGGCGGGCGTATGCACCAGCTTTTTTGCTTGTTTGCTTCTATGGTTTCTTTGCTTCCTTATTCATTCCATTTTCTTTCCAACTTCAACTTGAGAGCTTTTGGATCTTTATTAATTTGGTAGCATTTGGTAGAAGGTTAGTATTGATGTTTCTGCTTTTTTTTTTTTTTTTTTGTTAAATATTGATGTTTCATTGGATGACTACAAAACATGCTTGCTACATATAATGTTTATTTTTAGATAGTTTATAAATATAGAGTGATAAGTTGCTGCATAATAAATACATTGATTTTTTTATGATTAGGCATTAGTTGGAGCTTCATCTTGGAGCAGCCACGATTTTGGAGGCAACGAAAATATCTTTTTCATACTTTCTTCTTGAAACTTGCAAGTCCTAGCCACCACACGAGAGGTAAGAAAATGCTTATATATCTTCCTCATACTTTATTCTGTGTTTCCTTTCTTGTTTGATTTGCATGCATATGACATATGACTTGCAAGAAGTTGCTTCTTCCTTTTAATTAAATAATGAATACATTGCATGCTTGTTTTGCATGTTAAAATGCTGCGAGAGAATGATGCTTAAATAAAATGATATTTGCATGTTTGGTTATTCCTTATATAGGGATACAGTTTATAGTTTATAATTTATTAATCAAATGTCTCATGCCTTGACAAGTATAATATAAGTATTTCACTGAATTTCAAATCTGCTAGTACTAAACATAATTAGTGTTTGAAATGTTTTCTACATGCCTTCAGTTAGTTTAGCTAACTATATATGATTATTTCTACAATGGTTTTTTTAGTGGTATATTAAAAATTATGAAACAACATTTATAAAATCGTTTTCAAATCCTACGAGAACGATTTTTATGTGTAGTTCAAAATTGATAAATATGCAATGGTTATATAATTATGCTAAAAAGATAAGAGAAAATTACATTCAAATAACTATTGTCTATTTTTTTTCAACAACAATTTTTGACCGTTGTATATTGTAAATGTAATTTTTTTACATTGAGCCAACAATATGAAAAACCCCGTTGTTCATCAGTAGTCTAAGACAACAGCTTTTGAGCAGTTAAGAGGGGAGTTGCCATAGACCAAAAATGTTGTAGTGGAATGACACCGACACGCATTATAATCCCTTGTTGATTTCATAAGCCAAGCTAATACTGCAGAATGTGTTTTGGATAGGGTATTTGGTAGAGTTGGTAAGTCAAATTATTGTTTGTCATTTTAATAACAAAAAAAAAAGACAGGAAAAGAGAATGAAAGTGATTTCAATTATGAGCATTAGTCTACAAAGTGATATTTGAATGAACATTCTTGCTTACACATGGCGCTCTACTTGATTTTGAATTAAACCTAGAGGGTCTGCAAATTAATTTAGCACATGACCGCATGGTGAGACTTAACTTTGAAATGGTCATTTTAAGCAATTTTTGGATTCTCATGCTTTGTTTATATTTACATCATTTATAGCAATGACTTTAATGGTGCTACCTCTGCTACTTTACAAAGTAATGAGTTTAATAATAGACAGGTGAATATTGTTATAAAAAAAAATTACTATGAAGGGCGATGTTTAATAAATGTTAATGCAAATATGCCTAAGTTACTGATCAGATGCCATGAGCTTTATGACTACAATGTTTTATTAATTGTATGCATTTTTTTAGGTCTGTTATTTTCTTCTTTGATTATAGATGCAACTGAGGCTTGTAGGTTGGTGGAAGTTATGATTTTTTATTATTTATAATGAGTGCAAGTAAATATAAGCAATATGTTATATCCAATCTTGTCTTAGGTTAGATCTTTTTGTTGTCAAGAGCTAATATTGTATTAATTTCTTAATTGTTGTTGTTGTCACTATGCTTCAAGAAAGTCTACTAATGAGAGGACGATTAAACTTAAGTGACCTATTTATAGATTGGAGACCGATGTTGATAAAATGTCATATGATGTGAACATGAATTGTATCCTTAAGCTATTGATATATGGTCCATGCACATGAATCTTTGTTTTGTGTTTGTCAAAATTCTTGGTTTGTGTTTGATAGGAATTTCTTGAGCCTGGTGAGAGAATTGGTTAGTTTTATGAGAGTATGGTAATTTGAAGCATGGGTTTTATGTCACTGATGTGTGCATCTCCTATGCTTCTGTGGGCTCGCTAATGTCTATTGATCTTTGCTGATATCTTATTATTTTAAAACTAGTTTCAAGCTGGTTGCTTAGTTCTATATCTTGTTTGGTTGTGTTGGCTAGCTGTTTGGTTTTTGTTGTTGGTTTAAGTGGATATTGTCCTAAGTTATGTGCTTTTGTTGATGGGTTTTGGGAAATCCTTATACTCTCTTTATCTTGGGTATGATTTATAATGTGGACTTGTATATTGATGATATGCGGATTACATTTAAGTTACTGATCCGTCTGTTATATTTCCATGTTGATAAATGCTATAATATGTATTTTATGGTTTGAACCTTTACATGAGCATGCTTTGGATGAAGTAGGTGGGCATGTACGGTGTTTTGAGAACATGATGGTCGATGACCATGAACTAGTTCAGAGTTAATTCTAGATTTTGCACGTGCCCTTATAATTCGAGGACGAATTCATTTTTAGGGGTAGAATATAATATCCTACTATTTTAATTATTTACATTATAAGTTTTATTAAATTGAAAACCTCTATTCATATAAATGATATATAAGTTTTATTAAATTGAAAACCTCTATTCATATTTATATTTATGATTATATTCAATTTTCTGTTGGGCAGGTTCTTGATTTGTGAAAGTTATATACATTTCTAGTTGTGCTAGTGTTGCTCTCATTCTAATTGGTAAGTGATTTTAATTACTTTTTCCTTGTGGTTTAATGTAGTCTATTAAGTGGTTACTATTGATGCTGTCTTTGCTCTTTAAAAATGAACTATTATGT
Source organism: Sophora flavescens (assembly GCA_030762895.1). Lineage (NCBI taxonomy): Eukaryota > Viridiplantae > Streptophyta > Magnoliopsida > Fabales > Fabaceae > Sophora > Sophora flavescens. The sequence goes on from CM061067.1 coordinate 140,934,927, forward strand.
AACATTAACAAATAAGATAAATGAGGAAAAACATGAGCATGATAAGAATATTACCCAATCACCTATGCATGTAACCCGACAATTTTTTTATGCTTGTGCTATCGTTTATAAACTACACCATGATCTTTGTTTTTCCTTATTCACTATATGGTTAGTAGCTTGCAATAAACTATGTGATAAATTATATAGACAATGACTATCCTATTTGGTTTATTTTTCTTTCATTGCTATCAAACCATTGCTCCGATTTAATGGCAATGCAAGTGTATGTTGTATTTTTTTTTATGATAAATAATGTGTGAATGTGATGCTCTCTTGAATATAACCGTTGAATTTAATTTTTGAAGAGGATACTTCCTCTATTTGGAATTTCATTATAGTTATCTTTTTTTGGCGCAAAATGCGAGAGGATGGAATTTGTTCCTTTGAATCGTACTTGGATGTATGATAGGGTTTATCCGCGTAGAGGGGGTTAAAACAATCTTTCTTAGATGGTGTTGAAGAATTTATTACCAAGGCAAGTCAAAGGGGATACTTATAACAATGGGGGGTTGATTAGATGTCCTTGTATGAAGTGTGACTGCACTCCAATTAAGAATGTAGACGATGTGAGGGTCGACCTGTATAAAGTTGGGTTTAGGCCTAATTACTGGATTTGGACAAATCATGGAGAAGAAATGCCGCAATTTGATTTTGGCATTGACCAGAATTGCACAGTGGGTTCAAGTATTTGTGCAGAAGTTGGATCTGGAGATCATATTGTTTCCTTGGAGGAGATGGTGTGTGACGCTCTTATGATGTCCGGGTCGTTTGAGTCCAATAATACAGAAGAGCCTCCTAATGCAGATGCACAAAAATTTTATAATCTCCTAACACAGGCAAATAAGCCTTTGTGGGAAGGGTCCCCGACTCGACGTTATCGATGTGTGTTCAATCTGTTATCTGCCAAGTCCAATTGGAGCATACCCGAGTTAGGCTTGGATTTCATTGCCAAAATGGTTTTGGCCGGACGCCTTTCAAAGGAGGATTACCCAAGAATTATTATGATGCGAAGAGGTTAATGTCCAAGTTAGGATTGGAGTCCAAGAGGATTGATCATTGCGAGAATGGGTGCATGCTCTTTTACGATAATGAATTCGACAAAAATGATGGCGCATTGGTTGAGTGCAGGTTTTGTCACGCACCAAGGTATCGTCGTCAGCAACGCAAGTAGAAGTAATCTAAAACCAGTTCCTGGTAAAGTCGATGTTCTACTTGTCAATCATTCCTAGATTACAGAGGATGTTTGCATCGATGCGGCATCGCAGGAAAAATGACATGGCACCATGAGAATAGGAGGAATGCAGGAGTGTTACGCCATCCTTCGATGGTGAAGCATGGAAGCACTTTGATCGGGTGCATCCGGATTTTGCCGTTGATCCTCGTAATGTACGACTTGGGTTATGCTCGGATGGCTTTACCCCATATATCCAAGCCTCGGCATCACCTTATTCATGTTGGCCCGTTGTTGTTACCCCCTACAATCTTCCTCCCGAAATGTGTATGTCAAAGCCATATATGTTCTTGACTTGCCCGATTCGTGTCCATCTAATCCAAAGGCAGGCATTGATGTATACTTGCAACCTTTGATTGATGATTTGAAGAGGTTGTGGAATGGTGTTATGACGTCACGATATTTCTCGAAAACAAAATTTTAAAATGAAGGCAGCGTTGATGTGGACAATTAATGACTTCCCCTGCGTATGGCATGTTGTCCGGTTGGGGGACGCATGGGAAGCTTGCATGCCCGCATTGTATGGAGCATACGAAGGCATTTACCTTAAAATACGGGGGAAGTCGTCTGGTTTGATTCCCATCGCAGGTTCTTACCGAACGATCATCAATTTAGAAGGAATAAGAATGCCTTCAAGAAGGGGGCTGTTGAAATGGATGGACCGCCTCCGAGGTTAACACCGGAACAAATTTGGATAAGAATCGGGGACTTGCCAAAAGTGACTCAAGCTGGGGTTTCCAAATTAGATGGTTACTGGCGAGTGGCATAATTGGACAAAGAGGAGTATTTTTGGGATCTTCCTTATTGGAAAGATAATTTATTGAGGCACAATCTTGATGTAATGCACATTGAAAAAAATTTCTTTGACAACATTTTCAACACTCGTGATGAACGTGCATGGCAAGACCAAAGACAACGATAAGGCTAGAATGGACTTACGGTTTATGCTGCAGAGACCGGATTTGGAGCCGAGACATCGGGATAATGGGAAGATGTACAAGCCAAAGGCCAATTATACTTTGACTATCAAGGAAGCAAGGTTAGTTTGCCAATGGATAAAGGGGCTCAGGATGCCTGATGGTTATTCTTCTAACTTGGCAAGATGTGTTGATGTTATAAAAGGCAAGTTGCATGGGATGAAAAGCCATGATTGTCATGTGTTTATGGAGTTCTTACTTCCTATCGCCTTGATTCGTTGCCCCCATGTTTTGAATGCCCTTACCGAAATAAGTCAATTCTTCAAGGACTTGTGTTCTGCAACTTTAAGGGAAGACGATTTGACCAGGATGGAACAAAACATTCCACTAATTTTGTGCAAGCTGGAGAGAATATTCCCCCTCGGCTTCTTTGATTCAATGGAGCATCTTCCGATTCATCTTGCATATGAAGCAAGACTTGGTGGTCCAGTTCAATATAGGTGGATGTATCCATTTGAAAGGTAATTTAAGTATCACAGTTATTGATCTTATTTCATGCATATTAGTTAATTAATAATAACCTCGTCATTTTTTAATAGATTCATGGGCGAGTCAAAACGATCGGTGAAAAATAAGGCTAGGGTTGAAGGTTCGATATGTGCGTCTTACTTACACCGTGAGACAATTCATTTCTGCTCTCATTATTTCAAACACATGGTTTTGTCTCCAACAACTAGAAGGAACGAAACGGAAAATGAAAGTGGAAGACTACCTGGAACCTTATCAATTTTTTTGTCTTCCCGGTCGTCATTCCGGAAAGGAGTTGACACATTATTTAACGGAGGCAGAGTGGAACTCAGCTCATGTTCATGTATTGATCAATTGCGCCGAGGTTAAACCATACCATGAGTAAGTATGAGCTTATAATTTTTATTCCTTCGATAGCATATGTCAATTTTCATTGATGTTATCCATATATGTTCAGTTCATTCTTGTCTTCTCGTGATGCATCTGCTCGTACTCATGAAGATTTTCCAAAATGGTTTAAGCAACAAGTAAGTATCTCCCCATTTATCATTCTCGTTATTCACTATAATGTATGCGGATAAAAACATATGTCGTTAAACTTTGTGAATAGGTTTACAATGAGGCACCTCTGTCATTAATCAACATTTACGAAACTTGGTCGACGGTCCTCTTACACAAGTCAAAGAATGGCACACATACTTCGTGAATGGGTACAAATTTCATACTCAATCATGGATGAAGACAAAACAACAATAAATAGTGGTGTTTACGTAAAGGGTGAGCCAAAGTGGAGTTGCGGATGACTTTTATGGTGTCATACAACACATATATGAGTTGTCATATCGTTATTTAGACTACCCTAAGAGAATAGTGTTGTTTTATTGTAATTGGTTCGATCCATCTAGTAGAGGCACTAATTTGAATAAAAATATAATATTGTGGACATCCAAATGAGTAGAAGATATCATATGTTTGATCCGTTTATCATGGCACATAATGTGAGACAAGTATATTACGTTCCTTATCCAAGCAACTCAAACAGAAAAAACGAGGTTGGTGTGTTGCAATCAAGACAAAACCAAGGGGTCGCATTGAAATAGATGTTTCAGAGTTGGATGAGCCATATCAAACAGATGAAATGTCACGTGCAAATGAGGTCATTGAAGTAGAACCAATCTCATGTTTACAAGACACACAAGTTGTAGGGGAAGAAGTGGATACCTCCACTTGACATCAAATCAAGTCATTCGGATGAAGATGTTGAAGAAGCGAGAATCAACGAGAAGATGAAGAAGATGAAGATGGCTATGAATATGACACTAGCTCAAATTCGACTAACAAATACTTTATTTATTTTAGTGATGTATTTTGTATTAGGTAGTATTGTCATTGTCATAACTTTAAGTTCATTATGATTAGCATCATTTTCCATTATTTACAAATGTGTGTTTGTGCTTACTTTAAGTTAATTATTATCACCATCATTTTCCATTATTTACAAATGTGTGTTTGTGCTTACTTTAAGTTAATTATTATCACCATCAATTTCCATTATTTGCAAATTTGTGTTTTGGTTACTTTTAATTAATTATTATTAGCATCATTTTTCACTATAGACATGGCTGATGGTAAGGGGAAAGGGTAAGGCACCTGCTGGAGGGGCACGTCGTCGTGGTCGACCTCGCTTTGTGACACGGACAATCGATGACGGATTCGTGTCCCTCCCATCTACATCTGTTACACTACGCCCACCGCCCACACCCATGCCTCCACATGATATGGCACCCAGCACCCCCACCTGTTGCTCCAGCCACTCGGTTCATGGACACCTCCATTGGGATCACGATGATGCCCACCCCGAGGATTCCGACTCGGACCCATGCAGACAATTCCGGACAACCAGATGCATCGGGGTAGATTTACCCATGGACCGGTGATCATCGATCTCTCATGGTGATGACGAGGAGACTTATGGATATTCCTCGCCTATATCATCGGATGATGAGGAGATCGAGGTTATGTCGGATGGCCGAGTTATTGTTACCCCGACGCCAGTAAAGGGTAAGAAAGATCTCAAATATTGTTATTTTATTGTTGAGTGCAGATTTTATATGTATGTGTATTGATTGTTCTCATGTTCTATTGATAAGGTTCCTTCCGTCGAGAAAATCTGCAGAGGCCGTCACGTATGCAGTTACATCTCGGTTTGATCGGGCCTGGAAGCATTGGAGTGAGCTTGAGGATCGGGATCGGGATCGATTCTTTGCGGCTTTTAAGGTATTTTGTACTTTTGAATTTACTTCCATTTTTTAGTTACTTTTAATGTTTCTTTAGTTTATTATTATCCTAAAAATATTATATTCTCCTTATTTACAGGAGAAAGGCTGCTTGGAGAGTAGAGCATTCCGGCTGATGTAGAGATAATTTTTCATCAAAAGCGAGCAAACGCTCTCCGAGTTGTTGACTAGATATCGGAAAAAGGGACAGCGTCCAAAATGGTGTTTCCCACCCATTTGGGAGGAGCTATGTGCTTCTTGGGCTACACCTGAATTTAAGAAAAAATCCGCCTGTGGCAAAGCTCAACAGGGGCCTCGGAAAAGGGTGGGAGCCCGCACACCGGCGGCAAGATCGTGAATCGAGGAGCATGCTCGACGCCTTGTAAGTTCCAACATCATATTTTGTTAATTCATTAGATGTCCGGCTATTAAGGTAGTGTAACTTCAAATATGAACAAGTTTTTTTTTGGTGCAGGCTAGGGAGCTTGGCCGTAGCGTCAAGCCGGTTGAGCTTCATGCCCGAACTCATACTAGGAAGGGTACCGCGCGAGTATGTAGATGAGCGTTCTAGACGCACTCGGGTGATTTACATGTCTCTTTGTTGGAAATTATTTTTATTTAATATTTAATAATAATTGTCATTTTGTAAGATTATGTTTAACAATTTTAATGACAGGATGACTATCGTGATAATATATCTCAGGATCGGTCTCATTCAGCATCATCTTACACTTCTTCCACCACACTTGACCCGCAGGTGGAAGCCCAATTGGAGTTGCGAGGCATGGGTCGATGTTCTTGGCCAGGTAAGAACAAGGGTCGCATATATGGTATTGGAGACCTAGCCGGTTACTATCGACGCGGGTGCTCCAACATCTTCACTCAGCATAGTCGAGCATCGTCCAGTACTCGGCCTCGCCAGTCTCATGAGTCTGCAGAGATGGTAAAGATGCGACGTAAACGGCGCGGCTCGGATGAGATCAATCGACAAACGCTTACTCAACAAACACAGATGATGGAGCGAGATAGAGATGATGGCAGCTACACAGAGAGAGCTCATGTTGCGTTTAGGAACCAGCACCCCTCAGCCACGATCGCAGCAGGACCAACACCTTCACGGCACCCCTCACCACACCCCATGCCCACCACCGTCCCAACTGAGGGTCATCAAAGATACCGGATGAGGATGATCAATCCTTTACTGATTTGTTATCATGGGGGCTATAGAGAGGGTTATTAGTTTTTTTGATATTATATTTTATTTTGTATGATACACTCTGTCAAAACAATTTGCTTTTATTTATGAATTTTATTTATTGTTTAAAATTATTATTCATTTATCATAATATAGTCTAAATTCTAATTAATATACAAAATAACTAATGTTTATATTAATTTTGAATTTTATATTAAATATTAAATAATTATTTAAAAATACTTTATATTTTAAATAATTAATTAATAAAAAATTACTTTATTAAATTATTTAGTTTTATAAAAATGTGTAGCAATTTGCGACGGCTATTCCGTCGCTAATTTACGTTGATTTGCGACGGTTAGGCCGTCGCTAATTTGTATAATTTGCGACGGCTATGCCGTCGCTAATTTCTCAAAATTTGCGACGGCTAAGCCGTCGCAAATCAACATAATTTAGCGACGGAATAAGCCGTCGCTAATTAGCGACGGTCATTTAAAAAACCGCCGAAAAACCTTTTGCGACGACCTAACTTGTGACGGATTTATGGCCGTCGCAAATCCGTCAGAAACATGTGTTTTGCGACGGATTTAAGCTTTTTGCGACGGCCTTTGGCCCTCGCTAAATTCATTTTTTCTTGTAGTTAACGATTGATTTAACGACCACCAAACGGTGGTTTAGCAACTAGATGTTTAACAACCACCGAATTCGGTCACTAAATACCTAATTTTTTTTATAGCGAAATGCAGAATGAGCAGGAGAGAAACGAAGGTTTAATAACTTATAGGAAGCAATATTTAAGCGATTTTAGAAGTGTTAACTATTATGTGTTTGTTTGGTAACATGATGAAATAGAGTTTCAGCCTGTAAACCCTAGTTACTACAGTAACTGGGATGTTTGAGTACAAAATCTAGTTGGAAATAATTGATTCTCGATTGGCAAAACTGAGTTTTGTGGAAGCAAAAATTTTTAGTTTTAGGACCTACAAAATTTACATATTTACACCTCAAAAGCGATTTTACTTTATCATCTAAACAAAAGCAATTTTTCTAAACCTACTTTTAAAATATTGTTACCAAACACAAATCAAATTTTTTAACCTTGATTTTTTCAAAACCAATTCTTTCAAAATCAATTCTATCAAAATTAATTCTATCAAAATCTAAACAAACGAAATTAGGTGCCTGTTAAAGTATTGAACTACAAATGGCGTTTATTGTCAGACAAGTTACCTACCCGGACAACTTTGGTAAAAAGGAGAATTCTTGTCATCTTTTTTTTCTCTTGCTCGGTGTCTTATAAGGTATGGTCTCTTATTTATGCTTGGCTTGGATCTCCTACGGTCTTCCATAATTCTAGATATATGCATTATCTCCAACATGGAAGAATGTTTAGAGGCAAGAAATTGCGTAATGCTAGATTAGTGATATGTGGTTTGAACTATCTGGATGATTAGAAATGATAATGATTTTTCAGGGGGCTAGTTTTGATATGACTAATGTTTTGGCTCTTCTAATTTAGATCTTGGTCCTAGTTTATAGCAAAGATAGGGGATGTTGGGTGTTCATTTTCTGATTGGTGTGTTAATCATTTAGCTTGTGTTGTTCAATGTTGTGGCTCTAGTTAGTTGGTGTTCAACTTCTGCATATGGGTTACAGATTTTCTTATATTCTTTTTTATTATATTTTGCTTATAAAAAAAGATTTTGGATTGTCTAAAATCATGTTTTCAGCCAGTGAAAATGATTGTGTCCCAAAAATTAATTCTAGGTTGGATAGAATTGATTTTAAGAGAAACGATAATTTATAATTTTTCCGTTGAATAGAATTCATTCTAGGTTTTGTCAAAAAAAAAAAAAAAGGAATTCATTCTAGGTGTGAACCTCAAAAAATTCTTTATATTTACATCTCAAAAGTGATTTTATTAGTCTATCATTCAAACAAATTAAAACCAATTCTTCTAAACTCGTTTTTAAAATATCATCATTATCAAACAAATCAATTTTTTCAACCTCAAATTTTTTAAAATCGATTCTACTAGACTCAATTCTATCAAAACCTAATACAATACAGATCCTATGTGTTTAACATTATTTATTCTGTTAAAAAAAAACCTTTTTAATATTATAATAAAAGCTTGCTTTTTGGTTAGGCCAGTTATCATGAAGAATTCGAAACAAAGATAAATAAATGAAAAGCAAACAAATTAAGGTTTCCAATCAAATTCAAACGGTATAAATTAATTACTGCAAAATTGTATTCGATCAACTTCCTCACCAAGTGAACTTTCAAGGATATCCCATCTCGTTCTCCCCAAGTTATCATCTGACGTAGTTGATAAGATATTAATCTAACACGATACTTTTCATTCTTCATGAGCCTGAAAAAATGGCTTTTATGCTTCATTACACTCATCCATCGAGCCAAAGTGGGGCTATTTAATTAGAAGTTATTTGCACGCATGCCATAATCGTTGTTATTTGGATCACTTTTGGCATCAGCCATCATGTATTTGGAATCTATATATACTTTGTTAACGCCATTCCAATACATAAATGTTCGTAGTGCACCTGAAGATTCTTAAAGGATAATGTTAGGAGCCAGGGGCATTAATTCTTCATCCACAATTATGAATTATTAAAGCTGTGTGTGTCAATGCTTGGTTTGGTGGAAAATGCAGGGATCCGGATTTCTTACATTTACAAATTTCACACATTCACGTATTTACCTCAATCTATGGTCAGGATTTCATATATCCATCTTTACATTAATATATTTATCCAACACAAAATTTAATTAATGATCAAGATCTCCCCGCATTCACAAAATCACTATGGGGAATCCATTTCCAAAATGCATGGGCATCAAAATTAATTAAAAAAGTCTATAACTTGGGTCTCAATCAAATGGGTTTGCCCCACCCTATTAGTCACTTAAACCTCACAACACCTTTATCTCGTAGGGCCTCTTTGTAAGTTTGGAAGGGAAAGAAATGGTAGGCTTTGAAAAAAATACTACAAAAAAAGGTTATTTAGCGACCGAAAGTAGTGACGGAATTTGTTGGTTGCTGTTTGTAACCGAAATGACGACCGATCGTAGGATTTAAATCAAACACTGATGAGAGTTAATACTGCGACCGAAATAGAGCGTAGCAGAGTTATCGGTCTCTATTTCGGTCGCAAAATAAAGGAAAATAAAAGTCAAAAAATTATGACGTTTTAGCGATCGAAATGGCGACCGAGTTAAATGTAACGGTTAAATTTATTTATCGTTGCGACCGATATTAAATCGGTCGCTAAATTTATGAATTCAAATTTCAAATTAACCCATTTAGCGACCGAATTCGGTCGCTAAAACTGAAATCCCTAAATCGCGAGCACTTCCCCTTTCTTCCCCATTTCTCTCATTTCTTCTTTGTTCTTCTCTCTCGCACCTCCCTGCCGCTGCTTGCCGCCACGCAACACAAAGCTCCAACCACCAAAACAACACTGCCACCACCAACATCGCCACCACCCACATTCTCTCTTTGTAATCCTGTTCTCTATCTCTTTCTCCCTTCCTCTTTTTCTTTTCACTGATTTCCCCCTTTGTCTCTCCAGTGCACCACCACCAACACCGCCACTACTGCGTGCCGTCCGGTGACACCGCCACCACCACCGGTCCAAGTCAGTAGTGGTGCCGTGCGAATCACGCCTCCGCCACGGAAACCACAGCGAGCCGCCGTTTTCGTGGTGGTTTCCACCATGTGGGTTCCTTCCAAGCTTTTTCTTCTTCCCTTGTGTTGATGTGTCTTCTTTCTCTCTTTGTTTTACAGAAACCGCCCGCCGCCGCCACACACGGTCGTGCGCCACCGCCATTAGCACCACCACAAGCTCATCTTCTTCAATGGGTGAGTGGTTTCCTCACTTCTTTGGTTCATTTTCAAGAAACCCCAAGTTTTCCCCAAACTCAAACCCTAACTTTAATTTCAGAGTTTGAATTTTGAAATTAATTGGTATTTTATGAAATTGGGATTATGATTAAGTGTTCCCCTAAATCAATTTTATCAGTCCCTTGTTTAATTGATTTTTCTCAATTTTCACCTTGAGCCTATAGACCCCCAAATCCGTTTTGACTTAAACCAATGAGATTTTTTAAGAAATTAAATATGCTATTGAGCTATACTTATAGTGTAATTGTTGAGAAATTAATTTGGCGATTTGTCTGGCTGTTTCTATGTTTGGATCGACTCTATCGGTTTGTCGTTAGTGCTCGTGTTTGATTGACTTTATTATTATTGGATTCCTATGCTGTGTTGGTGGTGATAAATTACTTTGTGATATTTGAATATTTATGATTGTCTGTGTTATGCATGATCTGCCTGAATTATTTCTATGCTTAGTTGACTTTAAGTGAGGATATGTGTTGTTTGGAAATAATTGTTTGGGTGAGAATGAATTTACTTAGAGTTGCCCAGCCAAAACTAATTATTTAAAGATGAGTGGTGACATAGAACATGTGTTGAGGTTTGGGTGGAAGCTTAAGGCACTAGGTGATTATTAATGTGTGGGTTGGTGAGGTTCGTGTATTGGTATTGTTGTTCGCGATCGTGTGTTGGGAACATGCGAGGTTGGAGTATCCGATCATGGACAAACTTAATGATGAGGGATTGGACGAGACTCCCTATGAGCCGGATGCCGGAGCTCGAGTCTTAACCCATGATGATTAGGGTCAAGGTAGTATATGGTCAGTGCGTCTTGTGATCGAGATGTTTTAGATGTTTTCAGTTGTTTAGTATTTTTGTCTAAGTCTATGCCTGTGAGGGCTCCTACCGAGAGAATACCCTCAACAGTGTTTTGGTAATGTAATAGATAAACATGGGGTATTTATATATTATAACCTTGTGAATATTTTATGTTATTAATGAAAACTGTGTATGTGCATGACAAACTAATTTGGGATTACTGTATCTATTTATTTCCTAAGTCTTTATCACGACTGGAGTTTGTGTATTTATTTTTCCGCTCCTGGCAGTTGATGTAAGACCAGAGACCAATTATGGTTGGATAAAGTTTTGAAGTTATAAATTGTCTATCAGGTGTTTTTCCGACGTCATACAAATCTCTGATTTTTTAAAGGGGATATTTCGAAAATGAATTATGAAAATCTCTAACTCTAAACGTGCGATTAAGGAATTAATTAATAAGGTTTTAATCTAATAAAACACCGGGGCACAACGGGGTGTCTCATTGACGACCATCCTTACTAGGTTATCTAGGCATTTCCAGTAGGAAAAGTCCTCTCTGTGACCATCCTTCAAAACGACGTAAAAGCATCTGCTTTCTTGAAAACTACTATGTTTGTTAATCTGTAAAGTTGCATGTGAAGTTGCATATCTTTGTTCTATTTTAACATACTAGTATGCTACATGGATCTTTCCATCTTTTCTTATTATCACTTGATGAAGTTTAGACATATGACTTGTTTTCCTTATCGTTTTATCAGAAAATGGATCCAACTAAATGTTTTGAGACAGTCATCCATATAGACCAGGTACAGTATCTCATCAACTTAAGAATAACGATCGGATTCACGTAATGATGATTAAGGCATAAACTAATCATTACTAAATTGTTCTTGTGTATTTGCAGGATTTGATTTCAATCCCGCGATCATTCTACCGTCGTTGGGGACAAGAAATACCGCGTGTTGTGATTATTGAAGACAAAAGCGGAAATCTGTTTAATGGGAATATAGTAATCCATGAGGATCGCCCATATTTTGCAACAGATACAAATGATATCAGGGAGTTGTATTTGTTATCCACTGGTGCATTGGCAAAGTTTAAGTACCTTGGGGGTTCTCACTTCTACATGTTCATCCCTTTGGAAGATTGATGAGTTTTGATATTTTGATTAGTACTTATTGGCTATGGTGTGTTTTTATGTTTTGATCGTTAATTAGTACATTATTAAACTTTTTTTATAAACAATTATTAAACTTACGTTAATTAATGTATATGTTTTCTTGATCATATTGACTGTGGTGTTTTGGATCGTTAGTACATCATATTTACGTTTTCTATTTATTCAAAAAAAAATATTGGTGTATTTTGTTTATATCAGAAATTAAAAATCAATGGGGTAATAGTTGAAAAACAAAATTTGGTCGATAGGATTAAGTTACAGGAAAATTTGTATAAAAAAAAATTCAAAATTTGCGACCGAAATAGCGACCGAATATCGGTCACCAAATTCGGTTATCTGAGCATGCGACCAACTATACAGCGACCGAAATATATAATTTTGTGACCGAGATATCGGACGCAAATTTGCGACCGAAATACAAATTCAGTCGTTAAACATTTAGCCACCATGGTTTCTGCTACCCCTTAATTCGGTCGCTAATTCGATCGCTACACATTATAGCAACCGATTTATCATGTTTAGCGACCGAAAGCTTCGGTCGCTAAATAGGTTTTTTTGTAGTGAAAGAAGGGGAAAGGGATGAGAGAAGAAAAGACATCCATCCAAAATCCTTCTCTAACTCATTTTTTAAAAATTGGAGGATTTTGATTCTTTTATTAAAAAATGAACCTCGTGCAAGGTGGAGGAGTATTCTTCCCTTCCCCTTCTTCCTCTCAGAGCCTTCCCCTCGCTTCCTATCCAAAACTCACAAACATGATTATAAGGTTGTCTTGGTAGTTGGTAGGAGAGTTAATGAGTAAAGTGATAAGGAATTTGAGAGATCAAGCATCACCCACTAATAAAAATACTAATATTAACACATTAACATTTGTCTATTAAAAAAACAAAGCCTTTACCTCTTTCCATTGGCATCTTCATTCTTCATTTTTATACGATATTTGTGAAATACGTTGTCATCAAAACTTATGTGAATATTGAACTGGATTGCCCAGCAACTAATTTAATTGAGCTGAACCTTGCTCTTCACTTCCCACATTGATCTCGAATGTCCTTTTAGCATATTTTTTTTATTAGTTATCTAGTCTTAATAATAAAAGAATGAAGAAACTAATAGATTGAATAAACCAAAAACTAGCCATTTTAAAAGGCACACCCGTTCTATGACACTTTAAAATAGGGATCCTTATTTTAATAAATGGGCCATTTATGCCCAAACATCAGCTACTTTATATCTCTTTTTTCTCTTTATTATTTTATTCTTGTGGGGAATCCCTTGTTCTTAATACTTATCCCTCAAGTTTGTCTTGACAAAATATTGCAGTACTGCTTTAGAATCTGCTTTACCAAAAGAAGAAACAAACTTCCCTTAAAATAAGCGTTGATAAGAAGGCATTAGGCGCCAACTATCCATTAATAAAGATGTTATGAACTTATGGTGCAAACTTTTGAAGCTTTTCAACCCTTCTTAAACTGACAAAATTATAAGGTAACGACCGAGGTATTGAACTTGCAGCTTTAATTAGTTCTTTACTAGGGTAGTTTCTAGCTTTTACTATGATTCAGGCAGGAATTCTTTTTCAGATTCATCGTTGGAAAACTCTGGTGTGTGGCTCTCGATATTGCCACGTTACTAATTGAACTTTATGTGAATAAAAATAGTCTTGTTACAAATATAATACATATAAAGTAATCATAATTAATCAGGTAATTTTGATTTTATATCGACAAGGAAGATGATAATTTATGTTTATACTCTTATATATACATGACTACATGAGATCTCGAGCAAAAAGAAATTTGCTGGCTACAAGAGTACAAGCACATATGGCAAGTGGCAACGCTGATAATGAAAATGCCCGTATTGAGACATGTTGAGTATCATTTGCGAGCAATAATGTTTTTTATATGCATGAGTTTGAGATCACGTGCGACACCGTATATACTTTTATACGAGTTATGTTAAATATTATTATATACTATATATCTGAAATAAATGTAGTTATCGTCTAACAAATAACATAGTTCTTTTAATGTACATATATATGCAAAGTTTTAAAAAATGATATTGTTAGATTCCAACAAAAACCAATTGGTATTAAGTGGAGTTGTCCAACATGTATTTAAACCGCACTACTGGATTTGGGGCGGGTGATGTGGGACTTCCAACACCCCTCCTCCACAAATGCTGCCCGAGAACAAGCGTCACGCAAAAAGAATGTCATAACAGGCGATACACAAGTAGATGGGCTCTTACTCTGATACCATGTTAAATGTGCTTGGATCTCACTCCCAAAAGCTAGCTCAAAGGATGATGGTACTCAAGCATATATAAGCATTGCACATCTCAGGAACCTTGGTAATGTAGGACACAAATGCAACTTCAATTCTCACCCTCACACGCAGTGTGGGCCTGGGTCCAATTCCCACATTGCCTACAAAATCTGGCTCTGATACCATGTTGAATGTGCTTGGATCTCACTCCCAAAAACCAGCTCATATGATGAGGGTGCCCAAGCGTATATAAGCATTGCACAGCCCAGGAACCTTGGCAATGTGGAACACAGATGCAACTTCAATTCTCACTCTCGCGCGCAGTGTGGGCCTGTGTCCAATTCCCACATTGCCTGCAAAATCCGGCTCGGATACCATGTTAAATGTGCTTGGATGACAGTGCCCAAGCATATATAAGCATCGCACAGTTCAGGAACATTGGCAATGTGGGACACAAATGCAACTTCAATTAATATATTTAATATATTAAAAATTCAAAAAAAAGTACAATTTTTAATTAAAAACTTTTCATCTTATAATTTTTTTGAGCACTTATTAACATTAGTTATTATATTAATTATCATTATTATAATTTTCCTTTTGTCCATCTCAATCTTTTAAATATGTTTTCCCCTTTTTAAAATCATATAAAAATCTAAATTTATTTGGAATTAAAAAGAAGAGAGGAGGACACATGACCAGGACTGTGTTGAACCTAATAATTAGATATATTTAATTAATAAATCCCATCTATACTTTAGTGTCAGCTTTTCACTTGGTACATCCTGTGCATTTTGGTTTAATGTGTCATTCATTAATGAAATATCTTGGCTTATAAAAAAAGTAGATATATGTAATTAATTTTTTAAAATTACTTAAATATATTCATATTCTTTTAAATTTTTATAATTAAATTTTTGCCTAACATTATATTATATTCATATTAATATTATTTGTTTTAAAGTGTACATTCGTGTTAATTTCATTCTTCAATTTTTTTATTTTTTTATTTTTTGTTATGTGATTTCATTCTTCATTTTTAACTATGTATTAAATCTTTCGAGCGCTTATTGTTAAATCAAAAGAACTCTATTCAACTTACATTTATTTGGGTGACGGGGAGTCTGGGACCAGTTATGTATGTGAGAGGAGTATTTATTATCGAGGAATGATTTTTTTACATTAAAATAGGATATTATTTGATGTCTTTTTTGTTTTTTAGTTGTATTTTTGAGAAGCATGTATATAAAAAAGATAAAAAGTAAGTGAGAGATAAAGATAAATATATACGGTATCATATACAGTATCCAAATTTTGTGTTCAAATATCATAACTCTTATTATTGAACCAAAAACTATCCAAATAAGGTCAAACTCGTGTGATCTGGCTCCTCTAAAGTGAGTGGGCTTACTTTAGAGGGTAAAGTAAATCCATCTAAATCATTAATCATATCAATGGATCATATTATTTCACAATTTTAATCATTTTAAATAAAAAATAAAATAGAAATTTCTAAACATGTTACACAAACCAGATGAATGTTCTGGTTACACTCACAAAGGGGAGAGACCAACGGCGGAGACAGGCACAGACTAGACGACTGCGAACGACATGACCTAGATGGCGATGAACAGCGACACACGGTGACTGCTTGTTGAGATTCCCGATCTGTACACTCCAACAGATTTGGCGGTGCAAAGGAGAGGGCGACGACGACGAACGACGTGGAGCGAAGCCACTACAAGAAATCTGTTTATTACCAATGGATAATTACCGACGGACTGGGTGTCCGTCGCTAATGCTAAGGTTTCCGAAGGACAAAGTCGTCGGAAATGCTGAATATGAAAAGTTGACATAATTATCGACGGAAAAGCCGTCGGAAATTTTTTCCGACGGGCATCTCGTCGCAAACTCTGTCGGTAAGTGTGGCAGGTAGAGGTGGGTAAACGGACCAGTCCGGTCCGTTTAAGTCCGGTCCGCATAAGTCCGCATTTAAACGGACCGGACTTTATAGTCCGCATGAAAAATGGACTTTGAAAAATAGTGTCCAAGTCCGATCCCGCATAGTCCGTGGACTAAACGGATTGTCAGCGGACTTTACACTTTTTTATAAGGCAAAAAAAGAAAAGCTGCTATTGCATAAGCTGTGTAGCAGCAACTTTGCCGTGTAGCAGCAACTATAAGCTGCTAGCTTTTAACCAATTTTTCCTGAAGCCTTTTTTCTATAGTTATCTATATATTGGTTCAATTTAAATTGGCACCAAACACCAACAAGGCTCCTATGGCAAGATATTTAAGGAGTTTAAATCAACCCTCCTAAGAAGCAATCAGATACATTGTAATTATTCAGTGCATATGAATACTATAAGATTCATTAGTACAGTTTCATAGAATGACAAAGACATTACCAAGGATAGACGAGTCATTCCTTCAAAATTTTGAAGTCTAAGCATGAGAATTTAAACAAAGAATGAGAACTTGAGAATCGAAACATTTTCATAGAACACACATGAAAATTTTCACCAAAGCTAACACATGAGTATCATTTGCTGTTGTTCTAAAAATTTATGATAAAGTATTGTTGGTATAGCCGGAACCAATTGTAGAAGGGGTCGGGTTACAAATTTCGATTGACTAAGCTCTCTATCCGCCATTTCTTTTTACCTAGACAATAATGATCAAATAAGCAAAAATTAATACGTAACACAAGAGTCAATACAATACATGACAAAAATCGACATGAACAATAATTTCCAGACGATGCAATACACTCGTAGTATGCGTGCGAGGTGTGTATGTCAAACCCATTTTACAAACATATAGATTTAATGGACCAAAAATTTATATACCCGAACATAGAAAATCACATTCTTCATCTTCAAAATCTATAAGCAATAGCAATAACAAGAATTATATTTAGAAAGATGAGTTTTGCCAAGCCATCTGTCAAATGAAACTCCGGAACCAATGCTCTCTTGCATAGGACAGGTGAACCAAGAGATGTAATCTCTCTAAAAATGAGGATGAGCAGCACACAAAGGAAGCATATAGAAGGATAAATAACAAACCTCCAAATCTAGTAGGGCCTTCGGGCGGCGGCCAGTAGCGAGGGGAGACAAGGAGAGGGAGATGAAGGTTGAAGGAGAAGTGGTCTGGGAGAGGCTGAACGGCGCACTGAGTGGTTTAGGGTTAGAGATGGGTGAGTGTCTGAGTGAGATAGGTTGGTTTTGGGTTAGATGGGTTAATTTTTTTTGGCCCAGCAGGCCTTTTTTTTTTTTTAATCAGACCCGGTCCATGGGACCGAGTCCGTTAAGCCCGCGGGCTAAACGGACCGGACCCAAAAAGCCCGCATTATTTTGGACTCGTATTTTAGGGTGTCCAATTCCGCGCGGACGGCGGGTTTAACGGACTGTCCGCGGACCCGAGTGCAAATACCCACCTCTAGTGGCAGGAATGGAAAAATTTTTGCGCCAGAAATTTTCGACGGAATGTCCATCTAAAGATCCGTCGGAATAGCCGTAGGAAATTCTAGGGTTTTTTATCAATGGATCTTTCGTCGATAACACAAAGATTTGAATTCCGACGGACAAAGCCGTCGGAAATTCTTGAATATCCATCAGTGCCAACCGCCCCCGCCCCCCAACACACACACACACATTCCTTTTATTCTTTTTCTCACCAACGCCAGTCTCTCTCTCATCTCCCCACCGGAGCAAGAGAGACACCAGTGACCACTACAAGAGCAACCTTAACCACCGCAAGTCACCACTACAAGCCCTCTCTTCTCTCTCCCTCTCTTTCTCCCTCTCCCTCTCTTCTCTCGGCCGCAGTCGCCGCCCCAATAAGCGCCACAAGCAACTATGACCATCGCCCCCCACATGGTCGTCTCCTTCTCCTATCTTCTCTCTCCCTCGCGACTGCCCAAACCCTCTGCCGCACTGCAGCACCCACCGCCCATTGTCACTCCCAGCACCGCCATAGGTTTGCCATTGCCCTCCACCATGATTTTTGTATTTTTAATTTTTAATGTTTTTTCCTCTTGGTGTGCAGCCACCAGTACTGCCTCCTTGATAGTTGTGCAGCCACCACACTACCTCCTTGATAGTTGTGCAGCCACCACACTACCTCCTTGTTGTGTAACAGCCACCACCTACTAATTATTATTTCAGTAATTAACTAATATACTAATAATCGGTTTATACACGACTTGATATTGTAGGACTTTAAACAGTAAAGTAAAATGGGAAAATTATGAGATTTAATACAAAGTTAGACGAATAATTTTGAGATTTATTTTGTAGACGGATACTTTGTGTATGATAGTTGCTTAATGATGTTTTTGATTGTTTGCAAATAATGTCAAACTTTATGCAAATTATCCCTGTTACTTAAAGTTTTTTTTTTGTTAGAGTACAATTATTATACGTAATTGAGAAAAACCGTAGTTTCCCGTTCAAGGTTCAATATTATGGAGCATGTGTACTCGTGGTCATGGTGTCACTCATTTTATTGAATATTGAATTGTCCAATTGAGACAGTTTGGGAAGAAACTTTTGCTCCACTGATATACTAGTTACTCGATGATTGTCATTTGTGAAATAGTTGATTAAATTTCGGGTAGAAGCATTTCCTTTTGTTCTTCGGGTCCATACTTGATTGTGGTATTCCACCGCGATCAAGTCGTGTAATTGGAGACCGATGGGAGATTACCGAAATTTCGTCAGCTATAAGACATGAGAAATGATGAGTAACTAGTATAATACAGAGATGAAAAAGTTTTTCCTCGAATGGGATAGGGTCACGCCTTTTAAGGAAAAGGAGCGATTCGGGGTCATAGTATCATGTTTAAAAATACTTCAATATATCTAAAAATATAGAAGGATGAAATATTATCCCTCGAACCGTAGTTGGGTGTATGATAGGAACGAGTCTAGCAGACGACTTCCGAAACAATCATTTGTAGCTGGAGTTGAGGAGTTTATATCCAAAGCAAAGCAACATTGTGATTATGCCAAAGAGGGGGGGGATTAGATGTCCGTGCACAAAGTACAATTGTATGGTGGTTTTAAGTGATGATGACGTGAAGTTACACCTATACCGACATGGGTTCAAGCCTAATTATTGGATATGGACTGATCATGGTGAGGAGTTTTCGGATATTGATTTGAATGAAGTCGGCAGTGACGATCTTCAAATGGGTGCATCAGGCAGTGGCTACCACGCTGAATATGTCGAACAACTCCAGTCAATGCATATGATAGTCGATGATTGTCTTGGGCAACATGGGAATTTTGAGGCGGATGAGTCCGATGACATGGAAGAGCCTCCTAATGAATCGGCACAGAGACTCTACAATATATTGTTAGAGACAAATAAGCCATTGTTTGAAGGGGCGTCAGATTCAAAATTATCAATTTGTGTTTGGCTTCTAGCTTGCAAGTCCAATTGGAATGTCCCAGAGCAGTGTTTGGAGTTATTTTGTAAAATGCTTCAAGATGTGACACCCTTCAAAGAGTTGTTGCCGAAAAGTTATTATGATGCGAAGCGGCTGGTGTCGAAACTAGGCTTGGGGGCTAAGAGGATTGATTGTTGTCCAAATGGGTGCATGCTATATTATGGTAGTCAGTCTGGCACAAATGATAGTGCGTTGGAAGAATGTAAATTTTGTCAGACACCCAAGTACCGTGTTCAAAGTAGTGAGCATAGTAAGAGGAAACTAGTTCCTGCGAAGGCAATATTCAATCTGCCAATAATTCCAAGGTTGCAGAGATTGTTTGCATCAACACAAACTGCGGGACAAATGAGGTGGCATAATGAAAATAGAAAATTTCCGGGTGTCACACGCCACCCTTCTGATGGTGAAGCTTGGAAGCTCTTCGATTGGGTTCATCCAGATTTTACAGCAGATCCTCGGAATGTGAGACTTGGGATGTGTTCAGATGGTTTTACCCCGTACATTCAGGCGTCAACCTCGCCATATTCATGTTGGCCAGTGATTGTTACACCATACAATCTTCCTCCTGAGATGTGCATGTCAAAACCATATATGTCTCTGACTTGTCTCATACCGGGACCATCTAATCCGAAAGCTGGGATAGATGTATATTTGCAGCCTCTGATCGATGATTTGAAGAAGTTGTGGGATGGTGTGTTGATTTATGACGTTTCAAATAAGCGAAACTTTATTATGAGGGGATCACTGATGTGGACTATCAATGATTTTCCTGCATATGGCATGCTCTCTGGTTGGGGGCCCACAGTAAATTGGCGTGCCCATATTGCATGGAACATGGAAAGGCTTTTACCCTTAGATATGGTGGCAAAAGTTCCTGGTTTGATTTTCATTGTCGGTTCTTAGATCCCGACCATCCCTTCCGAAGAAACGTTCGAGCATTCAAAAAGAATCAGACGGAAGAGGAAGGTCCACCACCTTTTTTGACTCCTGAACAAATATGGGGTCGGGTTAGAGATCTTCCTAAAGTCACATAAGCAGGTGCGTCAAAATTACTCGGGTTTGGAGAATGACATAATTGGACAAAACAAAGTATTTTTTGGGATCTACCGTATTGGAAGGATAATCTTTAAGACATAGACTTGATGTGATGCATATTGTGAAGAATTTCTTTGACAACATTTTTAACCCGGTTATGAATGTGTCTGGCAAGACGAAGGACAATGGGAAGGCAAGGATGGACATAGATATGTACTATAGATGAAAGGATTTGGAGCTGAAGCCGCAACTTAATGGAAAAATGGTCAAACCAAAATCTTGCTACACTCTAACCGCCGATGAAGTGAAGTCAATTTCTCGGTGGTTAAAAGACCTTAGGACCCCTGATGGTTATTCCTCTAATTTGGCATGATGTGCTGATGTAAGAACAGGGAGGCTTCATGGGATGAAAAGCCATGATTTTCATGTATTCATGGAGTGTTTGCTTCCTATTGCTTTCGACTCGCTGCCCCTGCTTGTTTCGATCCCGCTTACAGAAATCAGTCATTTCTTTAAAGATATATGCTCTGCAACTTTAAGTGCGGATGGTCTGACGAAGATGGAAGAAAACATTCCAGTAATTCTGTGCAAGATGGAGAGGGTTTTTCCCCCAGGATATTTTGACTTAATGGAACATCTCCCTATCCATCTTGCATATGAAGCGAGGCTTGGTGGACCAATACAATATAGGTGGATGTATCCGTTTGAAAGGTGATTTTATTATATTTTTGACATTTAAATAATTAGCGACCATTGAATAATGCATTTTCAACGATGTTTTCTATTACTTAGATTCATGGACGACTCTAAACGATCAGTTAAAAACAAGGGTAGGGTGGAAGGATCAATCTGTGCGTCGTACTTACACCGTGAGACAACCTATTTCCGTTCCCACTATTTAAACAACTTTATGTTGGCACCAAGACATGTTAGGAACGAGGTAGATGCTGATAATGCAGGGTATCCTTATATGTTATTCGTATTTAACCTTCCTTACCGTCATCTGTGGCAAGGAGCTTACTTCTTCGTTAACGGATGAGGAGTATGCATCGGCCCATGTACATGTCTTGATAAATTGCACAGATGTGAAACCATACCATGAGTAAGTCTTAACGACCTATTTTTGAAATAATGTATCACATGTTATTATAATTTCTCCTTTAACACATAGTACACATTTTATTTGTCGTTGTGTTCCTTCAAATTAATCAATTAAGTGAACAAGATGGTTTTGCCTGTACACATGCAGATTTTCCCGAATGGTTCAAGCAACAAGTAAGTGTAATATGATGATGCAAACACTATATTAAGCTTAATTTTGCCTCATGAAAAAAAAATAATTATTTAATATGACTTACCTTTTCGTAGGTGTATCAATAACCGTTAAGCGTGGCTAATCAATACTTAAGAGATTTAGCGTATGAGCCCTATAGCTGTCTTACATCATGACATACATACTTTGTTAATGGGTACAAATTCCACACATATGAATGGAACGTGGGCAAAAAGACAATTAATAGCGGGGTTGTCGTACAGGGTGAAGGTACTGGGGATTTTTATGGGGTCATAAAACACATATACGAGTTACAATACACTACTACTACTTATCCTAAAAAAGTAGTCTTATTTTATTGTAAATCGTGTCCGATCCATCGAGGACAGGCACAAAAGTGGATCCCAATTATGGAACTGTGGACATTTGCATGGATATAAGATATCAACAATCTGATCCGTTTATAATTGCTCAGAATGCAAAACAAGTTTATTATGTCCCTTATCCAGCAATGAGAACAGACAAACGAGGTTGGTGTGTTGCAGTCACTACCAAGCCAAGGGGTCACATAGAAATCGATGATGCAGAGGATGAGATGCCATTCCAGGCGGATGAATCGTCACATGTCAATGAAGTAATTGAGGTCGAGCGTATTACTAGCATGTTGGGATCTGCAAATGAAGGAGAAGAAGTGGTCATTGGTAATCAGGCATCCATGCATGCATCATCAGAGGAAGAAATCCAAAGTGTGACACAATGCAAGAAGAAGAAGAGTCGGACTTACAATTAGATGACGATATCGAGTCTGAATAGGAAGTTTACTATTATGTTATTTTTATTGTATTTTAAATATTTGCTTGTGAAATATAATGTAAGACTTGACAACTATTGTTCTATAAAAATTGTTGCTTAGATTAGACTATTAAATGTCGATTACTTATTGTTTTTACACTGATTTGTAATTGTGCTATAAAAATAGATATGTCAAGCATCGGGAGGACAATCGCCCCTTTACCGCCTAGCGGTGATAAGAGGAAGGGAAGGCTAAGCGGGGACGATACATCGTGAAGTCCCGGTGCTTGCTCGCATTCCTGGAGGTCCCTCCGCACCCACCCCCATCCCTACTACACCTACCCTATCGCCACCAACAGGAGCCTCCCCCACCCATTCTACACTATCCCCCACCCATTTTTTACCCTCACCGATCCATACTACATCATCCCCTACCCATACTACACTATCCCCGACCCACACTACCCCACCCTCCACCCATATCCACGACGTGCACTAGCTGGCTACTTGCCGCCCCTACTGGACCAACACCACACCCACACCCAAAGACCACCATCATCATCGATCGCGCCGCCACACATCCAAACAGGATTATCATTTATGCCAACTCCCGAGATGATGCCACAACCGGACACGACCATTCCTACCTCATCATCCAGGGTCGCATACGGTCACGACACCCACCATACCATCATCATCGCCATGCGGCAGAATCGCCGCGGGCCGAGGACTTGCCTGAAAGGGGCCAGGGTTCCCGCACTTTGAGGATCGACCATGAATCCGCCCCTGCTTTCGGATCGTAAGTTTAATTTAATTTAATGTTGTTTAAAAATAATTACTATTTAATATGCATATATTTGTTGGTTGTCATATTGTTGATTTAATAAAATTATGAATTTTCCAGCTTCATCCCATCGAAAGTGGGATCGAAGCATGTTACCTTCGCCATCAAGGCGCAATATTCTCGCTTCTAGTCATCATGGGGGGGTGATCCCCGGGGAGGATCGGGATCGTATCTTCAGATGTTTCGGGGTAAGTTCTTGTTTATTAGTTAATGTAATTTTCCATTTATTTTATATATTCTTTTGTATAATGTTATTATTATTTTTTTCTTCATGTCAGGAGCTTGTGCGCTGGTTAAGGAGCATACCTCGAGATACGTGCTATCTTTGACGATCGAGCAGTCGCTCAATCAAGGACATGCTCCAAAGAGCGTAGGGAGAGCCGGGTATGTTCGGATTACATCGTGCCCAACATCCGGGGCCCAACTGTGTGCAAGATGGGGGACACTCCACCATGTGAAGTGTGAACAGCGTAGGGAAATCGGACTTCCGAGAAGGGTGGGAGCATGCACACTTTGTGAAATAGACAACTATAAACACAAGAAGGGGGGTTGAATTGTGTTTATCAGAATTTAAGCAAAGTTGAAATCTTTTCGCAAACAAAAAGGCTAGATTTGGACGAGTGGAAGAATACAGGATGGACGGGTGACTTTTTCATGCACACCACTTGATAGACGTAAGAAAACTAAGGCAATTAAAGAGTTTAAGGGAAGAGAGATTGACACGGTTATTTATCCTGGTTCACTCTTAAAAACAAAGAGCTACGCCCAAATCCTTAGCAAGACCAAGATTTATCCACTATAACTCGATAAGGTTACTGACTCAAGTATTATTTGCACACCCAAATCCTCTTCAAGTGCAAGACAAGTATTATTTGCACACCTAGCCTCTTCATGCTCAAGACAAGTATTATTTTCACACCTAGCCTCTTCAGGCTCACTCTGGTTTGTTTGAGAGATTGGGTTTGTAATAAATACAATTTCTCACAGGCAGATCTTTCACTAACACTCAGAGTAGTTTAAATGTAAGGGTTAGGAAAGTTTGTGTAATAACTTCAAAATGATTGAAGAATACAGAATAATAGAATGAAGAAATAAATGCAAAGTAATGGCGTTTTAATGCAATGTGTATTCTCTTGTTCTTCATCTTCAATGACTTCTGTATTTATGGTCTTCAAGCATTTTGGATCTGTTAGAGGCATCCCCTCAGTTGTTGGCTTCAAGCAGAACTTCATTAAATGCAATAGAGTCGTTCTGGGCAGCCATTAATGCAATAGAGTCGTTCTGGGTAGTCATTAATGCAATAGAGTCGTTGGTTGTACTCTAACATGAAGGATCATGGCTTTATTCATCGTGCTACAGCCATATCGGAGTTGTGTAGAGAGCTTTTTGTACTTTACTGAGTACACTTCTCTTTTCGGGTAAGGACCAGAGGTACTAGGCAATAAAGTACGTTGGAAGCATTCTTTAACTGGACTTTGGTTCTAATTATCCAAGGTTTCTTGAGAGAGTAACTTCTGACTTTTCTGGATAATCGTGAAACTGAGTAGGAGAGAAGGCTTCGAGTCTCTTTCTAGTTCTTGAACTAAGATTCTGATAATCCTTATAGAATCCGCGTTCATAAGATAAGTGCTTCCATCTTGAAAATAATCACGTCTATCTAGTCATTTGAGTTTTCATTCGGGCTAGTAGATGAGCTCCATATTAAGGACTCAACAAGTCCAAAGACTAGTGTACGAGCGCTTCTGTCACCTTTAGTGGACGAGAGCCTTTGTTACTTTAGTGGACGAGAGTTTCAGTTAGTCTGGTGGACGAGAGTCTCAATTACTCTGGTGGACGAGAGTCTCAGTTACTCTAGTAGACGAGAGTCTTTTGCCAGGTCATTCGACGAGCCATTCTGATACCTTAGTGGACACGCTATTCTGATACTTTAATGGACGAGCTCCAAGTGCAACGTCATTGGACGGATATTTCTGATACCTCTCTGGACGGGCTTTTCTGATACTTTGATGGACGCGCTCCAAATGCCACGTCATTGGATGTATAATTCTGATACCTCACCGGGAGGCTTTTCGATACTTTGATGGATGCGCTCTAAATGCCACATCATTGACTGACCATTCTCATTACTTTGATGGACACTGGCTTTCACCACTTTGGTGGACGCTGGCTTTCACTTGCATTTTGGACGTGCACTTTAAACATTTGCGATGGACGTGAGCTTCAATCTTCAAACGTTTGCGATGAACATGAGCTTCAATCACTACAGTGTTGGACGTGTGTTTCAATCACTTGCGATGGACGTGAGCTTCAATCACTACAGTGTTGGACGTGCATTTCAATCACTTGCGTTGGACGGATGATTCTCTTATTTAATCTGCACACTCGATAGATAGGATAGCAACCAATATGAAGGTTAATTAAATCATTAACCAATGTTTAGTTTTCATCAAAACTTAGGGAAATGCACATCAGACATTTTAGAGACTTAACAATCTCCCCCTTTTTGATGATGACAAATATTGAGATGATTTAATGAACCTCGAAAAATATCAACAAAGAAAATAGCATATATCAGACAAGTTGTAAATTTTCTTAAGTGAATAGGTCATATCATATTCATTCTCCCATTCTCCTATAACATATTTCTATCACAAATCTCAATTTCTCCTATTCTCCCCCTTTTGTCAACATCAAAAGAGTTATCAAGTTTTATTTATGTAACATGTTAAGAAAATCATAGTAATGCAGAAATCATATTAGACATACTCCATTTAAACTATTGTATCATTACTCCCCCTGAACTAATGCTTAGTTAAAAGAACATGTATATAGGAGTAATGACGGAATCTAGCATGCATAACTTTAACATTCATACATGTCATTCAACAATGCAATGCATGTTTAGATTATCTCTAATAAATAAAAACCTATCTTCTGCGAGGGGTATAGTGAAAATATCAGCCCATTGATTTTCAGTTTTAACAAACTTAATATCAAAGATGCCTTTTTGAACATAATCCCTAATGAAATGATGTTTGATTTCAATATGTTTAGCCTCAGAATGCTGAATTGGATTTTTAGTTAAGCATATAGCACTTGAATTATCACACCATACAGATATGTTATGTTCATAAATAGAGTAATCCTCAATTTGATGTTTTACCCATAAGAGTTGAGAGCAGCAACTAGCAGCAGAGATATATTCTGCTTCAGCAATAGACAGGGCAATGGTTGTCTGCCTCTTGCTTGACCATGAGACTAAACTTGCTCCAATGAAGTGACATCCTCCACTGGTACTTTTTCTTTCTATTCTGTCTCCAGCAAAATCAGCATCACAATATCCCACTAATCTGTATTCTTTTGATCTTAAATACAGCAAACCAACATTAGCAGTTCCAAGAAAATATCTAAATATTCTTTTTATAGTCTTAAGATGAAATTCTCTAGGATCAGATTGGAATCTAGCACACATACAGACACTAAATTGAATGTCAGGTCTGCTTGAAGTTAAGTACAGTAGAGAGCCAATCATACCTCTATAGACAGTTTGATCTACCTTTTTACCTTCATCATCTTTGCTTAGTTTTGCATTGGGTTGCATAGGGGTTTTCATGAGCTTTGCATTTTCCATTTTGTATTTCTTGAGTATCTCCTTGGTATATTTTTGTTGATGAATGTAAATTCCATCGCTTGTCTGCTTGATTTGTAATCCAAGGAAGAACTTCAATTCTCCCATCATGCTCATCTCAAATTCAGCTTGCATTAGATTTGAAAATTCCTTGCACAGCTTTTCATTAGTTGCTCCAAAAATAATATCATCAAAATATATTTGAACTATAATAAAGTTCTTTTTAGAGCATTTTTTGAATAGAGTAATGTCTACTTGTCCTCTAGTAAAACCATTATGCATGAGAAAAGAACCGAGTCTATCATACCTTGCTCTAGATGCTTGTTTCAAACCATATAATGCCTTTTAAGGCTTTCTCAGTATTCTGCAAAAGAGTACAAAATGAGTAAGGTTTCTGTATTTCTACTCTTAGAAGTGATCATGGGGGAGAATTTGAAATTGAGCAGTTTAGACAGTTCCTGTGAGGAGAGTGGAATCTCTCACAAGAGATGGCTAGATCTATGCTCATTGAAAATAATCTCCCTAAGTACTTATGGGCGAGGTCAGAAACACTACTTGTTATGTACAAAAAGAATACTTATTAGGCATTTTCTAAAAAGGACTCCTTATGAATTGTGGAAAGGAAAAAGCCCCAACATATCTTATTTTCATGCTTTTGGATGTGAATGTTTTATTCAGAATACCAAAGATAATCTTCAAAGTTTGATTCTAAGGTAGATAAAGGTATTTTCGTAGGTTATTCTGAAAAGTCCAAGGCTTTTAAAGTTTACAATTCAAGAACTTGTATTATTGAAGAATCTGTTCATGTTAAATTCAATGATGGATTAAAGATCGATAAAGAACTATCGGATCTAGAAGATGATCTTGCAGGTCTTGATATAAACAAGCCAGAAAAGTCAACAACCCGATCTAACCAAAAGCAGTAACCTGTGCTGTCGAGGCTGAAAGACAAGTGGAGCAGACCAGTCAGCAGACAAGT
The DNA here is from genome assembly GCA_030762895.1 of Sophora flavescens. NCBI lineage: Eukaryota > Viridiplantae > Streptophyta > Magnoliopsida > Fabales > Fabaceae > Sophora > Sophora flavescens. The sequence goes on from CM061067.1 coordinate 140,963,299, forward strand.
CAAGATCTTCATGTGTGTTAGGAAGAGTACCCATGTGTATCTAGAATAGTCATCAACTATGACAAATCCATATTTTCTTCCAGCCAGTGCTGGTAACACTAATCGGTCCAGGTGATCCATGTGTAACAAATCAAGAGGTTTAGAGATTGATACTTGGTTTTTAGATTTGAAACTTGATTTTATCTGTTTACCTCTCTGACATGCATCAGACAAGACATCTTTCTTAAAGCTAATATCAGGCAATCCTCTCACGAGATTATTCCTTTTTAATTCAAAAATTAGTTTCATACTAGCATGTTCTAGTTTCTTATGCCATAACCATCTCTCATCCTCTTTAGACATCAGACAGGTTACACTTTGATCCGAGAGATCAGACAGTTCAATCTTATAAAGATTTTGTTGCCTTTTAGCTGAAAAGAAGGTTTTGTCATTGCAGTCTTTAACTATGCATACATCCTTGGTAAAGGAAACATCAAAACCACTATCACATAATTGAAGTATGCTAGGCAAATTGTGTCTTAATCCTTTAACCATAAGAACATTAGATATAGAGGGAAGAGGGGGTTTACCACCAATAGTACCAATTCCTGTAACTTTCCCTTTCTGATTTCCTCCGGAGGCAACGTGTCCTCCTTTCTTAAGTTGGAGGTCTAGGAACATAGACCTTTCTCCTGTCATATGACGCGAGCAGCCACTGTCCAGGTACCAGCAGTGGTGTTTTCTTTGTCCTGTTGAGGACATCTGCAACAAAAATTATTTGATCTTTAGGTACCCATATTATTCTGGGTCCTTTTCTAATAGTTCTAGGAGTTTGTAAAGACTTCTTTCTCTTCTTATGGATACACTTAGACATAACATGCCCAGTTTTTCCACAGAAGTTACAAATAGGTGTTGATTTGGTTACGATTGACTTAATGAATCTTGTAGGAACTTTAGTTGATACTTTATGATGTGTTTGATGGACATATCCAATACCTTCTTTGTTAAGAGAGTGCTTCTGAATGCCAAGAAGCTTAGTCAGATTGTCTCTACCATTAACAAATTTGGCAAGATCAGAAGTGAGCTCTTCCACTTTCTGTTGAAGTTTTTCAACTTCTTCAGATGGTGATGTTTCACTTGAGATCTTAGCTTCATTAGACTTTTCAGGTCTTGACCACTGTTTCTCTTTAGCCACTTCTCGCACTGAGATTTCTGTTTATGCTCACTGGTGAGCTTTACATACTCTCTCTTGAGGGATTTGAAGGCTTTAGATAAGCAGTTGGATTCCTCCAACAACTCCTCATAGGCATCAAGTAATTCCTCATAGCCAGGATGTACCTCATCATCGTGAGTCTGATTCAGTGTTGGCCATCAAACAGAGGTTGGCTTCTTCCTCAGTTTCTTCATCAGAAGATGTTGACTCCAGATCCTCCTAACTAGCCATCATTCCTTTCTTCTTCTTCTTGAAGAATTTCTTAGAATGGGCCTTCTTGAATTGAGGACATTCACCCTTGAAGTGACCTAGGCTTCTTGCACTCATAGCAAACAATTGGACTTTTGTTTGTTGAGGTGGATTCTTTGAAGTTCTTGTCCTTGTTGAACCTTCTGAATGGCCTATCCCTCTTGAACTTCTTTTTCTGTAGGAGAAGTTTTATCTTCCCGGTCGAGAGACAACTCTTCATCACTCTCGAGAATCCTCGAGTTCGATAGGTCAAGCATCACCGGATGACTCATCTCGCCTTGAGCCCTGGGAAACTTTTGCTGACTTTTGATCAGCTTTCAGAGCAATTGACTTACCCTTCTTTGGTGCAACTTCATCTCCAAGTTCTTTCTCATGAACAGTGAGTGTTCCAAGAAGTTCATCCATAGTCAAGGTAGTGAGATCCTTGGCTTGGGAGATAGCAGTGACCAAAGGTCTCCATTGTTTAGGTAGACTTCTCAGAATCTTTCCAACCTTCTCAGCATTGGTATAAACTTTTCCAAGAGATTTCAAACTGTTGATTATAGTTTGGAATCTTCATATCATCTGAGCAACAGACTCACCTTCCTCCATGATGAACAGTTCATACTTTCTGACAAGTATGGCAATCTTTGATTCTTTGACTTTTGCTGTTCCTTCATGAGTGACAGCCAAAGTGTCCCATATTTTCCTTCACAAAGTGACAAGCACAAAGCTTCTCAAACTCCTCCGACTAAGAGCACAGATGATGTTATATCCGGCTTTGTGGTTAAGCTCCCGATTTGTCTTTTCAACACCAGTCCACTGAGCTTTTGGTTTGTCAGTATTATCATCATTTTTGGGAATGAATGGACCATCTGTGATGACATCCCAAAGATCAGAGTTTGTGGATAGAATAAACTACTGAAATCTATCTTTCCAGTAGTTGTAATTTTCTCCATTGAAGTAAGGAGGTCTAGTTAGGGAGGCTCCTTCACCGATGACTTCCACTTGTACTAGCTCCGTACCGCATGTCTATTCTTCAGACCTTTTACCTGTACACCGTTAGATGCTTAACCCAGAGGCTGAGCTCTGATACCAACTGAAATAGACAACTATAAACACAAGAAGGGGGTTGAATTGTGTTTATCAGAATTTAAGCAAAGTTGAAATCTTTTCGCAAACAAAAAGGCTAGATTTGGACGAGTGGAAGAATACAGGATGGACGGGTGACTTTTGCAAGCACATCACTTGATAGACGTAAGAAAACTAAGGCAATTAAAGAGTTTAAGGGAAGAGAGATTGACAAGGTTATTTGTCCTGGTTCACTCTTCAAAATAAAGACCTACGTCTAGTCCTTGGCAGCACAAAGATTTATCCACTATAACTGATAAGGTTACAGACTCAAGTATTATTTGCACACCTAGCCTCTTCAGGCTCAAGACAAGTATTATTTGTGCACTTAACCTCTTCAGGCTCATGACAAGTATTATTTTCACACCTAGCCTCTTCAGGCTCACTCTGGTTTGTTTGAGAGATTGGGTTTGTAATAAATACAATTTCTCACAAGCAGATCTTTCACTAACACTCAGAGAGTGGTTTAAATGTAAGGCTTAGGAAAGTCTGCGTAATAACTTCAAAATGATTGAAGAATACAGAATAAAAGAATGAAGAAATTAATGCAGAGTAATGGCGTTTTAATGCAATGTGTATTCTCTTGTTCTTCATCTTCAATGACTTCTGTATTTATGGTCTTCAAGCATTTAGGATCCGTTAGAGACATCCCCTCAGATGTTGGCTTCAAGCAGAACTTCATTAAATGCAATAGAGTCGTTCTGGGCAGCCATTAATGCAATAGAGTCGTTCTGGGTAGTCATTAATGCAATAGAGTCGTTGGTTGTACTCTAACATGAAGGATCATGGCTTTATTCATCGTGCTACAGCCATATAAGAGTTTTGTATAGAGCTTTTTTTAAATTACAGAGTACACATATATTTTAGTGTAAGGACCAGAGGTACTAGGGAATAAATTATGTTGGAAGCATTCTTTATCTGGTCTTTGGTTCTGATTATCCAAGGTTGCTTGAGAGAGTAACTTCTGACTTTTCTTGATAATCGTGAAACTGAGTAGGAGAGAAGGTTTCAAGTCTCTTTCTGGTTCTTGAACTAAGATTCTGATAATCCTTATAGAATTCGCGTTCATAATATAAGTGCTTCCATCTTGAAAATAATCACGTCTATCTAGTCATTTGAGTTTTCATTCGGGCTAGTAGATGAGCCCTATATTAAGGACTCAGCAAGTCCAAAGACTGGTGGACGAGCGCTTCTGTCACCTTTAGTGGACGAGCGCCTTTGTTACTTTAGTGGACGAGAGTCTCAGTTAGTCTGGTGGACGAGAGTCTCAGTTACTCTGGTGGACGAGAGTCTCGATTACTCCGTGGACGTGAGTCTTAGTTACTCTAGTGGACGAGAGACTCAGTTAGTCTGGTAGACGAGAGTCTCGGTTACTCTGGTGGACGAGAGTCTCAGTTACTCTAGTGGACGAGAGTCTTTTGCCACGTCATTGGACGAGCCATTCTGATACCTTAGTGGACGCGCTATTCTGTTACTTATTTTAATGGACGAGCTCCAAGTGCCACGTCATTGGACGGATAATTCTGATACCTTACTGGACGGGCTTTTCTGATACTTTGATGGACGGATAATTCTGATACCTCACTGGGCGGGCTTTTCTGATACTTTGATGGACGCGCTCCAAATGCCACGTCATTGGACGGACCATTCTGATACTTTGATGGACGCTGGCTTTCACCACTTTAGTGGACGCAGGTTTCTTTCTGTTACGTTTTGGACGTGCGCTTCAAACATTTGCGATGGACGTGAGCTTCAATTTTCAAACATTTACGATGGACGTGAGATTTAATCACTACAGTGTTGGACGTGCATTTCAATCACTTGTGTTGGACGTGAGCTTCAATCACTACAGTGTTGGACGTGCGTTTCAATCACTTGTGTTGGACGGGTGATTCTCTTATTTAATCTGCACACTCGATTGATAGGTTAGCAACCAATATGAAGGTTAATTAAATCATTAACCAATGTTTAGTTTTCATCAAAACTTAGGGAAATGCACATCAGACATTTTAGAGACTTAACACACTAGTGGTTCTATTAGCTACATGCAGCATGCCTTTTACATGGTATGCATATATAAATACATTATTTATAAACTGTATATTTTTATTGAAAATTTGTTTGATAACTAATTTATTTTATTGGTGTGTCGGTTGTAGGCAGGAGAGCTAGTTCGGTCCGTTGATGTCCCTATGGTCTTTGAGCAGACACACATTCGCTCGGACACCGACGAATTTGTTGATGAGAGGTCGAGGAGCATGGTGAGCTAAAATGTTTTTTTATATATAAAATATTGGTAATTATTATCTATATATATATATATATATATATATATATATATATATAGTTTGATACATATTGATTGTAATGTATTGATCGCAGGCGGAGTACAACGCCAGGTTTAGTCAGGTAGCATCTGAGGCTGCCTCCTACTCTGGTGCCTCAGATCCTTCTCAGCTGGACCCCGCCATGGTTGAGTAACTACAGACCCAGGCCTGGATGGATGTGGCTGGTGGGAAGAACAATGGACGGATTTACGGTACTGCGACCCTAGCCAGGTCGATTCGTCGGGGGTCGACGCCAAGCATGACCATTAGGGAGCCTACATCCTCCAGCTCACAGGACACCAAAAGTTACCGACGTAATTTCCGTCGGTAATTAGGGGTTCTGTGTTGCAAGTTTTCTCACAATTAAGGTCGTCGGAAATTTTCGACGGACGAACTAGATTCGTCGGAAAGACTTTCCTACGCGTTTATTACCGACGGAATCGTGTCCGTCGAAAATCCCGTCGGTAATGTAGTTTTCCGACGGATTTTTAGTGTTTCCGATTGCTTTTGACCGCTTGCAGTTGGATTTTTTTTTTTGTAATGAGTGGTCGATTGTAATGAGTGGTCGATTGTGAACTGCACAGAGCTAACGACGACGAAGGACGAGGACTTGTCCGCGGTCACTATCTACCACTGTGACTGGGTGCTTACTGCTGCATACTCCAAATCAGTGTAATACTTGTAAAATAACGAGAGAAATTTGGTGAATACTGAAACTTATGTTAGAAATTTGCATCACAAATTTTCAAACGAGAGACATTTCTGATGTTAGAATAAGGCAATGAACTCTGTTTTCTGGAACATATACATGAAACCATTGATTACTGAAATTTCTAATGTTAAAAAAAAGGCAATGAACTCCGTTTGCTGCCGTGTACCTTGCACTGCCGTTCACTGCCTTGCGCCGTTCAGCGTTTGCCGCTGTCCGGAAACATGGGGAAGGTCCATTGAAAGCTTAAATAATCTGATCCATTGATTTGATTAATGGTTTAGATGGGTTTACTTTACCCTCTAAAGTGAGTAGGTTCACATTAGAGGAACCAAATCTAACTCGTGTTAAAGACTTAAGTAAAAAAAAATTACACTTCCATTATCTAAAAGCTATATCTTTTGCCTTAATTTCATGGGTTGACGTTAATAATTATTAAATTAATTTCATTTACTAATCATAATTTGTTTATTTATTTCATGAAAGTATACATAATAAATGAGATATATGAATAAGTAATTAAAAGTATAAATAACCTTACCGTAATTGTAAACGCTCAATCTGACATCCTCTGGTCTAAAATGGGCGCGGGTCTGATAGAGGGACCTCTGACATTTGTTAATTGTTCCATTTCACTGTTTTGTCTGGTTCAAGTTTTTTTTTTTTTTTTTATAAATGAGAAATGTTATTTTTATACTAAAATAATTACATTATTTTTTTATCACTAAAACTAATTAAATTATTATATCTTACTTATGTGAGAAATAAAAAACAGAAGAATATATATTAAATTAAAATAAAATATTAAAAAACTCATACAAATATTTTCCCTCTTCGAAAATTGTAACTCATTTACTCATATACCGTGGATCCGTTTGTTTTAGATTTTGATAGAATTGATTTTGGATGAATTGATTTTGAAAAAATCAAGATTAAAAAAGTTGATTTATGTTTGGTAATAATATTTTAAAAGTATGTTTAGAAGAATTGATTTTGTTTGGATGATAAAGTAAAACCACTTTTGAGGTGTAAATATGTAGAATTTTGAGAGTCCTACTTCTATAATCGATTATTTTCAAAGGAAAAGCTAGAAATTTTTACTTTCATAAAACTCAATTTTGACACAACAGGAATCAATTATTTTCAACCGAGTTCTATACCCAAAACACATAAAATTATCAGAATAATCGGGTTTGAGAGCTCAAACGAAATTTTGGTACTTCCCAACTATAAAACAGACCGGCGCTATCTAGCACCTAGTCCACTGACCCAAACCAGCCAACTTGAAGCCGCCAAGCTTGAGTGCGGTATAGTTTCCTCTACCTTTCTGTTAGGTTAAACTATGGCCTATGGGCAGGAGGGTGTAAGAAAATTTGTAACATAACTGCTGAATAATTAATTAATTTATAACCTTATAAAACATCACGACTATTTTGTAAAAGAAACAACTTCTTAATTTAGCTTGAATTTTTAAATTTTCATTCCTTGCTAGTGTATTTTTCCCCGCATTATCCCATTTGTTTATTAAATACAACAACTTTGATTTTTATAGTTTAGTTAATTAAGGGATATAATTAAGTATTGACCACTAATTCGCTTCAAACAAAAAAAAAAGTATTGACCACTAATTATTAAAAAGATACCGATCGATTACCGACACCTTTTATAAAAACAAAGGATACCAAACGAATATTATATTTGACATCACATTATAATCGCTTATTCGCTTTACGGAAGGAACAGAAAACAAAAGTTGTTAGGATGAGTTACAAAACTTGTTTGCACAAGGGGTGGAAGTTGGAAAGGAATATAATTTAACGATATTTGGTTAAAAATAGTTTTAGGCAAATTTAGCACCAGTTTAGATCATTAAATGGTAATTTTATTGGTGGAATATTCTTATAATTATGAGAACGCGTACCAATCGCCATTACTTTATCCAACATAACTGTGATCTCATAGTCACATTCATGAGTTTAAGAAACTGCATATATATAGGATGAATCCTTTCATCTTAAAATTGTGTCCTAATAACACATCTGTTTTTAAATAGATTATGCGTGTATTGTTGAAGAGTTATCAAACTTGAATTTGCAAATTGATATATGAAAAAGAGATTATTACATAATAAAATATTTGTAAAAAAATTTATTCGTCCGGTAAAAAAATTAAGGGGCGATTTTGGTAAACAAATAATAAATTACAATATCATTTTAAGATCCATAGAAGCCATCATTCCATAACAATATCACTTATTAGCCACCACCGTTGAGGATGCACAACCACCATATCAGAAATTGTAAATTGAATACAAAGGTTGAACGTGGCTGCACTTATCTCTTTGTTGTCTTTGTTTTCTTCGACATAATACAAAAACTAGATTTCCCTTTTTCGTGTTCTTCATTTTCTTGGTCATCTCATCTATGTGTTTAAGGAGTTGTGATGGTAGTGGTGGGGGAAGTAAGGAGTGACGTGATAAAAGGCCTAGCGTTGATACCTCAAAACCTAACTACTAACAAAATATTAACATTTATCTATAAAAAAAAAATCCCCCATTCATAACATTAAAATTCTTCCTAGATTTTCACCAAATTTTCATAGAACCCAAAACGTGCATATATATATATATATATATATATTCATCCATCTCACTCAAGCAACCCCAAGCACTACCATTGAACTTCACCCTTACTCTCATGCCATTGTATGCTGAAGTATTCCTTGGGAAATTCCCTTCCACGATAGGGACCAATACCGAAGCACATAGGCTGAGAATGGTTAGGGTCCCCCCTCCTCCCATTTCTCAAGAAGTCCCCCACTACTCTTACGAACAAACCTAAAACTTAATACCGTGAATATCCCACGCATGCCCATATATATTTGTGTTGTTAACTGTTAAGTGGGAATTGAACTAGCCAGGGTAGAACCAAGATTTATATTGGCTAAGCCGTGAATCTTGTGTTTGTTTACCTAATGTCATTATCTGTTCAGTTAATGATAGTGAGGCGCGGAAGTATATATGTTCTGACCTAACTTGTAAAGCAGCACTTAACAAAAGCTTTGAAAAATATATATCCGAAAATGACCACAAAGAAAACCAACGAAGACAGTGACATATGAGGCAGCAGATATTACAGGCCATTTAATGCCCGTGGGTGGCTGTGTGATGCTAACAGTGGTAGAGAAGTAGTACTACACTGGGATCACCAAACTCAACCACCACATCAGGCCAAGGATAATTCACAGGCATAGTTATGTTTTTTCAACACATATATATAAGACAAAAATATTCATTTAATCGCAGAATAAAAATCCACAAATTATCATAATCTACTCATGATTGGAAAATTTTTAAAATAGGGAAATTATGTATTTTTAGTGTTTAAATTATGTTTTATTGGCTATAAAAATATAATTAAACTGTATTTTATTAGTGTAAAAATAGTTATAAATGCATTAAACTTATTTCTATACTAAAAATTCATTTTAATTATATTTTTTATTCAGAAAACACAATTTAAACCTATCTCTTGAGGGAGAGCTTTGTTGTCGTCCTTATTGTCCTATCCAACTCGAGGGATTAGTTCTGCTGCGCCCAAGGATACCCTTGTAAAACCAAAAAACCTACACGTTTCTTTTCTCTAATAATTTGAAAAAAAAAACATACCGATTTTTTTCTAACAATTTGAAAAAAAATCATATCATCTTGCTATAGCTACCCAAATTGCAATTCGAAATTAATTCTCCAAATACACGTTCCGGTATTTATTTTATTTAAATAATTTTACATGTATATATAAAGAGTAATCATTTTCGAGGCATAGAAATCAATCAAATGAGTCTTGACTCTCCTAACAAAATTTCTTTAAAATACACACTATATGAATTGAATATGCTAAAGGAACTCATATATCTATCAACCTAATGGGGCCTATGACCTCGCTAGCCTCTTTTCAATCTATATAAGCTATGTTGGAAAAGCAATTAAATTTCCAAATAAATGCAAGTAAGTGGGATTTTAAGAGATTAGTTGGGAAGGTGAAACACTTGACTCTTGGAGTCATATCATAAAGAGAGATTAGTTGGGAAGGTGAAACACTTGACTCTTGGAGTCATATCATAAAGAGAATTAGTTGGGAAGGTGAGACAATTAATGTCCACTAGTCACATTCATGAATGGAAGCCATGTCCCTTCACTATATAAATGGGTCATGTGAGGAAGAGTAGAATCATCCCAACCAAAGCAAGAGAGAGCAAGTGTGTGAGTGATCACTTGTAGAGAAAGTCTCTTGTGTGAGTGAGTGTTATCATTTCTTGTAACTTGAGTGTGGTACTTGAGTTTGTAGAGTGATACACAAAAAGTGGGGTGGGTTACAAATATTGTAATCACATATTTGAGATAGTGAATACACTTTATTGGAGTGTTTCCGTGGACGTAGGCAAGAGGTGCCGAACCACGTTAAATTCTTGTGTTCTCTATTATTTTTCTGTAGTGTATTTTTCTTGTGTTCTTACGATCCTTTATCGTGTGAGAGATACCCAACAAGGTGGTATCGGAGCTATGGCTGGGAACACATCAAGGTTTGAAATCCCATTATTTGATGGGAAAATAAATTTTATGATCCGCGGTGTGTACCATTCAAGATCTCTTGGTGCGAGAATGGTCTTGATCGGAGCTTTAGAGAAGGAGAAGCCGAGATACCATGAAGGAAGAAGAATGGACAAAAATTCAAAAAGAAGGCAAGCACGATTCGGTTAGCTCTAGCTCCTGAGATAAAGCACAATGTGTTAAAGGAGACAACACCAACGGCTTTGTGGGAGAAGCTCCGAGAATATCTATGCGTCGAAGTCGCTAACCAATCGTCTCTGTTTAAAGATGGAGTTATATCAACTCAAAATGGAGATGGGAGGAAATCTCCATGACCACATCAACAAGTTCAACCAGCTAGTAAGTCAATTGTTGAACGCCGATGATAAAATATCTGATGAGGAGCGGAGGCTGCCTGTTATTGTCATCACTACCAAGGTCCTACAAACCTGTGGTTCAAACGTTGCTTGTCGGGAGAACAACTTTGAAGATGGATGAGGTGACCGTCACTTTAAGGGAAAATGAGAGGATGATGAAAAACGAGAATATCAATGATGAAAGTGAAATAGCAATGGCGGAGGAATCTGAATGAGGGAGGAATCATTCAAGGAGGCATGATGGGTCAAGAGGAAGATCAAAATCGCAATCACGTCCTCAACGAGATATGACAAACGTGCAATGTTATTATTATGGGAGAAGGGTCATTTGCAACTAAGGTGCACACAAATGAGGGAGGATTTGAAGAAATTAAGGATGATGAGAAAGGATGATGACAACTCTCGGACAAACGTGGTCAAAATAGTCGAAGATGAAGATATATTTTTAGCAACAACCGAGGATGTTGATAAATCAAATTGGGTGATGGATTACTGCGCCTCGGAGCACATTTGTAGAGATCGAGCAATGTTTAACACCTTGAAAACTAATGAAGAGTTTGGCCATTTCAAGTTAGGAAATGGTGAAAAAAATGAAGGTTGAGGGCATTGGCGGGTGTGAGAATGAAGCTCCATGATGGTGCCATTAGAACTTTCCAAAATGTGAGGTTTGTACCTTCCGCAGATTGCCAATATTATTTCTTTGGGGGAGATGGCATCACAAGGGTACAAGTATATTGGTTCAAAGTGGGGATGCAAGGTGTATAAGGGGAAGACGCTTGGTGTTAAGAGGGCAGAAAAGTAAGAAGAACCTTTGCTACTTGGAAGGGCAAGCTTTGAGAAGGGAAAGCGTAGTGATAGCAAAGGTGGAAAGAAGGTAAAATTTCTTGATGATGTGGAAATTTGGAAATTTTAATTGAGGGAGGAATTGTTGGAAAAGCAATTAAATTTCCAAATAAATGCAAGTAAGTGGGATTTTAAGAGATTAGTTGGGAAGGTGAAACACTTGACTCTTGGAGTCATATCATAAAGAGAGATTAGTTGGGAAGGTGAAACACTTGACTCTTGGAGTCATATCATAAAGAGAATTAGTTGGGAAGGTGAGACAATTAATGTCCACTAGTCACATTCATGAATGGAAGCCATGTCCCTTCACTATATAAATGGGTCATGTGAGGAAGAGTAGAATCATCCCAACCAAAGCAAGAGAGAGCAAGTGTGTGAGTGATCACTTGTAGAGAAAGTCTCTTGTGTGAGTGAGTGTTATCATTTCTTGTAACTTGAGTGTGGTACTTGAGTTTGTAGAGTGATACACAAAAAGTGGGGTGGGTTACAAATATTGTAATCACATATTTGAGATAGTGAATACACTTTATTGGAGTGTTTCCGTGGACGTAGGCAAGAGGTGCCGAACCACGTTAAATTCTTGTGTTCTCTATTATTTTTCTGTAGTGTATTTTTCTTGTGTTCTTACGATCCTTTATCTGTGTGAGAGATACCCAACAAGCTAAACCTTTTTAGATAATAAGCTAGACTTGGAATTTTTTTAAAGGGTTATTTTATTGTGTAGCCTAAGATTTAATTAAGATTTTGAAAAAAATAATACATATATTAGGCTACCAGTCCAACCTAGCTATCTATTAAATATTTATTTATATAACTACGAATTTATAATATTTGCATAATTTAATAATTATGTATTATTAGAATGAATGAAGGTTTTGGGTTTTTGTGTGATAAAAAGGTACCTCTTAAGCTAAAGGGGAAATTTTACCGTATAGCTATTAGACCCGCGGTGTTGTATGGGACGGAGTGTTGGGCGGTAAAAAATCAACACGAGAGTAAAATCAATGTAGCAGAGATGAGAATGTTGCACTGGATGAGCGGAAAAACTAGACGTGATAGGATTAATTAGGAATGAAAGCATTAGAGGGAGAGTTGGGGTAGCACCTATTGTAGACAAGATGGTTGAATCTCGACTTAGGTGGTTTGGGCATGTATGGAGGAGACCTTTAGATTATGCAGTAAGGAGAGTGGACCAGGTGGAGGGCAATCAAATAGCTAGAAGCAGAGGTAAGCCAAGAAAAACTATAGGAGAAACTATTAAGAAAGATTTGGAGGCCAATGATTTAACTATTGACATGATTCATGATAGAACATTATGGTCCCGTATGATCCATGTAGTCGACCCCACCTAATGGGATAAGGCTTGGTTGTTGTTGTAGAATGTATTCATTTTATATTGATTTATTAAATTTGCCAAATGTCTATTAGGCAAGTTGGATTGATTTAATGAGAAATTAGCATTGAACTAGTTAAGGGAATTTAACCTTCAATAAAAAAAATAAGTTTAAGAGGCTTAGAAGCCTATTTAGAAGTGAACTCATATGACCTATTTATAGGCCTTGTAGAAATGTAGGTTTTTAGATAAGTTTTCAGGTTAGACCATAAATTGAAGTAGGTCGGGCCAACCCAGACATTGAAGTAGGTCAGATTAGACCTTAAAATTTAGCCTATATCAGACAAACATGCCAAACTCAGGCATTGAGATTGGAACACGGGACAAACTCAGGCCTTGGATTGAAACACATACCAGATCTGTTTTATGTTAAGGTCTAAATCGACCTAACCTATTCTCACCTCTAACATATACCCCATTTTATGCACTTAGAGGAGAAGTTTCGTACATGTCAACACTCCTAACACTAATTACGATACACTTTATAGACAACAAATCTAGTGATCTTATCGATCAATTAATGATATGAGGGGCAACATTTAATTTAGAGATGAGAATAAGTCATGGTACCACACTCCTGACCAAAAGACACTCCAACTTCCTAGTCTTTTGAAGTAAAATAGGATGGTCACTAGCTCGAGATCACGGAGCCATTTACTAGAATTTTCAAGCAATTACCCTTGTAAGGTAAAAAAATATATATATAGAAAATGATGTATTTAACGTTTTGAAAAATGTAATATATAAGTCGTGGTATAAAAGCTTGTGCCATAAGAGCTTAAATCCAATAAGTTATTTGCGTTTGGATGTACACTTTAAAAAAACACTTATACAAAATTAAGGCATTTGGATACATCACTATATAAGCGCTTATAAACATTTAAAACTAAAAACAATTAATTTTATTAAATTAAAATTAAAAAAATGTAACTTTAAAAAAATATTTTTAAAGATTGGGATCAGTTTTTAACTTAATCTAAAAACTAATATTATATGGCACGGAGTCACAGTCTACATAAAGAAAAAAACTAATATCTATAGTAATATAAAAATTGGATAGCTTATTTCACTGTACATTGAGGTGGTAACATGCCATTTTTTTGGTACTTTTTATTTTTTATTTGTTTATTGTTATTTTATTATTTTCTTTGCTTCATCTACCAGGCTTTCATTTAGTAGGATTGTACATTTGATAATCATCAATGTGTTTGACTAAAGGTGGCGTTTGGAAGAGCTTATTTAAGCTCCTTTTGACTTATATGATGATATAAGCTCTTATGCAGTGTGTTTGGCAGAGCTTATAAAAATAACTTATGTTATCCCATAAGGAGTTTTTGACTTATTTTCATAAGTCACTGGGAGAAGCTTATGGAATTATCATAAGAGCTTATGCACTAAACACATTCTCCATGTTTTTCACTATTCGAATCCTCTCATACCCCTTTCTTTATTTTTCTTTCTTTAAGCGCTTATGGCATAAGCTCTCATACGATAAGGTCTTATGTGATAAGCTCTTAATTAAGTTGTTTACCCAAACGCACACTAAACTTTCTTTTCTCACTCTATTTGGACTATTGGCTTTTCCTCTTCCCATCTATATCTATATAAATAAATAATAAATATTATAAATACCTTGGCATTGAAGATTATCAATAATTTTCAATGTAATTAATTTACTTAAAGCAACTAAAAATAAATTGTTGTACATGAATTATGATAAACAAAGATTCCTAAATTATTATCAATAAAAGTTGTTATCATAACTTTAGCTCATACCAATAAAATACGACACATATTTCCAACTCGTTACTCTTTTTAGGATAAATAATTATAAGACATTTAGGGAAAATAAGACTACTTTATAAATATATCATATATGTTTTTTTTCCTTGACATGAACTTTATAGATATATGTTAAAATTCATGTTTGAGCTAATTAATAAATCTACATAATTAGAATATTTATAGATTTATATAAATATTCAAAGCAAATTAATAATTCCAAGACGATGAATGATTTCCCAATGTAATTTACTTAAATCTTTGAGTTATTTCTCATATATTTCCGATGTGAATTTACTTTTTTCCCAACCTACACTACAATAGAAATGACTTATAATACGTTATTTAATAGCATATGTAAAGCAGAACTGCTATTAAAAGTTGTAGTGCCCTTTTAATAGCGTTTCCTAAAATAAGTGCTATTAAAGAGTGCATATTTAATAGCATTTTTAAAGCGGAACTGCTATTAAAAGTTGTAGTGCCCTTTTAATAGTTTTTCTTAAAATAAGTGCTATTAAAGAGTGCACCTAAGATAGCATTTCTTTTATGAAGCGCTATCTTTTCCCTTTTGAAAATTTGATAAAATACCAATGAGATCTTTAATAGCATTTTTTTTACAAAAACGCTATCAAAACATATAGCTAAGATAACACTTATTTTGTTAAACGCTATCTTTTCTAATTTTATATATTCCCCCGGGTTTTTTTTTCACATCCCGCGCGCATCCCCCACGGTATTCTCAGACTCTTTTCTTCTCTTCTCAGATTACCCTAATTCGTTCCACTTCTTAGACTCGTCTATCTCGCCGGCCGATGCTCGCACTTCCACCCGCCGTTCGTGCTTCCACTTGCCGCTCGTGCTTCCACTTGCCGCTCGTGCTTCTCACAACTTCCACTTGACTCGCGTCTGACAGCTCGTCGTTGCATCTCACACCGACGTCGGTCCTTGCCGCCATCCACTACTAGAAAAATGGATTTTTCGGACGGAATTTTCGGACGGAAATGGTTCCGTCCGAAATTTCCCGAAAATTTCGGACGGATTTCGGACGGATTTCGTTAATTCTTATATTTTCCATGATCCGTCCGGAATCCGTAATTTCGGACGGATTTCGGACGGATTCGTTAATTCTTATATTATTCTTGATCCGTCCCAAATCCGTCCCAAATTTCGGATGGATTTCGGACGGATTCTAATATTTTCCTTGATCCGTCCGAAATCCGTCCGAAATTTTCGGACGGATTCCGTTAATTCATATATTTTCCATTATCCGTCCGAAATTTTCGGACGGATGTCGGACGGATTCCGTTAATTCATATATTTTCCTTGATCCGTCCGAAATCCGTCCGAAATTTTCGGACGGATTTCGGACGGATTCGTTAATTCTTATATTATTCTTGATCCGTCCCAAATCCGTCCGAAATTTAGGACGGATTTCGGACGGATTCTAATATTTTCCTTGATCCGTCCGAAATTTTCGGACGGATTCCGTTAATTCATATATTTTCCTTGATCCGTCTGAAATCCGTCCGAAATTTTCGGACGGATTTCGGACGGATTCGTTAATTCTTATATTATTCTTGATCCGTCCCAAATCCGTCCGAAATTTCGGACGGATTCTAATATTTTCCTTGATCCGCCCGAAATCCGTCCGAAAATTTCGGACGAATTTCGGACGGATTCCGTTAATTCATATATTTTCCTTGATCCGTCCAAAATCCGTCCGAAATTTTCGGACGGATTCCGTTAATTCATATATTTTCCATTATCCGTCCGAAATCCGTCCGAAATTTTCGGACGGATTTCGTTAATTCTTATATTTTACTTGATCAGTCAAATCCGTCCAAAAAATTTGGACGGATTGTGTTATTTTTTATATTTCCCTGATCCGTCCGAAATCCGTCCAAATTTTCGGACGGATTTCGATAATTCTTATATTTTCCTTGATCAAATCAAAATCCGTCCAAAAATTTGGACGGTTTCGAAAGATTGTGTTATTTTTTATATTTCCTTGATTTATCTTATATTATCCTTGAAAAAATATTAAATAATTTATCTTATAAATATGATTAAAATATTTGATCTTAATAAATGTAAAAGTAAACAAGATTTATGAAGTGAATTAAATAAGATTTATATTTCTTACAAGATTTATGAAGTAAAGTAAACAAGAAGTACAATAGTTTGATCCTAATGGAACCTAAATGAACTGGTTTGATCCTAATAGAGCTCAAATTGACTTGTTAGGACCTAATTGGACCAATTGTCCCGATCGGCCCAATTGAACTTCTATGGTCCTAATGAAGCCTAAATGGACTTGTTTGATCCTAATAGAGCCCAAATCGACTTTTTAGGTCATATACGACCTAACTGGGCCAATTTGTACTTCTTTGATCCTAATGGAGCCCAAATGGACTGGTTTGATCCTAATAGAGCCCAATTTGACTTGTTAGGACCTAATTGGGCCAATTGCCCCGATCGGCCCAATTGAACTTCTATGGTCCTAATGAAGCCTAAATGGACTTGTTTGATCCTAATAGAGCCCAAATCAACTTTTTAGATCATATACGACCTAACTGGGCCAATTTGTACTTCTTTGATCCTAATGGAGCCCAAATGGACTGGTTTGATCCTAATAGAGCCCAATTTGACTTGTTAGGACCTAATTGGGCCAATTACCCCGATCGGCCCAATTGAACTTCTATGGTCCTAATGAAGCCTAAATGGACTTGTTTGATCCTAATAGAGCCCAAATCGACTTTTTAGGTCATATACGACCTAACTGGACCAATTTGTACTTCTTTGATCCTCATGGAGCCCAAATGGACTAGTTTGATCCTAATAGAGCCCAATTTGACTTGTTAGGACCTAATTGGGCCAATTGCCCCGATCGACCCAATTGAACTTCTATGGTCCTAATGAAGTCTAAATGGACTAGTTTGATCCTAATAGAGCCCAAATCGACTTTTTAGGTCATATACGACCTAACTGGGCCAATTTGTACTTCTTTGATCCTGATGGAGCCCAAATGGACTGGTTTGATCCTAATAGAGCCCAATTTGACTTGTTAGGACCTAATTGGGCCAATTGCCCCGATCGGCCCAATTGAACTTCTATGGTCCTAATGAAGCCTAAATGGACTAGTTTGATCCTAATAGAGCCCAAATCGACTTTTTAGGTCATATACGACCTAATCGGGCCAATTTGTACTTCTTTGATCTCGATGAAGCCCAAATGGACTTGTTTGATCCTAATAGAGCCCAATTCGACTTGTTAGGACCTAATTGGGCCAATTGCCCTGATCGGCCCAATTGAACTTCTATGGTCCTAATGAAGCCTAAATGGACTTGTTTGATCCTAATAGAGCCCAAATCGACTTTTTAGGTCATATACGACCTAACTGGGCCAATTTGTAGTTCTTTGATCCTGATGGAGCCCAAATAGACTGATTTGATCCTAATAGAGCCCAATTTGACTTGTTAGGACCTAATTGGGCTAATTGCCCCGATTTTTCTCAATTTTCATCTTGAGCCTAAAAATCTCAAATCTGTTTTGATTTTAAATGAATGAAGTTTTTGAGAAACTAAATATATTATTGAATTATATTTATATTGTGATTGTTGAGAAATTAATTTAGTATTTTGTTTGGTTGTTTCAATGCTTGGATCGTCTCTCTGGGATGTTTTTCATGTTCTTGCTTGCTTTGGAGAAGTATGAATTCCTTCTTGGGAACTCATTGGAGCTGATTGCATGGCTGGGAACGAGCCGAACGGCAGCCATTGTGAAAATCTCTAACGCTAAACGCGCGCTTAAGGAACTAATAATTGAGGTTTTAAACTCAATGTCACAAAGGGGCACAGCGGGGTGTCTCAATAGCCACCACCGTCTCATCCTTGTCATCTTGGGTAAGTATTCTACCCTTAATCTCTTCTAGTTCAAAACCTCCGTAATACCCTAGTTTTTCCACCTATGATTAATTATTTTATTTAGATGTTTAAGTTTATTATGTTATGTGGTTTAGTTAATTTGAGTAATTAAATTACTCTCTTCAAATTATTTTATTAGGTGCGTTAGCACTGACTTATTTCAGTGAATGCACGCTGTAACACCCTAGTTTTTACACCTAGGATTAATTATTTTATTTGGATGTTTATGTTTATTATGTTATGTGGTTTAGTCTGAGTAATTAAATTACGCTTTTCAAATTATTTTATTGGGTGTGTTAGCACTGACTTATTTCAGTGAATGCACGTTTACTAGACAATAATTTACATTATTGTCACTATTATACCAGTACAGAAAAATATTTTAATAATATGATTAAGAGAAAAACATTTTCATATATTTATTCTATTTAATTTTAGAGTTAAAAATATTTTGGTTTCACATTTATCGGAGATTAAATTTTGGACCGAGTATTTTCTTAGTTGATCAGTCCAACTATTAATCTTTACTCTAATTTGAATTTCGAAAACATATATCTATCAATCTTTATTTTTAGATTCCAAAAAGTAAAAAAATATTTATTTTAAACTTAATATTTATCACTTATTTTATACCCACTAATATAAAAATCTGATTTTTCTCTCTCCTATTTCTACCCAAAACCCGTAACCCCTCCCCTCACGTTCTCTTTCTCTGCTTCTTTTTCTTTCTTTTTCTCCTTTATCTCTTTCTTTCTTTTTCTTCTTTCTTCTCCTTTCTCTTTTCTTTCTCTGCTGCTGTTTTTTTTTTCTCTCCCCCAACTTCATCTTCATCAACCACCTTCCTTCCTTCTTCTCAGTCGCCCCACCACCTTTGCCCAGCTGCGACCACGCCGTGACCGCTGCCTGCTGGAGCTCCGCCGCGAAGCCGTCCTCCCCACCGCGGTGAGCGCTGCTTCCACCACCACCCACGGTGGTTTCCGGCGCCGTCCGACGAAACTGAGTCCAGATCCGGACTACCCGCATCGTGCTCTTTCTTCTCCACCATGCGGTTTTCCATTTGGTCACTGTTGCTCCGCCACCGCCGCCGCTACCGGACCTCCAAGACAGCCACCACGTCATCTTTCTCTTCCTTGGGTAAGTGGTTTTCTCACTTCCTTTGCTCAGATTCAAAACCCCCAAATTGATTTTGAAACCCTAACCCTAGGTTTTGATTTTTAGTTCTCAAAGGAACTTTCATAGTGCTTGTAGGTTATGCATTTGCTCTGTATATTTCTTAACCTCACTGTCTAAATTTGTTTATCGACCTTTCTTTTTGGTTTATCTTTAATTATTCTCCAATTGGAACATTTAATGAAAAACCCACATTAGTTCTGAGGGAGGAAGAGAGGGACCAACGAAATTTATATGTGACCATATTTGGTCAATAGAGGTCACTTTTGGATAATAAACTTTGGTGTATAGTGGTATAGTAAATGTTCACAATTTGGTCCCATATGCTATAAACTCACTGTTTTACAGATGTTAAACTTATCAAACTTCAGTTGTCTCATTTTGCGTTTTGTCTGACAATATTGAACATTTATCGTAATAAAGACAATCTAAATTGATAATAGCAACAACCACCAAGGCTTAGATCACTAGGTGGGTCAACAACATGGATAAATTGACGCCATTGGACTCTATAAAAAACCAAATTTTCAATAAAGCCATTTAAAGTAAGGTCCTTTCTAATGGTTACTTACTGTCTTTGTAAGAGTTCTCTTTATTTGTTGTCCATTATTTACCGCAAGGCAATACAACTATGTTGGATCATTTGGCTTTTTAAGCAACAATGTTTCCAGTTTGCAATTCTCATACATCTTCATTTTTCTTCCTCGTGGATTTTGTGGATGATGCAATTTGCAAGTGATCTATTTCTCGATGTATTTTGTGGATGATGCAATCTACTGTTTCTTTTTTTTTTTTTGTTAAGAAGTATTCGTTGATGTTTTCTTGCATATTTCTTAAGTTGTACAACTCCTACCTTGTGGTCTAGCTAAAATTTGGCTTGTATTACATAATAAATATTTTCCTTTTTCTTTTTCTGACATAATAATATGTGCCTTCGTTGAATAGGATTGGAGTTCATTAACTTCCTTCAAATATGATCTCGTCTTTCTTTTTTTCTTTTGATGTGTCATTCGTCTCTGACTAATACTTAAAAGAACAGACTAATTATATTGACTTCCATTATGTATTCTGTTACCTTGATTTCTAATCGTATGTTATATGTGATCCTTTACAGGCAATAGAAATATCAAGCAATGAGTATGAGCCTTCTGAAAAGGATATATTATATGCTGAAGGAGTCACTCAGAGCAATGGTCTTGCCTTCATGGAATTCTCATTTGATTATAGGAGTCCCATGTCCGAGATATACAATGAAAACTTAAATTGCCAACCTCCCTTAACCAAGTAAATTCATTCTCTTCCATCTTCTTTTCTCTTATTTTGTGGAAGCTTCTGGAAAATGTTATTACAACCTTATCATTGACATTGGCTCAGATATCAACTGATTCGCATAAATTCAAAGGGACTACGCGATGGTTGCAAATGGTTGGAAATGTTTGAGGATGTGAGGGTGGTTCTATTTTGTGTTGCTGTGAGTGACTTTCTGTGGCTGTTGTTCTGAATTAGTGATTTTCTCAATGTTTATCCTTTCAGATTGGTTTGGATGGAATTCGTATGTTAGATCCAAATACCAGTCGAACATTGAGAATATATCCTCTTGAGAACATAACAAGATGTGAAGTAAGTTTGTTAGCTTCCTTATTGACATTTTGACTATTTCTTCAAAATTAATTTTTGTAACTAGTCTCAATATAATATGTTTCTAATTTAATTATGCAGAAATTTGATTCATCTACCTTTGCATTCTGGTCAAGGAGCTCGATGGATGTGGAGCCAGGACGAATCAGATTGCAATCCAATAGTTATACTACTAACACACTTTTGGATCTTTGTGATCATTGCTACTATACAGGTATTCCGAGAATTTCATCCTCCTTTTGTGGAAATAGTTTTTGCTTTGATGAATTAGATTATAAGAATGTAAATTTTATAAATATCTCTTTGGGAGATGCTTTTTGTACTTTATGTTATTGGGGGACATGATTTAGTTTTAGTTGCTTGCCTTGTATGAGTTGCAATGTGTAGTGTACATTCAAGGCCATGTTTTTACTCACGATATGTTTTGTACTATTTGAAGATTCATTATCATTGGATATTGTTTGTTATATTCAGTGCAACTTACCTGTTTCAACATTTTCTCTCTTATTCACCGAATCTTCTGTTCTTTAATCTTTATCAAATTTAAAGATTCCAATATTGATTGTTTGTGTGTCGTTTGTTTTGTGTGTGTGTGTAGTGGAAATAATGTTGGTTCTTTTGGCTATCCTAATACTCTTGTGCATTGCAGATTTTTTGTTTAGCCTCAACATTTGACTATCCTTTGAACTAAAGTGTAGTGTATGCTTAGGCCTAGGAATTATGAACGGACATGAGTTAGATAAAGATTCAAACAATTTGAGGGTTTTGCTAGCAATAAAGATCCAAACAATTTGAGGGTTTACTGGAAAAATCTCTTGATAATTTTTATTATTTGTACTTTCTGCTAGTCGCATCAATTTAAATGCCAATAATTAATAAATAGCCTTCTAATTATGCTTTTTGGCTGTTAACAATGCTGGCAGATAAAATATGTCCTAAGCATTTAGCATTTTTTAATTGATAAACAATTAGATTGCACTTTCCAACTATTGGAAGTACCATCGATCTTACTGATCTGTAGCATGTATATTTGCTCGATCGCTATACTAAACAAGATAGATCACATGGGCTTCTTTCTCGCTCGATTCTTTTGGCGTTCTAGAGTACAGTTGAACACATGTGTGCACTTATTTCTGTTTGTTAATTAATTGACTTGCTTGGTTGATGGAAAGGTTCATTCTTTTACTGAATTGTTGGATATAAATCTTTCAGGTGTATCGTGGGGGCATCTCCATTGATGCAGGTCATTCTACTTCTAAAGGAAAAATGTCAGCGAATTTGGAGAGGCTGGATTCTCAGTTTCCTCAACTTTTTGGTTCATTACATGACTTTCACAGTTCACAGTGGTTTGATCTTCTGATAGTTTTTAAGTCATGACTTTTGGATTGCATGCAGCAATTGGTATTTGATTTTTAGAAGTTGTATGGTACCAAGACTGTATTTTGTAACAATAGTCAAATTCATGATTTTGTGATTGAATGTGAAACTGCAAATGTTAGTGATCGGTGCCATATAATTCGCATAGATAGTGAAACTGTAATGTAAGTGAAGTGATCTGTCACGGCCGTGATGGGCATCACGACCTGGTCGTGACAGCTTCTGCTTTGAATGTTGCTTCATTAAATGGTCTGTCACGGCCGTGATGGGTATCACGGCCTGGCCGTGACAAATTCTGCCTAGAAGAGGTCTGGCTCAGTTGACATGTCACGGCCGTGATGGGCATCACGACCTGGCCGTGACAGATTCTGACTTTTCATTCTTCGTGGGAAATCCGTCCCAAATCCGTCAAAAAACAAAAATAAATCTGTCCGAAATCCGTCAGAAAAATAACCAACAAAATCACAGCATTCCGTCCCAAATCCGTCCGAAAACAAAAATAAATCCGTCCGAAATCCGTCCGAAAAATAACCAACAAAATCACAGCATCCGTCCCAAATCCGTCCGAAAACAAAAATAAATTCGTCCGAAATCCGTCCGAAAAATAACCAACAAAATCACAACATCCGTCCGAAATCCGTCCGAAAATAAAAAATTCCGTCCGAAATCCGTCCGAAAAATAACCAACAAAATCACAGAATCCGTCCGAAAATAAAAAAATTACGTCCGAAATCCGTCCGAAAAATAACCAACAAAATCACAGAATCCGTCCGAAATCCGTCCGAAAACAAAAATAAATCCGTCCGAAATCCGTCCGAAAAATAACCACAGTCCGGATTTCGATGTTGTCCGAAATCCGTCCGTAAATATTTGCGGACGGAATTTGGGACGGATTTTCTAATTTCCCACGGGGCTTTTTCGGACGGATGCCATTCCGTCCGAAATCCGTCCGAAATGAATTATTCGTCTGAAATCTGTCCGAATTCTGTCCGAAATCCGTCCGAAAATCCGTCCGAAAAAGATGGATTTCTAGTAGTGATCGGAGCCCTCCTCGCCGATGTACCTTTGCCGTCCGTCAGTTCCAGAGCCGCGCAACTTACCCAACCAAGAAGGAACCACCGCTTGAACGCCATTTGAAACCGCGACCCATTCCTTCGAACGCCGCTTGAACGCAACTCCGCCGGTGTCGACCTTCGCGGCACCGACAGCTCCACTTCTAGTCGCGTGTCCATTCGCATCCCAGGTAGAGTGATGGAATGGTATTTGATATTGATTTATTTATGATTTAATATTTTTTTATGGTGTCGGGCGTTTCTATGAGTGCAATGTTCCCTTCAATCTGAAGCCCACCGACTTCGCCAAAATGTCATTCTCCATTTTCTTCCCATTCGCATCTTTCCTTCTGAATTTCATTGCATATTTTCATTACCCTTGGTTTTTCCCTATTTAGTCAACAACCTCTTATTTGTTTTTGTTATCTGTTGTTTCTTGGTTCAATGTTTCTCTATAGATGTAAAGCAAATAGGTCACCAAAGAGATCCTCAGATTATAGCATGGCTAAATAGGGTCGTTGTTGATTGTGAACAAGTCTTGCAATAAACAACCCAAATAATCCTAATTGATAGGGGGGATTATAAATTTAACATCAATTTAAGTTTGCCACTCTTATTGATTTAAGTTTGATGCACTGTCACTATAAGGTAAAAAGTTTAGAGATATTCTTATGTGCTATCTATAATGTTAATCGTTTATATTTATATCCAATGATGTCTTGCAACATCGTTTAATGAGTTTGACATCTCAAGTAGGGCGGCTTCTAGGGTGAGTGACATTGATAAGTCACTCACCGTGAGAGAGCCCCTTTCTGAAATTAAATCTTATTTTTCAGTCCCTTGAGATTATTATTTTTCAGTCCCTCAACCTTGTTCTCGCTGAGTTCCCTCACGGCAGCATCTCCACCATCCTCCACGTCGTCTCCGATCGACCCCGACACCCTCTTCCCATTCCTCATTCGGGTCTCCCCCCTCCCCTAGTTTTTCACTTGGATCTTCCTCCCTCTTCCTCCGCCTCCACCACGGCCCCTAGCTCCACCGCTTCTCCTTCCCCTAACCCTTTCTCTTACTCCTTCATCTTCTTCTTCCACCTCTCTCGTATCCGTTCCCACCACCACCACCACGGTGGTTGGATCGGTGGTGGTTCCGAAGATCTCCATGGCGGTGGCGGCTGATAAGCCTTCGGCTTATCTAGTTTTATAACTAGATGGACCGTGGTTTTTGTGCAAATTATTCGAGTTCAATCTCGTTTTCGCCCAAATTTACCTTGTTTTGTTCCTAAGTTGGACTTTGACTCGTTTTGCGTCTTTTGTGTAGTTTTTAGCTTATTTTGAATAGAATTACGCTTTTTGTTGCTTTTGGTGTTTTCAGGTCAATAAGTGAAGCTCCGGGAGTTAAGGAAAGTCAAGAAGCAGTGGAAAAAGCACTTCTGGAGATACTCGCCTCGCGAGTGGATTATCGCCTCGCGAGCCTGAAGAACGGATAAAACAGCAAGGTCATCAATTCTGTCTCGCCACGCGAGAATATGTTCGCCACGCGAATCATGAAGACCTGAAAGACAGAGACCATCACGGCCAAGCCGTGATGAAGACCACGCCCGTGACAGTTTAAGGTTTGAAGTCTCGCCCCGCGAGAAGAATCTCGCCCCGCGAGAGTTTGAAGACCCTGGAAGTCAGAGACCATCACGGCCCAGCCGTGATGAAAGTCATAGCCTAGAATTGAAGACTCGCCCCGCGAACACACTTTCGCCTCGCGAGAGTTCAAATTGAAAGCGCGCCAATTTTAATTCTCGCCTCGCGAGCGAGCGCAGATCAGGAATCCTATATAAAGGCTGTTTCAGATCAGATGGAGAGGAGGAGAGCTTTTGGAGGGCCGCGAATCCTAGTAGTTTTCCACTGTTTAGAGTAGCGTTTAGGGTAATTTCTTTTCTCTTTGGAGCTGCGTCTCCCTTTTTCTTATGGTGGTTATTTCCGATTGTTTGTCTATGAGCATGAGGAACTAATCCCCTCGTCCGAGGGAACGATGAAGCCACCCATGGCGATGTAAATCCGATATGATGTATGTCTTTCTCCTTTAATTCAATTCTTGTTTTCCAATTCTGATTTGATTGCATTGATCATATGTTTTGCGTGATTGACTTGTTAAACGTGTTTGAGGCCGAACGGCGATTCGCGTTTTAGAACTTGAATTGGGATCACTAATCGAATATTACACGAGAGTGAGTAGGAGATCGGTGCAACCTTGTAGGGAACAAGAATTAATCAGATTCGAGATTAGGATTATGAGACTGATGAGCCTCTGTTTGACTGGTTTTATAACTAGTAAAGACCTTGGCTTTGTGCTAATTTTATATCATTTTCACCCAAATTAGACTTGATTGTCCTTAAGTAAGATTTTGAGTCTGTAAAGTGTTTTTAGGTTAATTTAGTTGATTTGGAGTTAAATAAAATACTTATTCTATTTTCTGTTTTCAGGTAAATAAAAAGGAATAATTCTGGAGTTTCTCGCCCCGCGAGAATACTGTTCGCCTCGCGAACCAGAAGGTGACTGTTCCAGAAATTGCCAACCATTCTGTCTCGCCCCGCGAAGAATTGGCTCGCCTCGCGAGTCATCCAAGCCTGAAAAGTCAGAGACGGTCACGGTTTACCCGTGTGAAAGGTCACGGGCGTTACAGTTTGGAATTTGAAGAGTTCGCCTCGCGAATTTATGCTCGCTTCGCGAGAAGACCAAGAGTTGCAGACCTTTCGCATAATTCGCCTCGCGAGAAGTGCTTCGCCTCGCGAGGCCTTGGATTCCAGAATTTGTATATAAACTGCTCTATGGCAGAATGAAAAGGGTGGCTAGTCAGTTTTGGCTAGTCTCAGTTAGTAGTTAATTAGTTTTAGTTTCATTTTCTCTTCTTTTGTTTTGCTTCTGTAATGGAGAGCTAGTCTCCTAGAATTAATCTACTGTAATTGGTTTCCATTACCACACTTGAGGTTCTGTGATTCCTCTTTCATTTGCTTTTCTCTTTTCAATGCAATGCTGTATGTTTCTGTATGTTATTTCAGGAATGTATAGTGTGGTGTTGTTTCATTTCGGTGATGTTATGTTCCTATATATAATCGCGTTTGTTATTTCGCGTGTGTTCATTCATGTTCGTTTGTTCATGAGAGCTTAACCCCGTTTGTTATTTCGGGAATAGGAACATACTTCTGTAGTAGCGGTTTTCGTTTGTTAATTGTTGCTACAACCGGGAGGGGATTAGTATCTGCTTAGTAGAATATGCATGAACCGATGATAGTGGGGGAAACCGAGAACAGTAGGTTAATCGTTCTTTAGTTTATTTGATAATATTTTAACTGCTTGTTTTCTTACTCTGTTTTTATTTTGTTTTCTTTATTTTAATTGCACTCAATCCAAAACCCCCCAAAAACTAACTTTTGATTTTCTGTTAATAATAACAACAACTAAAGAGTCCTTGAGAGACGATATCCGAGTTGTCGCACTATACTGCATTATTTTATAATCGCTCGTTCTTTTTGGCGCGTGGCGACAGCGCGTTCAAAAATTGGCGCCGTTGCCGGGGACTCTGTTTTGTTGTTATTAGCAAAAAATAAAATTTAAAAAAAAAAATTCTTTGCTAATTAGTTCTGTCTGCTTTGCCTGGATGTTTGATTGCCATGGATAATTACATGTATGGATATTTGCCTAATGTTTATTATGAACCACCACCTTGCATGTATTATCCTAATTTTAGTGAGCCACCACCATACTATCCTAGCCAAGTGACCACCTCTGCACCTTCCGAACCTTCACAGAGCACCTTGGATGAGATTGCTTCAATGCTACAACAAATGAAAGAGAACAATCAACGGATGGCACAACAAGATCTTGAATTTCAACGGATGATGGAGGCGAGCAATCTTGAATTTCAACAGAAGATGGAGGCTGAATACCAGAGGGACTAAGCTGAATCTCAGAAGTTGTGGGCTCTAATTGATCAAGTTACCGCCAACTCGGCTGCAATGCTAATTCCACAGCCCCTTGAAGAACCTACAGAGGCACAAGTTATTTTTGAAAATATTTCTGATGATAATTCTGATAATATTTCTGTTGATGATGAATTGTGTGTTGAATCCCCTTATTCTAATGATTGTTATTGTGGTGGCAGTGCTGCTTTGTGTATATTCTGTTATGCAGCTTTATACTGTCCAGGAAACAAAGAAAATGAGGATCAGGAGGATCAAGAGGGCATCTGCTCCCTCGTGCCTGAAGATAAAGAAGAACCTTTGGGAGTAGATGATTCAAGTAAAACAATTGCATGTGTTGAGAGTAATGGGGTGGATGCACTGTGTGAAGAATTCCCAGACATTCTAACTTTTTTTGATTCATTTTCTTGTAATATATGTACTAACTCTAACCTTTGTGTGGTGTGTGCTGAAATTTCTGCATGTATAGTAGGTGATAACTTTGTTAGTGCAGTGAATGAAGACCTTGCAGGAGTTAAAGCAGCACCAGTAACCCCAGCTAACTGTTTGCCACTTCCTCCTGTGGAACCAAAAGCTCTGGATTTTGCACCCTTGGATTTTGCACCATGGCCAGTCCAAGAGGTTGAGATCCACTTCTATTGGGAGGACTTTATGGACTTTGTAGATAAAGAGGTCAGCTGTGACCTGAAGGAGTGAGAAGTCCGCCACACTCGGCGAGGTCGTCATAATTGTCAAGCACCCACTTCCTAATCAAGGCTGCAAGTCATGGAAGCATGGAATGAGCTTCCGCCCTTTGGCCACCACGTGGGCCTTATGCTACAAGCAGTGGGATCCTGGTGGAACCGCCCTTCAATGAGTTTTCTTAACCCTTTCTCCTTTTTAATTTTCTTTTCCTTGCTTTATTTCTGTTTTGTTTTTAATAAGGCTCCTGAATAATTTGAGAAGCTCAGGAGTTGTGTTGAGTCTGGTATTGGCAAGTTTGATGGATTTGATTAATTTTGCATAGATGGATTGCATGATAGTGTTGACTGTTTTCCCCCTAGGATTTGAAAATTTTTTGAAAAATGATCCCCATATGATTGAAAACTGAACTTTGAGATTTTGTTATGATGGCATGATTTATGATAAGTTTGGGGTGATAGGAAGCACACACTAGGGATAGAATCTCTGTCAAACAATTTGCAAAAAAATGTCCAGGTGAGGTTTTGAGCCTCCAACATGTTTTAAACTGTGTGAAATCACTTTCAAGTTGCATTTCCCTGAATTTGCTTGAATTTCTTTATGATTTGCATGATTATGTGTTTGCTTCAAATGATTTAGGCATTTTCTGTGTAAATAGCTACTTGGCCTAAAATAACCAAATCCTAATGCATGTTCCCTAGTTAGCCCCATTGAGCCTATTAGCCTGTTAATTCTTGATAACCTAATGTTATAAGCCCAAAAATCTGGAAAACCATGTTAACCCGATCTTAGGATTAGGAGAGCATGTAATCTTAGAATGGGTGCAAGAAACTAAGTTTGGGGTGGCTACAAGGTGCAATGTGTTGTTTGGGATTGGGAAAAAGAAAAAAATATATATATAATAAAAAGTTTTGATTCAAAAAAAAATAATAATAATAAAATAAAATAAAATAAACAAAAAAAAAACAAAAAAAAAACAAAAGAAAAAAAATAGAAAAAGAAAAAAAAAATTGTCAAAAAGTCTATTTGAATAAAAATGTTGTAGTCACCCAAGGCATAAAGAAAAATGAGAAAGGAACTTGAGTTTAATTTCAAAGTGTAAATAATGTTCATGCTCTCTTAGTTCCTAGGGTCTTCAGCCTATTTCCTTTGTATATCCTACCCTTAGTCAGACCCCATTACAACCCATAAAAGACCTTTTGATGTTGCATGCATGTTTTCTGTGGGAATCATTTTGAGATGAAAATCAAATTTATGGGAAGTGCTCTTAAAAGTGAAATTGAGTGAAAGCCTGACACAAACTGAGCGATTGAGTGAAACACAAATTTCCCTTGTGAGGAAGGCAGTTGTTTGGATTTGGTGATCTCCCTTTTGTGTGTGACTTAGATCCCTTGCTTAGATTTCTGATTGTCTGAATGATTAATTTCTCAACTGTTTAGAATAAATGAATGTGGGGATTGTTTTGTTTGAAAGGGGGGAACATTGGAAGAAAAATTCTTTTGAAATATTGCTTGAAATTTGTGCAAGGTTGATTGAATCCTTAAGCTTGCCATGTTTTGCCAAGTCTGAGTCTTGTTTAAGTTTTAGTTTGCTTGGGGACAAGCAAAGTTTAAGTTTGGGGTATTTTGATGAGCCTCTGTTTGACTGGTTTTATAACTAGTAAAGACCTTGGCTTTGTGCTAATTTTATATCATTTTCACCCAAATTAGACTTGATTGTCCTTAAGTAAGATTTTGAGTCTGTAAAGTGTTTTTAGGTTAATTTAGTTGATTTAGAGTTAAATAAAATACTTATTCTATTTTCCGTTTTCAGGTAAATAAAAAGGAATAATTCTGGAGTTTCTCGCCCCGCGAGAATACTGTTCGCCTCGCGAACCAGAAGGTGACTGTTCCAGAAATTGCCAACCATTCTGTCTCGCCCCGCGAAGAATTGGCTCGCCTCGCGAGTCATCCAAGCCTGAAAAGTCAGAGACGGTCACGGTTTACCCGTGTGAAAGGTCACGGGCGTTACAGTTTGGAATTTGAAGAGTTCGCCTCGCGAATTTATGCTCGCCTCGCGAGAAGACCAAGAGTTGCAGACCTTTCGCATAATTCGCCTCGCGATAAATGCTTCGCCTCGCGAGGCCTTGGATTCCAGAATTTGTATATAAACTGCTCTATGGTAGAATGAAGGTGTGGCTAGTCAGTTTTGGCTAGTCTCAGTTAGTAGTTAATTAGTTTTAGTTTTATTTTCTCTTCTTTTGTTTTGCTTCTGTAATGGAGAGCTAGTCTCCTAGGATTAATCTACTGTAATTGGTTTCCATCACCACACTTGAGGTTCTGTGATTCCTCTTTCATTTGCTTTTCTCTTTTCAACGCAATGCTGTATGTTTCTGTATGTTATTTCAGGAATGTATAGTGTGGTATTGTTTCATTTCGGTGATGTTATGTTCCTATATATAATCGTGTTTGTTATTTCGCGTGTGTTCATTCATGTTCGTTTGTTCATGAGAGCTTAACCCCGTTTGTTATTTCGGGAATAGGAACATACTTCTGTAGTAGCGGTTTTCGTTTGTTAATTGTTGCTACAACCGGGAGGGGATTAGTATCTGCTTAGTAGAATATGCATGAACCGATGATAGTGGGGGAAACCGAGAACAGTAGGTTAATCGTTCTTTAGTTTATTTGATAATATTTTAACTGCTTGTTTTCTTACTCTGTTTTTATTTTGTTTTCTTTATTTTAATTGCACTCAATCCAAAACCCCCCAAAAACTAACTTTTGATTTTCTGTTAATAATAACAACAACTAAAGAGTCCTTGAGAGACGATATCCGAGTTGTCGCACTATACTGCATTATTTTATAATCGCTCGTTCTTTTTGGCGCGTGGCGACAGCGCGTTCAAGACCTAGCAAGTAATTAATCCAATATGGAGCTGCGTCTCCCTTTTTCTTATGGTGGTTATGTCCGATTGTTTGTCTATGAGCATGAGGAACTAATCCCCTCGTCTGAGGGAACGATGAAGCCACCCATGGCAGTGTAGATTCGATATGATGTATGTATTTCTCCCTTTTCCTCAATAAATGTTTTCCAATTCTGATTTTATTGTGTTGATCATATGTGTTGCGTGATTGACTTGTTAACGTTGATGAGGCTTAGTCAGCGATTCGCGTTTAGAACTTGAATTGGGATCATCGATCGAATATTGCACGAGAGTGAGTAGGAGATCGGTGCAACCTTGTAGGGAACAAGAATTAACCAAATTCGAGATTAGGATTATGAGACCTAGTAAGTAATTAATCCAATCGTCGAATACGTCCTAATGAGCACGAGAGTGGATTTAGGAGAATTTAGGGGTCCCGGTTGACATTGTAATTGAACTTAGAGAGGAATTCATCATCACTTGGGTGTACATATTGGGTAGGTGGAATTGTGACCTTGGACATTTTAATTTCTGATTTTTAGTTAATTATTTTATTAGATTTGTTAATTGAATTTTAGATATTAATCTCTCTCCCTCAACCACCTTCTGTAACTTGACCAATGTATCGGATTTCCCGCGGATTAGTCGAATTGGTAGCCCAATCCCTGAGTTCGACCTCGGTAATTACTTACCGTGTTGTTTTTATTACTTGCGACGACCCGGTACACTTACCGGCGTCAACAACAAGTTTTTGGCGCCGTTGCCGGGGATTGGCACACCAATTTTCCTAATTTTTAGGAAACTTGATTGTTTGGTTAAGCTAATTTTTATTTTATTTTCTATTATTTTATTTTTATTCACCATTATCTCTCTCTACTTCTTTGATTCCACTTGGTCTTACCTTGTTTTGTATGCGAGGTACACGAAGGAATGCTTCCGGGTTGCGAATATTGTAATGGCTTCCGGGTTGCGAATATTGTAATGGGAACCATGACACTTGGAGTTGTCCGTTCTACTTCCCTCAAGTATATGTGGAACCATGGCATAATGACAGCGTGCCCCAGAACAACTATCAGAGTCAGAATCAGTATTGGGGTGATATGAGTAGAGACCATCCGGATTTCGCTTGGAGTAATGCTGACGATGGTCTAGCCTGGCAACCACAACCTCAACAAAATTGGCAACAACAACCTCAACAGAATGGTGGAAGACAACCTTGGGAGTTGGCTTTTGAGAAGTTGAGTGCGACACTTGAGAAAGTGTCAATCAACACAAACGCAGCCATTGACAAGTTGGCAACTCATACAGGGATGGCACTTCAAAATCTAGAGATGCAGATTGCCCAACTCTCAAGGCAACTAAATGAGCATCCCCCAGAGACTTTCCCAGTTGATACCGAAAACGACCCTAAGAACCAATGCAATGCCACAACAACTAGAAGCAGTGGGGTGTTGGGATATGACTGGGATGTAACTAGTTCTCAGGGAGTTGAGGAAGAACTACCACATGTTGAGGAAGAACAACCGGAGGAAACGGAATTGACAAGCGACAAGGCCCAGGAACAGCCACATGTTGAGGAAGAGCAACCTAAGGAAGAAGAGTTGGCAAGGGACAAGGCACCGGAGCAAGGGGGTAGAGATCAAAATGAAGATAAAGTGGTAGAGGATTCCACCATGCTTGCCAAGCAACCTGAAATTAATGCATTGGATAACTATGTCGGCTTACATGCATGTGTGGACATGGGTAAGGTAGACCCTCCCACTCGTCTGGCACACTTCCTCGAGAAAACACCATTTGACCCGGGAGGAAGTGAATTCATAATTACAAAGGTCAATGGAGTTTTCACACGCTGGCTGGGTGAAGTTGATGATAAAGTCATATTGCTGCAACGATCCCCACTCCAATTACCATTTGATCCGGGTGGAGAATCTCACATGATGAGCATCTCTTGGCCCTTGTTTCACAGGCTATGGGATCCAGGTGGATGCTTCTTAATAAGTCAAGCTCGGGACGTTAAACAAGCGCTTCTTGGGAGGCAACCCAAGCTAGGTATCCCTCTCTTCTCCTAACTTTTGTTTTGTTTTTGCTTTTTGTTTTGTTTTTGTTTGTCGCTCTTGAATAATTTGAGAAGATCAAGAGTTTGTGAGTGAATGTCGTGTCGGCAAGCTTGTTGGATTTTAATTAGATTGAGCGTAGATTGATTGCATGAATTATTTGACCATTGATGATTTCCCCTAAGTTCTGAAATTAGAAAAGTTTATCCCCACTTAAAAATTGAAAACTGAACTTTGAGAATTTTGTTGTGATTACTTGATTTATGATAAGTTTGGGGTAAGGGGGTGCACACACTAGGAATTGTATCTCGGTCAAACAATTTGCAAAATGTCCAGGTGAGGATTTGAGCCTCCAACTCTGTTTTTGAATGTGTGAATCACTTTTAAGTTGCACTTTCCCGAATTTGTTTGAATCTCTATATGGTTTGCATGTTTATGTGTTGCATCAAATGATTTAGGCAATTTTCTTTGAATAACTACTTGGCCTAAAAAGGACCATCCCTAATGCATGTTCCCTAGTTAGCCACATTGAGCCTAATTGACCTATTGTTTCTTGATGACCCTAAATTACAAGCCAAAATCTGAAAAAACCATGTTAACCCAATCTTAGGATTAGGAGAGCATGGAAATGAGCAAGAGAAAGGTTGTGAGAAACTAAGTTTGGGGTGGCTACAAGGTGATGTGTCATATTGGGGGTGAGAAAAAGAAAAAAAATAAAGGTTGATTAAAAAAAAAAAAGAAAAAAATGCAAAAAGAAAAGGGGCAAAACAGGAAAAAAAAATAATAGCAAGGAAAAGGTTGCAGTCACCCGAGGCAAAAAGAAAAATGGAAAAAGGAATTTGAGTGGAAAAAGTGTCAAAATGCTCATGCTCTCTTAGTTCCTAGGGACTTAAGCCTAAATATCCTTCATTATCCTACCCTTAGCCAGGCCCCATTACAACCTTTAAAAGACCTTCTGATGTTGCATGCATGTTTTCGTGGGAACCATTTTTGAGATGAAAATCAAATTCATGGGAAGTGCTCTTGATACGTGAAAGTGAGTGAAAAGTTGATAGCCTAGACAAACTTGAGCGAATGAGTGAAATACTAAATGCCCTTGTGAGGAAGGCAATTGTTTGAGATAGGTGATCTTCCTTTGTGTGTATCTCTGATCCTCAACTTAGAGTAATGATGGAATGAATGATAAATTCTCAATTGTTTAGAGTAAATGAATGTGGGGATTACATTGATGTAAAGGGGGGAGATCATTGGAGAAAAACTGTTTTGATTGCATTAAATTTGTGCGAAATCGATTGATTCCTTTAGGCTTGCCAAGTCTTGAGTCGTTTTTGAGTTTTAAGCTTGCTTGGGGACAAGCAAGTTTTAAGTTTGGGGTGTTTTGATAAGCCTTCGGCTTATCTAGTTTTAAAACTAGATGGACCGTGGTTTTTGTGCAAATTATTCGAGTTCAATCTCGTTTTCGCCCAAATTTGCCTTGTTTTGTTCCTAAGTTGGACTTTGACTCGTTTTGCGTCTTTTGTGTAGTTTTTAGCTTATTTTGAATAGAATTACGCTTTTTGTTGCTTTTGGTGTTTTCAGGTCAATAAGTGAAGCTCCGGGAGTCAAGGAAAGTCAAGAAGCAGTGGAAAAAGCATTTATGGAGATACTCGCCTCGCGAGTGGATTCTCGCCTCGCGAGCCTGAAGAACAGATAAAACAGTAAGGTCATCAATTCTGTCTCGCCACGCGAGAATATGTTCGCCCCGCGAATCATGAAGGCCTGCAAGACAGAGACCATCACAGCCAAGCCGTGATGAAGACCACGCCCGTGACAGTTTAAGGTTTGAAGTCTCGCCCCGCGAGAAGAATCTCGCCCCGCGAGAGTTTGAAGACCCTGGAAGTCAGAGACCATCACGGCCCAGCCGTGATGAAAGTCATAGCCTAGAATTGAAGACTCGCCCCGCGAACACACTTTCGCCTCGCGAGAGTTCAAATTGAAAGCGCGCCAATTTTAATTCTCTCCTCGCGAGAGGCTGCTCGCCTCGCGAGCGAGCGCAGATCAGGAATCCTATATAAAGGCTGTTTCAGATCAGATGGAGAGGAGGAGAGCTTTTGGAGGGCCACGAATCCTAGTAGTTTTCCACTGTTTAGAGTAGCGTTTAGGGTAATTTCTTTTCTCTTTGGAGCTGCGTCTCCCTTTTTCTTATGGTGGTTATTTCCGATTGTTTGTCTATGAGCATGAGGAACTAATCCCCTCGTCCGAGGGAACGATGAAGCCACCCATGGCGATGTAAATCCGATATGATGTATGACTTTCTCCTTTAATTCAATTCTTGTTTTCCAATTCTGATTTGATTGCATTGATCATATGTTTTGCGTGATTGACTTGTTAAACGTGTTTGAGGCCGAACGGCGGTCGCGTTTTAGAACTTGAATTGGGATCACTAATCGAATATTGCACGAGGTGAGTAGGAGATTAGTGCAACCTTGTAGGGAACAAGAATTAATCAAATTCGAGATTAGGATTATGAGACCTAGCAAGTAATTAATCCAATCGTCGAATACGTCCTAATGAGCACGAGAGTGGATTTAGGAGAATTTAGGGGTCCCGTTGACATTGTAATTGAACTTAGGGAGGAATTCATCATCACTTGGGTGTACATATTGGGTAGGTGGATTTGTGACCTTGGATATTTTAATTTCTGATTTTTAGTTAATTATTTTATTAGATTTGTTAATTGAATTTTAGATATTAATCTCTCTCCCTTAACCATCTTCTATAACTTGACCGAACGTATCGGATTTCCACGGATTAGTTGAATTGGTAGCCCAATCCTGAGTTCGACCTCGGTAATTACTTATCGTGTTTCTTTTATTACTTGCGACGACCGGTACACTTGCCGGAGTCACCAACAGCGGCGGCGGCTATGACAAGGGAATCGGGCGCGATGGCGAAGGTAGGAACCTGCGACACCTCAGTTCCTTCTTCCTTGGGCTGTCGGGTGTATTTTTTACCAGATTTGTTCTTGCTCCTTTTACTCTGTTACTTCCTGCTCTTCTCATGCCCTTGAATAAAATGACGCAGTAATGTTGAATGGGGGAACGAAACAAAGAGAGGAAGAATAGGGGGATATTCTGGAATTTTTCTGATTGAAGAACTCTCCATTTTATGGACTGTTTTCTTTTTTTGGGTGATGGTGATGGGGAGGGGGAGGGGGAGGGGAGGCCAAGGCGGTGGGGTTGGGGAAGGAGGAGGGGGAGAGGAGAGGGGGGAGGGACTGAGAAAGGAGAAGGACTGAAAAATGATTGTTTTTTTTGCAAATAAGGGCCTTCACATACTCTGTTACGGTGAGCAACTTGTCAATGTTGCTCACCCTAGAATTTGCCTCTCAAGTAGTTGTTAACATACTCAAAATCATTAAATGAGGAGTTTAGAAGTTTAGTCGACTTGTTTGCGCTCTTGTTGTCTTTGCTGATTAGTAGTTTGATATTTCAGGTTGTTGGTTTGGCATTTGAAATGAGTGAGTTGTTAAGAAATGAAGAAAATAGCTGGCTAATTTGGAAAATTAGCATATTAACAATTTAACATTGCATAATGAGACTCAAATAATCCAACTGCTTGTGCCTATTGGTCTGATGCATTGCTGACTTAGTACACCCAATTTATGTTTAAAAAAAATACCATTTGTTTTATTTGTTTAGCTTTGCTAATAGCACCACTCTTTAAATTATGAGGTTTTATCAAACAGTCCATGATTCATAACTTATAAACATTCTTATTTGTTTGTGTGAGTAATATTTGTTTGTGTGAGTTAGTTTTTTCAATGCAAAATTTCCCACTGCAATAATT
Organism: Sophora flavescens; assembly: GCA_030762895.1. Taxonomy (NCBI): domain Eukaryota; kingdom Viridiplantae; phylum Streptophyta; class Magnoliopsida; order Fabales; family Fabaceae; genus Sophora; species Sophora flavescens. Next base: position 141,000,465 of record CM061067.1, read on the forward strand.
TGCATGAGTACTAGAGAAAAAATCATCGAATTGTGCACAATAGGCCAGAATTTCCCAGCAGTTTCATACTTTGGTGCATATACATTTATAAACTGCATAATACAAAGGCAGAGCATCAGAGCAAGCTATATCTCTTAGTGATGGCACAAACAAATTTGTGTAAAAGACTGATCTCATTGCTGTGTATTGTAAGTATTTTTACAGAAATGGATGTGCTCTATAGAGCTTAAACGTGGATAACAGGAAAACAGAAAAGTAAATAACTCTAACTTCCCCAAATATGCACCTTTTGCAATGATTTTGACATGTCTACTCCAATACATGATTTTGACATGAGAAAGAGCATTAGAAGTTGCCTATATTCTACTTCTGAATGCTTTAGTTTCAAGGTTATCCTTTTTATCATGTATCATCCAAATTTACTTCATAATTTCTATCAACCTAATTTCATGACTCAACTTCATCAAATATTGAATCACTGACCCAAAATATCAAACCCATTGCTTAACAAAGGGGTCTTTGGGTTTTCCCAACTATCCTGCATAAATCATGTTCAAACCCACAAAGGTAAGTGACTAAAGCACAATGGAAGGGAGTTGAACCCCTGTTTAAGGATATTAGTATGGATCATTTATAGTTGAAACACCTTGAATGTGTTTTATGTTTTTCCTAAGTTTAAGTTAGTTACCAGATTTACTTTATATATTGAATTTATCACACCTTTGGCCGAGTGGCTCCGGTTAGCATTTGTCTTGCTTAAGAGACTTGAACCCTGTTCCCCCACTCAACAACTACATGATAATTTTTCATATATGTAGTTTCCATAATAATTATGGTTAATTTCTCATTGAACATCTATTATCTTGCTTCATGACATTTGCTTACATGGTTTGTTGAAAAATATAATCTTGATGTATATATTCAAGAATAAAGATGTTCCACTGATAAGTGTTCCATAAGGGTAGGTTGATGCCATGATAGCCTTGGTTATATTTTCACAACAAATCATAAATTTAAGGTTCATTAGCATTTCTGTTGAGGGAGTTCTTGAAGTCATCGATTGTTCGAGATTGATATTTAAGTGCGAGTATATTAAATGTATTTATATACTTAAATTATTGCCATTTCATTTCCATTCTGATCTCACTCTATTATTAATTGAAATGAAATTGAATTAAAAATTCCACATTACAATTATGGAAATTTTTGTAGATTGGGAAAGCATGGATTGGAAATGGATGTCTGCCAATCGTTTAACGAAGGAGTATGAGGATGGGGTGAAAGAGTTCATTAGGTTTGCAGTTCGGCATGCGGAAAACCCTAGTACAATCATATGTCCTTGTTTAGATTGTTGTTGTGCAAGGCGAATTAATGCAGCCGAGTTGGAAGAACATTTAGTGTGTAATGGAATCGATCAAAGTTATACATGTTGGACAAAACATGGTGAGACAAGAGATGAGTCTAGTGAAATGAGGAATCGTGTGAGATATTCATCAGACGATACCGACACAAATACTTATGAGGGAGATCATTTTGAAGACATTGCAAATGCTGTTGAAGAGGACCTTCGGGATTGTTCTCGAGTGTTTGAGAGGTTGGTAAGTGATGCAGAGCAACCATTGTATGATGGTTGTACTAAATTCACAAGATTGTCGGTGATGTTAAAGTTGTATAACTTGAAATCGGGCAACGGATGGACTGATAAGAACTTTACGGACTTACTCACACTATTGAAAGACATGTTGCCGGAGGATAATGTGCTTACTAGTAGGACATATGAGGCTAAACAAATGTTACGCTCTATTGGCATGAGCTACGAGAGGATACATGCTTGTCCTAACGATTGCATTTTATTTTGGAATGAATATGCATCGTTAAAGAACGAAAGAATATGAAAAATGATGACCCATTGGACATAGAGATAGAACAAAATATTTTTGGTGATCATATCATTGATAGAATTAATGCTGAAAATATCAGAGAAATTGTAAATCATGAATGGGTATCTGCCTCCGTTATTTCCGTATATATCAGGTACTAAATCAGGCTTAAAGTGTACAATATTTTTTTAGTCTTTCCATTTAGATATTGATGTCATTGGTGTAATCCATTTTTATATTTTAATTGAAGGCATTTGTATGAAGAATTTTTGCTTCCAAAGGAAAGAACGAGGAGGTTTCTGTTCTTGTCCCCACACCAAACAGATATATACGGCTTCTTCGGGAGGGATTCACAGACAAGGTATATAGCTGACCGCTTTGCAACTACAGAAAGAGAATATCAGCCCTTGTTTCTAGCGTCGTGCAATGTTGGGTGAGTCACTTATCCTATAGGACTCAATTCACAATAATGAATTGTATAAAAGTTGAGGTGCTTAGGATTTGTTATCTCAACATTTTTGTAGGAATCATTGGGTGTTGTGCGCGATAAATACTGTTGAAGAGATTATTTACTATCTGGATTCCTTGTATGTTGATCCTAGGAATCGTCCGGAATTAAAGAATTTGTTCAATAAGTAAGCATGCTTTTATTTTTCTGATTTTCTATGATTCTGTCGAATGGCTTTCATGGTAGATACATGTTGCAAGTTGTCATGGTCCTAATGTGCTTTTGATTTTTGACATTAGAATAACTGTGTTGAATTGGCATATACTGGGTTGTGACTATTGTGGTTCAAAATAAAAAAAAAAAGCAACCGGAACCTTCATTTTGTATTTAGATGTTACCATTGAGAATTTTTGTTGAAAAATCCATGTGTGTGTTTGTGATGATTGAAAATATGTTTCTTAATGAAGTCTGTTTGATTTTGTGATTAGTGCCTTGCAAGTTTATCGCGTACGTAGCGGAGCTAAGGTGCATCGTTTAAAGGAAACCAACATTAAATGGATTCAGATAGAGGTATATTTGCAAAAACTTAATGCGTAATTAGTTAAAAAAAACTATATTGATTTACTATTTTATTTTTTATAGTGCCCAAGACAGCCCAACAATACAGATTGTGGGTATTATGTCATGCGTTTCATGAAGGAGATTATCTTACAAAACCAAGTAAAAATACCAATGGCGGTATGTAGCTTCAGTGCTTGTTGTTTACTTAGCTTTTAACTGTAACTGTTCAAATGTTTTAGCAATTGTAACTTAATTTATTTAATTTTTATGTCGCAGTACTTCACTGACTTCAAATGCTCCACATACTCCACTGCTCAACTATCGGAAGTCAAGGAAGATTGGTGTCGCTATATTGTTGAAAAGTTTATTTGATTATGCTTGTTATATATGGTCTAAACTTTGTATTGTACTGTATATGGATGAAACAATTATTGGTTAAATTATATTAACTGATATGTATGCAATTGGGTCAGACTTAGTAGCTGAAGCGTATGCAATTGGGTCACTTTCATCTATAAGGACTATTGAGTTTAGCATTTGATGATTTGAAGATTTGCTATATGCCTTTATTATTACGGGTTCAATATATTGATGGTGCTGCACAGTTTTTTGGTGGAATACTTTCTATCAAAGTAGCTTGTTATATGCATATGGTTTGGTACAAGTAACTTAGGTGTCTGGGTTTTATTTGCTACCCATAATTTGGATTGTGCTTCATTTCTTTGTGTAAACCTTCTGTTTTTTATAAACATGCAGGATGAAGGTAAAGTTAAGAAATAGGTAAACTAAAAAAAAAACGGGGGAATAGACAGCGTTTGCTTAGAAAACGCTATCTAATGGCATGCCTTTAGATAGCGTTTGTTTTAACAAATGCTATCTAAAAGCAGACTTTAGATAGAATTTGTTAGTACAAATGTTATCTAAAGTCTGCCTTTAGATAGCGTTTACTAAAACAAACGCTATCTAAAGTCACATATGACTGCAGAAAACACACACTAAAGATAACATTTTGTAAATACGCGGAAACGCTATCTAAGGTCATCTTTTAATAGCACTTCTTAAATGCTATCTTTGCTAACTACTTTTAATAGCGGTGGCATAGATAGCACTTAAAAACGCTATTAAAAGGCATCCGGAAATGCTATCTAAAGTTTTTTCTGTTGTAGTGCTAATAGAGGTACTATAAAAATGTAGACAATCAAATAAATATATATAATTCAAATAAGCATCTGTTGAGAAAGTTTTTTTATCTATAATTTGTTTTTCTATCTACCACTGATGGCCAAAACTAAATTTATTAGTGACATTTCACCATCGTCACCATCCAAAGATAAATGAAAGATCAAAGTAGAGTGCTATAAAAAATCATGGGTGGAAACTTTTGACACATGTCATATTCAAAATTACTATAAAATTTAAATTATTTTGACAATTGACGAAACTTTCCATTTTTAGGTAATATATATTTATATAAATTTTTTAATCAAAATAAAAATTATAAATTATTAAATATTTCTTCTCCTACTTACAATGGTATTGAAGATTATCAATCATTTTTAATGTAATTATTGAAAGCAACCACAAATTAATTATTGTACATGAATTATGATAAATAAAGATTCCTAAATTATTATCAGTAAAAGTTGTTATCATAACTTTAGCTCATACCAATAAAATACGACACCTATTTCCAATGCTACATTTTAAAGCAAATAAAATATTTTTTTTATATTTATAATTCTTTAGGATAAATAATTATAAAACATTTAGGGAAAATAAGACTACTTTATAAATATATCATATATGTTTTTTTTTTCCTTGATATCAACTTTATATATATATATATATATATATATATATATATATATATATATATTAAAATTCATGTTTAAACTAATTAATAAATCTATATAATTAGAATATTTATAGATTTATATAAATATTCAAAGCAAATTAATAATTCCAAGATGATGAATGATTTTTCAATGTAATTTACTTAAATCTTTGAGTTATTTCTCCTATATTTTCAATGTGAATTTACTCTTTATCCAACCTAATAGAGGTACTATAAAAATTTAGACAACCAAATGAAAATATAAAATTCAATTAAGCATCTCCTGAGAAAGTTTGTTCATCTAGAGTTTGTTTTTTTATCTTGTACTTATGGCTAAAACTAAATTTATTAGTGACATTTCACCATCAAAAGATAAATGGAAGATCAAAGTAGAGTGTTATGACTTTGGAAACAACCAAATTTCTTACCACCTCAATTGGGAGATAATTAGAGTTGATGTTTTTAGATGAGAAAGTGTTATATATAAATATTGCTAATAATTTTTAACTATATTTTTTTACAACTTCTTTCGTGACTAATATTTGAACTTCTTGAATTATTATAATGTAGGATGGGAGGATCCAAGCTATTGCTAGAGGTACTCTTCAGTGTGATGATCTTTTCATTTAAGGCAATGATGTGAAATATTTCTTCACTTTGTAGTGACTTTGAATACCCAACTATATAAAATAGCAATGCATGGATACCAGCTGACTCTCAACGTAAGAACAACCATAACTTTTATACCAACATCAATCATTCCAATGTATGGATTTTCCTTTATTAATTTTGATAAAATTATAAATGAAATGAAGGAAAATATATATTTCTAAATAAAATACAATAAATATTTAACAATAAATTTCTAACAAAAAAACTAGAGTGAATTTGTATATGAGGCTGATCCAAGACAATAAATATTACCATATCTCATGAAGTTTTCTATGCTCTCAAGAATATGTTTAAATGTATTGTGTGCATTTAAGAAAGATGTTTAAATACATTGGTTTCCAATGCATTTATAAAAAAGCGACAAAATAAAGATACGGAATGAGAAGGACACAAATGTTGTTTGGGAGAGGATTTAGTGAATTTGTTAAATTAAGTGAATTGTCCCAATACATTGGAAGAAGTAGACAGATAAACAAAGTAAATGAAAAGAACACAGCTCTTGAAAATGGTTATTAATGTTATCGAACATGACACTCAAAGATAGAGCCCAATGGGCCAAATGAAAACAAACTTATGTTAAAAGATTTGAATTGAGGGAGGAAGAAAAAGGATGTTAAATTTGAAAGCAAGTGAAAGAAATTCTTCGCTAATAGTATTATTACTAATATGACTTCATGTTCTATTTTGAAGCATCTTACACGATGTTGAAAATCTTACATGAAAACATACAAACTCGTATGTATTTCTAGATGTATATAATTATGTACAATCTATAATATTTTATATTGAAGTTAATATTTTAAATGTGAAGATAATAATTTAAATATTACAATCCATAGGACTAATTTTTTAAAATAGTATATCAGTTTATAATATATTTTCACATGATATATATATCTTCATTTTGATTTTGATTGGATTATATCAACGTGACTTTGAGGGAAAAAATTGTGCTACTAAAACATATTTTAGTTGTGTAAATCTGGTAAAGTTGTTTAAACACGCTGCGTTCCAATGCATTGAAAAAAGTAAAAAATAATGATAGGGAAATAAAAGGACACAACTGTTGATTGAGAGAGTGTTAAGTGAACTTGGGAAATTAAATGAATTGTCTAAATACATTATAAGAAACAGAAAAAAGAGCATGGAAAGAACACAACTCTTGGGAATGATTGTTAATGTTCTCAAATGTGACTCTCAAAGGTAAAACCCAAAGGCCCTAGTAAAAACAAAATCATGTGAAATAATTAAAATTTGTGTCATGACATCTGTCTATCTATCTATCAATATATAAAGACAAGATCCCTTTTGCTACTGTAGATGACCAGTAAATGGGGAGGTGACAAGTTGCGGAAATTTTGGGAATTTTCGTATTTGATATTAAAACATTTTTTGAATTAGTTATGTCCATCTAATGCATGTGCCGCTGTCGTGTTTTCCGGAAATGACCATCCCTCTACGAGATGATTATAGTTTGCTACCGAGAGTAGACAAACTCTATACTTGCAGTTCCTTCTTCATCTATCCATAATCTTAAATTTCCGAAAACCGTTTCTTCCTGAATCTCTCTTTCTCTGTTTTAATTTTCCTCTACGTTCTACTCTCAATTGCTCAAAATTTTGTCATTCTTCCTTAATATGTATTTACATGTTGATTATGAATTTATTTTCTCATCTTGAGTGAATTTTCCAGCATCAGACTCTTATGATAACTATATGTATTTTATTCGTCATTTTCCAAAACCAAAATATTTGATAATCATACTAAGTTCCCCTATTCCACTCCATCATATTTATCTGGCAAGGAGAATATGTGGACTAGTTATATGATTTAAGTCGATTAGTTGATCATTGATAATAATCATTGAGAAACGCTTAATACATATTGTTACATTACATATTGTAATATCATTGTAAAATAATAAAAAATCAATTTTTTGTTCTCAATTTATAAACAAGATTGTTTTAAGATTTTTGCTGATCACTTTTGTCTATAAATTAAAAGTCTTGGAGACGAATGGGTACCAACTGTGTGGGTGAGAAGAAAAAGTTGAAGCCAAAGTGTGAAACAAGAAAAGAAAGGATTTGATACGTTGGTGTAAATTACGATAAAGCAAAAAAGGGTTTGGTAGATTTAGAGGCACAATTCGAGTTATTGATGATGCACGGGTGCAAAAAAGCTAGTTATATATATATAACAATAATTTTTTTAATGTTTATTTAAAAACTAAAATCATATACAAAACAAGTTTTTTAATGTTAATGTGTGTGTGTGTGTGTGTATTATATTATATGGGGGCATATATAGTGAGATGGTTTTTCTTATATAAGAGTGAGAAAGATAAATCTGTGTCATAAAACCATACATGAATGTTTAAGATTAAAAGTTATTTAATTATTTAAAAATGTCACATGATCATTTAAAAAAGTCACATGACTTCGTGGTTTAATCTTGATCGTTTAAAATTTGATCCAATGACTATGATATGATCATCTCACTCTCATATAAATAAGGCCCTCTCACTAATGGTTGCATTAGAAATAAAAAAATTGACGTCAATTTGATAAGTTAAAGATAGAAGAAGGCGGAAGGAGGGGGTAACAGTAGAGCGAGGTGGCTAACTGCGGAAGGCTGACGACAGAAGGGGAAGGCGGCGGAGGAAGACCGACGTAAGAAGACCGATGGCGGAAGGCGGACAGAAACATATTCGAGCTTTACAGACATAGAGGACGGCGGACAACAGAAAGACGACAGGCGGACGACAGGCGGCGATGACACTTCTCTCTGGTAGGATTTGTTCATTTCTCTGGTATGAGAAGAAGTGACCAAGTGGGTAAGCATAAGGATCAACAAGAAAACATAGGAAGGGAAAAAAAGAAAAAAGAAAGAAGGGACATATGGGACTCGAACAGGGGAAATCGGGAACAGTTCATCATAAGCTCTTTTATAAAAACTCGAGAAGCTTCTTTCAATAACTTATGAAAATAAGCGCAAAACTTCTAATGGGATGATATAAGATTTTTTTATAAGCCCTGTCAATTACATTACATAAAAGCTTATGTCATAATAAGTCAAAATGAATTTAAATAAGCTCTTCCAAATGTCACCTTAGTTTTTCAATACAGATTTTCCTTTTATGGATTCCTTAACCAATACTCTTAGAACACTCGTTACCAAGACAAAAAACAAATTGGCTTAATTGCATTTTTGTCTCTCAACTTTTTCAATCGTGTGATTTTGGTCCCTCAGATATTTTAATTGCACTTTTGGTCCTTCAACTTTTTCAATTGTGTGATTTTGGTCCCTCAAAAATTTTAATTACACATTTTATCCCTCGACTTTTAAAATTGTGCGATTTTGATACCTAAAAAATTTAATTGCACATTGACTAATCATGAAGAAAAGGACTGATTTTGCACAGTTCGACAAATTAGAGGATCAAATGTGCAATTAAATTTTTGAGGGACCAAAATCACACAATTGAAAAAGTTGAGAGACGAAAGGTATAATTAAATTTTTTGAGGGAACAAAATCACACATTTTAAAAAATTGAGAGATCAAAATTACAATTAAGTCAAAAAAAATTAAAAAAATCAAAACCATAAATATAAGTCCAATCCTGGTATCTCTGTTTGGTAAAACCAAGTCCATCATTATGTCACTGCTCCTTGCTCCGAAATCATAATCAAAGTCAAGTGAGGAAAACTGAGAAAGAAGGAAGGAATTATCAAGTGACTCTACCAAGGAAATTATTAAATGCTATTAACTCTGACAACTGGCATAGCTAGGTAAAAACATTGGTTACAACAATTACAACTTACAGAGTTAAAATCTAAAAGAAAAAGGAAATTACAAAAACAAAAGAAAAAACTAGCGGCCGTTAGCGAGTGGGGTGACGGCAGAATCCTTGCAGGGACTAGACGGCGGGCTGGGTTTTGCGGTAGCAGCAAGACGTTGCACGAAGCTTTCGATTCTGTTTCCGTTAGTCTCCGTCAGTAAACGCTTCCCGCCAAACGGTAACGATTCCAATCCCCTCTCTTTCAGCACCTCTTCCTCTTCCTCTTCCGTCTCTCTCTCTTTCTTCATTCCCTCGCTTCCCAAACCGAACGCCTGCATGCCAAACAAAACAACCTTCAATTTCTTATTTTCTTTCTTTTCCATCATTTTCTAGGAAACCAAACAGTATCTGGTATCTGGATTCTGACCAGAACTGCAGAGATCAAAGATACAACAGAAGAAAAAGTAGAACTATTCATTCACGTACCTGGATTCTGACGTAGTCCGTACGGTTCCAGCAGAACGCGTTCCCTAACATCTGGTCAATGGTCTCGGAAACACCGTCGAGCACAATGTCAACCACCGACGGCGTTGACCACGCGCGGTTCTCGCATTGCTTCGAGCTCGAAGATCCGTTCCCCAAGGAGAGAACCAAGAGATCCTCGACGCCGTTCACCGACGGGAAGTCACGCTTGTTGTGGAGGACGTGCGTGACAGCGGCCGCCGTAGGATTGTTCATCACGAGTCCGCCGTCTACGGCGGAGCAGGAGGTCTTGCCGTCGACGGAGGCGAAGCTGAAAGGCTTGAAATGGCTCGGCGTCGCTGACGTGGCGCGGCATACTTTCCATAGCTCGAAGTCGAAGCTCGGAGATTCTGACGCATCGGCGCGAGAGAAGACGAATGGCGCCGAACTCTTGAGGTCAAAGCAAGGGATAAGCAGAGGTTTACACGTATCCTTCAAGGTCAACAACCGTCCTTCCTCCTCCTTTCTCTGGAACAGTTGCTTCAAAACGTTGTCCATGCTCCTGGAGGAGAATCTCCGGCGCCGGCGAAAAAATCCGGCGGATTTGAGCTTGTAGAGTTCGGAGTTCTTCTCTGTGATGAGACGGACGGCGTCTCTGGCGGTGTAGAGAGGCCTGCCGAAGGCGTCCGCGGCGGTGATCATGGCGGCGAGGATGGCGCCAATGCCAGTACCGGCGATGATGTCGAAGAAATCGGCAATCTGAGCTTGAGGATCGCAGGTTTGGAGACGGATCTGATCCTCGAGGTGAACAAGGGAAGCTCCGGCGACAATGGCGGTTATTCCTCCGCCGTCAATGCTGAGAATGCGGGTTTTGTTGGTGGCTTTACAGTGAGAGAGTGAGAGCCATTTCTGCTCCAGTTTGGAGAAGATCTCTAGAGTGACTTTACTCAGCTCCATTACCTTTCAAGTTTCAACCCCCTTTCTCTGAGTTTTTATATAATAATTCTTTGCTTTGCACAAAGAAATAGAGATATTGAATGTGTTTGAGGCTTTCAGGTGTGTGTGTAATGTGAGATAGAAAAGGAAAGAATGGAAGGTGAGAAAGCAAAGAGTGTGTCACGCTTTGGTGGTGGGAAGCATAAATTGCTGAAGTGAAGGACGCGCGCTCTGTACTGTATTCTCTCTCTCACTCTCTCTGATTATCTGCTCCAAAGTCTAAACAGAGTTGGTGAGAGTTAAAAACAAGAGTCAAGCAGACTGAAAGGTGCGTTTGGGAAGGGGGTAGTTATATACGCCACCCTCTTGTCCTGGTCGCTTATTTTATTACATTACACTGGAGCTTTTATTTATTTATTTATTTAAAATTGTTGTGGTTATTTTGTTGTTTCTACTTTGTTTCGTCCCGTGAGATTTGCACGTGCTGACATCGGATTGCGGGAAGCGCCAACCTCGGCTTTTCAATCGGCTCGGCTTACGCTTGCTCAGTTCAGTACTAGTGTAGTACCACTACCACCGGCAGGTGACAACCGCAGTCATTCTTCTCCTGCATCTTGCTTCACTGTTTTAAATTTTTTATTTTTTTCAGATTCGGTATGCATTTGCGCTTCTTTATTTAATTGCAGAGGAAGATAACTAGAAACCACGGATAGATCATAGAGCAAGAAATTTTCATAGATTAATGGTATAAATTAAATATAATGCTCTCGCTAATCCCTAACATGCTAGTAGTTGATTGATAGAAGGCAAGGAAACAACAACGCGATAAAAAAAGAAACCCAGCTTTCAATATCCTACTGATGTTTCGATGAAGCTAGCAGCAGGTCTCAGAGATACCCCCAGGGATTATTTATTACAAAAAATAAAAACAGTGGGTAAGAGGCCCATGGAGGATAATCTATGATTTATACTGTTCGGGTTCTCTTTAAAGCCTCTAACCTGCAGTTAGTATGTTTTTTGGTATATTTGGGCCTCGAACCTGCAGGTTTAATGACCTTCTGTACAGTACAGAGCTGAATTTTTATTTTTCTTCTTTCGGATTCATTTTTTTTTCTTAAATAAATATAACAATCCTACAAAATATAAGTTAATAGTTAAGGGTATGTTTGGTTTATTTTTTGTTTCTTATTTTCATTTCCTAAATTTAGAAATAATTACAACAGAAATAATTATAAAAACGTTACATTATTTTCATTCTATTTCCTCTTTCCAAATATTTGAATCGAAAAGACTGAAAACAATTTTTATTTATTCTTATTATTTCTTGTACAAATCTTTGTAAATAGGAAATAGAATCGAAACAATGTAATATTTGTATAACTATTTTTATTATAGTTATTTTTAAATTTAGGAAATGAAAATGAAAACCAAACCAAAATAACAATACTATCTCAGTATCTCACTATTCTCGTTTTCGTATATATTTTTTAAAATTAAAAACTGAACCTATGTAATATTCATGTGATCTCCTGACAAACTGTTCAAATCCTAATAATATGTTTATACTAGTATAGTAATCTGTGTCATTCACGAGATATAGGTTGACTTTTGAAAAAAAATTTAGATTATTTGTAAAAAAAATTGTATGAAAAATTATGTCCCAAAAATTATAACTGTTTTATTTTAATCATGGATCACAAAACGTAGCAACTTTTAAGTTACTAATTACTATTATCTATTGTGAATAGTTAGTTGAATACCTCATTATTTATCAACTCAAACAGGGGAAGCATAAATATAAATTATGGTTTAATAACTATATGGATATTAATAGATTTAAATTCTAAGATTGTTTCATTACATATACATATGATTGGTTTAAAATGTTGTTTATGGTATATATATATTTTTGCTTTTAGTTTATTATATTTTTATTTATGACAATAAATTAAAAAAGTACTAAAATTGCAGTAAAGTATAAATTTCTTCTAACAATTCATTCACATATGTGATTAAATGTAAAATATTCATCATCATATATTGTGTGTGGTGTAAATTTTCCTTATTATTTTCATGTAAATATCAATTCCCATGTGTTATGTTTTATCTATAATTTATATATTGATCAGTTTATATAGATATTAATTGGTAAAATTTAATCAAAATTTGCTCAAATTAAAAAATCTTCAATAAATTAATTAGGTGAGAAGATAATTGATAAGGAATAATGATTTGCCTAAAATTATTAAGATTTAAAATCCTGAATTTGTAAGGAGGGGTTGAAAAAACAAACATTTGAATTTGATTTGATTTTCTATCATTCAATTAAAACTAAATTAATCTATGAATATTATAAAGCAAAAACCATGGGTAGAAACTTTTGCCACATGTCATCTTTAGAATCACTAAAAAATTTAATTTATTTCGACAATTGGCAAAACTTTCTTCTTTTAGAAAATATATATTTATATCTATGTAAATTTATTTTTAAAATCAAAATTATAAATTGTCGATATTTCTTATCCCACTTATATTGATATTGAAGATTACCAATCATTTCTAATGTAATTAATTATTTTTAAAGCAACTAAAAATTAATTATTGTACATGGATCTTTCCAATGTAATTTACTTAAAAAGTTAATATCTTAAATAATTTAATTAATATGTGAGTTGTTAACGAGGTAAGTTTGTTTTATAAAAAAGAGATGAATTCTAATAAGTAGTTTTAAATAGATATTATTTCCAATATCTTATTGAAAATACGAGTACTTTGATAAACAAAAATTCATTGTTGTTTTCTTTGTATCCAAGATTTAATAACATTTTCAATAGTTAGTAATTACTTATCTAATTTCAATAGCAATTACCATTGCATGTTTTGCATTATGTCACTACCTTTTCCCATGCCAATGCGTTGGATAGATCAATAGTCAGACAAGATAAAGAATCCTTCATCATTTTATTACCTTTTTTTTATATATGTGCGAAGGAAAATATATTAAGAACTTTCGTTGTTGCGGTTATACCATGTATATGTATGTTTGTCTCTTCATTCTCTGTTCATCTCTGTTTTCTATCTCGCTTGCTCACATTCGCTGGCGGAGACTATGTTACAACTTTGTTTGTAGCAGAGACCATGGTAAGTAATTTTCAATTTTCTCTTACATTCTTGGAAAAATCATGATTTCATGGAGTGTGACACTGTCTCTTTTATCATTTTCTCAGCTAGCTTATGGGTTCTATTTTCTACTCCACCGCTCCTTCACCGTCACGCAAGACGTAGCCCATCCTTTCCCTGAAGGTTTCTATTTTCTGCCATATTATTAATTTAAGATTTTTGATTTGATTTTTTTATTTAATTTATATATTTTTTATTTATAACCTATTTTATTATTCATGTTTTCTAACTATGGTTGTGGAGAAAAAAATGGAGACAAGCTTAGGCTTAAATGTTATTCAACTTTCGGTTGATTATAATTATTCTTTAAAAATTGTACAACCATAAATGATAATATAATATCTACACTTTTTTTTTAATCTTTTTGATATATTTGTGCATTCTGGAAAGTAGGGGCTTGTTTGTTTTGTTTCCAGTTTCCTGTTTTCATTTCCTGTTATCAGAAATAATTACAAACTGCCACCTAGTTTTCATTATGTTTACTATTTTCAGAAATTTGTACAAAAAACACTGAAAACAGAAAAATGTTGTTTTCAGTGCTTCCTGTACAAATTTTTGAAAACAGGAAACATAATGAAAACAATGTGACAATTTTGTAATTATTTCTGAAATCAGGAAATGAAAACGGGAAACTGGAAACAAAGCAAACAGGTCCTAGGATATACAGTTTTTCTTTAATTTCTAAGATATAAATTTTAACAGTAGAAATTTGATATATCTTTTCGATTTTTCTATCCTATGCAACCTTGCACATGTTAAGAAATCAAAAATAGAAATGTTGTGTTGAAAGTCGTCTATTCAATTTCTTGAAAGTTTAAAAGTTACTATTTTCAATACAATATTTCTATTTTATGATTCCTTAACATGTGCAAAATTGCATAGGTTAAAAAAATCGATATCTTTCAACCTTCAGGTTTGATTGGTTCTTGGTGATGGAAGGCAAGAGATTGGACTATTGATTTGATTAGATAAATTCCAATTTTAGTAAGTAGACTATATATAATCTCCTTTTTAACTCGTTTGAGGATTTAGTTATACTTAGCTATCAATTATCCTTGATCGGATTCTCTTCTACACATGTCCAAACAAGTGGTTGAGTAAACACGTCATCTCTATCAAGTACATTTTCCTATAGCAGAAATGAATGAATTCAAGATTGATCCTAAAGTGGAATCAATCTCACGAGGTATAAACATTTATGCACGAATGAATGAATTTAACTTTTAAACATTTATATTTATATTCAGACTATACAATTACATGATCGAAAATCGTGAACGAATATGCACGAGGTATAAACAACTGATACAAAGTGCATTCGATGATAACTAATATGTGATATTCCTACTTTCCTAGCAAAATGAAAATATAGGTGTTTTGATTTTCATAGTACAAATACATAAGACGTGATAAGTGAATACTATGGTATAATTTTACTAATTTTTTATTCTTAAAATTTATTTCATCTAAAAAAGAATGAACTTTGTGTCAACCTGTATAATTGTTGTAACAAAAATTAATTTATCATATGCTTTAAATTTTTTATCTATATAGAATTGTGTAATATTTAAGTTTTTTATATTTATATTATATTATATGAGTTCAAAAATCTTAGATGGATATGTTTAAACTTTTAAAAAGTGTCTGAGTGCAATCTTTCTGCAACAATTCTCTCAAACGAATTTTAAAAAACATAAATATTTTATTAAGGCGTGGAATGAGTGGTAAAAAGGATGAGATATTGAATTAGAACATTGTTCCGATGTATTGAGAAAAGGTAAAATTTAAAAGACATTGAAATGAAAATACTTAACTCTTGGTTGGGAGGACATTAAGTGAATTTGAGAAACTAAGTGAATTGAAAATGAATTGAAAAACGCTGAAAAATAAATACAGGGAGTGGAATTGTGGAAATTATTAATAAAGTATATTTCTTTTTCTTTGTATTTTTGGTGCTTATATATATATATATTTGAGGAGGAATAAAATTATTTCATTTCACCCGAACCCAAGGATCCTTCCAAACATTTAGAAGTATATTTGTCAAAAAGAAATTTGTACGGAAATATGGTTTTATGTAATTATTCATTCCTATATTTTTTATGTTTTTTCTCTTGCATGTCTTTACGGGTAATATTTATCACTGTTTATTCTATTCATTTTTTGTTATTTCTATATTAACCTATTTATAGGTAGAAATTAAGTAATAAAATAAAATTCAAATTTACTCATTTAAATCATCTTTAATAATTTAGTTAGGTGAGAGAATAATAAATACTAATTTTCCCAGTTAAAAAAAATACTAATTTGTCTAGAATTGTTAAGACTTTAAATTTATATTTATATGGAGAAGACGAAAAACAATCATAAAAATGTTTACATTATTTTTTGTTATGTAATTAAATCTAAATTAATTAGTCATAAAATAAATATGTTTAGAATAAATGGAACTTGTAAAATTAGTTGGGTGAGGAGATAATAAGAAAGAAAGGAATGCTAATCTGTCTAAAAATTATTCAGATTTTATATTTAAATTTTTAAAGGAATTTTAAATTTTAAATTCTCAAGGAAAAGATAAAAAAATAATTTAATTTGGTTTTCTATCACGTAATTAAAAGAAAACCTTCAAAAGAAATCATTTGGTGAGAGGATAGTAACTGAGAAATAAATATATTTATACAAAAGTATTGTCTTCTAATTTTCCAATATATATATATATATATATATATATATATATATATATATATATATATATATATATATATATATCTTTTAATAACAACAATAATTTTATAAACTCAAAAGCATATAACATAAGAACAACTCGTCTCAATTCAGTTCATAAAAAATAACTCATCTCAACTCATCAAAAAAAGTACTAAATTCCTTTAAAACAATATACTAAAATAATAAAGTATAATTTTATCATAGCAATCATAGCAATTCATATATGTTGGTTGGTTTTATGTAAAATATTTGTCCCCGTGTTTAAAGGAAAATTTCCTCGCAAGTTTTAATTTCTTTATTACTTTCGAGTAAAATATTCATCTTGTGGCTCAAAAAAAAAAATTATTCATCCCTGCGAGTTTTCCCTATCTATAATTTTTATATTGTTTAATTTACATATAGATATCAATGTGTAAAAAAATTCACATTTGCTTAAATAAAATATCTTATGTAAATTAATTAGGTGAGAATATAATAAATAAGAAAATAATATTGATTTGCCAAAAATTATTAAGATTTTAAATTTGTAAGGAGAAGATAAAAAAACAAACAATCAAATGATTTTTTAATATCATAAAAATAAATCTAGATGAATTAGGTAAAATAAAATTTAGATTTATGTAGATATAAGAAAATCTTCAATTGATTCAATAAAATAATTACATGATAAGATAAAAAGTTAAGAAAGTATTATATTAATGTCAAAATTACTGTAACAATAAATTATAAAAATAGTACTTAAATTATGCTAAAGTGTAATTTTTCATAAGAATTCATATGTATACATATTTCCATAATACTTCTATTGTGTAATTTAAATATTAAAAAAATTTCATGTTGATATTAATATATTTTAATGTAAAATGATTAATTCTGTATGTTTTGATTATTCATTAAATATTATTGTTGATTATGAGTGACCTTGGAGCAAGATGTGGGGAACCTTAACACATTTTTCATAAGGGACTACTAAATATCTAAACTTGACAGGATTTCCTTATGACAAGGCGAAATAATATCTAGGAGCTTATACCCAATCACTCTTCTATAAGAATAACATAAGCATAGTCCACGAAAATTAACTTATGATGGTATAGTGTTAAAGCTCTCTTGAAATGTGCATCAAATAAAGTAGAAAGGATTCGCGAGTGACATTATTAAAAAAATTCCTCAAGTGGTTGCATAGACTGAGATAGAATATCAACAAACTAATTTAAACAAATACCTGTATAGAGAAGGCAAATATATCTTTTCGGGGACTAAAGTAAAAAAAAAACTTATAGATTGACATTTATTAGATGAATAAAATATTACAAACAAATTATATAATGCATTCCACTAAAAAATTACATTCGGGTGGTCAAAAAAAAAAAAACAAAATGCCATAAACAATTATAAAAAAACAAAAGATTGAAAGAAAATGAGGGAAAATCAAACATCAGAACAATATTCTTCACCCCGTTTCATTTTCACTCCTCGAAGATCTTGAGCATTGTCTTGGACATTGTTGCAATTAAATTCATGGTTGTATGCCACCAATACATAGTGAAATGCACTTGAGGAGAAGCGAACCCAAGAAATGGAGCTAAAATTAACGGACCCAGTGGGAATGATAGTATAAATAAAAATGATGAGAAAGAAATTGCACCATAAAGTGTTAGAAGTGGGGATGCAACACAAATTCCTCAATGTGTTGTCACTACTAATGTCGTAGTAGTTGCAGATGGAGCTTGTCAACACATTGTTCATGCTCTTGAAAACCTGAAGGTCCTGTTAAAAACAAACACTATATTAATATCAAAATCAAAATTACATTCAATTGGGAGTGATTCAATTGAGTTGGGCGAAGAAAAAGAATGAACAAAAAAGAAAATATATAGTTAGGAGGAGATGTGGAGTTGTACCTGAGAGGATAAGTCTCTAAAAGATGAAGAAGGAACATCTGAAACAAAAAAACAAAGAAAAACATGACATTCCTGCAAAAATATGTTAGGCAGCCATTGAATATGCAACAAATAAAGCAAATAAAGCAAAGAAGGCAATAAAGAAAAGAAGGTAATAGAGGAGGGAATGTTGGGTCGGTGCAATTGAGTTGGGTATTAGCATACCTATTTATAATCGAGTGTGCACTTAAAATTTCAGTTTATACTGCATTAAAAATTAAAAATAATATATCAGATTTCAATTTTTTACGAACATTTACTGATTCAACGGATTATACTTCCACGATTTCTAATATTTACCTGTTCTTGCAATTCGTGATTTATTGAGGTCATTATTAGGTTAGATTATAACTGCAAGTTGGTGTTTAATTGGAAATTTCAAATTTGGTATTAATTTCGCATGATTTTGCATGATTATTAATTGATTCTGCATGATTGTTCATTTATGATTTGGTATCAATCTCGCATGATTTCGCATCAGCATAAGTTCTAACAATTAATTTCAAACTTGGTATCAATTTAGCATGCTTTTCCATGATTATTAATTGATTTTCGCATGATTTCACCTTTAGAGATTTCGCAAAAATTAATTTAAAATTTGGTATCAATTTCGCAATAGTGTGCTTCACTGTACTGACAAAATTTTAGAGATTCACCCATATTTGAATTTGAATATTTTTAGAAATTGAGGGTACCAATCAAAGTCAGATTAGGAATTTAACGTGTATTAATATTTATTCCGTGAATCTCTCTCGTGTTGATACATAAGACTTGATGATGTGTCATCGCCCAGGGAAGAGAATTCCCCCGATGACATTTAACCTTGTATATATAATAGATTCATTAATTCAAAAGATTTAGTACACCAAAAACAAAGAAGTTAATATGATATGATTCAAAAGATCTGTGTAGACTACAGAACGATTCCAAAAAATTTATTAAAGGAGAAAATGGATATTGAAAAGGAAAAAAAACAGAAAGAGGAACACGGCACACTGGTGCCATTCCAGCTATTATGTGGATACGGGTTTGGGGAAATTAAGAATATCACATGGAAAACCAGATCCACATATTGAAGAAGATGTTAATTATAATCACATAATCATATTTATTAACAACTATAATTTTGGAAGGACTATCAGTGTGGTACTGTGGGATAGAAATCTTGTGTCCCACTTTCCTATTCCCTTCTTTGTCGCACCACTTAGATTTTGCCACTCCAATTAAAAATGACACTCATGATGCTTTATAGAAATTTATGTAACGCCATCAAATAAAAGTTTAACTAATCAAGCTGCTATTATTGGATTTCCTGGTCCCTTGATAATTGATATACCACTTTAAATCCCACTGCAATACCTCTTGTACTCTTTCTGATAAAATTTCTTTGCTTATAAAAAATAAATAAATTTAACCCCACTGCACTGGGGCAAGGATTGAATCAAATCACATGTGGATTGGCAGCAGAACATGATCAATATACGCAATAAATATTCATCAGTAGGAACAAAAAAATAGTTCCCAAGTAGACATGTAGAATGGAGAGAAGTACCTGCAATAATTCAAGTGCCTTAGAAACTTCTTTTAAGTTCCTGCCATCTTACTTCAGCACACCCAAAATTGGAAGTTGTTTGGAACAGTTGATAATGGAAATCGTCCCAAAATTATGAAGCTTTCAGTTATTGGACAGGACAACTAATAGTAAAGTGAAATGAACAAGGGTTGACATGAAAACCGGTATTATTATATCACGGATGACGACAATTTGAACAAAGCATGGCACCATTGAGAGTGTGTTTTGTAAAGATTGAATATCTTTACCATTGAGGCTGTTTTTTTATCAATTAAGTGATTTTGTGGAAAAAAATAATAATATGTTTGGATATTTAGATTATTTTTTAAAAAAGTTTTTATCTTCTCATTTTAGTTGTTTTATAACCCGCATCTAGACCCCGCTGTTTCCTAAAAAAATTGCTTTCTAAAACGCATTTATTCACCATGTTTTTTATCTTTATTATATAAAAGTGATTATTTTTATACCACCCAAATAAAATAGATTATCCTAAAATCTTTTCTCAGTAAACATACCCAAATACAAACATATTTTGATTATAATCAAATATCATAATAATTGATGAAACAGATTTTTTTTTTTTCCAACTTTCCCAAACATACCCGAAGAGAAAGAGAAGAGTGAGAGATACAAAAAATTCTCTTAAATTTCTTCCCTCGTGAGTCGTGACTAGCAACAACTACAAAAATTTAACGCCATCACCTCTAACCGTCAAATAATTTCTTTTTCAATTTCTTCCAATCAATATCTTCTGTCGATCCTCTAACCAAATGCAGAAAACTTGGTGTGTTATCAAACAAAAAAGTAAGCGGCTAATGCAAGAACAGCAGCCATGGTGAGACAAGAATCTGTGAGAATAGCAGCATTATTGCTACTTGGGTCTGGAATAACAACAGGCGACAGTGACACTGAATCACCCTCACCACCAAGACTGTAAGGAATGAGAGTAGTGGCAAGTAGGCTTGATGGATGCCGTGTATGATTGACCTTTATGTGAAGTTTCTGTCCAGCTTGACAATGGCCGTCGTTGCTACAAATGAAGTAGAAGTCGCCTGGGTTGGTGAGGTTGATGGAGTCGGAGCCAGAATGGTAGAAGGCCTTTGCAGAATTTGTGTTGCAGTGATCGTAGTCGTGGTGGCTCACCTCCATCACGTCATGGTATTGCTTGTGGTAAGAGAAAACTGCATGTTAATTTACACTCACTGTTGTTAATATTATTCATGATTCATGAACAGGAACACCATATATTTAATCGAATATCCTGTCAATATTACTATATACCAATGGTAATTTACTATACACACACACATATCAACATTGAGCAGTAATGATTAATTACCTGCATGATCTTATATTGTTGCATATAAGATATATATATGTAGTAGGGTTAATGATATATATCACTCAATACAACCTTGTGCTTCTTATGATAAATTTGGATGATATTCATTAAGTCATGTTCATGATTTAGATGCATTAAGTGAATGAAAAATGTGCTAGAGAATTCATTCATTAACACAAAATTTAAAGATCATGGAAAGGAAAAAAAAAAAAGCGAAGTGAAGCACTCACTGAGGGTATCTCCAACATGGAAGTTCTTGGTAGAAGCCCACTTTTTGTAATCTGGGTGGCCTATGATAGTCCACCCAGCAGAATCTCCCACCCTGTGAACAGCACTCATGGAAATCCCAGAAAGACTAATCAATATCACCGTCACAAACAAAAGAACCATGGCCATCAGATTCTTGGTCGAGGCAATGACTGGTGAACTCAATATATATATATATATATATATATATATATATATATGAGATTGAGATTAAAAGAAAGAACCAAATTAAAAAACAGGAGACACATACAGAAGGAGATGGAAATTAAGAAGTTTGGTCAGTGAAATTGTGTGAAGTATAGAGCTAATTCACCTACACACCATATGGGATGCCCACCTAACACGAGTAACAGTGTGTTTGGTTTTGTGTTAAACATCCAAACCACGTTTGAAAAGGCAAACGAGCCTCAATTACCATGTCATTATATTTGGGAAACAAAGGCAAAAGTAATTATAGAGCCCACTCAGATTTTACAGGATAACAGGAAGCAACAGATTGTTGTTTTTTAGGTAAACAAAATTAGTTAGGTGTAGAATCAATTTCATGCAAAATTAAGTTTTCAAACTGACATCTGCTCTGACCACAAAATAAGAAAGTTAACCCACAAAACCATTGGTATGTCCAAATTATTTCTATAGTTAAGTCAAGCTTGAAACATGGGTTAAACCTAAGAGTGCAATCCTTCTGCCTTTCTGACATAAACCCGTGCAAAACTTAGTTTCTTATGTATTGTATTTATCAAGATGTATTAGTTTTAGTTTCATAAATGGTAATGATGTTCTTACACTGAAAGTAAATAAAAGTGAACACTTCAATCTAGCATATAAAATAATTAAACAAAATATCAAAATTATAATTCAATAATTGCCCTGTAGCCTTCTTCAAACAGAAGTTGCTTGTTCCATGCTGCAAATTTCCTTTTGATGATGTTTAGGAATGAGAAAGCTTCTATTTTGATGAACTATTGTTACTATTTACTATTATATGATAAATCTGTTGAAGCTGCAAATTTCAATAAACTTCAATATTGGAAAATCCATGACTGTAAAAGCATTGATCACCTTTGAGACAAGTGACTTTGCACCCAAATATTTGATGCTAGAAAAGTTCTCCACTATCTAATCTCAATTATGCATATTGGTTGACCATGAGCAAGCACGATGAAATCAGTTTACATCATTAAATAGTATTAGAAAAAATCATCAGGCTTGCATGATATCTCTGAATTTTTATGTATTCTTTATGTCATCACCTTCAACAACTTCTGATGCTGTTTTTTCCCACATAGAAAGAATGCAAAAGCACCTACACATTTCTTGACAGAAACTTCAATTGTTTCACGGCCGCGAGTTTCAAGGTTGTTAAGTTCAATGTGTCACTTTCTGCACCACAATCTTGAAGAGTAGCATTGTTAAATCTACATGTGCTAGACTCATGCAGATTGGCCTAGTGTTTTCTTCATTAGAAGAAGCTGAGGCTATTACCGATCATTTCTTGTAGCCGAAAATTGAAAGGAAGATGGTCCCAGTTAATTTCTGTAAGCACATGTAGATTTTGTATTCTATTTATGGGGAAAAAAGTAAACTTCTGCAATAGATGGATGAACATTTATGAATCAATGAATAAGTTACTTATCCTCTTTATTCCTAAAGCTCTAGCTCCTTCTTCTTCTAACAAAATCAAAGCTTGATTCTTGCTTCTATCTATCAACCACTGAGCCAAGCTAATTCATTAAATCCACAGTTTTACACAGAAGAAAACAAAAGTTAATTTCCGTCCACAATTGCCTTTCAAGTTTGCATATTACTTCAGTCTTCATTCAACTCACCTGAGCATAAATCTTCTCGAAATGCTATCAAACGGGTTCTATCCAGTCTCCCTCTCTCCCCCTTCCCCTGTGTGTGCGTGTGCTTGAGTGAACCCATAGGATTGTAAGGAAAAACCGAGTAGCTAATCAGGAATATTCTTATATGATGAAATCCTAGTAGTTTAGGATGTTTGGCAAAATGAAATCTCATATCATATTATCATGTGATATCAATTATTATTATTTTCTAGCTGTTGAACCTGAACCTGAACACATCAAAACAATTTTCCATTCAACTGAACCTGAACACAGCACAAACTCCAAATGCAGCCTAAGGAGAATTCTAAGTATAGCAGAATGAAAATTGAAACACAACCCAAGCAAAAACTATACAGAGCTTTGGTTTCATTCATGAATTTTCTAAAGGCATTAAATGCAGGCATGCAGCATGTCAAAGAGATTTTGATATAGACCTTACATAAACTTGAAAAAATATGCTTAACGACAATAGTATGATTGGTTCAAGTTGCTTAATAAGGTATGATTCATGTTCCTCTAGCCTACCCATAGAGCACCCTGCAGAAACTATATGCACTCCTCATCAGCAATGTTTGATGTTTTGATTTTAAAAAGCTAAATGTATATACACTCCGCAAGTTTATGAGCTCACATGCATCTATTACCCCCCATCAATATCATGCTTCAGAATAGCAAATTACTTGACCCAATACAAAAATTGAAATACTTGCTTCATTAATTGAACCTATCCATACTCTCATTCCCTTGGAGTGTTAAATGTATACCTATATTTTATACATTTTCTGTAAAATGGTTTTCTTTCAGTTGAATTATCATTATCATGTTTAAGGACTAAGGTGTATGCAGCCTGTACCAAAAGAGACATCAAAAACACATTCAAAGGAAAAAAGAAATGTATGCTACCTAGCTAAAAGCCATCCGTTTACCTGTTTCCCAACGTTCATGCAAATTGATTACTGTGTCCTCTTTTTCTTCGGTAAAGTTGCCCCATTCAACCTTCTGCCTAAGATAATTTGTCTAATTAGTCTGCAACACTTTCGACATCTTAAGAACCCTGTCTGATTAAAGCAAGAAAAGGAGTAAAGATCATGTTTGATTGAAAATATGTGCGAATTCCTATTTTAATGGTTAATGAATTAGAATTGGGTTAATTATACCCTTTGCCAGTCTTACTTACCAACATGTTTGAGCAGGGCACCTCAATTTGAAGCTGTTAAGGTGCTTTAAGGTGGCTATTTCCTTCTATCTGCATTTTTCACCAGTATATGATAGACTGTGGTATCTAATGAGTTATGACATTAAAAATATGAAAATAATTAAGAGCTCGGCATTTTGTATAAACCAATATTTTTAAAGTCATTGTGCCAAAAAAAATGAACAACTAAAGAGCTAAGTACAGGAACACCCTAGCGATAAAAAACATTTGTCAACGTAAATGCAAATGATATAAGCCATAGATAATAAGCTATGCCATTTTTTAAGCAGTGCAAAATGTGACAAAATAGTTTTGCTTAAAATAACAAAAATACTTTTTTTCCCTAAACATACATTAATTTGTTTTTAAGGGGTCATTTGTTTTAGGGTATGAAACTATGTTCCCGGGAAAGCGAGGTAGGGAATACAACATTTTCATGTTTGTTTCAAGTTTTAAAAATTATTTTCAGGTACATTATATTCCCATGAATAATATTTACACACGGTAAAATACATCGAAACACAAATTCAACATCGCTAAAAATCGAAAAGAATGATTCTGCGAACAAACTCATAGCACCCAGGTTAATAGCATAACACGACAAAATGCCTACAAATGTGACAAAATCAAAGTGACCTAGGAATATCCATACCTCCGGATCTCAGAACATTGACGCCTGCCTTGATTGAATCTGTAATGGATCGAAGCTGATCTGTCAATCTGAACCAAACGAATACCGCAACAAGACGGGAAGCCAAACGACGCCGTAACAAGACGACGAATAAAACAACACGAAAGAAAAACCAGATCTATGTGAAAAAACCACTCATTTAGATAAAATGTGATAAAAAATGATGTAGATGGGTGATTTCAAACAAAAAAATGGCCAAAAATCACTGTCTTCCGGTGGATGAGGAGGAAGGAAAAGAGAAGTAGAACGAAGGTTGAGAGAGAAATGCTGCTCTAATTCCCACCTCTTTTTGTCATATTTATTTGCATTTTTTAAATTTTTTAATATGTAATTAAATAAATTTTAAAAACATTTCTAAAAATGTTAAATACTCACCAAACACATTAGTAGGAATAACATATTCCTGGTAATAACACTTCGAGGAAAATCATCTCCGGGAATGTAATTTTACATCTTAAAACAAACACACATTTAAGTCTTGCTAACCGGGATACTTAAAATACATTTAAAAAAATAAAAAAAAAAGTTTATAGAAAATCCCTCATTTTAAAATTTCTAATGTAGCATGCTTTTAAAAAATAATTAAAAAAAAATGCAGGGAGTAAAACATCTTCCAATTTTATTTTTTTGCTAACATGTAGCGAGGTTGGGGTATTGGAAATTTGGAATAAGGCAAAGAATGAAAAGAGTAGAGAAATTTCTTATCCAGAAAGACAGACAGATACTCACCCATGGCAACGTCCTTCTCTCCGACAACTCCTGTCCGCTCCTTGTTACCAAAAACAACAACCTCACTTGCTGTTACCCATTCTGCAGAGTCCTTCTATGGAGTCCCCAATTGCATCAAACGCTCCTGGACCTCTTCTGCAAACTATGTCTCTCTAAAGCTCCCTCCTACCTCCAACGCTTTTCTGCATAGGAGGACGAGGTAACAAAGCTCATTCCCTTTCTCATTCTGCTCCTTGCTTTTAACTGCTTCTCTGTTTCTAACTTATTTTTTCAATTGCGCAGAACGGCACTTGTGAGAGCTGCAACTATTGAAGAAATTGAAGCCGAAAAAGCCTCTATTGAGAAAGATGTTGTATGTCTCTCGATAAATATTGCATTATTCTTTTTTAAATTACAGTGTCGATATGAATGAAACCTCCTTTAATCCCTTATTATATATTCTCTCTTTTTTCCCCTTCTCCAGAAAAGCAGGATGGAAAGGACTATTGAAAATGTTCGCTCAAATTTCAATTCCATAAGGACAGGAAGAGCAAACCCAGCCATGCTTGACAAAATTGAGGTATAATTGAAAAATAAAAGTATTGAATTTGAGTTTGGTGTTCAATTCCATAAGGACTTATTTTAATCATAGCATAGTTTTTATTTTGTAAATAGATGAGCTTTTTTGTTTCATAACGCGTTTCTAGGTGGAATACTATGGAAGTCCAGTTAGTTTGAAGAGCATTGCTCAAATTAGCACCCCTGATGGCAGTTCTCTTTTGGTACAGCCATATGACAAATCAAGGTATGATATGCACTTATACTTGGTAAACCACAGATGTTGAATTGCGATAGATAAGAAACATATCAAAGTGATGTTTATCCATGCTTACTGTATACTTCCACTTCATGTTTGCTGCATTTATACTGGTCTATATGGCATAATTCTTGTTGTACTATCTGTTAATTTCTGTATATTAGTCCTTCATTGAGAATTTAGGCATTAAGCTTGTTTGAGCCATTCTTCAATAACATGTCATAAAACAAAAACAAAATTAATTGTGGTTCAGTGTGTTGATATGGTATCTTGTATGTAGAGTAAATCTTAGATAACTCTTGGTTATTATATTGTTTTTCAGTTTGAAGGCTATAGAGAAAGCCATAGTTAGCTCTGATGTTGGTATGACTCCAAATAATGATGGAGAAGTGATACGATTGAGTCTCCCTCAGTTGACATCTGACAGGAGGAAGGTATTTTCCAGATCCATTGATGTTGTAGTGTATAAGTTCACTCTTTTGTTAGACTTCTCATTCTTTCTCTGTGAATTACATTTTAACTTACACTTAATGAAAGTAATATTCCTAACTGGTTCTCATTTATTATTTAATTATTTACAAAATGACACAGCACCACCCATGGCCCACGACAGAATTGAGCTCTCCAGGAAAAATGTTTACTTAATATTTCTGGCCATAATTCCAATAGAATCGGTTTAGTTATTGAGTTATTTTGCTTGCTAGCTAAGTGCCATTTCTATATAATGGTTTTTTATATATAAATTCCAGAGCAGCTTCTGAAAGCTTAAATGAATATCTGCATTTCTTCATTTCATTTGAATAATTTAGGTTATAATTTAAGTTTTTTATTTTGTTTTTCTTTGCAGGAACTGTCAAAGATAGTGGCTAAACAAGCTGAAGAAGGGAAGGTACATTTGCAATATTTTTTACACTTGAGATAGTGAACTTGTTCTTGTTTATTGCCAGTTTGAGGGGTATACTATCATTGGAACTTCTTTCATGGTTAAGTGGGAACAAACTTAAGCCAATTCTTGAAGTTTAAATGCCAAAATTTGTTTACTTTCCCTGTTTTTCTAAAACTTGTAACCGGTTGAGAAATAAAAGTTAATGATTTGTATTAATTAACAGCGCTCATGTGAAGAGTGCTTAGTATTTGGTTGTAATACTGTAATATTACTTGCTATGTAAATCATAGTTCTATATGTAAATGTTTTGGATAAGTAGCATTCATTTGCAAATTCCTTTTGAATGATTGGGCATATTCTACTTTTTCTTCATAGGTGGCTTTGAGGAATATAAGAAGAGATGCATTGAAAGCTTATGAAAAACTTGAGAAGGTTTAAATCCTTGAATTGCTCACCTTCTTAAATCTCCTCACTGATTGCTCTCTTGTCTCCCGTTCTTTCTCCTTTTTCAGATTGTTATATTTCAGTCTTTTGTTAATAATTTTGTTGGAATTTTCTCATAGGAGAAAAAGCTCTCAGAAGATAATGTGAAGGACCTATCAAGTGATTTGCAGGTAACTTGATGCCACACTACATTATTGTATAGGCTACCACGAACTTCTAATCCATTTAAATTCCTGCTGCCATCTCTTTTTCTTTTTTTTGTTGGGATATGGGATTGGGCAATCGTGTGAAATGGAACAATCACAAAAACCAACCTGCAAGGTGTAATAAACAATGTGGCAAGAAGAATAATTCCCCTGCACCCAAGAAAAAGAAAAAGAGGGAAGAGGGAGTAAATTTTGCCCACTATGCATTTGCGACCTCCATATAGTTGTGCATACCAATATAGTAAGAAAGATAAAACAATGTTTGACTCCATATATATCAGAGAATGGAATTGACTTTTTGGAAGTGGCTGACCCATGACATTTTTGTTTATTTTATCTATACCTTGGGGTTGGCGGGTTGCTTTTCCTATTATATAGCAAGCAACTTATTTTTTGGCACTTGT
This sequence comes from Sophora flavescens, assembly GCA_030762895.1. Classification (NCBI taxonomy): domain Eukaryota; kingdom Viridiplantae; phylum Streptophyta; class Magnoliopsida; order Fabales; family Fabaceae; genus Sophora; species Sophora flavescens. The sequence goes on from CM061067.1 coordinate 141,029,266, forward strand.
TTATTCAATATCGGTGTAAATATTCCCTAATAGCATAGTTAATTTTATTTTACTATTTTATCGGTGAATGATGGATTAAGCCAAGCCAAAGCTTATAATTTAAAATAAAAAATAGACAATTTTCCTTCTATTTTTTTCTCATAGTGGTTGTGTTATCTTTATGCAGAAGCTGACAGATGAGTACATGAAGAAGGTTGATACCATCTACAAACAGAAGGAGAAGGTATTATATATTTCCACTTAACTAATATGTTCATTAATAACTTATAGCAGATGGTAGCTAATGAGATGCTTAAACACATTACATGCACAACACCACACGGCTTCTTTAGTATTCTACTTTAGTAATTACTTCTACCAGTTCCTCCCACTTTTTTTCACTTCTACTGCATTAGTTTTATGGTTTTACATAGAGTGGTGCATTATGTTCTGGGAATTAGCATTCTACAAGATCACATGATGCTTCATTTGGACATGGTTAATGGGTAAAAGGAGTGAGTCATTTAGTTCATTTGGACGTAAACTTACTTGTTGCCTCTGATATTTGACTGTGCTCAACTTTATTGGCTTGGCGGAGATTTACATGTCATGAAAAGTGGAAAATGTCAACAAAATCTAAGCCTCAGATAATTCTTTGTATCCTTTTGCGGTTGGGAAAGAAGGATATCAACAAACAGGAAGTGGTAGTTGATTATTGTATATTCCCTGATTAATGGTCATCAGTATTAGCTTTTTCCTAATTTTATTTTCTATACTCCCTGATTTTTGTATAATTATTTGGGTTTGCCAAGTAAATTCTTCTCTTTATCTTTCAGGAGTTGCTGACAGTTTGATGCATTGACACAAGAAGTAAATGTTTGAGTTTGCTGTGAAGGTCAAATTTTGTGTCCACTTTGCCCTGAGTTGGATAACTGATGCATATTATTATGAACTAGAAAATAGAAGAGATGGATAACATCTTGATATTATTTGAAGGATTATGTGAATTACATTGTGAGAGAAAGACTCTTTATATAGAGCTCAATAATGAAAGACTCAAGAAGGTGAGTCTCTGACTAAGCTAACCTAATCCTAACTAACTTGCTACTTTAGAGCTAATAGATAACTGATATAACAGAAATCAGTTATGTGATACATCTAATACCTCCCCACAAGCTAGAGGACATATGTTAAGAACTCCAAGCTTGGAGAGGAATTGTTTGAAAGGAGTTGGATCAAGTGATTTTGTGAACATGTCTGCCAGCTGATTGGAGCTTTTGATTGGCGATAATTGGAAGAGTTTGTTTTGTAGTTTCGTCTTACAATGTGACAATCGAGCTCTATATGTTTGGTTCTTTCGTGGAATGAAGAATTGGCTGCAATGTGGCGGCGGATTGGCTATCACAAAGTACAATAAAGCCGGTTTGATAAATGGTAGCCGAAGTCTTGGAGTAGATAAGTCACCATTGAACTTCACAGATCAGAGAATGCCCGATATTATGCTTCCGAGGAAGACTTGGAAACGGTTGGTTGTTTCTTGGACTTCCATGAGATGAGAGAGTCTCCAAGGAATATGCAATATCATGATAGATTTTCTGGTTTTACGGGACAGTGGCCCAAATCAATCATTGAAGGCTTTGAGCTGTAATGTAGAGTTGGCAGGGAAAAGAAGGCCTTGAGCTGGAGATTGCTTTACATATTTGAGCACTCGAATGGCTGCTTCATAATGAATGGATGTAGGTGAGCTCATAAACTGACTGAGTTGTTGGACTGAATGGCTAATGTCGGGCCTAGTATTTGTCAAGTAAATCAATCTTCCAATCAATCTTCTATAGATGCTAGGATCTTCCATAATGTGTCCTTCTTGCTGCAAAAGTTTGGTTCCCTTAATCATTGGAGTTGAAACTGGTTTGGCAACCAATAAACCACAATCAGATAACAAGTCTAAAGCATACCTTCTTTGGCTAAGATGAATACCTAATTTAGATCTTGAAATTTCCAAGCCAAGAAAGTATTTGAGATTACCTAAATCTTTTATTTTAAAATAGTTGTTTAAGTAAGTTTTGATAGAAGAGATTTCATTCATGTCATTACCCGAAAGTAAAAGATCATCTACATAAACCAATAGAGTAGTGAAGGAGTTACCAGAACTTTTGATAAAAAGGGAGTGATCAGAACTCGATTGCATATATCCATGTGATAAAAGGAAGGCAGAAAGTTTGGCAAACCATTGCCTGCTGGATTGTCTTAATCCATATATGGATTTATGCAACTTACAAACCTGTTTGGGATTGGTAGAGGGGTAACCTGGTGGTAATGCCATATAGACCTCTTCATCCCAATCTCCATTTAGAAATGCATTATGCAAATCCAGTTGATGTATGTACCAGTTTTGGGAAGAGGCAATTGCAAGGAGGAGCCTGATAGTTGTTAATTTGGCCACAGGGGAATATGTTTCAAAGAAATCTATCCCTTCCACTTGAGTGAACCCTTTGGCCACCAATCTTGCTTTATACCTCTCTATGGTGCCATCTGATTGATATTTAATTCTGTATACCCACCTACAGCCAATGGGGGTTTTACCAAGTGGTAGGTCTGTGATAGACCAAGTGGAATTTTGTTGGAGGGCTGTGAGTTCATCATTCATGGCTTGAATCCAGTGTTCATATTGGATTGCCTGTTTATAGGATGTAGGTTCAACCTGAGAAGAAATGGTTAGTATAAAATGTAAATGAGATTGAGATAGTTGATGATAAGAAAGAGCAGAAGAAAAGGGATATAAGGGAGGAGTTGTAGAGGAGGCTGTAGTAATTGAACTGCAGTGAAATTCTTGTAAATATGTAGGAGCCTTTTATGGTCTAGTAGATCTTCTTGGTTGAGGTGCTTCAGGTTCTGCAGGTGCAGATATTGATTGTTGAGTGGTTGCAGGTGCTTCAGTGGTAGTTTGTGAGTGAATGAGAGGAGCAGAATCTGTGATTGGTGATGAAGCAGGCGTAGGAAAGTGTTGAGGAGTATCAACTAAGAATGAAGAGTCCAGGTGTGGTTGAGAATCTTGAATGGCAGTATGCTCAAGTTGTGTTGTGGAGTGATATGGAAAGATGGACTCAAAGAATATAGCATTCCTGGAAGTGAAAATTTCTCTGGTTTGTAAATCAAAAAGTAAGTATCCTTTTGTGCCATGTTTGTATCCAAGGAATAGACATTTTCTAGCCCTTGGATCCAGTTTCTTCCTCTTCTGTATTAAAGTGGAAGCATAAGATAAACAACCAAAGACCTTAAGGTCAAGAAAGGTTGGAGGTACACCATGTAGCATTTCATAAGGTGTGCTATGATTGAGAACAACAATTGGTAACCTGTTAATAAGAAAGACAGAATGGGAAACAACATAGGACCGAAAGGTTTTAGGCAAATTAGACTGAAACATTAAATCCCTAGTGACATTAAGCAAATGTCTATGTTTTTTTTCTACTATGGAATTTTGTTGAGGGGTCTCAACACAACTGGTTTGATGAAGGATGCTAAGAGAAGAAAAAAAGGAAAAAATGCATTTGAAATTCAGGGGCATCATCTGGTCTGACCATCTTGACTTTAGCATTAAATTGAGTAGCTATTAAAGTAAAGAATTCAGTGATACAGGATCTTGTTTCAGCTTTGGATTGCATTAAGTAAAGCCAAGTGTGTCTACTAAAATCATCAACAATAGTTAAGAAGTATTTATGTCCTTGAATAGAAGTACTGCTCAAAGGACCCCAAATGTCCATATGTAAGAGATCAAGGTTTTTCTGTTTTAGTTTGACTATTAGGAAAAGGTAATTTGCATTGTTTGGCAAATTGGCAAGAATCACAAACGATATTTCTTTTAAGATGTATATATGGAAATTGCATACAAAGTTTATCAATTACAGTAGATGAAGGATGGCCTAACCTAAAGTGCCCCAAGTCAAAGAAATCAGAAAGACTATTATTATGCTGTCTTTTATTAACAGAAGGCAAATAAAAAGCAGTAGAAGAACTAGGGATAGAAGGATTGAGTGAAGGTGCATGCTGTAGTATATAAAGGTTGTGATGAACCTCAGCATGTCCAATCATCTTCTTGGTGTGCACATCCTGTATAATACAAGAAAGATGTGAGAAAAGGAATTGACAATTAACGGATTTAGATAATTTGTTAACAGAAATCAGATTGAATTCAAAACCAGGGATGTATAAAACATCATGTAAGATCAAAGAGGAACTGAAATGAATTGTGCCTGAATAATTGGAAATAATGGTTGCACCATTAGGTAACTTAATAGTAATAGGAGAAATGATATGATAAGTATGGAAGAAGTTGATAAATGGACAAATATGGTCAGATGCACCAGTATCTAAAATCCAACAAGAAGAAGGAGTGCAAGAATTACCCGTTTAATAACACTAGACACGATATGATGAGAAGAATCAGGGATATTGGATCTGTTATTGGAACTCACAGAGGCTACTGCATCAGTTTTGGAAGCTTGTAGCAAAGAAACCAAGTATTTGTAATCTTCTCTTGTGAGTGGTAGAGCCTAATCAGTGGAAGAAAGTGGAACAGGATTGAGAGATGGCTCTACAAAGGCAGTAGAGATATTCATTGCTGTGCCTGAGCCTTGAGACCCGGTTCTGTAACCAGGAAGGAACCCATGTTTGAAGTAGCAGGTATCTATAGTGTGGTTATTTATGTTACAATAACTGCATTACATTGCTGGTCTGTTGGAATTTCTGCCACGACCTCTTCCTTGAGTGTTGGTGCCTCTGCCTTGATTGAATGTATTGGCAGCAAATGAAGTAGGATCATTGCTAGAAATAGATTGGGGCTTTTCTTGTTGTATGACTAAGGAGTAAGCCCTAGTGATAGAGGGGAGAGGATCCATAAGGAGAATCTGAGTTCTTACATAATCAAAAGAATCATTGATACCTTTCAAGAAGCATATGACATGCTCCTTTTCTTTGTAATTGGTAACGGATTGGCTCAGGCTGCAAGTGCAGGTAATAGTGCAAGAACAGCTTGGAGTTGGTCGAAGAAATTCAAGCTCATCCCATAGGATTTTCATGTCAGTGAAAAAGGTTGAAAGAGACCTTTCTCCTTGCTTTATTGAATGAAGTTCTTGAAGCGGATTGGACATTCGAAAGTGGTTTCCTTTGGTGAATCTTGTTTCAAGATTGAGCCAAAGATCTCTGGCATTGTCAAAGCAGATTGTACTTTGAGAGATCTGAGGTGAAAGGGTGCGTGTGATCCAAGAGACCACTATGTTGTCACATCTCTCCCAAGGATCAAACAGCGGATCAGTGGATGGTGGTTTAGGAATAGCACCATTGACAAACTTGAATTTATTTTTGGAAGAGAGGGCTCGTTGCATAGCCTTACTCCAATGGTAGTAATTGTCACCATGAAGGGGAGGTTGAACAAGAACGTAGCCAGGATTTTCTCCTGGATGCAGATAATAGGGGCTGGCTGGGTTTTGAGAAGGATTAGTTTGAGAATCTGATTTAGTGCCAGAAGAAGGAGAAAGATCAGAGTCAGGTTTAGTTTGTGCCATGGAAGCAAAGGAAAAAGAAGGGTGCGGAAGCTTTGAAAACCTATGAAGCTGATACCATATTATGAACTAGAAAATAGAAGAGATGGATAACATCTTGATATTATTGAAGGATTACTTGAATTACATTGTGAGAGAAAGACTCTTTATATAGAGCTCAATAATGAAAGACTCAAGAAGGTGAGTATCTGACTAAGCTAACTTAATCCTAACTAACTTGCTATTTTAGAGCTAATAGATAACAGAAATCAGTTATGTGATACATCTAATACATATGTTTATATGTGATACGGATGACAACTTTTGGATTAAATAAATGTTTTTTTTATATTGAGAAGTTGAATTCATGCGTATGAGTTCGATGCAAATATGGGATGTTGTTGCAGAACATTGAACCAGACGCCCCAAAAGTAGTATATAAGCTGTAGTCTTCAATGGAATCGGCTTTAATATGCAATTTATCATCGTGTACTTGTTCTATCAATGGTGGTAGTACCAGATTGAAGTACCATGTTGAAAGAGTGGGACAATGTAATCTTAATTGGATGTCAGGCATGTGTTGCGTGTGTCCATTTTCATTCTCTCTTTTTTTAGAGCAGTTATAACCCAAGGAGTTATAGTACAAACCATCCAATAAGAGTAAACAGCTAGAGATAGAAAGTACATACTACATCTTATGTCAAATGGCAGTGGTTGGATGGGGACTGGTAAGGATAACTCAGATTGGCATAATGGTTTTTCGGAAGTAACAGCTTGCAATTGGATATTTTGTGCGAGGAAGGTAATCAAGGATAGCTCTCAAATTATTATATAGCAAGAATTCAATGAGATGCCAAATCTTGTCCACCCTAATTCTGCAATTTCATCTCCATCCATCTTTTGTCAGAGAAGGAAATTTAGTACCTATAGTACCTTCCATAGGTACTGCTTTACTATGCACCGAAGCATACCAGCTTAAAAAATGGTACTCTTTCTCATAGTTGAAAGTGTAAGATATTATTGGTCATGTGAGCAGATAAATTTTATGGTGCAATCTCGACCAGCCAGTTCTTACAAGTTATAAATATGTTATACAAAGTGGGTTTTAGTATCTCTATATTCTACAAATATCTCGAACGATTTGGGTGGTTCAAGCTAATATTTCATCATTCTAAACATCAGCCAACTAAAGTGACATGGTCAACAAAGGTATGCATTCTCAAGCCAACATATTCAGGAAAAAGGAATCCGTCTATTTTTCTAACGAGTAAAGATATTTGGACACATAATTTGGACATCTTGCATAGATACCATAAAGAGGGGTATTTTTATATGATGTTGGATATCATTTTTGTATTCAAATATCATTACTCTTTTCTAATATACTAATTTCGATGTTTAACTTCACGAAGGAAATGGCATGATTCTATGAATTCATGGCAGGGGAGTTTTATCATAATAAAGTGACTGAATAAACCCTACCCCAGATGAGATTTCCTTGGTTACAAATCGATCTCCGTATTTATTGTCATTTATCTATTTTTCTTGTATGGGTCAAAAAATTATTTTTTTTTCTTCTATTCTTTCTCATATTTTGCATCATGCAATGGGAAGCTGCTTTTCCTTCTAGTTTCCTTTATTCATGTTACCTTCTGGAGGAAATTCTACGGTACCTTGAATGATCCTGAGTTGTTAGGTATTCATTGAATACTGTTTTGATATAATAAATATTTTAAAATAATCATAGCCAATAAAATGATTAACAACAAACTTTTTAAGTATCATATATACTAAAAAAAGACGAGTATATTAAAATATATTAAATTTTTGGGGTGTGATGGAAAGTTAATAATTGTTAATCAAAACATTTTTTTTAGAATATATTTTAAGTGATTAAAAATTAAAGTCATAAACCTAACCTTTTTGAACATTGGTCTAGAGTGTTCCATTATACAGCTTGCAATAGAAACATTATTAAATTTCGTCATCCCCTAACTTGAGAAAAGGAAAAATAAAATATACAAAGCATTATCAGAATAATTTTTTTTAAAAATGAATTAGACCTCTGATACTTGAAAACAGTGAATATATTATATATATATATATATATATATATATATATATTTTACACCTGAATATATTATTGTTGTTGCTTCGTAGTGTAATTAAATATTGTATTCTTAATCATGGCGACCTCCACGATTAGCAACGAGACAAATTCACATTCCCGGATGTCTTCACCATTCAAAAATGCAACTCCAACGTGGATCAATCAAATGAACCATTGCTTGCCACTTCAGATACGTCCAAATAAAATTAATATTTCTAATTTTGTCTACGAAGACAACTTGAATCCAACACATTTAATTAACTAAAGATTAGATTTCTTTCTTTGGCTTTATTATTTGTTTAAGTTGAATGAGTGGGTTTGTCTTAACCCACTAATATATTTTATTGTTTTTATACTCAGTTGTGCATGTTAGTTAAAAAAATATATTATACATAGTAAGGAAACTAGCTTAGGTCAAAATACAATAAGTTTTTTTTTTTGACCTGAAATACAATAAGTTCAATTAGCGAGTTTAATGATAAAGTATTATACTAACATCCTAAATAGTGATTGGTCATGTGCAGGTGGATTAATTAACCCATTATCAATGACCAAATCTCACTGAAGGTGCGCATAAAATTGGTTTTATATCTTAATCATGAGGACATTACCGATATATTTTTATGGTATAGGACAAGTGGACGGAAGGGTGGATCCCTCTCCTAGGGCCTCACATCATCATATATTATATGTAGAGTTCTGATATTTGATTATTCAAAAAGGTGTTTCTATTAATTCCCCCTCCCCTCCCCCAATTATATACTTGGAAGAAGTGTGGGAAAGCTACTGAAAGATGTTTTTATTAATTCTTTTTCCAATTTTATAATTGAATCATTTGTTTATGCCTTGAGAGTAGAACTTGTACATGAATTGTATTTGTAAAATGCATTATGCAATAACGTGTACTTTTATTTGTGTTCTTTTCGGAATAAGATATAGTGTTTGCTTTTTTTAGTATTTGAAAAATGGAGGAATATATTTGCTCTGATTTCCATCACTCTTGCAATGATATAATACCCTTTCTCTTGTCCAAAGGATGCAAAGATTGTTATTGAGTGTTTAACTATAGCCAAAGCCAAGGATAAAGCCAACTTTGTGCATGAAGGAACATGCTTTTGATCACAATAATATATATATTAATTCAGAAATAATATTTACACATTAAAAAACTTATATAATTCTTATAGTGATTTATTTGTTAAATAGTAAAATAAAAAAAATACATCCTAACACATACTTTTTCTATATATCTTTATTTTGTCAAGTAAAAGAAATATGAAAATAATATAACCTTTTTTTATGTACAACTATTCTAACTCGTTTTTGTTGAGATATGCTCAAGTTTTTTCAGCTTCAACTTTTATCAGGGCCATCAGATATGGTAATTGATTGGCAAAAAAAATTCTTATTCTGTTTTGAATAGTATTAAAGATGGGCGTCAAGAGTCGTAATAATTACATAATAATTCGTTCCTACCGTCAGCAAATTGAACTTTATACATGACATAAATTTTTTATCTGATCCCTAAATCTGAAAATTAGTTTAAATCAAATAATATTATTAAATATATTATTTCTAGATTAAAGTAATCTTTTCGTCTCTATACGTGATACTGATTTTCAATTTAGTTACTATACGTAAAAAGTTATCAATTTGGTCCCTATATGTGACATTGGTTTTCAATTTGGTCATCCCCACTGATTGATCCCTATATAAGAGGGACAAAATTACAAATTATTATCACATATAGGGACCAAATTGGAAATAATTGTCACATGTAGGGACCGATTTCAAATTTTTTTTATTGAATTGGTCCTCACATGTGACAATAATTTACAATTTGGCCCTCTTATATAGGGATCAATTAGCGGTGATGACCAAATTGAAAACCAGTGTCACGTATAGGGATCAAGTTGATAACTTTTTACATATAGAGACTAAATTGAAAATCAGTGTCACGTATTGGGACCAAAAGATTAGTTTAACCTTATTTCTAATAATACATTTTTTTATTCCTTAACTAATTTCATATAGGAAGTGGTTGTGATCAAAACTCCAACATCAAGCATACGTCGACCCTCATAATATTCTATAAGTAATGCATGAATGTTTGGAAAAGAATCTACCCTTTTGATAAAGTTAAATACTTTTTAATCGAGTATTGGTTTCTTTTGTTAGAACTTCTTTCAATACCTTTAAATAGTTGGGTCTGAGCTCCTTGGGAGGCAGCAATGACAAAATTATCATCGAATACACCTATAGGAACCAAATTTACTAACATTTACGCATGTAGGGTCTCATTTCCAAAAAATTTTTTATGTGTATAAGGATTAAATGAATAATCAGTATCATGTGTAGGGATCAAATTATTATTTTAATCTAAAAACAATATTAGAAAACACTCATTTATATGGATATTATTATTTTTATGATGATGTTTATAACTCTATAAAATATTGACTCTATAAATAAAAAAAATATAAATCACTAAAGCACGAGATACAAGAATAAAAAAGAAATATTCTTTACTTTTTAGTTTTGTTTTTTATTTTCTGATTTTATTTTTATACTTCCTTTTACAACATATTCCATATACTTTTCCCTTTTTCTTGTTCACCAAGAGAAGATGGACTGTGGGACAGGCTTTGCTACATATAAATAAGCAAATTATAAAAAGCGCGTCATGTGGCTTACATGATCTGAAATAATGGATGTAATCCGCAATTCAAATTAATTATTTTTTCAAACAGAGTGGTTGCTCTTCAAAAAGACAAAAGCCAATATTTTATTATTTCCAATCTTTTATTTAAAATCAAGTTCTTATAAAATAGCTACACCAATAAATGGATCACATTTTTCAAAATTACTTTTACCAGAACGAAATGTGATTTTGAAGCTCCCAAGATCAGAAGAAGATTGCTATTGCTATTGCTAATATGTTGGAGGTTGTGGAATGTCTGGAATATCTTGGTCTCCCTTCTATAATTAATAGAAGTAAAAAATCTATTTTTAATTACATTAAAGACAGAGTTTTGAGACGGATTTGTAGTTGGAGCAGTACAATGTTATCTCAAATTGGTAGAGAAGTTTTAATTAAATCTGCAGCCCAGACTATCCCAATTTATTGTACGATCGTTTTTCTTTTTCCAACTTCAATTGAAGAAGACATTGAGTACATGTTAAATTCTTTTTGATGGGGTTCCTATAAAGGTGAAAAAAAAAAGAATTAATTGGCTTTGTTGGGATAAACTTAGTGTGAGGAAAGCATGGGGAGGAATGGGCTTCGAAAATCTGCATGCATTTAATCTTGCAATGTTGAGAAAACAAGATTGACGTATTTTAACCGACCTGAATACTATAATTTCTCAGATTTTCAGCACAAAATATTTTCTTAGAGGGGATTTTTTAGGGGCTACCCTTGGTTATAACCCGTTACACATGACTTAGTATACAGTGTTGACGAATTTTGCTTGATAAAGGTTACAGGTGGAAAATTGGTAATGGTGCTTCTGTGAATATATGGAATTCTCCCTGGCTTCGTAACGCTGCTGATCCTAAAATTCACTCTGCGCCTATGCATGCAACTAATTAATGTCACAAAGGTTCAGTCTCTTATTAATTTTGATAGTGGCGTTTGGAATGCTGAGTTTATCTACGGTAATTTTAGTGCTAGAGATGCCAAGGAAATTTTGCAAATACCCGTTCTCAACTTGCACAAACCTGACTCGATGCTTTGGAGGTTTGACACTAAGGGTATCTACACTGTACGCAGCGCATATAGGCTATGCATGGAGGACTTGAAAGTTCCAGGAGAATGGCTGTCTTTATGGTCTTCAGAGGTCCCTCCAAAGGTTAAGAGCTTTGTTTGGAGGCGTTGTAGGAACTGCCTTCCCACACGCATGCATGCAGTTACTAACCAAGGGGGTTCAATGCTCTATGCTTTGTTCGCAATGTAACACTGAACCTTAAACAGCCTGGCATGCTTTTTTGGAGTGCGCTCATGTCAAACCTTCCTGGGAAAGAAGCTTGCTTTGGAGAGGTATTGAGACACAAACGGTGGATTGTCAAAACTTTGCTGAGTTTTTTTTCAGAGTTGGAAGATCAGTTAGCAAGGAGCAGTTCTCTTTGTTTAGCATGATTCTCTGGAGCATTTGGAAAGGTAGAAACAACAAGGTTTGGGATGAAGTGACCGATGCACCTACCCATTACCCAAGTCCTTTGTAGAGCAGAAGAAGTCTTGAAGCACTGGAAATTTGCTCGTAGAAATTCTCTATTTTCAACAGTGGCTCCATCTCATACGATGCAATGGTGTCCTCCACCAGATGGTTTGCTAAAATGTAATGTGGATGCGGCAATTATTAAAGTTCAGAATTGTGTGGGAGCTGGTATGTGTTTGAGGACCCCAGTGCAGGAACTTTTTATCTAGCGAGAACGGATTGGATTTTAGCTACTATGTCTCCAGCTGAAAGTGAAGCTTGGGGTTTACTTCAAGCTCGAAGATGGGTAGCAGATTCCAATGTTGACATGGTGATCTTTGAAATGGACTGCAAACAAGTGCTGGAAGACATTTACATCCAATATGTCTAAATATGGTTGCTCATCGAGGAGTGCACATCTATTTTATCTTTTAAAAACAATTATAAAGTGATTTTTGCTATGCTATAAGCTAACGGTAATATTCATGACTTAGATCAGGACATCTATCTCCTATGTTACTCGTACTAATTTTTATTCAGTTTCATCTTGTATTAGGAATATTATTCATAATGAAATGAAGTAATTTGGTTGGAGTAAAAAAAAAAAATTATAAAATAAACATGCACAAAAGAAGTTTTCTAATCACGATAATGTCTAAAAATTAATATCAACACATTGCATGACAAAATAATCTGATCTCAGATATCAATAAAAAAAAATTCTTGTATCACGTCTCAAAAAAATAAAAACTTGTAAGTAACTTTGACAAGTCAATACATATATTACAAGGCAGATATTGCTAGTTAGCTACAATCACTTCCAATTAATAATCAACTTTTGTCAAAATAATAATACTAGTTTAATTGTTATATATTATCAATGTAAAGTTTTTTTTTACACTGTCAACTAATCAGAAATTATGATTTGAATGAATTTTAAGGTGGTTAGGATAAGAGTTAAATATTTTTTAATGATTTATTAATTCTGATTGGTTGACAGTGTAAATTTTTTTTACGCTGTCACTGTATATCAATTAAATCCTAATAATATCTCCAATGTGTCATGAATCATTTTAAAAATGTATTTTCGAATTTGCTTATCTATTTTTTTCATTTAATTATTTTTCTTTTCTTGATAAATATTTATAATTATTAAAATTATAATAATTATCATAATTTTATCAATTAATTGTGATAATTATAAAATTTGCATACTTAATTTTTCATTTATTTCTTTTTCTTTCTGGGACAAATATTTCCATTTGCTAATATTAATTTGGAAATTGTGTACTAGTTGTCTAATACTAATTTTTGGATTCAATCTTGTCATAGTTGGCGAGTTGGATTTTTTTTAACATCTAATCTATTGTGAAATATTTTAATGTATATATTCTTTTTAAATTACATTTTTATCCTCAAATTGTTTTTCAATGTTCAATTTGGTCTCCATGTTTTTAAAATATTCATTTGAATCCATAAGTTCATAAAAGTTATTCAATCGAGTCATTCCGTCAAGTTGACTAACGGACATGGACGTTGACCCCAAAATAATGGTCCCCAAATTATTTTTCAATGTTCAATTTGGTCCTCAATTCCGGTGGACCAGATAGGGTCAACGGTCATGTCTGTTAGTCAATATGACGGAATGACTGAATTGAATAAGTTTTAGGAAGTTAGGGATCAAAATGGATATTTTAAAAACTTAGGGACCAAATTGAATATTGGAAAACAATCTGGGGACCAAAAGTGTAATTTAGGCAATAATATATATGCTCATAGTCACAGGTCCGTTTGTTTTGGAAGAATTGATTTTGAAAAAATAAGGTTAAAAAAATTGATTGTGTTTGGTAACACTATTTTAAAAATGGGTTTAGAAGAATTGGTTTTGTTTGGATGATAAAGTAAAATCACTTTTGAAGTGTAAATATGTAGAATTTTATGGGTCCTACATCTAGAATCAATTATTTTTAACGGAAAAACTAGAAATTTTTGCTTCCATAAAACTCAATTTTGATCCACCAGGAATCAATTATTTCCAATAAAATTTCATCACCAAACACATGAACAGTATCCAGATGATGCATGAACAATGACCCCAAACTGAAATTTTTTTTTTACCGTTTACATTAAGAAGAATCTCAACCAAAGAGACACATGCTAGTTTATATTTTAGTAGTACTATGATAATATCACGTATTTTAATATTTACCCCACCCAACTGCACCCCACTACACCTGAGCTGGGCCTGGGTATATGCTTGCATACACGCGCATCCTAAAAGCGTGTGCGTGGTCATAGCAAATGAAAAAGTGAACTGACTTACTGAAAGACATGGCAACTCTCATTTCGTATTCGATATTCCATCCGATAACAATGTCTCTGCCATGCTGGCACCGGCAAACCACCACCGTCGGATCAAACACCTATTTAACACCCCCAGAAGAATCACCGTAAATCCGAGCCGTCCGCCACTGCGCGAGTGTGATGTGATGAAGTCTTAAAGTGAAACATTTAACATTATCTCCATTTTCATAAATAAAAGGGAACATCAATTTATTATTATTTTATTACAATTTAATAATTTCTCTTTTTGTTAAAGCAAACAAAATTAAATTAAAAAAAGAAATAAAGAAAGAGAGAGAAGAGAAGAATAGTGTCTTCATAAGGCTGAGCTGAAAGATACAAAGGCACAGCAGAGATAGAGAGAAAGTGAAAGAACCTGTGTCAGTGGCCGCCGTTGATGGTGGAATTCCGGTGAGTCGCCGCCGTTGCTACTGAGTGTAATAATGGAGAGAAATAGAGAATCGAGAAGATCATCAAAGGCCAATGGATTTCAAAGACGCAGGCATCAAGCTATTGCTATCAGAGACTCTTCCGGTATCAACAACACACCATCCATTTGTCTTTCTTCTTTATTCTTTCTCTTTCCGTTCTGTGTGTATTTCACTGTTTCCTCTTTGTCTTTGTTGTTTGACAGAGGAAGGAGCGTCGAGGGAAACTCCGAGTAAGAGAGGAAGGAATCGAGATAGAGACAAGGATTCGTTAAACAGGAACAAGAGGACGAGAGGCTCTCACTCTCAAACTACCGAAGAAGACAGCGCCGGAAATGAACATGACGACGACGTTTCTCTTTTGCGTTCCACCAATACGACGTCGTTCACCTCCGATCAAAACCATCGCCGGAGCTTCGCGCCGGCCAAACCTCCGCCGTTTAAGGTGACTGACGAAATGATCGGCGTGACGGTGCCGAGGAAGGCTCGTTCAGGTGCTTTTAAATCCAATGCGGTTTTTTGACTTTTTCTATTAACTGTTTGTTTTTTCCTTTCTAATTTGTTCCATTATTTTCTCTGTTCTTCTGTGTTTGATTTGTTTCTGCAGCTTCTGTGAAAAGGTCGAGTTCTGGTGGTGGTGGTGGTGGTGGTGGTGGGGAGGAGCTGAATTTCCGGCCACCGCCCAATTCCTCGGGAAGAGACAGTGTTGAACCTGCCTCGCCTTCTTCTTCCAATGTTTCTGCTAGGAACAAGGTATTGGTATATGAATATATATAATCTGTTCGGTTTTTCTGAAAAAATAAAATTGAAGGACTGAGTTTTGATGTGTATGTTATGTTGCAGAAAGCGATTGGAGCTGTTACTAAGACATCCAAATCATGTTCATCGGACATGGACATTGAGATGGCTGAGCTTCTATGCGGTTTGATGACTTCCAAGAACCATGAACCGAATGATGTTGGTGGGTTTGAATTTTTGGAGATTTTTCTCTTTTATGTTTTATGTGCTTCTTTATTTATTTGTTTATTTATTGACATTTGTCATTGGCATTTTATCACAGAGGAGAAGAAGTATTCGACTTCAGATTTAGTCAGAATTCAAAGTGAGCAAACTGCAGATTTGAATTGTCATGATGGTAATACTGGTCGTGAAAATGGATCATCAGAGACTCCAAAAAAGGACAATGGGGAATCCGTATCCCCCACAAGGGAATCACCATCATGCTCCAAGTTGGATGTTGATAAACAGAATTCAGCTTCTGCAAGAGTGTGAGCACCAGAGATTAATAGTTTCTTTTTTCTTGAATAAACTTACTGGGATCCCTGGTTATTGAGTATTGATCCCATTTTCTTGTGGCTAAACTTATTAGGATGTCAGCTGTACCGGAGGCCAACAGCCAACAAGCAGGCAAGTTTGAGATTGATCTGATGGTGAGGATCCTTGATCCTTCTTGTTCGCATTCCGATTACATTTACATTGGTTTTTCCTGTCAAATATCTGAAGAGTGCCTTTCCAACAGGCTCCTCCTCCCATGATGCTGTCCCCAGAAGGGGATGGCTTATCAAGGGATGATTTCATGTCAAAAACTAAATCGTTGGCACTGGATGTTGAAATGGTGAGTAGGTTGACTGTGAATCTTAAAAAGTATTTTTGTCCACCCTTTCATCTGTTTCATACTCCAACTTGTTACAATTTCTGATCCAGAAAAGGGAAGATAGTATCAAGGTTGAAGAGAAGGTGGAAAGACCAGTTAAGAAAGAGAAGACTCTGGAAGAAATTAAAGAGGCGAAGATGTTTGATTTGACAGTAAAGAGGGATGTGCCAAATCATGATTTGGAGAAGCCAAACAATGATAATGATATAAAGACAAATGATAAATTAGAAGAGCAGGATAGAAGTAAGGAACAGCCTACTAAAACCTCAAACACCAGTGTGGAGAAAACTGGTAATTTGATATTGTTTTTTAAGATATGCATACAGTAGTACCATATGTCAACTCTGATTCTGGCCCATTTGTTGATTAGAAGTCTCTTAATACTTCTTCTTTCCTTCAGCTCAATCTAGTTCGGCGCCTTTATCAACAATTGTATCAGGATGGCCAAACAGTCTCTCTTCTATTGGGTATTAGATCATTACATCCCTAGCAATATGCTTTTTTCTTCATTTTGATACTTCTAAATATGTGACTTTGCTAAGGTCAAAAACTATGATTGGCAGATACACGCTGACGCCGCCCTTGCAGACAGTTGTGAAGACGGATAAAACCACAGGAGCATTGACAACACTACAGGTATTATAATTTCTCACAAATTGTTCATCTAATTGTACTCATTCGAGTCCTTTCTTTATTTTCACGGGTGCCAATATGCCTATTTATATGGAATGTATCTTGAATAATTCCTGCATAATTCAAACATGCAGCATGTGAATTTTGCTCTCTCTCAACCCCAACCAAAGAGATGTGCAACTCATCATTACATTGCTCGTAATATCTTCTTACACAAGCAGTTTACAAAGATGAAACCCCATTTGCCAGCAGCTGTTGGATCTGATTCTCTGTGTGGCACAAAGCCAAACAATGTCAACTGTGTGCCCTCAACAGAAATTTTGGTCGTTGGGAATCAATCTTCAAAACAATTGCCAGGTGTAAACCAAACTGGCACACAAGAGAAAGGATGGGCTGCTGCCACAAGCGATCCTAGTCTCACTGCAATTATAAGTTCTAATAATGCCATTCCAATGAATTCAACACAGAGGATGCAGCTTGTGCTCCAGCAAGGTCCACATCCTGGGTCAAGCGGTAATCAAGTGGTATGGTCTTGTCATCTAATTACTTCTATACAGTTCAATAATAGAGTGTTGTCTGTTTTACTGATTGCATTGATGGCCTTTATTTTGGAAAGTCATGTGCTTTTAATTTTGAATGTAGCATGAACCGTCCCATCAAGCATCAGCAGCTATTAGTCAGGCTCAGGCAGGAGGTGTGAATTCTACCGGCAGTGCTTCCTCATATAGCAAGTCCCATAGTTCAGCTGCCGGATCTCTTGGCAACTCCTCAACTTTGCCAGCAGTTGCTACTGCAATGAGCTTTAGGTACCCAAAATTTTCAGCCAGTGACACTCCATATGTGACAATAGTTCAGAATAATGGGTATTCATTCCCCTTTTCAACTTCTCTTGGAGCAACTGCAGCGATCAGAGGTACAAGCCCTGCACAAGCAGCCCATATAGTCAATGTGCCTTTCTACTCTTCTCCAATCTTCCATCCTCTCCAGCATCCACAACAGGACCCTCTCACACAAGCACTGATACAATCAAGTTATCTTACTGCAAGCATATCAAGTAGTTCATCATCTCATAAGCAGTTGCAGGGTGCACCAGTTAATGGCAATAATATTTCGACCTCTACAACTATGCAACCACAACAGTTACAAAAGCAACAGACCTCACTGTCTCATCCTCGCCAGCATGGGGCTGAGATGAGTGGAGAGAACGCCCCATCTGTTGCTAATCAAACATGTTACCCCCAAAAGAATGTGCATGGGCATAACTACACAGTTCCAGTTCAGCCAGTGAACTTCTCTTTCAGGCCATCTGCAACATCAGATATTGTCAGTGGCAATGGTCAAAATTTTGGTGACAAGCAGCAACAACAACAGGCTTTAAAGGGGGGAGTTGAGGTTATACCATCTCAAGCATTTGCTATATCATTTGCTGCATTTAATGGGACCAGTGTTCCTTCAAACCTTAACTTCTCATCCATGGCGCAGAACCCAGTTATATTTCAAAGCCTACCTGATATTGCATGGCAAGGATATCAAGCTGCAAGTACATCTCATACTACTCAGAAAATGACTTATTCAATTACTGAAGGGAATAGTGGATGTAATTCTTCCCACCAAGATGATGAAAAGAAAACCACTCATGGCAAGTCATCAACCAACTGGCCAACAACCCTTGTTTTTGATAATTCATCAAAGAATCTTAACTTTGTGCTATCTCCTACGAATGGAAACTGGCCTGGTCTTTCCATTGCTTCAACTGCAATTACAAGTGTGCCTCTTTCTAGTAATGCTTCAAGTTCTCAACAGCCATCGCATCTGCTTCAGCATCAGAAGCAGCATGGTATGCAACAGCAGCAACCTGCTGTGGCTACTCGATATAAAGCATCATCCACGGATACTACTGCCACAAAATTTGCTAACAATGCTCCTGTTTTCTCACAAACTGTTACTCAATGCAAAAGTTCTAACCAAGGTTCTCACTCTAAGAGCTCGGGAAGAACCACAGATTCTCGTGTCCATCAAACATCTGTGATTACATCTAGTACCCCAACCCTCAAAAGTTTTTCTCAGGAGCAAGGAAGAGTTTCACAGGGTCATATTCAAATTTCTTTTACTGGAAATTGCATAACCTCCCTGCCACCCCAAGGGCAACAGCTACTCAATAACAACCAGCCTTTGTGTACAGCAGTTGCAGGAACTCCACTTAATGGGGGCAACTTGAAGCCAAATTCAGAGGGAAGGAAAGTTCGTCAATGAACACAAATGCAACCGATAGAGAACTCTTGCTCTGGGAGTGGTCAAAAACCTTCCCCAGTGTGTGGGAGAAATGTCCCATCAATATTAAGCTCATGCTGCAGCCACCTATCAGCATATAATCGGAAGGCCCTTGCCGCTACTGCTTCATGTAGGTTTCAGGGTAAGATTGAAGAGAGAAGTTTTGGTAGCTAATATCCCTCTTGTGGAAGGTACAAAACTACAAATGATTTTGTCTTCGCAGCCGGGCGCTGGAATTTTGCTTGCAGTTCATTTCAGAGGTGGTAGTAGTGTGAAAGGAGTAAGGCAATGTTGATGTGGGATACGCTCATCTGAAATTCAATCGTGATAGTCGACGAAAGAGTGGCACATAATGAAAGAAAGTTAGGTTCCATTAAGCGTACAATTTTGAAATAGATGCAGGGACTGCTATCTCGTCATATTTCTCGGTTGGTTGGCTTCTCGAAGGCTTTTACGTTCTCGTGGGGTCTAGTCGATACATCAAAGCAATTCTATTATGTATATATATTATTCATATTATAATGTTTATTGTTGCTCCCATAGCAAGAAATGTACTTAAATTCATTCATTCATGAAAAAACCTGCAATTATTTCTTTCAATTTGTTGTTATATAGAGGGTGGAATGGTGGATTGGTGGAGGCGAGACATTGAGAGATTGAAAGCGACAAATGAGAAGCAGAGTCAATTAAAAACTGTTGAGTTAAGGCCTTTTCACTTGTAATAAAAGCCTAACTTTATCCGCAAATTTAAATTTTTTTTTGAAAATATCTGGCATCATGTGATTCAGTAATAGGGGAAGGCTATGGTGCACCACCCAAGTGGCAAAATATGAACCATACAGATTGTCACTTGAGATTTTGACTTTTCAAACCTTCATATAGGGTCATAGCTATAATGAAGCATCAAAATAGGTGGTACATGAGGACCATTTTTAACCTAAATGACCTATTCCCCTTCCCAACTTATCTGCCTCCTCAACCACAACCACCACTGGTCGGAGATCCGCCGTTGCGCCGCAACCTCCACAACCCAAATCTTATGGCTGCCCGAAAGCTGACCTCGCCTCGCCTCCTTCTAGCGAGTCACACGGCCGCTCGACTCCGTTGATGCTTGTTGTAGTGAATTCCTCGGCGTCAATGACCACCAACCACATTCAACCATATCTTCTTCTCCGTTCGACCACCAGCAACGTTCGACTCCCTTAAACGCTCCGGTGTCCCTTTCTTCTCTGAGTGTTAGAAGCTCGACCAGATCTGTAAGTGGACCCAGAAGCTCGAACACATCCGGCCTCGCTCCACCCATCAGCCTCTCTTCCGCACGATGAAGATTCGGATCTACCACCGCCGCCCCACAACTCTTCAAGCTTCAAGCCTTCAACAGAACCGACTGAGACAGAGAGAGATGACGTGGAGGGTCGGGGCTGATTGTTCTGCAGTTGATTGGTAAACCTGAAAGAGGGTCGAGGCTGAGAACGGTGGTCGGATAGTCGAGGCTGTGGTCGGAGGTCGCGAGTCTGAGAACGGTGGCCGGAGAGGGTCTGAGAATGGTGGTCGGAGGCTGGGAACAGTGGTTGGTGGCAGAGGGGCTAAGATAGGCAAAAGTTAGATTTTTTTTTTTTACCATCAAATCTAAACCATCCATTAATTTAATAATAAATCCAATGATTAAAAGTGGTGGTTCATCCACATAACATCTAATTAACTGCTTTATTCTAGCCTTGACCCTTTATGAAGGTTTGAAAAGTCAAAATCCCAAGTGGCAATCTGGATGGTTCAGATTTTGCCACTTGGGTGGTGCACTACTGCACCTCTTTGATGGGTAGTGCACCTTAGACAACATCTCGATAATAACATAAAATACTTCAACTTAGATCTTTAGCTAGAAAGTGCAAAAAAGAAAAATAATAGCACTAAATGTTGCTTATACAAATCAAATTCGAAGTGACAGTCACAAGCCACCTTGATCTTAAGGGATCACATAATCGGAATTCCAATGAATATGATCGCCTTGTAACATTTGGACAACAAAAACAGTAGCCATACAAGGAAAAAGCATACAATACAAAACGAGAGTAGTAGATGGGTGGACCCAGAGAACCATCTATCTCCTCTATTTATCATGGCCCTGCGACAAATGAAAAGAAAAAGATTATAACACCCATATCAGGTTTGATATAGATCACAAACTATCAATTACAATTCCAGTATCTAAGTCCTAAGGTTACTGATATAACATTTTGTATAATTACTGCGTTGAATCTGTGATACTAGAGCAACAAAGTAACTAAGAAACCTAAAATGCAAAAGAGCGTTAATTAAATGCTCGTCTTGAATAAGGAGATTAGAATTAGATACAGCGTTGTTTAGCAACTGGACCATTATATAATGATGAAGCACGTTAAGGTGATCTGAGAATATCATGTTGGTCCAATGGTTTCCTCATAAATGTAGGCCATAATAAATATAGACAAGGCCGCGGGAGAAAGTTGGTGGATAAGTCTTCTGCATGACGCGGACTTTCTCGAAATCCTGCATCTAGCATATTAGAAAATTGCCTTTTTATTCAGAAGTTCTCTCTTATTTTGATTATTATGTTATTTTGGATATAAAATAAGTTAATTTACACAAACACATATTCCCAGTGACGACGGATCTAGGACCCGATCCCGACTCACTGGGGACGATTTATTTTAAAAATTAATTAATAATAATTATTAAGATTAAATATTTTTTTTTACAATATGATTAAATATGTTCTTATCCCTATAAAATTAGTAAAAATTAATTTTAGTTCCTAAAATAAAAATATTCATTTTTACTCTCTGAAAAAATACAAAAATTATGTGTTTTCATTTCATGATGAGAAATTAAAAATACACTACTTTTATTAAATATAGGATTAAAAATAAATCAAATTTGTATAGGGACCAAAATAAACCAAATTTTACCAATTTTATAGGGATAAAAAACATATTTAACTCTAATTATTATCATATATATATATATGAATACAAAGACAAAGAGGGCTGGGTAAAGGTGAGAATTTGAGAGAGAAGATAGGGTTGAGTGAATATGTTTGTTAGAAAAAATAGAGCAAAAAGCACAACGGGTTCAGACATATAAAAATAGTGTACGCAAGATACAAACATATAAGATATTTACTTGTACCCAATACACCCTCACTTGTATATGGATCCGCCTATGCATATTCCTGTAAGAAGTAACTTTGGGCTCGAGAATTGCTCAGATTACCTATTCATTATTGCCTTGTAACACGAATGAAGCAGGGCAAGACATAGTTCTGTGCTTGGTTCCTTGATGCGTGATAAAAACTGTTGGTTCTCTCTCAACTAAGATCGTGGCAGTAAACAGAGCTTAATCACGGAAGGGAAGATAAGTATCACAAAAAGATCAATTCTAATAATTTTCGATTTTTGGATAAACAGAAATCACATTCGTTAATATGAGAAGGGAGGATACTTAAAAGGTAAGGTGGGTATGAGTGCATAGAACAATAGAAGCCAATGAAACAGGTATGCCGTGTCAAAATATAGGAGCAGAGACCAATGATCGGCAACAACTCCCTCCCTGGGGACATAGCTTATAAATTTTATCCTAATGTGCTCTATAAGTTATAAGTTAGTAATAACAAAAACCATAACGATACAGAGGTGGGTTTGACTAAGAAGAATGAAACAAACTCTGAAATAGAGGAAGAAGTTGCAGGAATCGAGTGTGGTTGCTGGGAACTTGCCAAACCAAGTGCAGAGAGTGCAAAACAGGTGTAACCTATTATGAACTTGTTGAAATGGGGATGTGTGCTGCTAGGATAAAACCAAAACAAGGATGCTGCAAAAATCCCTTTTGTGCTATGGGTTTGTGTGACGAAGAAAAAAGTGGGATTAGCTTGACTGCAGGTTTGCTTGTCCACTGTAGACTGTAGTAGAAGTTCCATTAAGCTCTTTAGATTAGCTTCATACTTTCATATTCTGGTTTATGAAAATACACCAGCCATCTAAGTACTTGGTCCAAAATGTAATGGGATTTCAAATACGTATCTTGTATTCCTTTTATCTCAATGGGATTTCAAATTCGTATCTTGTATTCCTTTTATCTCACCCACAAACAGCAAACTGTCAAACCATTAAAATAACTATCGCAGTTCATGCAAAAAGATATATCAGGAAGAACGGCCAGGTTAAGCACTTTGCAATTTGCACATTCCATTATGTGCAGTAAATATTCCTTTCCACCTTCCTTTTGGGAGGCTGCAACGGCCTAGCATAAGATTAGGACCACAAAATATGAATATGAAATTAAGTAATGGTGGCTTGCAAGTCAAGACACATTTTTCTCCACCTGCAAAAGGGTAAACGAGCCACGAGATACCACTCGAGCAAAACCCAAGTGATACAGATGGGGTGGAGAGATTCAAAACTAAAAAAGAGAAAAAAGATAGGGTAGAGAGACAAAGTAAAGGACTACAGGTCATTGATCAAATTCTCCTCCTAACCAAGACAAAGTATATAAGTGAAGTGAGACCATTCGCAGATAAAGTAAAACTCAGAGCAATTTATTCTATGCATGGACCTGATTCACACATTCCCTAAAGGATCCTAAAATTAAGGCCGATGATGATTAAAAAACTTCAAAACCACAAAACCACAAAAATTTTCTGTTAGTTTTTATCCAGTTTACTGAAGAGAAAGCAAAAAAAGCTACTTGCACTCCTGCACACCTATTTTCTTGCCTTTTCATTGTAACATTGATTTAATTTAATATAACCAGTGTTATCGATGGCGGCCTATGGCGGCCGGCCAAAAATCCGCCATACATCATAGCAGATGGCGATGCGGCCAGATGGCGGATGTCATGGCGGACAAAAAAAAATTATATATATATATATATACATAACAAAAATTACAGAAATAAATATAAAATCCAAAACACTATCAACATAAGTATAGAACCATAAACTGAATTGATAGAAAATGTCATATAAGTCTCATAATTCAAATAGAAAATGTCATAAACCATCAAGTTTAAGACTTCATAATTCAAAATAACAACAAAATGATAAAAACAACATGACAGACACAAAGTAAATGGCTATTCCTCTTTCTCAACCCCAACATAATCAATTTCTTGGTTATCTAATGGGGCATATCCCTCTTCCTCTTCTCCATCAGATTTCTCAAAAACAAGTAACTCTTGTTCATCTTCAGATGCCTCAGAATCATCCTCAGATTCCAATTCTTCAATTGGATCAACTGCTATCTCTTTCTCCTTGCCCTTACTCCCCTTAGAGGTTGAACTTGCACCTGGACCTTTGTTAGAAGCTTTGGCAGCAGCTGCAACACTTGATGCTCCTTTTCTTTTCCTTGTTTTCTGCCTAGTAAATGTTGTAGGCTCTCCAACCCCCGAAGCCTCATAAACAGTTCCCCAATTTAGTGTGTCATCGTCATCAAAAACCAACTCATTCCCAGCATCATCATTATTATCATCCATCTCTCCAACTAACCACTCATTACACTCATCAATGTCATTGAGTGTAATTGGGTCAATTTCATCTTTAATACTATGTCTATGATGGAGTTGTTGGTTATATTTGACATAAACCAAATCATGCAACTTCCTATGGTCAAGCCTATATCTCTTTTTTGAGTGAATCTGAAACATAAATATAATTGAAGTGTTAATACTTAATTAGGCTTGACCACACTTATAAAATAAACTCAAGATACTTACTTGCTCGAATACACTCCAATTGCACTCACATCCAGATGCGCTACATGTCAAGCTCAAAATCTTGATAGCCAATTGCTGCAAATTTGGAGCCGAGAAGCCATACATTCGCCACCATTGAGCTACAAAATCAGAGTGTATGACTTAGAATTTAAACATTAAACTTAAAAGAATTGAAATAGTGAAATTATTAGAAGATGGGGTCTTAGTTTCTCACCAGGAGCAACGACTTTTCTCTGTGTTATTGCAAATTCAGAACCAAAGAGACCGCTGGCAGTCTTATAAATAGGCAACTCGGCTAGTATCTTAGCTTGCACATCCTTACTTTGCACCAACCTAGAGATGCAAGCATACAACCCATTGTGAACCTCCAAATCAAACTCCAAGTCGGGATTGGAATAGAAGAACTCCGGGTTTAAATAGTGACCAGCTGCGTGCAATGGACGATGAAGCTGACAATTCCATCTATTGTCAATGATTTCAAAAACATCTTTGTATTTGCTTTCATTGTTGTTGAAAGACTTCATAATTGCTTCTTTGGCCTTGTCCATTGCTTCATAAATATATCCTAAGGCTGGTTTTCTTTCACCATCAACAAGTCGAAGCACTTGTACAAGAGGAGCCATGACTTTAAGAATATAAACCACATTTTTCCAAAATGAAGGCATAAGAACAACCTTCGATGCTTGCCTCCCCTTAGCTTCCTTGGATAGCTTGTTTTTGCTCCACTCATCGGAAGTAAACATTTTTCTAAGATTGGCTTTTTCTCCATAAAGTCTCTCCAATGATAAAAATGAGGTAGCAAATCGAGTAACCCCATGCCTTACCAATTCCCTCTTGTTTGTGAATTGTCTCAACAAACTCAAGGTACTTGAATGATCAGTAGATAAAACCAACAAGACCAATTCCCCTTTGAATTGTCTTCTTTATCAAAGGAATCTTTCCAATGTCTTCAAGCATTAAGTCCAGGCAATGGGCTGCACAAGGAGTCCAAGAAAAGATTTGGTCTCTTTTCTTCTAAACATCTTTCCAACTAGAACATAGTTGCTTCCATTATCTGTAATGATCTGGAACAACTTTCTCCTCTCCAATCTCCTCTACAATAGAATCAAGCAACTCAAACAGGTTTCTCACCTGTCTTCACAAATGCTTGAGCCATCAATTGACTTCACAAACATCGTCCCAGCTGGAGAGTTCACCAAGAAATTAATAATGCATCTTTGCTTTCTATCAGTCCATGCATCCGACATAATAGAGCAACCATGTTTTCTCCACTGCTCCTTGTGATTTTTCAACAAATCTTCAGTGTATTCCATCTCCATGTGTAAGAGTGGAACTCTAATAGCATGATAAGTAGGAGCTGGTAGATGTTTACCAAAGGCACCAACTGCTTCAAGCATTTCTTGAAAGCTTTCCAACTTAATACAGTTAAATGATAAACCAGTCTGATACCAAAAACAAGCAATTTTTTGATGGACCAGAAGAACTGCTTTCTTTTCACATGCCTCTCTAATGTTAGCTTGCCTCATTTCCTCCTTCTTCCTTTTACCAATTGCAGCTGGTTTCCTGACATAGAGATCAATAGGCCCCTTTTTAGCAACTTTTTTCTTCCCTGTAGAAGCAGAACTTGCAGCAGGAGCACTAGTAGGTGTCATTTCCATCTCATCTTCACTACTCTCCACAGAGTAGACTCTCAATTTCAGCTCCAACACTTGGAACATAAACATAGTTGCTGCCTAGATTCTTCCTCTCTTTGAAAAGTGTCCAAAGCTCTTCTCTAACTTCTTTTGGACACTTGGTACAAGCAGCTACATTCCCCTTCTTGCCCATTAAGTGCTGTTTGGCTCTAGTGATCCCTCCCTTCATGACTTTTGAACAGAAAGTACACACAACCGAGTTTGTGTCTCCTTCTTGCAATGGAAAGCAGTATTTCCATCCAACATCAGCTCTGGAGGAGGCCCGTGAAGCATCAGAAGAAGCTGGTTCGCCTGCCATTTTCGAAAATGACTGAAAAAAGGAGAAAGGAAGAGATGCTTGCTGGTCGCCGATCCAAGGGTGGTCGCCGGACGGGCCTCGGCCGATAGTGGGTGTCGCCGGAGAGTGGGTGGCCGGTGGTGGGAGAAGAGCGAAATGGGAGGAAGGGAAGGGTTCTGCGATTTTGCGATTTCTGTTTGGAAGGAAAGGGTACGGGCAATTGCGATTTTAGGGTTTTTGCCATTTGGGCCGGGTCAGGTCACAAAACCCGGCTAAATGGGTCGGGTTTTCCACACAAAAAAAAAACCAACAACCCCGCCATTTCCGCCATGACCGCCATGCGCCATGTAGGGATGGCAATCCGGACCCTACCCGTCGGGTTCCCGCAAAAAATACCCGCCGTGGGTAGGGTAAAAACCCGTTTCATGGATATGGGTACGGGCACGGGTAATTACCCGCAAATCTGAGAGGGTATGGGGGCGGGTACGGGGATCTTGGTACCCGCCCCGCCCCATACCCGCATATATATATATATATATATATATATATATATATATATATAAATTAGAAACTGATCTGCCCTACTTCCATTGTTCTCATCTCCTGCGCCATCCCTTCCTTCCTTTTCCATTCTGGATCTGCAACCACCGTCCCTTCCTTCATCTCCAACCACCACCCCTTCCTCGGTTCCTCCCGCCGTCATCTTCCTCTGTTCGGCCCCTCCCTTCCTTCATCGACCCTTCCTTCTCCAACCATCGTCCCTTCCTTCATCGACCCTTCCTTCTCCAACCATCGTCCCTTCCTTCATCTCCAACCATCGTCCCTTCCTTCTTCATCGTCATCTTCCTCTGTTCGGCCCCTTCCTCCTTCATTCTGTTCGTCGTTCCATTGTTTCTTCCATCAACAGCGTTCGGGCTCCAGCGGAGGCGCACCACGAACTCCGGCCACCATCCCCTTTTATCCCCAGCGGCAACGGTGTTCTACCTCCACCCATCTCCAGGTGCGTGACTTTGCTCTCTGATTTCACTTTGTTCCCCTTTTTCGTTTTGCTCCGTGTTCACTGTTCACTGTATTTTATTTTATTTTTTGCTTTGCTCTGTGTTCATCTTGTTTTGTTTTCCTTTTTCATTGTACCTTGCGCTTCATTTTTAAAATGTTGAACCTCTGGCATATTGTTTTCATTGGTATGTCTTCACTAATCTTTACCTTGGTGTGTTCATATTGTTTTGCTTTGTGTCACTGCATTTTTTGTTTTGTTTATCTTTGCTGTTATATGAGTTTTAATTGGTTCTGCTTGCCTTTTTATTAGATGGAAAATGCAGTTGGATTGATTCAATCAAAGAAATCTGAGAGTAGCTCATCTCCCGCACCACCTCAGAGTGTTCCCAGTGGTAATGTGGGAAGTTACAAAAAAGACCAATCCCAAACTCCAACAGATCATATTCCTATTTCTCATTGATGATACTAATGCTATTGAGTTGACCGATGATGGCAAAAAAGAAAGATATCTCGTTGTTTGGAACCACTTCACGAAAAAAATAGTTAATGGTGAAGAAAAAGCTATATGCAATTATTGCAACAAGCATATGTGTGGTAGAAGATCTGATGGAACACATCATTTGCATAAACATTATGAGACTTGTAAAAGAAGGCCATATAGGGATATAAGACAATCGATCTTGTTGAGAGAATGAAGAAGGTAGATGGGTCATCTACTTATTTGAGTAACTATTACTTTGATCCAGAGAAATCAAGAAGAGACCTTACTTGTATGATAATAGTTCACGAGTATCCACTTTCAATGGTGGACCATCCGGGGTTGAGCATATTCTCAAGGTCTTCAACCTTTGTTCAAGGTTCCTAGTCGAAACACAATAAAAAATGATATTATCAAAATCTATGAAAATGAAAAGGTGAAGACTATGGGACTCTTGGACAAGATCGGGAGTAAGATTGCTCTAACAATGACATGTGGACAGCTAGTAACCAAAAGAAAGGGTATATGGCCATTACATCTCACTACATTAATGATGATTGGGATATGCAAAGTCGCATATTAAGGTATGATATTTGTTAACTTTATCATATACATATAGTACTTTGCATTGTATTAATATGTAATAAATTATTTTGAATACTAGGTTTGTGTATGTAGAGTGTCCACATACAATTGAAGCTCTTTCAAAGGTGTTGGTCGAATGCATGATGGATTGGAATATTGATAGAAAGTTGTCAACCATCACTGTGGATAACTCGTAGCACAAATGACTCTCTTGTTGGTATGTTGTTAAACGAACTTGATTGTTCTACTCTTATGCTTGATGGCCAATTATTTCACATGAGATGTTGTGCACATATTCTGAATTTAATTGCTCAAGATGGGTTGAGTGTCCTTGGAGATGGCATAGAGAAGGTTAGGAATAGTGTTGCCTTTTGGACAGACCACACCTAAGAGAGAACAAAGTTTTAGGGAAGCAAAGACGTCAAATGAAAGTTTCAATCACAAAGAAACTCATTCTTGATTGCAAAACTAGATGGAATTCTACTTACCAAATGCTTGTTGTTGCATTGTCTTATAAAGATGTTTTTACTCGTCTGAAAACAAGAGAGCATTTGTATACATGTTTGCCTACTGACAAGTGAGTGGGAAATTGCAAAAGAAATTTGTTGTAGGTTGGAAGTCTTTAATCGTGTAACTCGAGATGTTTTCGTGTACACAATATCCCACAACAAACATATTCTTCCCTTTGGTTTGTGAAATAAAGCTCTCTTTGAAGCAATGGGAGACTTGCTCAATTGAGGCTATTAGAAATATGGCTTCAAAAATGAATGTCAAGTTTGAGAAATATTGGTCTGTTATTCATGGAATTATGGGAATTGCCATTGTTTTGGATCCAAGATATAAATTGAAGTTGTTGGAGTTCTTCTTTCCATTGCTTTATGGAAATGCATCTTCAATTGAAATTAACAAAATCAAGAAATTATGCTTCTCGTTGTTTGAAGATTATCAAGCTAAGCCTAATGGGATGGTTGAAAGTTCAACTGAAAAGTTAAATGACGGATTCAAATTTGGATAATCTTGCTTGTAACAATTTTCTTAGTGGTTATGACTCATTTGTCAATGAAACCATTGACATACAATCAAAGTCTGAGTTGGATCAATACTTGGAAGAGAAGGTATTGCCTAGGAGTGCTACATTTGATATACTTGGATGGTGGAAAACAAATGGGATCAATTTTCCAACATTGCAAAAGATTGCTAAGGATATTTTGGCCATCCCAATTTCTTCTGTTGCTTCTGAATATGCTTTTAGCACAGGAGGTAGATTGTTGACTCCTCATCGTTCTAGGCTTCATGAGAATACTTTGGAGGCGCTTATGTGTGCACAAAGCTGGATAAAGCATGACAAGGAAGGTAATAAATGTTGCATTAATATATTTGTTTAATGAAATTTGTGTTTAGTCTAACTATTAATTTTGTTTTTTGTTCTAGTTTCTATTGGTATAACTGGTCCAAAGCAATATTTACACATGAAAGACAAACGTTTGCAGTCTTTTCAAGACTCTGATTCAGAAGATGAGGTAAGATAATCTAACAATTTGTTAGTAATTATCGCTTTACAAGTTTATAATGTATAACTATAACTAATAACTAATATAATGTATGTTTTTTATTTAATAGGTTTTGGAGAACATCGGCAACATCGGCTCAGGAATTACAACTTGATAAATTTATTGTTTTGGAGGCTTGTTGTTATTTACTTGTTTTGGATATTTTACATCTTTTTATTTGGTATAATACGTTAGTTTGTAATGTTTGATGAATACATTCGAAACATTGTTGGATGGTTTTTAAATTAAGTTATGATCATTTTGTTATTTTTTTTTCTTTGTTAAAGTGCGGATAATGGGTGCGGGTGTGGGTATTTAGGTACCCAGAGGGTACGGGTAAGGGTACTGAGGTTGCTACCCATGAGGGTCCGGGTATGGGTATGGGTATGGGTATGGGTAATTTTTTTAAACGCGGGTATGGGGACGGGTACTATAGTACCCTACCAAAACCCTACCCATTGCCATCCCTAGCGCCATGCGGCCGCCACGTGGAACCCGCCACGCCACCGCCTCCGAATGGCGGTTCCTTCAAATTCCGCCACCGCTTTCCGCCATGGCCGCTTTTTGACAACACTGAATATAACAAATTACGAATGTAAGAGATATTTACAACATACTAGATACGGCTATATGAGGCAAGGTGCAGCTGAGGTGTGAAAAAGGTAGAGTATAAATGCAAGCTTTGTTCTCTCTCTTACAAGTTACAACACACTGTGCTTGTTGATGTCTCTGAAGTTCACAACATATCAACAAGGTTACTTCAATTCAAAAGCAAAAAATATTCATGCGTGAGTCAGGATTCTAGCAGTACAGGAAATTTTTCCAAAAGAGCACATATCACTTCTTCAAATTTCTAATATACTACAGGTTATAAAGTCAAATAATCAAGCACATGTACCTTAGTTACGACACCATACCTAGCCTACATATTTTCTTTTAACACACAAAGTAAGCTCCAGCGACATGGTTGCTTAAAAAGCAGATTTAATCATACTCTAATTCATCAGGAGTGATTGGCCGTTTAAGAGGGATGATAGACTTCTTTTCAACATCACGAGACAATGCCTTCCTCATATCTGAAAACAAGACACAAAATGATAAAAGATAAATAGCAGCAGGAGCTTTGTTAAAAGAGAAGACAACAAGAACAGGAACTTGGAAACACACCTAACCCATCTTCTTCCCCTGAATAGTAGCGTAGCACTCGTCGATATATCACATAACCAAGCTGAAATGTGAATTAGGAAAGAGATTAAGAGAAGAGAAAAAGCACCTAGTTAGCAATCCAAACTTTAGACTCAGGACTCTAATATACAACAATGGAAACTAAAGTCGTAATCCCACATAGGTATCTCCCAAGATCCAAAGTTGTTGCTAAGTTCCAAAAGTAATGATGATATCGGCAATAAGAATAACAAACTTCAATCCCCCACTTACAATTACATCATAAACTAATATAAAAATCATATATGCCATCCCCTTGGATGCCAAACTGATGTAGAAGAAAGCAATGGAAAATGATTCAATAGCACAAGCTCACATCTGAAAACTCTTTGTTGTCAATAATTATGAAGAAGGTCTTCCAAGTTATAAGATGTCAAAAGGATAAATAATGCAGTGGAAAATGAAGAAGAATCAATAGAATTGATACATGTATTTTTAACATCTAAAGAGGATGAACAGAATGATTACCTTTTCATACATCTTGATGGCAGGCGCATTGGATGCCCTCACAAAGAGATCAACAAAGTAAGCATTGTAGCTGCACAAAAAAGGACATTCAAATCCAAACTATTGGACAAAACAAAAGGAACAATGTTTGAGAAAGAAAAACATGTTTTACATGTTGTCACTAATGTTTTCCAATAAATTCATGAGTTTCTTAGCTAATTGCTGGCGGCGATACTCAGGAGCAACGGTTACAGCAGTTACATGACCATGCCAAGATTCTCCTTGCCCTTCTACTTTCCCCATAACTACACACACTCACCAAGAATAAGTAGCATTATTACAAAACACGAAACGACGGCGTTGAGGATATATATATATATATATATAGCTTACTGTAACCCATGATTCGATTTCCAGGAGCTTCCGCCACGTGGAAATAATCGGGCCATCTAGCCAGATAGGTCATGTAGAATGACATGTTAAACTACAACAACAATGAATTCAGCATCATCATCAAACATCAACATTGTTTATTGCAACAAAAAGAGATAGACAGATAGATAGATAAACCAAGACTAGAATAGTTACCGTTTCGGTGAGATGATCAAGATTCACAGAAGCAAAACGAAGGAGATCGTTGCAGCAAAACCTTCGTATCGTCGTCATATTCAAAAACCCGATTGGGACACACAAATTCAACACACTTTCCTACCTCTATCCCTGTTCCTGCTCACGCAGAACTATAACACGTTTCGTTTTTGAGAAGCTGATTCAACGTGTACACTGGGCCGAAAAGCCCACTTCATGCACAGGCTTTTGGAACAATTGGAAATAAGTAAAACGAAACAGAAAAAGGGTCAGGGGATACTATTTAGTATTTACACCCCCGTTTTTACTCATACACCTCCCTTCCCCGTTTTTTAAATCTTTTTTTTTTCCTTCCAAAATACCCTCTTCCTTCTTCACACCATATCATCAGACCAGTTTCGGTGGTGCTTCAGGAGGATAGTGGTGGCGCGATTAAGCACCGGCTTGACGACGGTGGTCCTGGTGGTGGCCGTGACAGCTTCATTCGCGGTGGCGTGACGGTGGACAGCGGCACACGTGAACGAGACCGATCTGGAAGCGGTGAAGAGGGTATGGACGTGTGAATTCCACTGGTAGTCGAATGGGTGTTGTTGATGGTGTTTGATCTGTTTCTCTCTTTTTTCTTTGTTTGTCGTTGATGATTATGGGTGATAGGGTGATAAACTATTGTGGTATGATGGATTCTGGAATTTTAATGGTGAGGATAAAGAAAGGGTGTGTTTATGGGTGATGGAGGATTGTGGCTGCTGAGAAATATTGAAGGGATCAGGTGTTTCTGGAAATAACAAGGGGTGAAGAGGGAAGGGGGGTATTTTGGGGGGGAAAAAAATAAACAAAAGGGGCTATGTGGGGGTGTATCAGTAAAAATAAGGGTAGAAATAGCAATTGCCAAAAGGAAATAATGTACTCTCACATCGCAACGCATCATATCTTTTTTTTTTTTTTTAATAACACGCAACGCATCATATCTGTTGGAAGTGAACTTCGATCTATTTATAGGTTTATAGGAGCCTTCTATGGTGATGGAAATTTCCTCATCTCATGTGGTAAATTTGAGGTAAAGTTATAAATTTAATTTTTATATGATTGGACTTTATTAATTTTGTATTTTGCATAGAAGTTCCTTTCCTTTTTTTTTTTGCCGGTGAAGTCTCTTTTCTTTGTGTTGAATTCCTCCGAGGCTCCGACCTACCTCTTCCTCACTGAACGACATGCTCTCACAATGCCTCTCAATCTCAACCAACATCTTATCTTCTTCCACAACCACAACCAAGTTGATGTTTGAACATGAAAACTTTGTTTGGTGCCTATCAAGACATCTTGTATATACTATAGTTTCGAGGTGGACGATGGTGGAGCATTTCCCATCGTGTTGCACATTGAAAGACAAGAAAACTGGCATAAGTTGAAGACAGAGTCACAAATCAGGCATGACATGACGAAATTTGTAAATAAAGGAAGCATAAGAATTTAAGCAAGAATCGCAGTGTAACAAAATGCTGAATTAATTTGTGTAAAATGGATCTTTGACCCGGTTGGAGGATGGGGATGATAGGCAAACAGTATTGTATATTATACTTTAAATATAAATAAGTTTTACACTTTTGCAGATATTGTAGAGTTGTACAATGGCTGACATCTTCCCAATTATTTAAGACTTGTGCAAGTTCAATCCCCACCCCTTGCATTTCAGTATTTGTTTTTACGGTTTTCAATCTGTTTTCTTTTATTTAAACTAGAAAAAGCAACATAAAATGGGAATTGACAAAAGTATGGAATCGAACTAGTGACAGGATGACTACTTCGAAATCAGAAAACCAACGCGCCATGAGAGAAGGTGATAACAATACTTGACACTTATTTTTATATAAAGGTTACAAACAAAGGAACGTATGGCATTCATCCCCTACCTCCAATCAGGACTGCAAAATCCGTTTTGCATAAATCGGGTATTTATGGCACCTGATTTCGAGCGCAGACATTTTAATACCATTTTCAATTTATTTTCCAACTCAAATTAGATTAAAGTTTTCACCTTTTATGACTTAAGATGATTTTTTGGTGTTTTTCAATAAATGGAAGATTTTGAATGGAAAACCAAAATAACTACTAGATGCAAACAATGGCCTTCACCTCTATCAGTTCATGCCCACTTCATCACTCCCAGCAAAGTTCTTCCACCAAAATCAACGGATTTAGTGTATCGTCACTGTGAGAACTCAAAATTGACCAAAGAGCATATTACTATGACGGTGTGATGGAAGACGTGATGAAACCACCTTCTCAAATGGGGCGAAGCCGACATGATGCTTCTGGTGGTGCTCCATTGAACACACCTCAACCTTGAGCTAGCAATTGGTGGCCATAGATATAAGCTTTTTTTTTTTTTGGTGAACATATAACACCATAGATAGAAGCTCGGTAGCGAGTGAAATGAAGTGAGAGAAAAGGAGGAGTCAGGAAAGAGGGGCTATTTAGCAATTAAATGACTAATTTGTATTATCAGGTCAATGTGATAAATCTCATCCATTGATTTGTTATATTGATTTATCTAATGATGGAAAAAGATGGTACACAGGTGAGGGACTTACTTGCTCCCTCACCTTAGATGGCACCCTATTTATAAATCCAAATTCAAGCATAAGCATTAAGCCAATCCTAATTACAGTATAATTATAAGATTTAAATTGCTGCATAAATATAAAGCCGCAGCGTAAGCATCAAGCAAATGCAAATTTGAAATTCCAGCGTAAATACAAAGCAAATCTAAATTCAAGCGCATGTATATAAAGCAACAGAAGATGGCCGAAGTCTTCGTCCACATCCATATAAACTGCTGTGGCCCCGTTTGGTGAAGCAGTAGGATAGGAGAAGTCAATCATATTACTTATCTTATCCTGTCAATCTAGTTATAATTCTATCCTGAGGGATGACTGAGTTAGAACTCAACAGGATAGGATAAGGTGATTTTTTTTTCCGATAACAAGTAGGATAGAGTGATTTAAAGTATAATAAAATATAAAAATATATAATATATAAAATAATTAAAGTATAATAAAATAATAATTTAAAGTATAATAAAATTTAACATGATTACCAAAAAAGGTATAATAAAATATAAAATATTTAAAATAATAAAAATATTAATAATCAATTTTAAAATTTATTTTTCTTTTATCACAATACTAAGTTTGTTATTTTATATTATTTTTAAAAACTGTAAACTATAAAAAATTATTCTAATAATTTAACTATATGTAAAGTAAAAACAAAAAATGAATATTTTAAAATATAAAAAAATAATTTTAGTTAGAAAATATTTAAAAAATTTAAAACATTATATGTAATTTTATCATAAGGATAATTTTGTTTTTTATATAAATTTAAATAATGAAAATTATAAAAAACAAAGTAAATCTAATAAAAGATGAAAATATTTAGAATAAAAACGAAAAATTTTAAAATTCATACTTAAATTATAATGTTGTCCAGTTGGTTATCTGGTGGACACCAAACGTCGGATAGGATAACAGCTTATCCTGCTCATATCCTATCCTACTCATATCCTGTTCTCTTATTCTATCCGTCCTTATCTTATCCTGACCACCAAACGAGCCCTGAAAGGATAAATAAAACCCAAAGATATCATTTCATATAAGTTTTAAAAACGTATTCACGGGAATATTGGTATGGGAATAAAGTTTTCTCATATTTGTTACAAGTTTTTAAATTTTATTCCCATACATAAAAGATTCCCGAGAATAAAATTAGTGAATAATAGTTATAAAGTTGAGAAAACTTTATTTCTATGTGTGAAGGTGAGAAAACTTTATTCCCTGAAATCACGTTCCTAAATATAGTTTGCCTGAGAATAAAACATTCCAAACACCAAACGTCACTAAAGGATAACGACAGAGAACTACAACACGGTGTCGTTTTTGAGCAAGGTGTTCAGCATGAGAGGATGGCCGAAAGTCCAGTAATAAAAACGGGCTGGTGATGGCCCATCCTGGCCCAACCCATAATGGAAGCACTTCATCTCACCCCCTTTCCTTCTTCGCCATTGATTGTGCAGATCAAATCCCTAGATGGATCTCCTGAAGCAAGAGATTCTGAAGAAGCGCCAATCTCTGGCGGAAGACGCCGGCGGCAAGAGATACTTCAAGCGCTCCGAGATTCAACAAAAAGAAATCCAAAAGCTCCGCGACCAAGAAAAGCGCGAATTAGAAGCCAAATCCCAACGCCACTTGACTCCCTCCGACGCAGCCGCCGCAACTGACCCAACCGCCACCTCCTCCTCCGCCAATGCTTCCAAAACCGTTGCCTCCAACTCCTCCGCCTCCAAATCCCTCACCAACGAGCAGAACATCGACAACCTCGTCCTCCCCAAACAAGAGGTCATTCGCCGGCTCCGGTTCCTCAAACAGCCGATCACGCTCTTCGGCGAAGACGACGACGCCAGGCTGGACCGTCTCAAGTACGTTCTGAAAACGGGGTTGTTCGAAGTGGACAGCGACATGACGGAGGGGCAGACCAATGATTTCTTGCGCGACATCGCCGAGTTGAGGAAGCGGCAGAAGACTGGGATTGTGAGCGAGAGGAAGCGGAAGAAGACCGATGACGGGGCGGGCGAGGACGGAGACGGTGGGGGAGGGGAAGAGGATTTGAGTGGAGATGGTGGGTCCAGTGGTGTTGACGTGGATAAGGATTTGAAGCGGATGAAGGCCAATTTTGAGGAATTGTGTGATGAAGATAAGATTCTGGTGTTTTTCAAGAAGCTGCTGAACGAGTGGAATCAGGAATTGGATGAGATGGCTGAGTCGGAGAAGCGAACGGCGAAAGGGAAGTCTATGGTTGCCACTTTCAAGCAGTGCGCGCGTTATCTGAACCCGCTTTTCAAGTTTTGTAGGAAGAAGGTCAATTCACTTTCCGTACTATCTTTCATTATTATCATTGCATTTTCGCTGAGAATTCCCAATTGTTTATACAAAAATGAGAATAGCATTCATATGACCTAACTTTTAGAGGCCTGATCCTATAATGCTATGCCTTTCTTTTGATCAAGTGTGATAGAATTGGTTGACAGCTATGATTAAGATACCTTTTGCTGATTACTTGATAAAAAGATAATAACATCTTGGTAGCTTTATTTGTCATTTGGTAACTGCCTCTGCTTTGTAGGTCATCTCAAACTAATTGAATCATGGAGATGGAAAAGTAAATTGTTTATTTATATCTTCAGAGGACTTTAGCTATGGTGCTTAAGGGTTGGGATGAGGGTAGATATTATAATTCTACAGTGATTTTTGCGAAGGTAGTGGATGATATTAATTATGTATCACTCTGCATTGTCTCTTTAGTTTGTTAAAATTGTTTCCAGTTTCGATCTTTCTAGCTTCCTTGCATACATCTTAGCTCTGTATTTGGGTTGAAAATATGAGGTTCTTAACTTTGGGTTGCACACTTCTTTAATTCCATGGAAACTTTGGTGGATATATAATATAGATAAACAGATATTATGGATTAATTGAATCTTTTCTATTTCGGGTTTTGACATGGTCTTTTTCCTCGTTGACTGCCTTTATGCACAATGATTTCTGCACTTTCTTCTTCCCTCGATCATTTTTCTCACTGTGAGTGATCGGTGTTGTCTGCTTATAATGATGGCTTTATTACATATAATTGCTGTTGATTGTGGAAGAAAGCTTCATAAATTGTTTGTGCAAGCCTGTAGGGTATATGTCGGTGTACAAATTTCAGTGACATTCAAAGATGATGAAATTTCATTGCTGGTTGATATGTTCCATTCCCACCTCTTGTTTTCCCCGCTCTTTTCCCTAGTGTTAATTCTTATTGATCTTGTAATGAGTGCTGTTAACATGGAAGTTTAGTCGAACTTAATAGATTCTGTATGTCTGATGGTATCATGCTCAGTTTCCATCTAAAAAAATGCTATGCTTAGTCTTGGTCATTCTATAGTATCATGCTACATTATATTCTAAGAATGATTAATTGAGAGGAAGACACGCCTTATGAGAATCAGAGAATTCACTGAACAATTGAACATAGTTATAACCGTTTAATATTTGGTATACCTGGCTTTTAATGTCTACTGCTCCTTGTCTTTTAATGCATATTTTTTCAAGCAATGCATTTCATTTGTAGTAGGAAGCATTAAAATTTTCTCGTTTATATGGTATCTGCTGTGTTGCATGGCATGTTTTGTTCAAGCAGTTAAGTAACGGAATGGGTACATGCTATTTTTTCAGGTTCTTCCTGATGATATCAGGCAGGCGCTAATGGTGGTGGTTGAATGCTGTATGAAGCGAGATTATCTGGCTGCAATGGACCAGTACATCAAGATGGCCATTGGGAATGCACCCTGGCCTATCGGTGTCACTATGGTTGGTATTCATGAAAGATCGGCTCGTGAAAAGATCTACACCAACAGTGTTGCTCACATCATGAATGACGAGACAACTCGCAAGTACTTGCAATCAGTAAAGAGATTAATGACATTTTGCCAACGGCGTTATCCAACATTACCATCTAAAGCAGTTGAGTTTAATAGTTTGGCAAATGGTAGTGATTTGCAGTCTCTTCTAGCAGAAGAGGGATTCAATCAGGGATCTCAGGAGAGGCTTCGGATAATACATGCTCCGAGAGAGAGCTAGCCGTGGGTAATTCTGTTACTTGACTAAATGTGTGTATGTTTAATTACTTGATACAATCTGTTTCTGTTGTTTAATAAGTAATTGTAATTGTAAAAAGGAGATAATCCCCGATTTGGTTCTTGGGCAAAGCATCCTCAAATTAATCTTTGAGGAAAAAGAACTCTTAATAGTCTCTAAGAATGATAATTGCATGATGCGTTTGTTCCTCTGTTAGCTTTTCTTTGTT
Organism: Sophora flavescens; assembly: GCA_030762895.1. Lineage (NCBI taxonomy): Eukaryota > Viridiplantae > Streptophyta > Magnoliopsida > Fabales > Fabaceae > Sophora > Sophora flavescens. Next base: position 141,068,907 of record CM061067.1, read on the forward strand.
AAACCTGGCAGGTGTGCATCCTTGGCATGTTAAACCTGTGAATTAACACTCATTCTTAGCGCTTGGATGTTATTGTCTGCGTAGGTAAGTTGAATGATGTTTTAGTCAAGAGTTTGAAAATTCACAAGCAAAAACTTTATAACGAGCGAGTGTTGGTCTTCTTTCTCGTTCTCTTCATCTCCTAAATTAGTAACTCCATCCTGCAGGGCTAGACAAAAACAAAATCATAGCTGAGATGGAGTGACCTCCCATGGTTTACATGAGGTGCCGCCTCTGCGATCAAGCTTCTCCAATTTTTGACCGAGTTTGAAACCCAAAAAAAAGCAAAAGACTTCATAATTTTGAATATTTCATCCTTTTTTGTTTTCTTCTTCAACTAATCCAAAATTTAAATCACAAAATAACACAAACCAAAAATCCCATAATTGAACCAAAGAGAACCCAGTACCAAAATAAGGAAAAACAAGGCAAATAGCCAAATATAACGGTGATGGCTAGCATGATGTAGGTGAATAAGTGCTTCATCCGTGAGGCACTGTTTTTTACCATTCATATAATAATAGAATATTCAATGATCTAGATTTGTTACTCCAAAAAACAAAACAATTTGAAAAGTCCAGTTTGTCCTTGCTTTCCAAATTCCTTTCTTCCCCAGAACCATTCTTTGTCAACCACCATGTCGACAACGCCGACCACCATGCCAGCGAATGAAATGAACAAACAGAAGAACTTAAATGAGTTAGGACTAAACAAAATGCAGAAATTGAGCTCCTCAGTATTCATCATGTTCATATGTAGCAGCAAAAGAAACTTAATATGGGGTTGTATTCATTCTCAATAGAATAAACCAGATGGGTTACGGCAAGGGCAGAGCAGCGGCGACGGAGCAAAGGCAGACCCATTCTTTGTCAGAGTCGCCGTCCTCGACACTTCAGCCGCCGCCGCACCCTCGTCTGAGCGGATCTGAAGCAACTGAAGACGGATCTGAAGCACTGAAGATCGATCCGCGTCGCACCCTCGTCCTTCGTCGCTGCGACCTCACCTTCCTCAGCCGACGATCACAGAAAAATAAGCCTGGCGGTGGTCAGATTGAGTCATCGGGGAGGTGATGTTGTAAGCTTGGGTCTGAGATCACCGCTGCATCACCAACAATATCGTCCTTCGCCGCCGCCGTCTCACCCTGTGTCATCGCCGTCTCAAACCCCCCCCCCCCCCCCCTCTTTCTGAGTTAATTTGTTAATTTTGTGATGGTGGGAGACACACTGGGTTGGGGTTGTGGTCAGATTGAGAGGTAGGGTCTTGGTGGTAGTCAGGTGGGGTCGCTGGGGTGGTGGGGGCCGCTGAGTGAGGTGGTAGTGAAGGTTGAAGGTGAAGAACCTTAATAGTGAAGGATAAAAATGTCTTTTTACATGCTTATTTGGTGCCTCATGGATGAGGCACTTGTTGAGCTACCTCGTACTGGCCATCACCGAATATAACATCAATCACTCTAAATTTAATGCAAGACCACAACAGCCTCAGCCTCAGGCAATCATGAATTTCACTCTAAATTTAATGCAAGACCACAACAGCCTCAGCCTCAGGCACAAAACCTGTAATTAATCTTACTATTAACGAGTGTCCTTAGTATATTATTTAAGAAATCAAAAAAAGGAAAATTTATATTGAAAATGATGTATTTAGTATTTTGAAAAGTGTTATACTTAATTTTTCAATATAAATTTTTTTTTTGGTTCCTTAATCAATGTCCTTATGACACTGGTCAGCAATAACCTTAATTTTAAGAACCAATTAATTTAAAGCAGACTCCAATGGGTGAAAGCCAGCCATTGATACTCCAACGAATCCCACAATGTTTTTATGTGAGTTTGTTTTAGATTTTGATAGAATTGATTTTGAAAGATTTGATTTTGAAAAGATCAAGAATAAAAAAATTGATTTTTGTTTGGTAACAATATTTTAAAAGTAGGTTTAAAATAATTGATTTTGTTCTGATGATATAGTAAAATCATTTTTGATGTGTAAATATATATAATTTTGTGGATCCTACATCTAGAATCAATTATTTTTTAACAAAAATGCTAAAAAAAATTACTTTTACAAAACTCAATTTTATCCGTCAAAAATCAATTATTTTCAATTGAATCTTATATCCAAACATCATAATTACTATAACAATTGGGATTTTGATGATGAACGTAGTTTCAACAACTTCAGGGCTTTTTGATCAAATGGGTTCCTTTTAGAAACTATTTACCATTTTAGGGTTGTTCTGAAACTATTTGCCAATAGGGGGTCCTTTTAGACACGTGGCATATTTTATTTTATTTTCACTCTGACGGGTCAAAGGGTCAAGGTGTCGACGCCTCTGATATTAAAAAAAAGGCAATTGATAAGATAATAAGAGGCATAAAAAAATAAAAGCAATTGATAATTATAATAGGGTAAAAATATGTAATAACAAATTACTCCTTCTTATCTTATAGTATATTTTTTTGTAGTAATGTTCCTTCTAAATTACAGGTAACTTTCTTTTAATTCTTACAAGGTAATTTTTTTTACTACTGTAATAATTGATTAATATTTATTGGTGTAAATTGTTATTGTTATTATTTTTTTATGCCTCTTGTGATATTATTTGCTACTTGTTATTAGGGATTTTTTTTACTGCCTCTTGTTGTTTTAAATAGATACTTTATCATTAATGTCATCGTTACTCCCTATACTTATAGTATACTTTTTTTCGCAGCAGTGTTCCTTCTGAATTGCAGGTAACTTTCTTTTAATTCTTACAAGATAAATTTTCTTTTACTACTGTAATAATTGATGAATATTTATTAGTGTAAATTGTTATTACTATTATTTTTTTATGACTCTTGTGATATTATTTGCTACTTGTTATTAGGGGATTTTTTTTATTGCCTGTTGTTGTTTTAAATAGATACTTTATCATTAATGTCATCGTTACTCCCTATACTTATAGTATAATTTTTTTTGTAACAGTGTTCCTTCTAAATTGCAGGTAACTTTCTTTTAATTATTACAAGGTAATTTTTTTTTACTATTGTAATAATTGATTAATATTTATTGGTGTAAATCATTATTGCTATTATTTTTTTTATTTTTGATATTATTTGCCTCTTGTTGTTATTTGGTAACAATATTTTATAAATAGGTTTAGAATAACCGATTTTGTTCAAAAAAGCCAATTAAAACAGATGTGTAAAAAAAAAATTTTCTATATCAAGAATCAATTATTTTCAATGAAAAAAATAATAAAAAAATTTACTTCAATAAATATTTATCAATTATTAACAAAAATAATTATTTCCATTTAAATTTTATATCCAAACATCATATAAAAAAATTATCTATAAATATAAAGTAATCATTTATGATAAAGTATCTATTTAAAACAACAAGAGGCAATAAAAACCCTAATAACAAGTAGCAAATAATATTACAAGAGTCATAAAAATAATAGCGATAACATTTTCACCAATAAATATTCATCAATTATTACAGAGTTGAAAAATTTTTGCTGTAAGAATTAAAAGAAAGCGACCCGCAATTCGAAGGAATAGTCTTAAAAAAAAATTATACTTTAAGTATGTATAAGGATGATTTTAATAATTTTTATATTTAAAACAACAAGAGGCAATAAAAAAATCCCCTAATAACAAGTAGCAAATAATATCACAAAAGACATAAAAAAATAATAGCAATAACAATTTACACCAATAAATATTAATAAATTATTACAGTAGTAAAAAAAATTTACCTTGTAAGAATTAAAAGAAAGTTACCTATAATTTAGAAGGAACATTGTTACAAAAAAATTATAATATAAGTATAGGGAGTAACGATGACATTAATGCTATTACATGATAAAAAAAATTTTTACAGTGTAATAAATGATGAATGTTTATTGGTGTAAATTGTTATTGCTATTATTTTTTTATACCTCTTATTATTGCTATCAATTGTTTTTTTTTTAATATTGATAGGTGTCAGTCTCCTCTCGCCCTCCCTTCTCTCTCAACTCGATGGCATCTTTAACTCGTCGGATCGAAATAAAAAGTAAAATATACCACTGTCTAAGTAAAGATAATTAGTTTTTAAAAGGAACCTATGAACGCGGTACAAACCCGCACTTCAGAATATTTTGGTGTATTAAAGCAGGGTCGCCAGCCAGCCATTGATCCTCCACGTGGCACGTAAACCCTTGTTATCAGTACACGAGTCACAATCTGATTTCCTATGTACTGGTTCTGTTTCTGTCCCCTTCTCTCTGCTCTGAGGGCTCTCGCTCCATACAGGACAAATATGAGAACGAGAGTGTGATGATATCCACCACCGACCCTATGGCTAAGAACACCTCCCTCCCCCTCCAGGGACCGTCTTCAATGGCGAAGCGACCCTGCCCTTCCCAAAACCCTACAACAACACATAACCTGAACGAGGTGGAGCATCTCCTCCACGCATTCCTTTCCCTCTCCGATTCCCCTTCTCTCTCCCTCCAGAACCTTCTCGATTCCTTCCCTTCCGATTCCGATCAGACGCTCCTCATCGATCGCGCCCTTAACATGGCCTCCACCCTCCTCGATGCCGCCAAACACTCCTCTAGGAAACGAGCTTCCAACCACAATTCCCTCACTTGGCCTCTCCCTCCCGACCTCACCATCAAGGTCACAATTCTCTCTTTCATTCTATTCCATAATTCATGATTCTACTTCTTGTTTGGTTGTTGTATCAACAATCTGTTCCATTTGATTATCAAAAAAAAAAAAATTATGTTCCATTTTGTGACGTGCAGGTCTTCTCAATGCTTGATACCCAGAGCCTCTGCTATGCATCCGCTACTTGTTCCTTGTTTAACAAATGTGCTAAAGATCCTTTGTGCTATGCAAATCTCGATCTCACAACCCTTTTTCCAAAGGTCAACAATTCAGTTGTCTCCACCATGATTCAGCGAGCTGGGAAAGCCCTAAGGCAACAACTTTTCTATCTTACTCATCCTTTATTTACTTTTTGTTCCCAACTAAACTTTAATTAACTGCATGCTTATGACTCGGGTGTAATTTTATTGGAAAAAAAAATGTTATTTGAACTATTGAAAATCCGACACCGGCAATACTGGTTAATGACATGTTGAATTTGGTAAATAGGTACATGTGTAGTCGATGAATAATTCATTAACCGACAACTTGGTTAATGACGTACAAAATGTTGGTTAATGAAGCTTAGTGGATGCTTAATGAGTTACCCATTTGATGTATCCATTAAGTAAGTTCAACACGTCATTTTGATGTTCAAATATCAGAATTGTAATTTTATAGAAATATGACTATGACAAAAAGTGAAAAACTATCATCCATTTTATTCTATGCTAACTTGTTTAGCATGCATTATAATCTGATGTATATTTTTTTTTCCTTATTATCTACTCCCATCAATCTATTTTAATTCATGACAAAGGTCTCTTAAGCTTGGTGTGATCCCTGCCGCTACTCCTTTGCCTGGATCTTGGCCGCCTTTGGTTCATACAATTGGAAATGTTATCGTAGACGTACCTAACTTCTCATGGAATGATAAGAGATCTCGACAAGGGAGAGAATCTTCCATTCTTACAAGATCATGTTTAAGCCCTTTAAGCAGGGACGGTGGTGCTCCGGGGTATGCTGTTCATGGACTTTAGAATTTACTAAATTTGAGTTACTTGTTTCAAATGGGATCTTACATTTTCATTTTGTAGGGCTCTTTTGAGAAAGTTGTACTTGTACAATATTGAAAGGATGGATAATATATCCCTTGGTTGGGCATTATCAGCATGCCGTTCTCTCCTTGATCTGGAAATTGTTGGACTGTAAGTTAGTTTCCTTCAGCTCTCTCAATTCTCTTCCTTTTAGTCATTTGCTCCCTGCTAATGGGTATAAGATTATCATTGGTTAAATGTCTTAAACATAAGAAAATGGAACTCTATTCTCTAAGATGAATTTACTTTCTTTTGATCTAAAATGAACACTTTTCTAAATTTTATCCTTCATAGTTAGTCTGGGAATCTTCTTCTTGGTACTTTTTGGCCTTTTGTTGTGACTACAATTTATTTTGGTTATTTGTATTGTAGGAATTCTTTTTTCTTCGTTTTGAAATTAATATGAATATGCTGTAGGTACAAATTTGTAATTCAATTTTAATTACATTTCTGATAATTATCCTCTAAGTTTTTAATATGTATATTTATCTGTGTCTTCTTCGCATACTTTCCAATGATTTATTTTTTATGAAATAGAAGGCTGTTTCCAAATTGTATTTTTCGTTGGCAATGATTTAGTTTTGTTGTTTTTAAATGCTAGTCATGTTGAATTGAGGCTTACATTAATGTTAGTAAGTGTGCACTGCCACTTGATTGAGCGGTTGTTTTTTGAGTCTTCTAAAACAGGTAAGTTATTTTCTAAGGCTCTCGGCTATATTTTTCTATGAGTCTCTTTATATCTCTGCTTATCTTGTTTTAATTATCAGGTAGAGATGACAGTTTGAAAACACAAACCTGTGTTGAGCTAGTAAACTATTGTCCTCAACTAACTTCTTTATCTCTTAGAGGTTGTAAGCTACATGATTATCAAGTTCTTGTGCTGGTTAAGGTATATTCTCTGGAAGTTTCTAACTATTTCAGTCTCTTGTTAATCCTGGTTAAATTTTCTTATGTTAAATTTATTTATTAAAGAATGTTTCCCTCAATATATAGTGTTTAATTTCTGCATTTTTCTTAGTAACTTGTTTAAGGCACAGGGAGAAAAGGGGGGGTTGGTAATGGAATAAATTTTTAATCTTTAAATCCAGCCTGGCTATAAATGAGCTTAACTTCGGTTTGTTATATTGCCATTGCATTGTTTGCTCCCAAAACTCAGCTTGAGTTGACGTAAAGGATGTTGGTGAACTTTTGCACCCTGCAAGTCTTATTGGAGTGTGATAGTCTGTATGATGGCTTTATATAATAATAATAATAATAATAATAATAATAATAATAATAATAATAAATTAATAATAATAAGAGTAAATTACACTTATCCCCCTTGAACTTTGATAAAATGATAGTTAACCCCATTCTTGAGCAAAAATAACACTCCCCTCCGTTTGACCCATTGACTGTTAGAGGGGTTAATTTTTTCTTCCTATTTTAACTATAGTTCACAACTGAACCCACCCACACCAACCAACCCACCATTTGCAATCTCCCATCCGAGCTCTCCCACCATCACTGCCAATTTGTGGCAGGACTACCTGGCTCTCCAACCTACAGTATGCTGCCGAGTTACCTTGCCATAGTACCACCCACCTTGACCTGTGTATTTATGTTTCTGCTAAAATGAGTTCCATGGAATTTTGTGTAATATGCCCTCTTTTGTTTTCCCCTAACCTTGTTAATTTCTTTTTGGGTGTCCTTTTGATAATTGATGGAAGGGGGAAGCAGATACGAGTACTGTGTGCTATCTGATGTTGCCTAAACCTAGTGAGTGGGTGAAGGGCCAAATGGTTGGACCTAGATCTTTTGGTATATTGCCTATGTGGCCATGAACAAATCCAGTGGCAGACTTTTTTGTAAAATCATCACATTCAGGGATTGGACGTGAGGCTTTGGATAAATAGGTTAAAATCCTCAAGAATATTGTCCAATTTTTGGGGACAGAGGAAGACCAAGGTAATCTCGATGTTTTTACGGAGTATATGGCATGGGATAGTTTGGCAGATGTGGCACAGAAGTTTGAAGGGTCATTAGATGAAGAGGTGGTTGAGTCGACCACCAATTATTTTTTTCTTTTTAAAATTATAATTATAATTACCCTAATGATGGTAAAATAAGGTATATTATGTTAAAGATGCTCAAACACTTCTGTTAGTCAAAGGGTCAAATGGAGGCGAGTGTTATTTTTGCTCAAGAATGGGGTTGACTGTCATTTTATCAAAGCTCAAGGGTGGTATTTGTAATTTACCCTAATAATAATAATAAAGAAAATTAAGAGCACTCGTTAAGGAATCAAGAAAATAAATTTTACGTAGGGAATTGGTGTATTTAATATTTGAAAAAGTGAAATGCTTAGTTTTTCAATGAAAACTTGCTTTTCTTGGTTCCTTAAAGAGTGCCCTAAAGGCACTAATAATAATAATAATAATACCATGAGATATGACTTTAAATCTATTGGGTTCATTATATTTTTCAATAAATGGTATGCAATTTTAGTTTCTAATTCTGCAATGGTACATATTGTTGTGCATTGAACTGCCTGTTTAGAGAAATGACAGCAGACTTATGTTATTGGTATTTTGTTGATGTGTGCTTTGAAGCCACCATTCTCATTTGAAGTTTGAATTAATTGTAGACTAGATGGAATTCTCCAATTTCTCACTTTTATCCATGAATAAAAAACTCATTCTAAGGGCTGTTATTAAGTTCAACTGTTCATGCAGGGATTTCAGAAACTGAAATATGTTGATTTTTCTACATCCTATTCAATCACTGGAAGGTTCTTAAGGTCATTTATTCTTTTAAGAAGATATCACAAGGACTGTTCATGATCTGTCTATCTGTTGAGATTTTCTCTTCATATATGTTTTTGGCCCTCTTTTGTCTTAATATGAAAACTTTTATTTTTCAGAAACCTTGGAAACTGCAACGGCGGAAATTTGCTTCAGATCTTAATTTTAAAGGATTGTATGCATCTGAAAGAGGTGAGAATCCTAATACATTCACAATTCTTCGCTTGTTTCTAAATCATTCCCTCTGAAGCGCTTAATTTTATGTGCAGATGGAAATCGCAAGGTTGTTAACAGAAATTATTGCCGGCAATTTCAAATCACTTGTACATCTAGTGGGTGCATAGAAATATGTTACATTGTAAAAAGTAACATTGAAGTTTCTGCTTGACTTTGGCTTTTGCTTCTAGTTCTTACTATATCCTTTAAACAGGATATATCCAATAGGGAAGGCTTAGCATCTGAGGGTGACTGGTATCACAGGTGCTATAACTCTAGGTAATGATTATCATTGGTAGATTTGATGTCTCAATTCTATTTTTCTGAATGACTGATGTTTTGATTATCTATTCAATGACAAATTTGAGACTCTGGTGCAGTATTATGCCTTTAAAGCAGGTTTTGGAAGCAAGGCCTGATATGTGTTTGGTGGCCGAATATCCATCAGAAGTAAGGTTAGATATTTTTCCAATAGAGTAATTTGGTGCACTGTTTTTATATTTGCAGATGGAGGGGTTTTGTATTCTCTTTCTAAAATTTGCTTCCTGGATTGTGTTGCAGTTACATTGAGTCATTTGATGCTGATATGAACAGTGAGCCAAGTCTTGCATCACAATTGAGCTCCCATACTTCAGATGGATCGATTTTTTTGAGTACATCTGAAAGCAGCTACAATAGTGACCAGGGTAGTGGCAATGAGGATGGTCAAGATGCTGTGATTTATGGGGAAAGTTCAGATGAGATAGGCTTCTTGAACCTGTAGGGGATGTTCATTGTATGGCATTAATTAAAAAGGACAAAAAATTAGTGAACATGGTACTCCCTCCCTCCCTCCCTCCCGCGTGTCTCCAGGGGGGGCAGGGAATATGATTACCCTAGAAGTTGGTTTCTATTTAATTAAATCATTTATAAGGAAAGATTGTTAGCTTTGCTTCCTAGGTTTGACTTTGGACCACTATGTACTTGGTTCGGAAAGCTTATCAAGGAACAGATATTAAGATGTTTCGTTGAATGTCATGGTTGACATGCCATTTGACAAGTTGCATCTGGTCTTTGCATATCCCATGTTGGAAACAAGAGATGATATGCTACCTTGATTTTATTAAAAAAAAAAAAAGGATAGTACAACTCAGGGGTGTTCGCAGATTGGATTGGATCGGTTTTGGGCTAAAAAGTCATCCGATCCAATGATGAAAATGACGTGCGGTTTGGATTGGATCGGTTTGCTTCCTTCAAAATATCCGATCCAATCCAATCAAATGCGGTTTGGATTTGATTGGATAATTCGATTTTTGTCATACTTTATTTTTTTTCTTATGTCAAAGGTACTTTTTACTTATTGAATAGTTGACAAAAGATAATCTTCATTTAAGTGAGCTATTTTAGGGTGCCCAATACTTATTTAAACATCTCTTTATAGTAGAACAGTAGAACCTTTATGAAACGCATAAACTATTTGTTTCTTATTAACCATTATTTGATTTGATGACGAGTTTGGGAAATTTTAGAGAATTTTTTACAAACCTTTAATTTGAGTTTGATAAAAAAATTATTATTGATATTTTTTAACACGTTTTTATATGTTAAATATTATTTTATGTTAATTATCTATATCTACTCTCACATGTCCTTTTTTTTTTTCCTTTAATCAACTACAAATAAAATGTAGCTAATTATTTTTTAAATTTACTTAATTGATTTCCTATTTTTCATGTTTACTCAATCAAGTATATATATGTTATGCGTTAAAACATTTATCAAAATATAACTTCAAGACATTAATATTTATTCCAAATAGTCTCGTATATGTCATTCCAACAAAAATATTAAAGAATATGGGGACATAAAAGTATGAAAAAAATGCTCAAGTATGAGTAATATTATAATTTAAATAATAATAATATGTGTATATAAAATATCGGTTTGGATTGGATTTCACTAGGGGATCCAAAATCAGATCCAATCCAATGAAAAAAAAAGCGGTTTTTTTCGGTTTTCGATTTTTCGATTCGGTTTTTGTGGCTTGAATCGGTTTGGATCGGTTGATGAACACCTCTACAACTTCAAGCTTTTAAGTCAGTCGTCTTGTTTTCCGTCTCTTTCCCTTAAAAAGACTATATATTTGATTATTTTTTATATGCTTTGTTCACCTCTTGCATTCCCTGAGGTCCTTTCCTCTGATTCTAGAGGGGTTGCTAATGCTTTGCCCTGGGGTTTGGGGTGGAAGTGAGCACCGAGCAGAGAGGTCTGTAAAGTTGGGTCTAATTCAAATTCAGCTCAATAAGAATAAGTTCGTTCGGCCTAAAAAGTGACTTTTTTTATTGCCTTGAATTCGCTTACGAGCTTGAAGTCAGCATTCAATAGTTTTTAAAATCACTTGATCGAAATTTTTTTTTTTTTGAGGGAAAATCACTTAATCGATTTTAATTATAAAAATAAATCAATAATTAATAAACTAAAATTATAAATGCAAGTGTGGAATTACGGAAAACAATAAAATCATGGGGTATGCAAGTGTTGGGCTGTTGGCACATAGAGTTTACTTGGGCTTACAAAAATATTTATGTAAAATAATTTAAAATTATATATATATATAATTTCAAAAAATAATTTATGATTTTTTAAAATTCGTTTTAATTTATTTTAATAAATTTATAAGTTTATTAGAGAAATTTATAAATAAATAAAAAAAATCGGGATTGAATCCAGGCTATCTTATTGTCGATAGCCGTATGACTAATTCCCCGAGAATGTAGAGTATTAGTTAAGGGGTTACTCATCTACTCATAAATGTAGCTCTATTCTCATTACCAAGATTCGAATCTTGGACACATGGTTAAAGGGTCCAAGCTACTAGTCATTTGGACCACACCTTGTGGGTAAATAAATTATTTTTAATATGTTTAAAAATTTATTAAATAAATGTTTAATTATTTTGTTTATCCAAATTGATATTAACAAACCGATTGTAAGTTAAAACTAAATTGTATCTATAAAATTGAATCTTGCTAAAAAAAATCTATAAAATTGATTGTAAATGTACATATTTCTTAGCGGCTGATTCTAGGGTGAGAGACACAGGAGAGATCCTTAATTACCATCGATTCATTTTATCCCATAATCATACCGTGCATCCTTCATACTTGATTATTCCTCCTCCTCCCAGCTTCAGTCTTTGTCACAGTGCCACCACCCTCACTGACCACAACTGTTGTCGCCGCCACCCACCTCCACCACTCACCTCTGGACCACCAACCCCACCCACCCCAACTCCTCCTGCCTCTACCACCGTCACCCCAACATCTCTCTCTTACTGTTGCTCTCTTTGTCGGCAGTGGCTGAAATATACAACTATAAACACGAGAGGGGGGGGTTGAATTGTGTTTATCAGAATTTAAGCAAAGCTGAAATCTTTTCGCAAACAGAAAGCTAGCTTTGGACGAGTGGAAGAATACAGGATGGACGGGTGACTATTGCACACACACCACTTGACAGATGCAAGAAAAACTAAAGCAATTAAAGAGTTTAAGGGAAGAGAGATTGACACGGTGATTTATCATGGTTCACTCTTCAAATCAAAGAGCTACGTCCAGTCCTTGGCAGCACCAAGATTTATCCACTATAACTGATAAGGTTACAAGTTCAAGTATTATTTGCACACCTAGCCTCTTCAGGCTCAAGACAAGTATTATTTGCACACCTAGCCTCTTCAGGCTCACTCTGGTTTGTTTGAGAGATTTGGGTTTGTAATAAATACAATTTCTCACAGGCAGATATTTCACTAACACTCAGAGTGGTTTAAATGTAAGGCTCAGGAAAGTCTGCGTAATAACTTCAAAATGATTGAAGAATAAAGAATAAAAGAATGAAGAAATAAATGCTCAGAGTAATGGTGTTTTAATGCAGTGTGTATATGTTTTTCTTCTTCTTCAATGGCTTCTGTATTTATGGTCTTCAAGCATTTAGGATCTGTTAGAGACATCCCCTCAGATGTTGGCTTCAAGCAGAACTTCATTAATTGCAATAGAGTCGTTCTGAGTAGTCATTAATGCAATAGAGTCATTCTGGGCAGCCATTAATGCAATAGAGTTGTTGGTTGTACTTTAACATGAAGGATCGTGGCTTTATTCATCGTGCTACAACCATATCAAAGTTGAGCAGAGAGCTTTTTGTACTTTGCTGAGTACACTTCCCTTTCTGTGTAAGGACCAGAGGTACTAGGGAATAAAGCACGTTGGAAGCGTTCTTTAACTGGTCTTTGGTTCTGATTATCCAAGGTTACTTGAGAGAGTAGCTTCTGACTTTTCTTGATAATCGTGAAACTGAGTAGGAAAGAATGCTTCAAGTCTCTTTCTTGAACTAAGATTCTGATAATCCTTAGAGAATTTGCGTTCATAAGATAAGTGCTTCCATCTTGAAAATAATCACGTCTATCTAGTCATTTGAGTTTTCATTCGGGCTAGTAGACGAGCTCCATATTAAGGACTCAGCAAGTCCAAAGACTAGTGGACGAGCGCTTCTGTCACCTTTAGTGGACGAGCACTTTTGTTACCTTTAGTGGAGGAGCACTTCTGTTACTCTAGTGGACGAGAGCTTCAGTCACCTTTAGTGGAAGAGAACCTCTGATACTTTACTGGACGAGAGTCTCGGTTAGTCTGGTGGATGGAAACATTCTGACCTTAATGGACAGCACCATTTTCCACGTCATTGGACGCGCATTGTTGATACTTTATTGGACGAGCTCAAAGTGATTCCTTAATGGACGAGCTCCATCTGCTTCCTTAATGGAAGAGCTCCATCTGGTTCCTTAATGGACAAGCTCCATCTAATTCTTTAATGGAAGAGCTCCATCTGCCACGTCATTGGACGGACCTTTCTGATACCTCACTGGACGGTCTTTTTTGATATTTTGATGGACGCGCTATTATGATACTTTGATGGACGCACTCCAAGTGCCATGTCATTGGACGGATAATTTTGATACCTCACTGGACGGGTTTTTCTGATACTTTGAGTAGACGTGGCCTTCTGTTGTTTTTAGTAGACGCGGCCTTCTGATACTTTTAGTGGACGTGGCCTTCTGATACTTTTTAGTGGACGTGTGTAACACCCTGCATTGTTTTAAATAACAGTAATATATATAAATATGTTTGTAAATTTATTAGAGTTTTAGAAAATTATTTTATATAAACGGAGTTCACCACTCAATCCTACTTGAATGTAGGAAGCTACGATTAAAATTTAGGTTGGAAAGTCAGGCGAAACTCAGCCCGTGAATTCCATTGACAGTAAAATAATACTGCTCAAAAGACCTAATTTTAATTCGTGAACGAAAGACTTAAGTTTAGTATTTTATTTTCTACAATTATGTATTTTTAGATTTATTTCAGAAAAAAATAAAATAATTTACGTTTTTCAGACGAAACACGTAATCGGGTAAACGACGGAAGGGAAATTAGAGTTTCTAAGAGCCGATAGAGGGTTTACCTTAGGATTTTGAGATGATTCAAGGGGATGAATCATATTTTTTAAGTCTAGAAGGTTTCTGAGGGTTAAAGTGAAAATTTGGGAATTTTACGCTTAAGCCCCTGAACTTTCTGTAAATTACCCTTTTGTCCCTAAATTAGTTTTTAAGTTTTTTTCAAGGGAATTGGGCTAGAATCCTTGTTTCCAATCTCAAATGGTCATGGCTTAGAAGCCCAAAATTTTCTAGTTCATGGTTTGAGTCCATAAAGCCTAATTGAAACTATATAAGTTTCCTATCTTAAGTCTAATGCTTAAATTTTCAAGTGGGCCTCACAAGAATGAACCCAAGCCCAAACTAACCCAGCCCATGGGTAAGCCCATGAGGATTTATGGCTGCCTCATTTGTTGTTGAATCAAGATTTTCTAGAGTTTTCCACAAGTTTCCATATTTTTCTACATTATCCTTGATTATTCTTCCACATTCTTGATTCTTCTCAAACCTTCATGAATTGGCTTAACCTATATTTGACTCATAAATGCAGCCAACAAAGTCAAGATAAGCTAGCATTTAATGTGGCAAAATCATCATCATGACACTTTCTTGACAATTTGCAAACTAGTCCTTCAACTTATGGAATCTTTGCAAAGTGGTCCTTAGAACTTAATTGCATTTGAATCCTTTAGCAAGACAACTCATCATCATCTAGATCCTTCCCAAGATGGCGCCACTATCACTATAAATACCATACTCTCACTTTTCACTTAGTTTCTTTTGCCATTTGTTTCCAAAACCCTAAAGTTCATAAGTCTCTTAGTGATAAGTTTGTGAAGCAAGTTTCTTGGATTTCCTTTGTCATTGATCTTCAAGAGGTAAATCCTAATCTTCTTTCTTAATAATGCCTATGTTCTTTAGCAAGTTTCTTGATTCGAGGTTTATATCATAGTTGTTCATCACTTTAAAGTTTCTAACCCTAGAACTTTGAAAAGTCATAATAAATTCTAGAAAAATCTAATGATGATGAAACTACTTTCTATCTTCTTGATATCATGTATATTATCTAAATCCAAGAGCATGATGTAATCAAAAATTTCTTTCCTAAAAACCCAGCCTTGGCCGAATCTAGTAAAGTAGGTTTGGTAGAGTTTTGTTCATGTGTTGTCAATGATCATGTATTCTATATGGCATGTATGTCTACACACTCAAATCCATGTTAGTTTCTTAAAATGAAAATCTTTACTCAAAAATCCCTATGTTGGCCGAAACCCTAGGTGGTTAGATTTGTTGAGTTTTTGTTCATAGTTTTCCTTAAAGATCTTGTTAATTAAACTCTTAGTATGTATGCCTTATAAAACCAAGTTGGTTTATTAAACTAAGAATCCTAGCCCTATAAACATGTTGAGACCGAATCCTTGTATAAAATAGTTAGGAAGTTTTGAGTTTGAAACTTAGTTGTTTAGTCACTAATATATGATTTAAGTTAATCAAGGATCATTAATCCATGACTTAATCATGATTAGGAATTTTAGTTAGTCAAAAACCCTAGAGGCCGTGACCATGTAGTAGGGTTTTAGGATGTTTTTAGTTTCTTGAATTGTGATTGTTTGATTGTAATGGTTGAAGGTTAAGTATAAAGCGGTGTACGTGAGTTTCCGGCTTCCGACAAATTTAATTCAACTTGCTGTGGATCTTCGAGAGGTAAGAGGGGTTACCTGACGGATTATTCGGATGACCATATGTCCATGTTTGTGGTTTGTATACATTTGTTTATGTGGTTGTGGTGTCTGGTTTGTTTTATTTGGCTATGTGTTTCTAGCTGTTGATCTGTGTTTCGGTTGTTTCTCTGCTTATAATTTATTTAATTATCTGCAGTAGTATCGTATATTGTTATGATGCACGATCTGCCTGGTGATATAATTTTGATGATGTTGGATGTTGTTTGTGAGGCCTGACATTGGTCAGTGCACAACCGATTAATAAGATAAAAGATTTAATAAGCTATGAAGAATATATATATGTAGATATATCTAAGTATAGCTGTATGATATGATATATATATGTATATATAAGTATATCTATTTAATAGGCAGTATAGCTGTATGATATATATATGTATATATATATAGATATATCTAAGTGTGGTTATGTGAACGTTGTTGTGATGATGTTGAAAAGAAAAATTTTTATCACCCATTTTGTTTAAGACAAATGTTCATAAAACAATATTTTCCGAAAGCAACCAGCAAATTAAGTTTTTATTTCCGAAAACGGGTAGCCATGTGATGACCCGAGTATGGGTGTCACAACGCGGCCTTCTGATATTTTTATTGGACGCGGGTTTCTTTCTCTTGTGTTTTGGATGTGCGCTTCAAACACTACAGTGTTGGACGTCTGCTTGTTACACTTTGTTGGACGTCTGCTTGTTTCACTTTGTTGGACGTCTGATTCTATTTCTTAATCTGCACACTCAATAGATATGTTAGCAACCAATATGAAGGTTAATTAAATCATTAACAAATGTTTAGTTTTCATCAAAACTTAGGGAAATACATATCAAACATTTTAGAGACTTAACCATCTCCCCCTTTTTGATGATGACAAACATTGAGATGATTTAATGAACCTCAAAAAATATCAACAAAGAAAATAGCATATATAGACAGGTTGAAATTTTCTTAAGTGTACAGGTCATATCATATTCATTCTCCCACCATTCTCCCTATTCATTTCTCCCTTTCGTTGAAATTTTCTTAAGTGAACAGGTCATATCATATTCATTCTCTCATTCTATTTCTCCCACCATTCTCCCTATTCATTTCTCCCTTTCTCCCCCTTTTGTCAACATCAAAAAGGGTTATCAAGTTTTATTTATGTGTTTTATCAAAAAGGGTTAGACATACTCCACTTAAACTATTGTATCATTACTCCCCCTGAACTAATGCTTAGTTGAAAGAACATGTATATAGGAGTAATGACAGATTTAGCACAGACAGCTTAACATTCAGACATGTCATTCAACAATGCAATGCATGTTTAGATTATCTCTAATAAATAAAAACTTTTCTTTTGCGAGGGGTTTAGTGAAAATATCAGTCCATTGATTTTCAGTTTTAACAAACTTAATATCAAAGATGCCTTTTTGAACATAATCCTTAATGAAATGATGTTTGATTTCAATATGCTTAGCCTTAGAATGCTGAATTGGATTTTTAGTTAAGCATATAGCACTGGAATTATCACACCATACAGATATGTTATGTTCATAAATAGAGTAATCCTCAAGTTGATGTTTTACCTATAGGAGTTGAGAGCAGCAACTAGCATCAGAGATGTATTCTGCTTCAGCAGTAGACAAGGCAATGGTTGTCTGCCTCTTGCTTGACCATGAGACTAAACTTGCTCCAATGAAGTGACAACCTCCACTGGTGCTTTTTCTTTCTATTCCGTCTCCAGCAAAATCAGCATTACAATATCCCACTAATCTGTATTCTTTTGATCTTAAATACAGCAAACCAAGATTAGTAGTTCCAAGCAAATATCTAAATATTCTTTTTACAGCCTTAAGATGAGATTCTCTAGGATCAGATTGGAATATAGCACACGTACAGACACTAAATTGAATGTCAGGTCTGCTTGAAGTTAAGTACAGTAGAGAGCCAATCATACCTCTGTAGACAGTTTGATCTACCTTTTTACCTTCATCATCTTTGCTTAGTTTTGCATTGGGTTGCATAGGGGTTTTCACGAGCTTTGCATTTTCCATTTTGTATTTCTTGAGTATCTCCTTGGTATATTTTTGTTGATGAATGTAAATTCCATCACTTGTCTGCTTGATTTGTAATCCAAGGAAGAACTTCAATTCTCCCATCATGCTCATCTCAAATTCAACTTGCATTAGATTTGAAAATTCCTTGCACAGCTTTTCATTAGTTGCTCCAAAAATAATATCATCAACATATATTTGAACTATAATAAAGTTCTCTTTAGAGATTTTTTGAACAGAGTAGTGTTTACTTGTCCTCTAGTAAAACTATTATGCATGAGAAAAGAACTGAGTCTATCATATCATGCTCTAGGTGCTTGTTTCAAACCATATAATGCCTTTTTAAGTTTGAAAACGTGATCTGGTTTATCAGTATCCTCAAAACCAGGGGGATGTTTAACATACACTTCTTCTTCAATTATACCATTTAGAAAAGCACTTTTTACATCCATTTGAAATAGGGTAATTTGGTGTTGTGCAGCATATGACATTAAAATGCGTATGGCTTCTATTCTAGCTATAGGTGCAAAGGTTTCAGTATAATCAATACCTTTTTGTTGGTTATAGCCTTGAGCTACTAACCTTACTTTATTTCTGACAACTTTACCATCTTCATCTAATTTGTTTCTGAAGACCCATCTTGTTCCAATAACTGACTTGTTTTTAGGCTTAGAGACAAGTGTCCAGACATCATTTCTGGTGAACTGGTTAAGTTCTTCTTGCATAGAGAGAATCCAGCTTTCATCCTCAAGAGCTTCTTCAATGCGTTTAGGCTCCAAATCTGAAATAAAGGTCACATTGCTTGATTCTCTTAATGTGGATATGGTTCTTACTCCTTCAGAAGGATTTCCAATAATAAGATCCTTAGGATGATGAGTGTTGACCTTCCAATCCCTTTTGAGATCATCATGAAGATCTTGACTTGTTTGCTGACTGGTCTGTTCCACTTGTCTTTCAGCCTCAGGCACAGGTTTTGTTTTGGTTAGATCTGGTTGTTGACTTTCTGGCTTGTTTATATCAAGACCTGCAAGATCATCTTCTAGATCTAATAGTTCTTTATCAGTCTTTAAACCATCATTGAATTTAACATGAACAGATTCTTCAATAATACAAGTTCTTGAATTGTAAACTCTAAAAGCCTTGGACTTTTCAGAATAACCTACGAAAATACCTTTATCTACCTTAGAATCAAATTTTCCAAGGTTATCTTTGGTATTCAGAATAAAGCATTCACATCCAAAAGCACGAAAATAAGATATGTTGGGGCTTTTTCCTTTCCACAATTCATAAGGAGTCCTTTTTAGAAAAGGCCTAATAAGTATTATGTTTTGTATATAGCAAGCAGTGTTTACAGCTTCTGCCCAGAAGTACTTAGGGAGATTATTTTCATTGAGCATAGATCTAGCCATCTCTTGCAGAGATCTGTTCTTTCTCTCAACCACTCCATTTTGCTGTGGAGTTCTAGGTGCAGAGAAATTGCGAGAGATTCCATTCTCCTCACAGAACTGTCTAAACTGCTCATTTTCAAATTCTCCCCCATGATCACTTCTAAGGGTAGAAATACGAAACCCCCGCTCATTTTGTGCTCTTTTGCGAAATACTGAGAAAACCTTAAAAGACTCATCCTTGTGTGTTAGGAAGAGTACCCATGTGTATCTAGAATAGTCATCAACTATGACAAATCCATATTTTCTTCCAGCCAGGCTGGCAACACTAACTGGTCCAAACAGATCCATGTGTAACAA
Source organism: Sophora flavescens (assembly GCA_030762895.1). Taxonomy (NCBI): domain Eukaryota; kingdom Viridiplantae; phylum Streptophyta; class Magnoliopsida; order Fabales; family Fabaceae; genus Sophora; species Sophora flavescens. Next base: position 141,088,633 of record CM061067.1, read on the forward strand.
CTGAAGAGGTCTAGAGGTTGATACTTGGTTTTTAGATTTGAAACTTGATTTTATCTATTTACCTCTCTGACATGCATCACACAAGACATCTTTCTTAAAGCTAATATCAGGCAATCCTCTCACGAGATTATTCCTTTTTAATTCAGAAATTAGTTTCATACTAGCATGTCCTAGTTTCTTATGCCATAACCATCTTTCATCCTCTTTAGACATCGACAAAGCTACACTTTGATCTGAGAGATCAGACAATTCAATCTTATAAAGATTTTGTTGCCTTTTAGCTGAAAAGAAGGTTTTGCCACCACAGTCTTTACTATGCATACATCCTTGGTAAAGGAAACATCAAAACCACTATCACATAATTGACTTATGCTAAGCAAATTGTGTCTTAATCCTTTAACCATAAGAACATTAGATATAGAAGGAAGAGGAGGTTTACCACCAATAGTACCAATACCTATAACTTTCCCTTTCTGATTTCCTCCGAAGGCAACGTGTCCTCCTTTCTTAAGTTGGAGGTCTAGGAACATAGACCTTTCTCCTGTCATATGACGCAAGCAACCACTGTCCAGTACCAGCGAAGTGGTGTTTTCTTTGTCCTGTTGAGGACATCTGCAACAAAAATTATTTGATCTTTAGGTACCCATATTTTTCTGGGTCCTTTTCTGTTAGTTCTAGGAGTCTGTGAGGACTTCCTTCTCTTCTTATGGATACACTTAGACATAACATGCCCAGTTTTTCCACAGAAGTTACAAATAGGTGTTGATTTGGTTATAGTTGACTTAACAGATACTTTAGAAGCTTTAGTTGATACTTTATGATGTGTTTGATGGACATATCAAATACCTTCTTTGTTAAGAGAGTGCTTCTGAATGCCAAGTAGCTTAGTCAGATTGTCTCTACCATTAACAAATTTGGCAAGATCAGAAGTGAGCTCTTCCACTTTATGTTGAAGTTTTTCAACTTCTTCAGATGGTGATGTTTCACTTGAGATCTTAGCTTCATTAGGCTTTTCAGTCTTCAGCTCACTGTTCTCTTTAGCCAGCTTCTCGCATTCTTGAGATTTCTGTTTATGCTCACTGGTGAGCTTTACATACTCTCTCTTGAGGGATTTGAAGGCTTTAGATAAGCAGTTGGATTCCTCCAACAACTCCTCATAAGCATCAAGTAATTCCTCATAGTCAGGATGTACCTCATCATCAGAGTCTGATTCAGTGTTGGCCATCAAACATAGATTGGCTTCTTCCTCAGTTTCTTCATCAGAAGATGTTGACTCCAGATCCTCCCAAGTAGCCATCATTCCTGTCTTCTTCTTCTTGAAGAATTTCTTAAAAGGGGCCTTCTTGAGTTGAGGACATTCAGCCTTGAAGTGACCGGGATTTTTGCACTCATAGCAAACAATTGGACTTTTGTCTGCTGAGGTGGATTCTTTGAAGTTCTTGTCCTTGTTGGTCCTTCTGAATGGCCTATCCCTCCTGAACTTCTTTTTCTGTAGGAGAAGCTTTATCTTCCTGGTCAGGAGAGACAACTCTTCATCACTCTCAGAATCCTCGAGTTCTGATAGGTCAAAGCATCACCTGGATGACTCATCCGCCTTCGAGCCTTGGAACCTTTTGCTGACTTTTGATAAGCTTTGAGCAATTGACTTGCCCTTCTTTGGTGCAGCTTCATCTCCAAGTTCTTGCTCATGAACAGTGAGTGTTCCAAGAAGTTCATCCATAGTCAAGGTAGTGAGATCCTTGGCTTGGGAGATAGCAGTGACCAAAGGTCTCCACTGTTTAGGTAGACTTCTCAGAATCTTACCAACCTTCTCAGCATTGGTATAGACTTTGCCAAGAGATTTTAAACTGTTGATGATAGTTTGAAATCTTCCAATCATCTGAGCAACAGATTCTCCTTCCTCCATGACGAACAGTTCATACTTTCTAACAAGTATGACAATCTTTGACTCTTTGACCTTTGTTGTTCCTTCATGTGTGACAGTTAAGGTGTCCCATATTTCTTTTGCAGAGTCACAGGCACATACCTTCTCAAACTCCTCCGGACTGAGAGCACAAATGATGTTGTATCTGGCTTTGTGGTTCAGCTCCCATTTTGATTTTTCTGCAGCAGTCCACTGAGCTTTTGGTTTGTCAGTGTTATCATCATTCTTGGAAATGAATGGACCATCTGTGATGACATCCCAAAGATTAGAGTTTGTGGATAGAATGAACCATTGAAATCTATCCTTCCAGTAGTTGTAGTTTTCTCCATTGAAGTAAGGAGGTCTGGTTAGGGAAGCTCCTTCAGTCTGATGACTTCCACTTGAACTAGCTCCAGCCGTCATGTCTATTCTTCAGGACCTTTTACCTCTACACTGTTAGATGCTCAACCCAGAGGCTGAGCTCTGATACCAACTGAAATAGACAACTATAAACACTAGAAGGGGGGGTTGAATTGTGTTTATCAGAATTTAAGCAAAGCTGAAATCTTTTCGCAAACAGAAAGCTAGCTTTGGACGAGTGGAAGAATACAGGATGGACGGGTGACTATTGCACACACACCACTTGACAGATGCAAGAAAAACTAAAGCAATTAAAGAGTTTAAGGGAAGAGAGATTGACACGGTGATTTAACCTGGTTCACTCTTCAAATCAAAGAGCAACGTCCAGTCCTTGGCAGCACCAAGATTTATCCACTATAACTGATAAGGTTACAGACTCAAGTATTATTTGCACACCTAGCCTCTTCAGGCTCAAGACAAGTATTATTTGCACACCTAGCCTCTTCAGGCTCAAGACAAGTATTATTTGCACACCTAGCCTCTTCAGGCTCACTCTGGTTTGTTTGAGAGATTTGGGTTTGTAATAAATACAATTTCTCATAGGCAGATCTTTCACTAACACTCAGAGAGTGGTTTAAATGTAAGGCTCAGGAAAGTCTGCGTAATAACTTCAAAATGATTGAAGAATAAAGAATAAAAGAATGAAGAAATAAATGCTCAGAGTAATGGCGTTTTAATGCAGTGTGTATATGTTTTTCTTCTTCTTCTTCAATGGCTTATGTATTTATGGTCTTCAAGCATTTAGGATCTGTTAGAGACATCCCCTCAGATGTTGGCTTCAAGCAGAACTTCATTAATTGCAATATAGTCGTTCTGAGTAGTCATTAATGCAATAGAGTCGTTCTGGGCAGCCATTAATGCAATAGAGTCGTTGGTTGTACTCTAACATGAAGGATCATGGCTTTATTCATCGTGCTACAGCCATATCAAAGTTGAGCAGAGAGCTTTTTGTACTTTGCTGAGTACACTTCCCTTTCTGTGTAAGGACCAGAGGTACTAGGGAATAAAGCACGTTGGAAGCATTCTTTAACTGGTCTTTGGTTATTATTATCCAAGGTTGCTTGAGAGAGTAGCTTCTGACTTTTCTTGATAATCGTGAAGTGGGAAAGAAGGCTTCAAGTCTCTTTCTTGAACTAAGATTCTGATAATCCTTAGAGAATTTGCGTTCATAAGATAAGTGCTTCCATCTTGAAAATAATCACGTCTATCTAGTCATTTGAGTTTTCATTCGGGCTAGTAGACGAGCTCCATATTAAGGACTCAGCAAGTCCAAAGACTAGTGGACGAGCGCTTCTGTCACCTTTAGTGGACGAGCACTTTTGTTACCTTTAGTGGACGAGCACTTCTGTTACTCTAGTGGACGAGAGCTTCTGTCATCTTTAGTGGAAGAGAGCCTCTGTTACTTTACTGGACGAGAGCCTCAGTTAGTCTGGTGGACGAGAGTCTCAGTTACTCTGGTGGATGGAAACATTCTGACCTTAATGGACGAGCACCATTTTCCACGTCATTGGACGCGCATTGCTGATACTTTATTGGACGAGCTCAAAGTGATTCCTTAATGGATGAGCTCCATCTGATTCCTTAATGGAAGAGCTCCATCTGCCACGTCATTGGACGGACCTTTCTGATACCTCACTGGACGGTCTTTTCTGATATTTTGATGGACGCGCTATTCTGATACTTTGATGGACGCGCTCCAAGTGCCACGTCATTGGACGGATAATTTTGATACCTCACTGGACGGGTTTTTCTGATACTTTGAGTAGACGCAGCCTTCTGATATTTTTAGTGGACGCGGCCTTCTGATACTTTTAGTGGACGCGGCCTTCTGATATTTTTATTGGACGCGGGTTTCTTTATCTTGTGTTTTGGACGTGCGCTTCAAACACTACAGTGTTGGACGTCTGCTTGTTACACTTTGTTGGACGTCTGCTTGTTTCACTTTGTTGGACGTCCGATTCTATTTCTCAATCTGCATACTCAATAGATAGTTTAACAACCAATATGAAGGTTAATTAAATCATTAACAAATGTTTAGTTTTCATCAAAACTTAGGGAAATGCATATCAAACATTTTAGAGACTTAACAGTGGCACCCACCATTTTCAACCTTCGTCTTCAACCACTTTTTGGCACCGCTTCACGACGCCATGTTCTTCATGTCGCCGACAAGAAGCACGTGGAGCATGACGCCACAAGACCATAGATCCGAGAAATTTGAGAGCTGGAACACCTCTTATCTCAACATCAACAAGTGGTGCCTGGATCGTCACTAAGCTGGAGAGTTCTGGATTGCTTATCCTTGTAACCCAGTACCTTGAACCGAAAACCCTTTCGTGGCATGTAGTGATGGAAGTCGATGCAGTGAGACCAGGGAATAGACTTGTGGAGGAGGTGGTTGATCTTGTGAGAGGAGAAATAAACCACGATGGCTTTGTGGCTCTGTCTCCATCATGAGCTTCTCGCAGAGGTGGGACCCAATGAACCCGCCGCCGTCGATCACGCGGATGGCCATCGGAGGAATCGGGTTTCCGTCCAAGTCCACTTGTTTCTTTTTCATCTCCCAGAAACCCCAGATCTGTGTGCACCTCGTACCACTGCCACCGCCCGCCAGGTTTGTGTCTTGTCACCGCCACACCATAGTCCCCTCGTTTGACCGTCGAACTCTACACGTCTCTCTCATAATGGTGGCAGATATGACGATGAAAGTTTGGATGATGGTGGTGGTGGCTGTGGTGGTGGTGGTGGTGGTAGGGTCGATGAGGGTGGGTCGTGGGAGGGACTAGAGCGGTTTGGGAGAAATAATCTAATATAGATGACATAGGATCTAATCATGGGATCATATGAATCAAACGATGAATAATGATCTATCATAACGAGAGACTTCTTGGGGTCTCTCACCCTCCAAGCCAAAGCCTTTGTTTTGTTCGGTGGAATGAAACGAAAGGTGAGAGTTACACATAGCATTTTCCTGTCTGATAAAACAGAGGCAAAGATAGCGTTGGACAAAAAGCGGTCAGGATGATGGCGACGAGCACGAGCAGCAGCAACGCCAACAACCAGCCATACAGACCTTACCGCCACCTCAAAACCCTAACCGCCCACCAACGCGCCGTCTCCTGCGTCAAGTTCTCCAACGACGGCACTCTATTAGCCTCCGCCTCCCTCGACAAAACCCTAATCATCTGGTCCTCCGCCACCCTCTCCCTCCTCCACCGCCTCTCCGGCCATTCCGACGGCGTCTCCGACCTCGCCTGGTCCTCCGACTCCCACTACATCTGCTCCGCCTCCGACGACCGCACCCTCCGCATCTGGGACGCCACCGGCGGAGGCGACTGTATCAAGACCCTCCGCGGCCACTCCGACGCCGTTTTCTGCGTTAACTTCAACCCTCAGTCTAACTACATCGTTTCCGGCTCCTTCGATGAGACGATTAGGGTTTGGGAGGTGAAGACTGGGAAGTGCATCCACGTCATCAGTGGCCACACCATGCCGGTGACGTCGGTGCACTTCAATCGCGACGGTTCCCTCATCGTATCGGGTAGCCACGACGGGTCTTGTAAGATTTGGGATACCAGCTCCGGTACTCTGTTGAAAACCCTAATCGACGATAAGGTCCCTGGTGTCTCTTTTGCTAAGTTTTCCCCAAATGGCAAGTTCATACTCGTTGCCACTCTCAATGACACCCTTGTAAGTTTTTTTTTTTTTTTTTGATTTTGATTAATGGTTTCATTGGTTGGTCAATAGAGTAATTAGTAGTTATGGCATTTTTCTGATATTTTAGGCTACTGATTTCTATTTTGGGGGGTTTGGAAATATAAGCTTGGTTTTCTTATTGACATCTTCAGTGTTCATGTTTCTTCTTGTTATTTCAGTTTATGTTAAATCACCTGGTCTACCCCTATAGTAGGAGGTTGATTTAGATGAGATGAAGAATCCCTCGACGGGTATGATTTCCTACATTAAAAAATTCACACACTTATGCATGCACACATTAATACACTGTTGGATCAATCACTGAAACTTAAAGTGTTTCAGTAAGTTTGATATTGATCCAACGGTATATTAATGCCTGAATGCGTGGGTTTCTGATTGCAGCTAATCCATATACGTTTTGGGTCGAGGGTTTTTGTTGGGTTTGGAAGGAGAAGGGTTATTTTTTATTTTTAAATTATGAGAGTTTTAAAATGTTTATAAAAAATGAATCAGGGGTGGTTGGAAGGTTATATAATTATCTCTCATTTTATTCTTCAAATGTTTTCGAAATAAAGAAAATGTTTACTCAAAATGGAGAATAAGCCCTCCTTTCCGTTTCTCTTCAAAGCCTCTCCATCCAAACGTATCAGTGGCAGGGGGACTGAACTGAACTATCTTATCCTTGTGGTTAGCTGTTTGAGATGGATTCTATAGGTGTCTTGCAAGTTTGTCCCTTAAGAGGTTGCAGGATGTTTAGAAAAAAATGTGGACTTTGCTTGTTCTGAAGAGATTTATCTTTCTATTATTATTGTTATTATATTTATCAACTACCATAGTGTTGAGATAAACTAGTTGATCATTAGTCCTGCCAGCATTTGGTGGGCTAAAAGCTTTGTATTTACTACTCACATCTTGTTGTGTATCCTTAAGCTGATATCATATTAGTTTGGCAGATTACTGATTTTATTTGATATTTTCTGGGTGCAGAAGCTATGGAACTACTCAGCTGGGAAGTCTATAAAAGTTTATTCAGGTCATGTGAATAAAGTATACTGCATAACTTCCACATTCTCTGTAACAAATGGGAAATACATTGTTAGCGGATCGGAAGATCGATGTATTTATTTGTGGGATCTTCAGCAGAAAACTATGGTTCAGAAACTTGAAGGCCATACAGATACTGTAATATCTGTTACCTGTCACCCAACAGAGAACAAAATTGCTTCTGCAGCCCTTGATAGGGATAGAACTGTGAGGATTTGGGTACAGGATCCCTGAATAATAGCAAAACTGTATGTGGATTATTTTCCTCTTATATCTCTCAATTTGATTTTCTTCTACGTAAGATCTTTTCTTCTAGTGTTTGTATGATCGTGCATATGCGCATGTCTGATTTCAATATATTGCTCTATGCATGTCTGATTTCAATATATTGCTCCGCCATAGTTTTCATCTTCCTGAATCACCTCTAGTTGATATTTGACTGTTCCTAATTGCTGCCCATAGAACAATTTCCTTCTAACATCTCTTTTTTATTTGGTTTGTGTTTAGGTTTCTGACAATTGGCGCTTTGTTGTGCCAGGGATTCTTCCTGAACTTGTGTTCAGCCTACAGGTCATATAATTGTCGATTGTGATTTCAAGGCAATTCATGGTGCTTCCAATATATGACTCGATAAAACTTGAATTGGATGTAACTTACAAAATAAAAAGGTTATACTCTACTAAGATGGGTCCTCATGGTTTTCGGGTGCATTGGTGGTGCCAAAATTTACCCCTTACAATTGGTAAATTTGAGACCATTTGAAAAATTGAACAGGTAAAAGGGATTTTTTTGCAACTATGTGATGAGGGTTTATTTTCAAATTGAAAATTGATGCTGTATTTTGTTACTCTTTGAGCTTTTGTTTCTTCCATAGCTCAACTTTTGTTTCTTCATAGCCCAAACATTTAGGAAAGCTTCGAGGGAAATTTTGGTATCCCAACTGTTGCACTGTATATAACTTTCTCTTTAATCTTCTACGATCAGAAGCATAATTTTCTTTGAAATATTCCAAGAATTCGTTGGGAATCATATTATGATTAAGTATATTTATTAACGGTCTTGCTCCATTGATAACTTCCACAACCGCGCCATTGAATAGAGCAGTGCCTTCATCTATGCTGCAAGCTGCGTTCACCACCACCAATTCTGTTAGAGCTTATGATGCTTAACCAGTCTTCCTAATCTTGTTAAGGTGAAATTTACAACATTAAAGATATGAGGGTGTACTAAATTTGGAAAATAATAAAGATTATGATCCTTTTTATTAAAAAATGACCCTACCCACCTGGGGGAAGGCGGGGTCCAAAAATGATGATGAGGAATTGTTTTGAAAATTTTAAAGTGTTTAAAAAGAGGAAGGCAAAGGGCATACGGGTTTTGGAGAGTGAAGGAAGAAAATAAGAGGAAAGGGGAGAAAAGTAAAGAGGAAGAAAAGCTAGGGCATCCTATCCATCATCTTCTCTTCATGGGATGGAAAAAGGAGCTTGAAGAAGCATCAAACACCTTCTTAAAGCTTCAAAATTTAGAGGAGAATACTCGCCCAACCTCAAATACGAATTTGGCTTCTACTCAAGTTGAGGGTTAGGACTTTTTCTTTCCAAGTCATCTATTGTGTTAAAATCCCTTGGTTGAGGTATGTTAACTCTAATTTATGGATTGAAACTGAGTTAGGACTAAAATATTAGAGCCTTACTTGATAGGTATGACAACACAAAAAGAGAACATTCATGTAAGTGGTAAATGTCAATGGTTTGGTGTTTGTGCTTGGTTCTTGTTGGATTCATCTTTTAAGAGGTTTTGCATCTTGTCCTAGTTTCATTTGATTTGTGCTAGTGAGTCTATTTTTGTTGCCTAGACTAAAGAGTATGGATACCAATGTTGAGAGTATGTTATGCTTGCTTTAGCTTGTTTTTATGAATCCATCTTCGTGATTTGGATGTTACTTGGTATTCGTCTTGTTTTCTTACAAAATATCCTTGATTATATGTTGTTTGGGCTGGTTTTTAATGAATGTTGAAGGTCACTTTCTATCTAACTTAGCACATAACAATGATTGAAAATAAAGTAGTGAAACAAATTAAGAATCATTTATTGCATAATTGGTCCTGCGGCATGTTGTAGTCTAAACTACATAACTTTTTCTATACTCATCTAAATTGAGTGAAACCGGTCTCGTTTGAAAGGTAACATCCTACACTACATTGAGTTAAAATATTATAATTTTTGGCTCACTAATCTGCTTCCAACTTGAACATAAAGTTGGACCATGCTCTGCTGAACTTTATGCTGACCAGATTGTATTGTAGATGGCATAAGTTTCTCAATAGATGTCTAAAATTTATAAAACTGGATTGTTTTGAAATATAACATCCTAATTTAGGCCTGGTAAAATTTCCATAATTTATGTACTTGTGGATTAATACAGTTTAACATTTGAAAGTTAACCAATTCTGCTGAATTCTAAAACTGGACAGTCTGCACTGTAGACTACGTAATTTTCAGCATAGTTATTAAAATTGCATAAAACTGGTCTCCTTGGAAAGACAACACCCTAACGTATGTTCGGTAAAAGTGTCGTAATTTATGGATTAGTGAATCATTCTCAGTTTTGATTTTGATAGTGAATGTATGTCTGGAAAATTCAATACCGAACATTTATGTTGCACGGTGCATTTTTTGTATGAGTGTCGAAACATTACAAATTTTATCTTGTTAGAAAGATAACATTCTAATCTACCTCCATTCGAATTTTCATATTTTTTTGGTGATTGTATTCATATCAAACTAACCTTAAATACAGAGCAAAGGCCATAATGCTCATGCTTCTACATAATGCTTATGGACTCTATGTTTTGGAAGCCTAAGGCTCTAGTTCGTGGCATTTCAAAATATCAAATGTTGAGATTATAGTTGTCACATAGTAGTTATGCATAAGCTAAACGGTTTATGGTGACAATGCTTGTGATTATGTAAGTATATAATTTTTTATGATTGATTTAATAGCGATGTTTTGCTTAGGAGACTAAGTTGTTAAAAAAAATGGAAACTACACTGTAAGAACAGTATCATGATCGGGTAATTGCATTTCGAGCTTATGTGTGAATGGTTATGATGTGGTTGAGAGTAATTTAGTTATGTTATCCTAAGTGAAGGACCGTGTGAACATCCTATTTTGACCGGGTCTTTTTAGTTTTCATTAAAAATTTCAAAAAAAAAAAAGAATTCAAAGAAAAGAAAAAATACAAAAAAAATAATATATATTTTGCCATATTATTTAGATTTATCCCAAAATCCTAAAAAAAAATACGACAGACAAAAATAATAAAAAGATTTTAGTTTTATGTTAAACACTTAGGTTTATTTTTGTTCTTGGACCAAACAAGCCAAACCCATTATTCAAACCCATTGCCTTCCTTCATCCTCCTCCAACAAACCCTAACAGCCACACTTTTCTTCCCTCCAACATTATTTTGAATTTGAATCCAGTTGGCAAATACCTTGATTTTTGCAGATGAAGCTCAAAAGTTTTGATTTTATTTCAAATCAGATATAGAAATTTTAATCCTTGCAGTTTTTTAGGATCAAAATCAGAGCGAATTTGGCAATATAAAATCACAAGACGGCTACAGAATAAAGGGGGAACCAAAGAAAATTTCAGAACAACAACAACGGTGAGAGGAAAAGAGAAATTTTCAAAAATGTCTCCGAAACAACATTGAGAGCAGAAAAAAATCAATAGTGGAAAGAGAGAAAAATAAAAAAATACAAACAAAGAGGAGAGGGAGGCACCACTGTCAATACACCTTCTAACTAGAGTACTCCGCCACTGCCGCTCAGAACCACACCACTGCTTGTCTCCACCATCTCTGCTAGTCGCACCACCATCATCACCACAGCACCATTGTCGCACCACCGCATCAGCCGCGCCTCGCTCCGCCACCGTTTCATTCAAGGATGCAGGCCCGAGTCGCGTATACAGATCCAAATCTGCCGCCCCACTACTATCTCAGCCACGAACTCCACTGGTGTGCCGCCTCCCTCGCAGCCGCATCATCATTCGCGCAAACTCGCCGTCGCCATCGCTGTTGTTTCTATCGCTGGTCTCGTGTGTACAGGTGAAGAAGAAGGGTTTTAGTCTTTGCTCACCACTCCATCGTATCTTCATTTCATTTCTGATGTTGTAGTTGTTTAGGACTTAGTATTTTTACTTTACTCTTTTCTTTACTTGCTTTATTGTTATTTTATTTTATTTATTTATGTATGTTTAAAGTGGATTGCTAATGGGTATCATGTTGGCCCAAACTAAATAAGGTTTCACCAAATGGGTTTGGGCGGATAAATAAATAGAAAAGACATTTGTATTTTTATTTTTTGAAAATCTAAAATAAATAAATAAAATGATGTGAAAAGGGAATTACTGAAAAATAATTTTAGGGTTGCTTGTTGAGACGTTTCACACTCAATCCTTATATTCGGGATAGCTCTGTGGTCACATGTGCCATGTTCTATCTTGATTAGTTTTCGATATATAAAAAAAAAAAAAACCAACAAACAAAATATTTTCTACAAGAATTGCGTGGCTTTGAGTTTCCCATCGCAGCAGGGAATATGTAGGAGCGGGATCAATCATCCCGTCAAGCCAAAATTCTATTTTCCCTTTATTTTTGTGTTCTTTTTAATTTGTTAATGTAGTTAATCAAAATAATTGAATTAATATTATTTAGGGATTCCCCGTGGACTTGAGTGCCACGTTCAATCCCTTAGAATTAAGGTTGCTATGGGGATTTGTGCCATATTCAACCTTGTCTAGGACTTTTCCACATTTAACAATTAAAAGCAAAGATAATTAAAACTAGAAAACCATGAAAATAAATCTGATTTTCACATTTTTATTTTATTAAATAGTATATTATTGTTATATTTTTTTAATATTATTTTGGGATTGCTCTATGAAAAGTTTCATGTTCAACCTCTTAGGTTCAAGGTTGTCATATGGACTTATGTGCCATGTTCAACCTCTTTAGTGTAAATATTAATTACTAATCTCTTTATTCGTGAAATAACTTTTGGGGTAAAATAAATAATTTAAAATTTATTAATTTTGCACAATTAATTCAAGGTACCATTCGTATGATTGGCGATGTAGGGTGCTTAACACCTTCCCTACTCGTAACCGACTCCCGAACTCAACTTGGTTTCAAAGACCATTTTTTAAAGGTTTTCCAATTTTTCCTAAATTAAATAAAATTGGTGGCGACTCTACTTTTTCTTAAAATTTCTTTTTAACGCCATCATCGTCGCAATTTTTGGTCGCGACAGATGGCGACTCCACTGGAGAATTTTCGAGAGTCAAGCCTAAGTAATGAGTTGCGCATTTTGGTATTTATTGTTTACCCCTTTTTGTTGTTTTCTTTTATTTTTATTTATTTATTTATTTTTGTATATATTTGATTCCTTTTTGCTTTAATAATTATTTTTACACTAGGATAGAAGACCATGGTATTTGTTGTTTGCATGTCTTTCAAGTTCAAGTAGTTTTGTTTTAGGATTGTACAGGTTTGTATGCCTCCAGCACACACAACACCGACACTCATTTTCACACACTTTCAGCTCTATACCCGAGCTTGTGGGACCTTAAGGATTAGGTGGTGACTCAGCATTGTCATTGAAGGCCTAGTGCCTCTCTGATATTTGTTGACTCACCACTCGGATTGTTACTAGTGTCATGGACTAGTCATCCTGGAGGGTTTATCCCTACTTGTGATTAGGTTCACGAACTAGGTCCTTGACGAGGGCAATCTGGGGACCATGACCTTTAGAAGTCTAGACACATCCTAAAGTTTATACTCCTAAATTGACTTAGCGGCCGCTCGACTTAGAAGTTGTCATCATAGGTACCCTTGATTAGGCCCTACCTCTTAGGACAATTGGAGGCGTACCATATCTCTCTTGTGTTTTTTATCCATTTACTTATTTATTTTTTTACTTCATTTCCCTTTGTGTTTTAACTAATGAATAACAAATAAATAAAATACATATTATATATATATATATATATATATATATATATATATATATATAAATATTTGTTTTTGTTTTTGTAAAATAATATATATATTTTTAGGTGATTCTCTTTTGTGGAGGAAAGACACTATCTGTGTAGCAAGGAATGAAAATGTCTAACTCTAGCAATGCAATTGGCCTGAAGAAGAATATCAGAATTGACGTGAAAATCAATGGTGTGAAGACTTTAATGGAAATCAGTCGCTTGATGCCAAAAGAAGTATGTTCAGAGTTTGCAAGCAAGTATGGGAAGATTTTGGACTTATTACACATACATGTAGATGTTTTGGGCTTGAGTGCTTTGGCCCAATATTGGAACCCGAATTTGAGGTGTTTCGAATTACCGAATTTGGATACGACGCCGACTATAGAAAATATGCTTACATGCTACGGATGCCTCTTCCAAGAGAGTTTCGTGTTTATTTCTATTATGGCCAGCATGTTAGTGATGGGAAGGTTGCAGAGTTGTTAGGAGTTCTACCGAAGCCATCAGACAAAATGGAAAAAGGAGCTGTCAGAGGTCTGAGGCGAAGATTCCTTGAAGTTTATCTCCAGGAACTGGCACGACAAAATAATTGGGTTATCTTCAAGCGGGTGTTAGCTTTGACCATTTATGGGCTGATGCTTTTCCCCTTTATACCAGACATGGTGGATTACGCAGCCTTGGATGTCTACTACAAGGTTGAAGAATATACTGTGAACCCTGTTCCCACAATTTTGGCAGAAACATTCCTATCATTGCAAGTTTGCCATGAAAGTCAACGAGGCAAATTACGATGTTGAGCACAAATGTTGTATGTTTGGATCGTGACTCACATGCATGCTCGAAATTATGTTAGTGGGATTGATGACCCTTTGAGGAGATTCCATCAAATTCCGATAAAGCCGCACAAACCCAATGATTGGAGACAAGAATTTGATGAGGTTGATTCGAAAGCTTTTTGCTGGATGTGTCCTTGGTATAAAGGAAATACAGTCATCTTCAGTTGTGGGAATTTCTCGAATATTCCTTTGATGGGACCAAGGGGTTGCGTGTCATATTTCCGGCACTTGTGATTCGACAATTGAAATGGACTCAATAGGAACCACTTGAAGAAGTGTTAGGTGGAATTTCGTTCTTATATCAAGAATGCGAGGTTGTCAAGAATACAACAATAGCTGTTAGATCCGCCTGGAGCAACATCCGGGTACTGGGATCCAATGAGTTGGGAAGACAAATTATTTCTCGTACTAAAAACTACGAGGCATGGAGGAAAGCAAGGAAAGACAACTGTGTTATTTCGAAACCAATCTCGCACGAAGATGAAAATCCGCAAATGGAAGCAGAAATGCTAAAGAAGATCGAGGTTATGATGGCACAGATGGGAGTGCTAGAGGAAAAGAATGAAACATATCAAATCACCATCGTCACGCTCCAACACCAAATCCAGAAGTTAAACATGAGGATAGAACATTTGAAAGATGAATGCGCCGATGCATATGAAGCCGCAGCTCCAGCAAAGAGAGCAAGGAAAGGGAATATGAAGGAGTCAGAAGTTCGAGGATTACTTGCAAGGATAGAAGATAAAAAAAAAGCGTTGGCACAAATATTCAAATAAAAAGAAGACTTGGGGGCAAAAATCGAAGTGCACATTCAGACAATCCGGATGTTGGAGGAAAGCATAGGATCTCTACAAGAAGCCTTAACTCATGCTGAGCGCTACTCTGATGAAGGTTGGAATGCAGCTGCAACTATACGTGAATCATTGAAAAAATCACAAGAGAAAGAGCAATAGTTATGGATGAGGGCCCGGATGTTCGAAAGGGAGAAAAAACAGTATGAGGATGAGATCAGACAACAGGAAGAATGGCTAGAGAACTGGGAATCCGTGGCGAAAGATTTGAATGCTGACAGAGATGCTTGGAGAAAAAGATATGAACACCTCTCAGGAAGTTTGCAATACCATACCTATCAATTTGTGGGTCACCTCGAGGAAGCATTAGTCCAAAATCGCATGAATGACGGATCTACAATACCTCCAAAAATAGCTCGCTTCATGAAGTATTGTAGGGGTCTTGCTAGCGGATTCAAAAAGAAGACTTTAAAACTTTGATGTAATTCTGTTAGATGGGAGACATTGTATTTTCTATTCAAAGAAATAAAAGCCATTTTTTAGGGTTACATCCATCAATGAATTCTGCTATATCTTATGGTGTGTTACAAGTAGGCCTGTATGATTGCATTGCTAGTGAATGATGCTGTCTATTGTGGGACACATGTTCCCATGGATTTATCATCAACCACGCATTAACCTAAGGGGGATGTGCCCCTAGAGTTATGTGTCGGGATGAAGTTGCTTGCTACAAAAAATGGTCTTTCCTTTGCAAAAGAAAGAATTCGTGGTTCTTTCGAAGCATACTTTTATCTTTCTTAATAATAAATAATAATGACAAGAAAAATTGTATATATATATATATATATATATATATTAAAAAAAAAGGGTTACTGATTAGAATAATTTACGATTTTTCGTAACAGAGCTAAAAACACGAATTTGAGGGTTCGAGAATCATTGCGCGACCTAAGAAAGACAATACCAATCAAACCCGAGTTTACAACACAAGATCCTGGACCAGGATGGCTGCCAACAATCCTGAGACAGGAAGGAACTTGAGTTTAGAAGTAGACGAAGTGAGGGGAAGGGTGACTGAAATCTCTGAAACTCAAGCAAGGTTAGAGGCTATACTACAGGATATGAGGGAATCTCTTAGCAGGCTTGATGCAAATAGAACTGGAAATGAAGATGACCCACGTGTGAGCATACAGCCGGCCCTCTCCATGGTAACTGCGCCAATGTTTTCAAACATAAGCCATAGCCTTACTCAGGGAATGTCGGGTTACACAGAACCCATAGTGATCCCCATCGGGGAAGGATATCGCCCCATCGAGAATGTGTATCATGAGGCTGCTGGCTATGCAGGACTTACATGGGAAAAGCCCCATGCATCCATTCCTGAACAATCAAGGGGAATTCAGTTTGGACCCGATAAGATGAAGGAAGAGTGGATGGAGAAGGTAGAAGAACAAATAAAAGAGATCAAGGGCTCAAATACTTATGGCCTTCTCAAGATTGAAGAACTTTGTCCTGCCACAAATGTCGTGATTCCTAAGGATTTCAAAATTCCTGATTTTTCCAAATATGACGGAAGTGGGAACCCACGATTCCATTTGATTAGCTATGCCACCAAAATGGCCATCTGGTCTAAGGATGACAAGTTCCTTATTGGTTTTTTCCATGAAAGTTTGACTGGGATCGCACTAGAGTGGTACCTTCAGTTAGACCATTCTAAGATCTCTCGGTGGACAGAATTTGCCGATTTGTTCATGGATCAATACAAATTTAATTTGGACGTAGCTCCGACCCGTGAACAGTTGACTACAATGCAGAAGAAGAGTGATGAATCCTTCAAACAGTATGCACAAAGGCGAAGGAGTTTGGCTGCTCAGGTTTAGGCGCCGTTGATGTTGTCCGAAATGTGCTCATACTTTTTGGGAACCCTGAGATCCCCCTTTATCGGAGCAATGGAAGGAGTAGCTTATAGGGATTTCACTGACTTGATTGCCGAAGGGGAAAGAATTGAAATCCTAGCCAGAGTCGGGAAGTTGCCAACTGACATGGAAGGCAGTGCATCCAAGAAGGGGTTCCAGCCCAAGAAGAAGGAAGCAGAAGCAAATTATGTGCAACACCAGCAAAACTTTGGACCTCGACATGTCCCTTCATACCCAAGGTACCAAGCACCATATCAGACCTAAACACCATTTTACCCACCTCAACAGGCCTCGCCAACCATCACCCAGCCACAAAACCAAATAAATAACATCCCTACCCCTCAACCATACAACCCCACTCGCCCAACATATACTCATTATCCACCTGCACCTCAACAAAACCATCCAAGCTACCCTCGACCTCACCCAAATTTTCCAAATCAGGGACGTTCCCAATATCAAAATCTGCCTCCTTTCCCAAGACTGTCTATCTCCAATGCAGATTTGTTTAAACAACTATTTGATCGTCACCTAATCGCTGGAAACCCTATACGGCCTATGGAAACACCTTTCCCTGCTTGGTACAATCCAAACTTGACTTGCAAGTATCACATGGATGCCCTGGGGCATTCCATTGAAGAATGCGAGGCCTTCAAGACAACAGTAAGAAAATTGATTGCTTGTGGAAGATTGGGTTTCGAAGAAGATTCTGGGCCTAGCATTGTTAATAATCCAATCCCAAACCATAATGCGGGAAAGTGTGAATAACTTGGAAGTGGAAGGGCCTCAAGTTAAGAAGGTTTTGGAATTGCGAACCCCGTTGCTAGAAGTATTTGCGAGGCTCAAGAAAGCAGGATATGATATTGTTGTACCGGTGAAGCTGATTGGGGAAAAAGAGAAGTATGATGGTGATTTAAGTTGTGAGTATCATCATGGGCAGGTAGGGCATGATATCGAAACTTTTTGGGACTTTAAGGTCCGAGTCCAAGGATTACTTACCTTGGGGGTGATCCAAGCTAGGCGAGGTACGACTGAAGAAGTTAATGTGGTTGAAAAGGTTGTGCTCCGGATACCACCTATGAATGATGCGTCGGCGCCAGAAAAAGTGATTGTAAAGGTGAAAAAGCCAACTCCTTTTGCTTATAACGATACACACGCTGTACCATGGGATTATGAACAGAAAGTTGAGCTAGTAGGAGGGGCAAGAGAAACTTCGGAGGCCCAGGTTACTAATGTTGTGAGAATCGAAGGCATCACAAAGAGTGGGCGATACTATGACCCGGTAGAAGAAGAAGCAAGGAAGAATACCAAAGATGAAGGAAAAGAGAAGGAAGACGAAGAAGAAGAGTTCCTGAAGATCATGAAGCAGAATGAATATGATGTGATGGAGCAGTTGAAGAAAACACCGGCAAGAATATCCCTTTTGTCGCTTGTCCTCACATCAGGGATGCATCGTAAGACATTATTGAAGGTGTTGAACGAAGCTTATGTTAATTGAGACGTCACGCCAGAGAATGTAGTAAACATGGTGGATCTGGTGAGGCGGATCAACATGATCAATTTCTCGGAAGATGAGGTGTTTTTGAAGTTTAGAGGTAGTCCTAAGGCACTCCACATTACCCTAAGGTGCAAAGGATTTGTGATTGCGAAGGTGCTTATAGATGGTGGCTCGGTATTGAATGTGATTCCGTTGTCCACTCTAGAGCAGCTAAACATAGGCTTGACGGATTTGACACCCCAAGAGATGATTGTGCGAGCCTTTGATGGGACAGCAAGAGGGATCTTAGGGGAAATAACTCTGCCCCTCGAAGTAGGGCCTAGTTGTTTTCGTGTTCTCTTTCAAGTCATGGAGATCCAGCCAACTTATACCATGCTCCTAGGAAGGCCTTGGATTCATGAAGCTGGTGTTGTTCCATCAACATTGCATCGTTAATGCAAATATATTCAGGATGGGGCTGTAATTACCATCCGCGGTGAAGAGGAAATCATGCTTTCAAAGCCTATTTCGGTACCATACGTAGAAAGTACAGAGCAAGTCAAGGATGATTCCCTACGTAGTTTTGAAATCCTGAAGCCAGAGAGCAAGAAGGAGGAGCTGCCAATACAAAATGTGAATGAAGTGGCAGTCCGTATAATGGAAAGGAACGAGTATCAGAAAGGAAGAGGTCTAGGGGCAAGCCTTCAAGGGATCCCTCAACCGATTGCAGCAGTTACAAGAGATGGAAGACATGGACTAGGATACAATCCTTCTCTAGCAGAAAATATGAAGTACCTGACTCTCAGAGGCAAGAAAGAAGAAAGAAATGAATTTAGTTATATCCCCCACTTGAAAGATACTTTCTTAGCATCAACTGAAGTGATCTCGCCAAAAAATTTGACTTCCCCTCATTTTACTATAAGTGCACTTGAAGAGGAGCAAGCAAGAAACCCTGTTATTTATCTCTCTGCTGACAATGAGGTCCTTGGCAATTGGCAGTCTGAACCATTTGTTGATGTTATTTCCATGAAGTAATTACCTTTTTGTATCTCGTATAAATTGATGTTTACTTTGGTTGAGAAATGAATAAAATGAGTTAGTATGATTTTTCAGCATTTTTCTTGGTGTCTTCCTTTCCCTACCCTTTATCTTATATCAATTACGCTTCATTTCTTGAATAATATCCTTGCCTATATTTCTCTTGTTTCAAACATCTTCTTTCAGGAACCTCACCACCGTCGAAGGTTTGTCTCACAAAAGGAACCTTGAAACCTCATTTATTAATTCCCTTGCGGTTGTGGAAGAAGACGATTCTGGGATTAGTGAGGAATAAGAAGCCATTGAGGAATTTACAAAGATGATAGAGCACTCAGAAAATGGGTTCACTTCAAATGTTGAAGTTATAGAAGTGATTAATATGGGGACCGAGGAAGACAAGAAGGAGTTGAAAATAGTGGATAATCCAGAACGTGCAGAAATGGTCGCGCTATTTAAGGAGTACCTTGATGTGTTTGCATGGTCCTACAAAGATATGCCAGGATTGGATCTAGAGATAGCATCACATAAAATCCCACTGTACCCAGATACGGTGGTGAAGAAACAAAGGTTGAGGATGATGCATCCGGATATGTCACTAACAATCAAAGAAGAGGTAACTAAGCAGTTAGAAGCTGGGTTTGTGGAAGTGTCGAGACACCCAGAGTGGGTTGCTAATGTCGTACCAGTACCAAAGAAGGATGGAAAAGTAAGAATGTGTGTGGATTACAGAGATCTGAACAAAGCAAGTCCGAAGGATGACTTCCCATTGCCTCATATTGATGTCCTCGTAGACAGCACAACAAGGAACCACAGATTCTTCTTCATGGATGGGTATTCGGGATACAATCAGATTCTCACGGACGTCCATGACAAAGCGAAGACGACTTTCATCACCCCTTGGGGAACTTTTTGTTACAGAGTAATGCCTTTTGGGCTGAAGAATGCCGGAGCTACCTACCAGCGTGCGATGGTAACATTGTTCCATGATATGATGCACAAGGAAATAGAGGTATACGTGGATGACATAGTGGCTAAGTCTAAGGAGGGGGGAAAGTCATGTAGCTGTTTTGCATAAGTTATTTGGGAGATTAAGGAAGTACAATCTGAGACTCAATCCCACAAAATGTGTGTTTGGAGCCTCAACTGGGAAATTGTTGGGTTTTGTGGTCAACGGGGAAGGAATACAAGTACATCCCGAAAAGGCAAAGGCGATCAGGGACATGCCAACTCCCAAGAATGAACGAGAAGTAAGGGGTTTTCTAGGGAGATTAAATTACATTGCCCGATTCATTGCTAACTTGATAAGCACGTGTGAGCCTATTTTTAAGTTATTAAAGAAGAATAATCCAGGGAGATGGAATGAGGAATGTCAGGAAGCCTTTGACAAAAATAAAGGCATACCTATTAAACCCACCAGTGTTGGTGCCGCCCACTCAAGGTCGTCCTTTGACACTGTATCTCACGATCCTCCCAACCTAAATGGGGGCAATGTTGGGGCAACATGATGAGTCTAGCAAGAGAGAACATGCAATTTACTATCCGAGCAAGAAGTTTAATGACTGCGAATCCCGATACATGGCAATTGAGAAGACTTGTTGCACATTGGTATGGACCTCCAAGAGACTCAGGCAATACATGTTGTACTATACCACTTGGTTAATCTCTCGAATGGATCCTTTGAAGTACATCTTTGAAAGTCCTCACATATCATTAAGGGTCTCAAAGTGGCAAATGATATTATCAGAATTTGATATTAAGTATGTGACCCGAAAATCCGTTAAGGGAAGTGCAATTGCTGATCACTTAGCTGAAAACCCTCTTGAGGGAGGACAACCAATTATATCCGAGTTCCCTAATGGAGAGATACTGTCATTAGAAGAAGGTGAAACAGAGGAAGATGATATGTGGAAGATGTATTTTCATGGAACAGTTAATATGCATGGAAGCGGCATAGGAGCGGTGGTTGTCTCTCCGGAGGGCAAGCAATACCCAGTGGCTGTTAAGCTCGAATTTGAATGCACCAACAATATTGCTGAGTATGAAACATGTGCAAGTGGATTACAAGCAGCAATTGGTCTTGGAATAAAAAAGCTAAAGGTCTTTGGAGATGTAGCCTTAATCATTTATGAAGTCAACGGAGAATGGCAAACTAAAGATCCCAAGCTTATCCCGTATCAGAAATACTTGACTCAGTTAGTTGCGAAGTTTGATGAGATTACTTTTTCGCACTTGACTCGAGACAAGAATCAATTTGCAGACGCTTTAGCCACATTAGCCGCTATGACCAAGCTGGGTCTCCATACCACCGTCCAGCCTATTCAAGTGAAGGTACAAGATGAGCCCGCATACTGTGCACATGTGGAAGAAGAGCTCGATGGTAATCCTTGGTATCATGACATCAAGCAATATATGAAGAGTAGAACGTACCCAGCTGGAGCAAATGAAGTAAACAAGAGGACGATTCGTAGATTATCAATGTCCTTTTACTTAGATGGCGAAATTCTATATAAGAGGAACTATGACGGGGTCCTCATAAGATGTGTTGATGCTCGTGAAGCTCGGACTATCATGACAGAAGTTCACGAAGGGATATGTGGAACACATGCCAATGGTCACATGATGGCACGCAAGATCCTACGAAATGGCCACTATTGGCTAACAATGGAAGCCGATTGTCTGGAGTATGTCCGAAAATGACGTAAATGCCAAATATATGCAGATCAGATCAAAGCTCCACCGTTCCAACTACACAATCTGGTGTCTCCAAGGCCATTTTCTATATGGGGAATAGACGTCATTGGACCAATCAATCCCAAGACTTCAAACGGACATCGCTTCATCCTGGTTGCAATAGATTACTTCACTAAGTGGGTAGAAGCAACATCATATGCCAATATAACTCAAAAGGTGTTTACCAAGTTCCAAAAAAGAGATATTATTTGTCGCTATGGAATACCAGAAAGAATCATTACAGATAACGCTGCCAATCTTAATGGGGCGGATGTAAAGAAGTTATTAGAGACTTTTAAAATCAAGCACCATAATTCCACCCCATATAGACCTCAGATGAACGGGGCGGTAGAAGCGGCCAACAAGAATGTCAAGAAAATTGTTGCTAAAATGGTCGTAAATTATAAGGATTGGCATGAAATGTTGCCATACGCTTTGCACGCGTATCGTACCAATATACGATCAAGTACTGGGGCAACACCTTTCTCATTGGTGTATGGAATGGAAGCTGTTTCTCCTATAGAAGTTGAAATCCCTTCATTAAGAGTGCTGATGGAAGCTGACTTGGAAGAATCAGAATGGGTGAAAGCTCGATATGATCAGTTAAACATGATTGAGGAAAAAAGACTGGTGGCCCTTTGTCATGGACAACTATATCAAAGAAGAATGGCTAAAGCCTTTAATAAGAAAGTCCGTCATAAAGAGTTTCAACCAGGTGATTTGGTGTTAAAGAAAATACTTCCCAACCAAGAAGATGCCCGAGGAAAATGGGCACCCAATTATGAAGGGCCATATGTAGTAAAGCAGGCGTACTCAGGCGGAGCCTTGGTCCTGGCAGATGAAAACGGACGAGAGCTACTGAGGCCTGTAAACTCTGATGCCGTGAAAAAGTTCTATGCCTGATAAAAAAGAGAGAAAAAAAGAAAGGGAGAGCCCGTTAGGTTGAAAACCCGCAAGGGCGACCTAAGCAAAAGTTAGGGCATAAATAAAATAAAATAAAAAGAAGTCCGTTAGGTCGAAAACTCGCGAAGGCGACCTAAGCAAAAGTTAGGGCATTAAAAAAAAGGAAAGAAGAGAGAGAGAGAGAGAAGTTCGTTAGGTTGAAAACCCGAAAGGGCGACCTAAGCAAAAAGTAGGACAAAGAAACTGAATCTTAGTCTGAAAACCCGCAAGGGCAGTTTAAGAGATATCTTAATATTCACCACACTGGGGCACTTTTGCTCATGACTTGCTACACTGGGGCAATTTTGTTTGTGACTGGCTACAATGGGGCAAAGAGAATCATTGAAATGTTAATGAAAGGATATATGTGGAAGCTGAGACCAGGATCTTTGACGTCAAACAGTTGTTGGGAATCAGTTAAGAGGATCAAGGAACCAATACTGGGGCAAATTTTTATGCGGTTTTCTTTCGTTCCATTATCCCTTTTCATACATGGTCGCGCTGTCGTGCACGCGCCAAAAAGGACGAGCGGGTTTGAAAATGTAGTTTAGGGCGACAACTCGGATGTCGTCTCTCACGGACTCTTAAGATGTTATTTTCCACAAAAATAAGTTTTTTTTGGGGGGGGTTTGGATTGA
The DNA here is from genome assembly GCA_030762895.1 of Sophora flavescens. Taxonomy (NCBI): domain Eukaryota; kingdom Viridiplantae; phylum Streptophyta; class Magnoliopsida; order Fabales; family Fabaceae; genus Sophora; species Sophora flavescens. Next base: position 141,112,113 of record CM061067.1, read on the forward strand.
GATGTAATCAAAGAAAACAGAATAATAAAAACAGAGTAATTGAAAACAAGCAGTTCAAGGAGGTTATCAAATAGCCAAAAACAGATTGATCTATTGTTCTCAATTTCCTAACTATCATAGGTTCATGCAATTCCCAAGCCCTAAGCAGATTCTAATCCCCTCCTGGTTGTAGTAGCAATTTACAAGCGAAACCACTACTACAGATACATGTCCCTATTCCCGAATTAAGCAAATGGGGTTAAGCCCTTCGTGAACTAAGCGAACACGAAATGTACACACGCAAATTAAGCAGATGCGATTAATTATAGGAACATGATATCACCAGAAATAAATCAACACAATACAGTATACTCCTGAATTAAGCAAACAGAAATACAAAGCATGGCATTGAAGAGGGAAAAGCATACAAAACAGGAAAATACAAGAACCTCAAGTGTATGGAAATCAATTACAATAGATCAATCCTAGAAACTTAGTTCTCCATAACACAAACGAAATCACACAGATAAAAATGTAAAACAGAAAAAAATGGAGAAGCAAAAGTCTTTTCAAATTGTTCAGAACAGCCTTTTATACAAATTCTGAATTCAGCTGGCTCGAGAGGCGAGCACACATTCGCGAGGCGAATTTCATGAAGAGTCAGCAACCTTTGGCATTCTCGCGAGGCGAAGTGCTTGCTCGCGAGGCGAGGATCTGAAGAGTCTTCTCCTTACGCCCGTTATGGCCATCAGGACCTAACCGTGATGCTCTCTGACTTCCAGACTCGCGAGGCGAATGGATGCTCGCGAGGCGAGACTCTTCAACTTCAAAACTGCCACGGCCATGACCTTCAACACGGGCAAGCCGTGATCGTCTCTGACTTTTTCAGGGTTGCAAGACTCGCGGGGCGAGACCTTCTTCGCGGGGCGAACCAGAGACTTAGCATTTTCTTGGAACAGTCAGGCTTCGGGGTCGCGTGGCGAGCATGTCCTTCGCGGGGCGAATCCCTGCTCTTTATTTTCTCAACTTCTACTTAACCTGAAAACAAGGAAATAACCATAAGTGTATTATTTTGAAAAACTAGCTAAATTAACTTAAAACTATTCTAGAGACTCAAAACCTTGCTTGAGGACAATCTAATCTAAGTTGGGTGAAAATAGGATATAATTTACACAAAACCCTGGTCATACTAGCCATAAAACTAGATGAGCCAGAGGCTTATCAATACAATTCCCATATACCCCTTTGTATTTCCCCTTTTTCTTTCCAATTTCCTTGTGTGCAATGTAAATTCTCATATTAAGGCAAGGATTTTATTCATCCATTTTCCCCTATTGTGCTTAAATCATGCTTGCGCATTGAAATCATGTCTCAATTGAAGTAAATTTAAGTTTAATGGTATGATTGGATAATTCTAATGGTTACTTCAACAAATGGTTTGAACCAAAGAAAGCCCAGCATTTCAAAGTCAATAAGGGAGATAACGGTGCACAATGAGGAGAAAAGAAAAACAATAATGAAAGTCTCCACGAGTCCTATTCTTGAAGGAAATAATCGCTCTATGTGTCTTCACCGCTTTGAAAAAGAAGCCCCTCTAATCGAAAGACACTGACTCAGAGCTGTTGATAAACAAGGGTTTGATTGGTCGAAGTCTTTTAATGGAGCGTGTGGTTCAGTTGTAATCGAGACAAAGGTAAAAGAAATTTTTTTAAGAGAAAGTAAATTACCATCATTTTATTTTTGGGGTCCGAGGCCCACTGCAATTTATTTTTCGAGCTCTAAGGCTCACCGCAAATTTACTTTTGGGATCTGAGGCCCGATGCAGATTTATTTTTCGAGCTGAGGCTCACTGCAAATTTACTTTTGGGTCCGAGGCCCACTGCAATTTATTTTTCGAGCTCCAAGGCTCACCGCAAATTTACTTTTGGGATCTGAGGCCCGCTACAGATTTATTTTTCGAGCTCTAAGGCTCACTGCATTTTATTTTTGGGATCTGAGGCCCACTGCATTTTATTGTTCGAGCTCTGAGGCTCACTACTTGTTTTATATTTGGGATCTGAGGCCCACCGTAATATATTTTTGGGATCTGAGGCCCACTGCACTTTATTTTTCGAGCTCTGAGGCTCACTCCTAATTTTATATTTGGGATCTGAGGCCCACCGCAATTTATTTTTGGGATCTGAGGCCCACTGCATTTTATTTTTCCAGCTCTGAGGCTCACTACTAATTTTATATTTGGGATCTGAGGCCCACCGCAATTTATTTTTGGGATCTGAGGCCCGCTGCAAATTAATTTTTCGAGCTAAGGCTCACTGCTAATTTTATATTTGGGATTTGAGGTCCACTGTCATTTTATTTTCCAAGCTCTAAAGCTTAATTTTCTCCAGCCTGTTTCCCATCCCGGCTAAAATGTGAGTTCATTTTCTTTACTAGTTTCTTATTACTATCACATGAAAAAAATCGTTCTTTCTTCATGTATTATAGTAATGAACAAGTAAAGAGGGGCAACTGTGAACACCCCATTTTTACCGGGTCTTTTAGTCTTCACTAAAAATTTCAAAAAAAATAAATAATAAAATAAAAAAAGTTTGCAAAGAAAATAAAAATAATAAAAATAAAAAGATTTTTTTAATTGGGCCAGGCCAGTTGAACCCATTTCATCCTCATCCAACAAACCCTATCAACCACTTTATTTTGAATCAGAGGTAGAAATCTTAATCTTGGCAGATTTTAAGGAACAAGATCAGATAGCAATCTTAACCTTGGCGGAATTTTAGGATCAGGATCGGAGGAATTGGCATTATAAAATCACAATAGGGGCATATTGTTGGGGGAGGCTCATCTGCGTACTGTTCATCACACTCCTCATCTGCGCATTGTTCATCACACTTTTCATCTGCACACACTATGTTCTTGTACCCATTCTCTTCAATCATCACTTTCTCTTTTATTATGGAAAAAAAACAACTTCCCAAGTCCAAACCAGTAGCCTCTATCATCCCACTCAGGCCACCATAACATATTGCCTTCTTCCCCAACTATTCCCTTTTATGCCTCTGCGCCGTTCTGAGTCATTCAGCATTCTTCCTTCAACCTTCATCACCGTCTCCACGAGACTCAGCAACTCAACGCCGCCACTCCGTCCACGTAAGACCGCCGTGCTCCGCCTCAGACCAGACCCAACGCATCGGTGCCCCGATCTGCCGCGTCCCCACCGAGAGCAGTGCCTCAGACCCGCCGTGCAGCGCTGCTTCACATTCCTCCGCCTGGTTCGGATCTCCTCTTGACCAAGGACCTGTCCTTGCTCTCTTGAACCACCACGCCACTGCCGAGGTCCACCGCGTCGAGCCGCCACTTCCTTGGCTATTACGCGCGCCTCCCCCATTGGCCAAAGCAGCTCTGTTACGTTGCTGAGCAGAAGGAGAAGGTTCTGGTCCTTCTCATTCGGTTGTTTGACTTGATCTTTTTTTTTTTAAATTTTCTTTCCTTGTTTTATTTGTATATATATATATATATATATATATATATAGATAGATAGATATATATATATAGATATATATAAAGGGAATCACTTATAAATAATAATAAGATTGTTTTGTGAGATATATCACATTCAATTCTTAGGTTTGAGATAGCTCTGTGGACGTATATGCCATGCTCTATCTCGCTTAGATTTTTAAATTTAAAAAAATTAGGAAATAAAAAATAAAAAGTAAAATCCTTTTAAATAAATATTTTTCATAAAAATTAAAATTAACCAACAAATAAAATATTTTTTACAAGAACTACGTGGTTTTGAATTTCCCATCGAAGCAGGGAATACGTAGGAGCGGGATCAATCATCTCGTCAAGTCAAAATTAAATTTTCCATTATTTTGTGTTTTTTTAATTTATTTAATGTGGACAATTAATTAATAATTTATTTAATGTGTTTTTTTTTGGATTGCTCTATGACAAGTGTCATGCTCAATCCCCTGGTTTTGAGGTGGCCCTATGGACTTACATGCTATGTTCAACCTCATTTAGGATTTATCAATAATATTTTTTTTTAAATTTTAAATGTAAAAGGAAAAAAACAATAAAGAAACATAAAAATAAAGAAAATATTAATAAATAAATAAATAAATCCTTCCTCGTAAATATTTTTGGGGTAATAAATAAATAAATTAAATATTGCACAATTAATTCAAGGTACCATTCGTAGGATGGGTGATGTAGAGTGCTTAGCACCTTCCCTACTCGTAACCGACTCCCGAACTCGACTTGGTTTCAAAGACCATTTTTTAAAGGTTTTCCAATTTTTCCTAAATTAAATAAAATTGGTGGCGACTCTACTTTCCTTAAAATTTCTTTTTATTGTCGTCCCTGCCGTAATTTTTGGTCGCGACAGATGGCGACTCCACTGGGGACTTTTTTTAAGAGAGTCAAGCCTTTTATAATTAATTGTTCAAACTTTAGTAAATTTTAACTTATTTGTTTTCCCCCCTTTATTTTTTTAAAAAAAAAGATAAAAAGATAAAAAGATATGAAAAAATCTCCATCTATTTTTTAAAAATAACTTAGTTTTGTTTTCTTTATCTAATTTTAATTTTCCCTTAATGTTCATATTCTACCTTATTTGGTTATTTGATATACTTAATTGATGATATCTTGGTTTAATACCTCAACCCTAAGGTAGATGTCCCCTTGTTTGTGTATATATATTTGGCTTTGTCTTGTAAGGTATGTCGTAGTTTTTAAGGCTGTATAGGTTTTGATGCTCCTTCCACACATTGTACTGTCACCTGCTGCACACACTTTTTAGCTCTATACCCGAGCTTGTGGATAACTTAGGATTAGACGGTGCCTCAGCATTGTCATTGAACGGCCTAGTGCCACTCTGATATTTGATGAGTCATCACTCAGATTGTTACTGGTTTCATGGATTAGTCATCCTGTTAGGGTTTATCCCTACTTGTGGCTAGGGTCTTGAGCTGGGTCCTTGCCTTTCGAGACAGGGGCAATCTGGGGATCACGACCTTTAGAATTCTAGATCCACCTTGAAATTCGCACTAATAGTTCATCTTAGTGGGTGCCCAAGTTAGAGCCTTGACTTAAGGTATATCCAAGCATTAGTTTTAACCATTCTAGGACACTAGGGAGCATCTTTCTTAAAATAAAAAAAAATCTTATTTCTTATTGTAGCTTTTTTTTTTTGTCAATCAAAATATTTTTAAAAAAATTTCATGTTTCTCTTCTTTCTTTAAAAAAAACTTTTTCCTCCTTGCATCTTATGCAATTTTTGTGCACCTTGTACATTATTTCTAAAAAAATAAAAAACTTGCTCGCACATTGTGCATTATGTTTGTTGTCTGTTAATCAAAAGAAATAAAAATCATTTCATGCATCTCATGCATTTGCTTAGCAAAAAAAAATGCATCTCATGCATTCATAAACTATGAAAACAAATGACTCACCTCATGCATAAACAATTAAACGTGCATTTTTTTTTTCAAGTTGAAAGGATTTTCTATACATGTTATCCAAAAAAAAAACCAAAAAAAGGGCTCATTACTTTGCATGTAAAAAAAATCAATAAAAAAGGACATACATTTCATGCATTCTTAACTTTGGGTGAAATAAAAATAAAAAAATTCTTCCTTTCAAGTTCATGGCCATCTTGGCATAACAAATTGAAAAATGAAAAAAGAGGAGTCTTCGATCGAGTAAGTAGTAAGTTTTTTTAATAAAAATAAAAAAAGGAAATAAAAATAAAAATAAAAGACTCCCAAGCTCCTTTTCAGATAAATTGCTCATTCATTTACATGTTCAGGAGCCTAGAACTGGCACACGTCCTTTCAGGTTTGAAGCTATATGGGCGTCTCATCCGGACTATGGGGAGGTGGTGAGTAACTCCCGGAAGTTCTCTGATAGTGTGACATCAAAGTTGGAGGATGTGAAACAGGCTTCTCTTAAATTCAATAAAGAAATATTTGGCAACATCTTTCAACGAAAAAAAGAGATCTCCAACAGACTTACGGGCATTAAAAGATCTTTGGAGAAAGTTGATTCAGTCAAACTTGTGAACCTGGAAGCCGAGCTCAGGAAGGAGATGGATCTTATCCTTTAGCAAGAGGAAGCGTTTTGGCTTCAAAAGTCTCGCGAACAGTGGGTAAAATCTGCTGATGGCAATACAAGGTTTTTCCACGCCCAGACTGTTCTTAGACGTAAAAGAAATAAGGTTGAGGGGCTTAACCTTGGAGACAATGTTATTAAAACCGAACCGGTGATGGACTCGGTCAGGGCACTGGGTTAATGGGTCACTGGTTTAAGGAGTCACTGGTTGACTCGATTTGAACCGATATATATTAAATATATAAATTTTGTATGCAAACTATGTATATATATAATATTTTGTGAATGAATAACAATCAGACGCATTGGTCCAGTGGTGCAGCTCCTTGCTTGCTATCATCTCCAATAATATTCGAGTCTTGCGAGTGACATTTTGAGCGATTTTTGTTTGGAAATATTCACTTCCGCATGCTGACGTCAGGTTGCCCGTGTGATGACATCAGAATCCGGTTCGCCCGTGAGTCAAAGTCTCTGATTCACACCGGTTCATCCCGGTTCGAAACCGAGTTGATGACGTCAGCACCGGTTCACATGCCTACATGGTCTGACATTCTAACCGGACTGGTCATAGGTCCGGTTTTAATAACACTGCTTGGAGATTTGACAGTGTGATTTTACATCATGATTCCTGTACACTTTTGCATGCATTTTTCATATAGATTAGGCATACTTTATTTGATTTTAGTTAGTTTTTCCCTTGGAACGGGTGAGGCGGTTTCTTGGTGTTGTTTTGAAGGAATTCAAGGAAAAATGCTCAAGAATAGCCATGGTGGAGCTTGGATGAAGACAGAGCCTGAAAGTGAAGAAAATGACCCAAGCAGAGCCCATCACGGCCTGGCCGTGATGCCCATAACGACCGTGATCGAGCAACAATTGAGAAGAAAGAAGGCAAAAGTCAGAATCTGTCATGGCCTGGCCGTGAGGCCCATCACGGTCATGACATGTTAATGGAGCCAGACCCCCTCTTGGCAGAATCTATCACGGCCAAGCCATGAGGCCCATCACGGCCGTGACAGATCATTTGGTAAAGGCAGAAGCTATCACGGCCTGCCCGTGATGAGCATCACGGCCGTGATGCTCCAATATTTGAAAGCGCGCCAAGGCAGAAAGCGTCACAGCCAGGCCGTGACGGCCATCACGGCCGTGACGCGAATCCTGATTCATTAAAAGGCACGGGCATAACAGAAAAAAACAGTTTTTGAAACCCTAAACTCTCTCTCTGAACCAGGAGCAGTGGCACAAGGAGTCCATGGAGTTTTTCCTCCCTCTCTTCTATATTTCTTTGGTTGTAGCTATGATATGAGTATCTAAACCTCCATTGTTGAGGTTAGGTGTAGCTATATCCGATTTCTCATGTATCTGACTTGATTTTTGTAATATAGTTTTTACTTCTCTATTGAGTGACTGATTGTCTATGCTTAATGCTTGTTGTGGCTAGCACCCCCATGACTCGATTAGTGTTTTGATATGCAATTGGGAAATTCGTATTAGAACCGAGACTGAGATCAATCACCTAGTAACCCTTGCGTCTAGGAATGGAGTTAGGTTTACTAGTAATCGCATGATCCCTAATCTTAATGCGAATTCACTAATATAGGCCACCTAAGGAATTAGGGTTTATTAGTGGATTTAGGCTCTTGTCATCCGCGGAATTGGGACTTGAGTAATTTAGTGGATTGATTGTCATAATTGAAGTAGAAACTGTTTATGAGTCATGTCATTGCATGGGGATGAAGTGTAGTGAACCTAATCCCAGCGTTGTTCTTATATTTGAAGAATTCCTTTAACCGCCTTCTGAGTATTCGACAAAAACCCACAAAGAACTTTTCTCTTTATTTTGTTTGTTTTAGGTTTAAATCTTATTTGGGCTTGGTATTTATTATCGAGCTCCCTCCAATCCAAATATCCGCTTAAATATTAATTGATTCAATACGTGTTAGTAATTGTCACAATCCTCGTGGGAACGATAAACGGTCTCATCACCGTATTACTTGCACGACTGGGTATACTTGCCCAGCTCCGTCAACAAGTTTTTGGCACCGTTGCCGGGGATTGTGTTTTAATATTAGCATACCCATTTCGGTTACTAATTTAAGCAAAAGCAATTTTTTTTCCTGTGGTGATCTGTTTGCTGTCATTTTTCTGAGTTTTGGTTTGCTGTCATATTTTTCTGGTATAGTTGTTGTTTGTGTGCTGACTTTTACTGCTAACACTCTTGTTTGTTAGACTGTTTGTGTATGCGAGGTACTATCCCAGCTGACCAACTCCTCCACGATCCTGAGATTGAAAGAACAGCTAGGAAGAATCGAAGGCAAGTAAGAGAGCGTAAAATCGTTAGAAATGAAGAAGAAGAAGAACAAGAGACTTCCACCTCTCAAGTTCATTAAGAAAAACTCAGAATGGCAGGCAATGGTGAAGGTGCTCCTCCACGGAGGACACTTGGTGACTACGGCAATACAAATGTCAATCGACATGTCACTAGCATAGTGAGGCCCCCAATTAACTGCAACAATTTTGAAATCAAGCCAGCTCTCTTGAATTTGGTTGCACAGAATCAGTTTGCCGGGTTGGAAAAGGAAGATCCTAATAGTCATATCTCCAACTTAATTGAGATATGTGATACGATGAAGCACAATGGTGCCTCTGAGGATGCAATCCGCCTAAGGGCGTTTCCCTTCTCTTTAAGGGATAGGGCCAAGGCTTGGCTCCAATCTCAACCAAGGGGGAGCATCACCACATAGGATGACTTAGAGGCAAAATTTCTGGCAAGTTTCTTCCCCACCTCAAGATTTGTGAAGACAAGGACTGACATCGTAGGCTTTGCTCAGCAAGAAGGTGAAACTCTTCATGACGCCTGGGAAAAGTTCAAGGAATTGCTCTGAAGATGTCCAAATCATGGGTTTGATGATCTTACTCAGATGCAAACATTCTGCAATGGACTGAGGCCGTCAACCAGGTATATGTTGGATGCCTCAGCTGGAGGGTCCATGAACACAAAGACAGCAGAGGAAGCACTAGTTTTGATAGAGGCTATGGCATCGAATGACTATTTGATGCATCATGATCGGGGTCCCACATCAAGAAGGGGAGTGTTGGAGTTAGATTCACAATCTGCACTTTTGGCTCAGAATAAACTCATGACACAACAACTGGAGTCCATTACCAAGCAACTCGTTCAACTCCCAAAACAACTCCAAACTGTTCAAGGGACAACCATGCCACCCCATCAGGTAATGCGATGTGATTTTTGTGGAGGAGATCATGACAATGGAAGATGTGAGGCACCGCCTAGCTCCCATGAGGAAGCCAATTATATGGGGAACTATGGGAGGCAAGGCAACAACCAATACTCCAACAACTACAACCAAGGGTGGAGGAATCAACCGAGTTTTGGTTGGAAACAAGATGCCGAACAAACAAGCAAGCCTCAACCCACACCACCACCTCAAGACCGGACTTCTATCTTGGAGAACACTCTCAATCAGTTCATGCAGATGTCCATGTCAAACCAGAAAAACACTGATGCATCCATAAAGAACTTGGAGGTTCAAGTTGGACAGATTGCAAAGCAACTAGCAGAACAATCCAGCAGCAGTTTTTCAGGTAACACTCAGACAAATCCTAAAGAGCATTGCTAGGCTATTGTTTTGAGGAGTGGTAAAAATCTTGAGCAAGAGGGTGGTGAGCCTTTATTGAAAAACCAGAGAGAGGCTGAAGAAACAGAAATGAATGTTGGAAAAACTGAACTGAGTGAAGAAAAAGGTAAAGAGGTTGTAGTTGAGGAAGAAGAAAAGGCCAGTGAATAAGACAAGAGGGAGAGGCTAGTGGATGAAAATTCAATCTTGAGGAAGACTAAAAGTCAGATTTTGAAAGATGGAGACAAGCCTCAAGTGATCCCCTCTTACGTAAAGTTACCATATCCTCATTTGAGCAAGAAAAAGGAAAAGGAAGAGCAGTTTGCCAAGTTCCTTGACATCTTCAAGAGGCTACAGATCAACATACCCTTTGCTGAAGCACTAGAGCAGATGCCCACTAATGCAAAATTCATGAAGGAGTTGCTCACAAAGAAAAGAAAGTTTAAAGAAGGCGAGACTGTTGCCTTGACTGAAGAGTGCAGTGCGATACTTCAAAGGAAGCTACCTCCAAAGCTTAAGGATCCTGGTAGTTTTACGATCCCCTGCACTATTGGGAGCGTTGCTATTGGGAAGGCTTTGTGTGACTTGGGAGCAAGTATCAATTTGATGCCGCTTTCAATTTTGAATAAGATTGGAGGTGGTGAGGTAAAACCAACAAGGATGGCATTGCAACAAGCTGACAGATCAATAAAGCGTCCTTATGGTATTCTGGAAGATGTCCTGGTAAAAGTAGATAAGTTTATCTTCCCAGTAGACTTTGTGATATTAGACATGGAGGAGGATGCAGAGGCTCCACTTATATTGGGGAGACCTTTTCTAGCAACTGGTCGAGCCTTGATATATGTACAAAAAGGTCAGCTTCGACTCAGAGTGCAAGATGAAGAGGTTACCTTCAACGTATTTGAAGCTATGCATCGCCTGAGTGATGAATAAAACTGTTTTCGCATGGACATTGTGGATGTAGTAGCTAAGGAAGCCTGTGCACATCAGCACCACTCCTCTACTCTTGAGAAGGTACTTGTGAATGCTATTGAAAATCTTGATGAGATAGAGGAGGAGGAATTAGAAGAGTGTTTGTGTGATCTGGAAGCCCAACCTAAGCAACTTGTTGTCAACACTGTGAAGGAAGAGCTCGAGAAGGATGAAGTTCAAGAGAAGCTCCAGTTAGAGCTTAAGCCCCTACCTCCCCACTTGAAGTATGTGTTCCTGGGTGTGAATGATGAAAACCCTGTCATAGTGAGCAATGAATTGTCCAAATTGGAGGAGGAGAAACTTGTAAGGGTGCTTAGAGAACATAAAACAGCCATTGGATGGTCCATCTCAGATTTGAAAGGTATTAGCCCCACGTTTTGTATGCACAAGATCATGATGGAGGCTGAATTTAAACCGGTAGTCCAACCGCAGAGGAGGCTCAACCCTACAATGAAAGAAGTGGTGAAGAAGGAGGTGCTGAAACTCCTTGAAGCTGGAATGATATATCCGATTTCTGATAGTGCTTGGGTGAGTTCGGTACAAGTGGTTCCAAAGAAGGGTGGCATGACCGTCGTGCACAACGAGAAGAATGAGTTGATTCCAACTAGAATGGTCACTGGTTGGCGGATGTGTATAGATTACCGGAAGCTAAATCTAGCTACTAGGAAGGATCACTTCCCACTTCCATTCATGGACCAGATGTTGGAGAGGTTAGTCGGGCAAGCATACTATTGTTTCTTGGATGGTTATTCGGGTTATAACCAAATTGCGGTTAACCCGGAAGACCAAGAGAAAACTGCTTTCACATGCCCGTTTGGAGTTTTTGCCTATCGGAAGATGTCTTTTGGTCTGTGCAATGCGCCTGCGACATTTCAAAGGTGCATGCTTTCTATTTTTTCTGATATGGTAGAAAAATATATTGAGATTTTCATGAACGATTTTTCTGTTTTCGGTTCATCTTATGATAACTGTTTGTCTAACCTTGCTGCTGTGTTAAAGAGGTGCATGGACACCAATTTAGTTTTAAATTGGGAGAAGTGTCATTTTATGGTGCAGGAAGGCATTGTGCTTGGGCACAAAATTTCAGCAAAGGGGATCGAAGTGGATAAATCTAAGATCGATGTGATTGAGAAACTACCTCCACCAGTGAATGTCAAGGGTGTGAGGAGTTTCCTTGGGCATGCGGGCTTTTACCGACGGTTCATCAAGGACTTTTCAAAGATAGCCAAGCCGCTGTGTAGCCTTTTGAACAAGGACACTCCATTTCTGTTTGACACTGCTTGTCTTAACTCTTTTCAAATTTTAAAAGACAAGTTGATTACTGCTCCCATTCTTGTTGCACCCAACTGGGAGTCACCATTTGAATTAATATGTGATGCCAGTGACTACGCAGTTGGGGCAGTTTTGGGGCAGCGAAGGGACAAGTTTTTTCATGCCATTCACTATGCTAGCAAGGTTCTCAATGAGAACCAAGTGAATTATGCAACAACTGAAAAAGAGTTGCTAGCTATTGTGTTTGCATTGGAAAAATTTCGTTCCTACTTAATAGGGTCACAAGTCACTGTTTATACTGACCATGCTGCAATTAAATATTTATTGACTAAGTTAGATTCTAAACCAAGACTCATAAGGTGGATTATGTTGTTCCAGGAGTTTGATTTAGTCATCAAGGACAAAAAGGGAAGCGAGAATGTGGTGGCTGATCACTTGTCTCGATTAGTGAATGAGGAGGTGGCTGCTAAAGAAAAGGACATTCGGGATGAGTTCCCAGATGAGGCTTTACTGCTGGTACATGAGAGGCCATGGTTTGCCGACACAGATTGCAAAGCAACTAGCAGAATAATCCAGCAGCAGTTTTTCAGGTAACACTCAGACAAATCCTAAAGAGCATTGCAAGGAAATTGTTTTGAGGAGTGGTAAAAATCTTGAGCAAGAGGGTGGTGAGCCTTTGTTGAAAAACCAGAGAGAGGCTGAAGAAACAGAAATGAATGCTGGAAAAACTGAACTGAGTGAAGAAAAAGGTAAAGATGTTGTAGTTGAGGAAGAAGAAAAGGCCAGTGAACAAGACAAGAGGGAGAAGCTAGTGGATGAAAATTCAATCTTGAGGAAGACTAAAAGTCAGATTTTGAAAGATGGAGACAAGCCTCAAGTGATCCCCTCTTACGTAAAGTTACCGTATCCTCATTTGAGCAAGAAAAAGGAAAAGGAAGAGCAGTTTGCCAAGTTCCTTGACATCTTAAAGAGGCTACAGATCAACATACTCTTTGCTGAAGCACTAGAGCAGATGCCCACTTATGCAAAATTCATGAAGGAGTTGCTCATAAAGAAAAGAAAGTTTAAAGAAGGCGAGACCGTTGCCTTGACTGAAGAGTGCAGTGCGATACTTCAAAGGAAGCTACCTCCAAAGCTTAAGGATCCTGGTAGTTTTACGATCCCCTGCACTATTGGGAGCGTTGCTATTGGGAAGGCTTTGTGTGACTTGGGAGCAAGTATCAATTCGATGCCGCTTTCAATTTTGAATAAGCTTGGAGGTGGTGAGGTAAAACCAACAAGGATGGCATTGCAACAAGCTGACAGATCAATAAAGCGTCCTTATGGTATTCTGGAAGATGTCCTAGTAAAAGTAGATAAGTTTATCTTCCCAGCAGACTTTGTGATATTAGACATGGAGGAGGATGCAGAGGCTCCACTTATATTGGGGAGACCTTTTCTAACAACTGGTCGAGCCTTGATATATGTACAAAAAGGTCAGCTTCGACTCAGAGTGCAAGATGAAGAGGTTACCTTCAACATATTTGAAGCTATGCATCGCCTGAGTGATGAAGAAAACTGTTTTCGCATGGACATTGTGGATGTAGTAGCTAAGGAAGCCTGTGCACATCAGCACCACTCCTCTACTCTTGAGAAGGTACTTGTGAATGCTATTGAAAATCTTGATGAGATAGAGGAGGAGGAATTAGAAGAGTGTTTGTGTGATCTGGAAGCCCAACCTAAGCAACTTGCTGTCAACACTGTGAAGGAAGAGCTCGAGAAGGATGAAGTTCAAGAGAAGCTCCAGTTAGAGCTTAAGCCCCTACCTCCCCACTTGAAGTATGTGTTCCTGGGTGTGAATGATGAAAACCCTGTCATAGTGAGCAATGAATTGTCCAAATTGGAGGAGGAGAAACTTGTAAGGGTGCTTAGAGAACATAAAACAGCCATTGGATGGTCCATCTCAGATTTGAAAGGTATTAGCCTCACGTTTTGTATGCACAAGATCATGATGGAGGCTGAATTTAAACCGGTAGTCCAACCGCAGAGGAGGCTCAACCCTACAATGAAAGAAGTGGTGAAGAAGGAGGTGCTGAAACTCCTTGAAGCTGGAATGATATTTCCGATTTCCGATAGTGCTTGGGTGAGTTCGGTACAAGTGGTTCCAAAGAAGGGTGGCATGACCGTCGTGAACAACGAGAAGAATGAGTTGATTCCAACTAGAACGGTCACTGGTTGGCGGATGTGTATAGATTACCGGAAGCTAAATCAAGCTACTTGGAAGGATCACTTCCCACTTCCATTCACGGACCAGATATTGGAGAGGTTAGCCGGGCAAGCATACTATTGTTTCTTGGATGGTTATTCGGGTTATAACCAAATTGCGGTTAACCCGGAAGACCAAGAGAAAACTGCTTTCACATGCCCGTTTGGAGTTTTTGCCTATCGGAAGATGCCTTTCGGTCTGTGCAATGTGTCTGCGACATTTCAAAGGTGCATGCTTTCTATTTTTTCTGATATGGTAGAAAAATATATTGAGATTTTCATGGACGATTTTCTGTTTTCGGTTCATCTTATGATAACTGTTTGTCTAACCTTGCTGCTGTGTTAAAGAGGTGCATGGACACCAATTTAGTTTTAAATTGGGAGAAGTGTCATTTTATGGTGCAGGAAGGCATTGTGCTTGGGCACAAAATTTCAGCAAAGGGGATCGAAGTGGATAAATCCAAGATTGATGTGATTGAGAAGCTACCTCCACCAGTGAATGTCAAGGGTGTGAGGAGTTTCCTTGGGCATGCAGGCTTTTACCGGCGGTTCATCAAGGACTTTTCAAAGATAGCCAAGCCGCTGTGTAGCCTTTTGAACAAGGACACTCCATTTCTGTTTGACACTGCTTGTCTTAACTCTTTTCAAATTTTAAAAGACAAGTTGATTACTGCTCCCATTCTTGTTGCACCCAACTGGGAGTCACCATTTGAATTAATGTGTGATGCCAGTGACTACGCAGTTGGAGCAGTTTTGGGGCAGCGAAGGGACAAGTTTTTTCATGCCATTCACTATGCTAGCAAGGTTCTCAGTGAGAACCAAGTGAATTATGCAACAACTGAAAATGAGTTGCTAGCCATAGTGTTTGCATTGGAAAAATTTCGTTCCTACTTAATAGGGTCACAAGTCACTGTTTATACTGACCATGCTGCAATTAAATATTTGTTGACTAAGTTAGATTCTAAACCAAGACTTATAAGGTGGATTCTGTTGTTGCAGGAGTTTGATTTAGTCATCAAGGACAAAAAGGGCAGCGAGAATGTGGTGGCTGGCCACTTGTCTCGGTTAGTGAATGAGGAGGTGGCTGCTAAAGAAAAGGACATTCGGGATGAGTTCCCGGATGAGGCTTTACTGCTGGTACATGAGAGGCCATGGTTTGCCGACACAGATTGCAAAGCAACTAGCAGAACAATCCAAGAAGAGCTTTTTTTCAGTAACACTCAGACAAATCCTAAAGAGCATTGCTAGGCTATTGTTTTGAGGAGTGGTAAAAATCTTGAGCAAGAGGGTGGTGAGCCTTTATTGAAAAACCAGAGAGAGGCTGAAGAAACAGAAATGAATGTTGGAAAAACTGAACTGAGTGAAGAAAAAGGTAAAGAGGTTGTAGTTGAGGAAGAAGAAAAGGCCAGTGAACAAGACAAGAGGGAGAAGTTAGTGGATGAAAATTCAATCTTGAGGAAGACTAAAATTCAGATTTTGAAAGATGGAGACAAGCCTCAAGTGACCCCCTCTTACGTAAAGTTACCATATCCTCATTTGAGCAAGAAAAAGGAAAAGGAAGAGCAGTTTACCAAGTTCCTTGACATCTTCAAGAGGCTACAGATCAACATACCCTTTGCTGAAGCACTAGAGCAGATGCCCACTAATGCAAAATTCATGAAGGAGTTGCTCACAAAGAAAAGAAAGTTTAAAGAAGGCGAGACTGTTGCCTTGACTGAAGAGTGCAGTGCGATACTTCAAAGGAAGCTACCTCCAAAGCTTAAGGATCCTGGTAGTTTTACGATCCCCTGCACTATTGGGAGCGTTGCTATTGGGAAGGCTTTGTGTGACTTGGGAGCAAGTATCAATTTGATGCCGCTTTCAATTTTGAATAAGATTGGAGGTGGTGAGGTAAAACCAACAAGGATGGCATTGCAACAAGCTGACAGATCAATAAAGCGTCCTTATGGTATTCTGGAAGATGTCCTGGTAAAAGTAGATAAGTTTATCTTCCCAGCAGACTTTGTGATATTAGACATGGAGGAGGATGCAGAGGCTCCACTTATATTGGGGAGACCTTTTCTAGCAACTGGTCGAGCCTTGATATATGTACAAAAAGGTTAGATTCGACTCAGAGTGCAAGATGAAGAGGTTACCTTCAACGTATTTGAAGCTATGCATCGCCTGAGTGATGAAGAAAACTGTTTTCGCATGGACATTGTGGATGTAGTAGCTAAGGAAGCCTGTGCACATCAGCACCACTCCTCTACTCTTGAGAAGGTACTTGTGAATGCTATTGAAAATCTTGATGAGATAGAACAGGAGGAATTAGAAGTGTTTGTGTGATCTGGAAGCCCAACCTAAGCAACTTGCTGTCAACACTGTGAAGGAAGAGCTCGAGAAGGATGAAGTTCAAGAGAAGCTCCAGTTAGAGCTTAAGCCCCTACCTCCCCACTTGAAGTATGTGTTCCTGGGTGTGAATGATGAAAACCCTGTCATAGTGAGCAATGAATTGTCCAAATTGGAGGAGGAGAAACTTGTAAGGGTGCTTAGAGAACATAAAACAGCCATTGGATGGTCCATCTCAGATTTGAAAGGTATTAGCCCCACGTTTTGTATGCACAAGATCATGATGGAGGCTGAATTTAAACCGGTAGTCCAACCGCAGAGGAGGCTCAACCCTACAATGAAAGAAGTGGTGAAGAAGGAGGTGCTGAAACTCCTTGAAGCTGGAATGATATATCCGATTTCCGATAGTGCTTGGGTTAGTTCGGTACAAGTGGTTCCAAAGAAGGGTGGCATGACCGTCGTGCACAACGAGAAGAATGAGTTGATTCCAACTAGAACGGTCACTGGTTGGCGGATGTGTATAGATTACCGAAAGCTAAATCAAGCTACTAGGAAGGATCACTTCCCATTTCCATTCATGGACCAGATGTTGGAGAGGTTAGCCGGGCAAGCATACTATTGTTTCTTGGATGGTTATTCGGGCTATAACCAAATTGCGGTTAACCCGGAAGACCAAGAGAAAACTGCTTTCACATGCCCGTTTGGAGTTTTTGCCTATCAGAAGATGCCTTTCGGTCTGTGCAATGCGCCTGCAACATTTCAAAGGTGCGTGCTTTCTATTTTTTCTGATATGGTAGAAAAATATATTGAGATTTTCATGGACGATTTTTCTGTTTTCGGTTCATCTTATGATAACTGTTTGTCTAACCTTGCTGCTGTGTTAAAGAGGTGCATGGACACCAATTTAGTTTTAAATTTGGGGAAGTGTCATTTTATGGTGCAGGAAGGCATTGTGCTTGGGCACAAAATTTCAGCAAAGGGGATCGAAGTGGATAAATCCAAGATCGATGTGATCGAGAAGCTACCTCCACTAGTGAATGTCAAGGGTGTGAGGAGTTTCCTTGGGCATGCAGGCTTTTACCGGCGGTTCATCAAGGACTTTTCAAAGATAGCCAAGCCGCTGTGTAGCCTTTTGAACAAGGACACTCCATTTCTGTTTGACACTGCTTGTCTTAACTCTTTTCAAATTTTAAAAGATAAGTTGATAACTGCTCCCATTCTTGTTGCCCCCAACTGGGAGTCACCATTTGAATTAATGTGTGATTCCAGTGACTACGCAATTGGGGCAGCGAAGGGACAAGTTTTTTCATGCCATTCACTATGCTAGTGACGTTAAAGAAGCGCTTATTGGGAGGCAACCCAAGTTTCTTTTCATTTTCCTTTTGTTTTTGAATTTGCCCTCTTGAATAATTTGAGAAGATCAAGAGGAAAATATCATAAACTAATAGGTTTGTTAAGTGTTTTCAGGGAAGGAGGAAGGATAAGCAAAAAGAGGCAGAGACAACAAAGTCAGTAACCATCATGCCCAGGCCGTGACACTGGTCACGGCCGTGATGAGCCAGAGTTGAAGATCAGAAGGGATCACGGCTCCATCACGGGCATGATGGAAGGACCCCGAAGATCAGAGAGCATCACGGCCTAGCCGTGATGGAGGTCACGGCCGTGATAGGCTACCCCTTTGGACCATAATACATCACGGCCTGCCCGTGATAAGCATCACGGCCGTGACCCAATTTTCATGCAATTCCTTCGGACTAGGCATGTGAACCAGCACCCGCTGCCACCTCGGTAAGTCGTTCCAATTTTTCTTTCTTCTCTCCAACTTGATTATTTACATTGGGGACAATGTAAGTTCTTAAGCTTGGGGTAGGGGTATTTTGCATTCGCATTGTTCATGTTGCATTCATATAGTTTTGCATGATAGCTTTGCATGTTCACATGATTAGATTGCCCTTTGCCTGAATTTTGCATCCAATTGTGAGAGCTGAGTGCCAAATAAATTGTGATAGTGAATTGTTGAACCCAATTTTGTATTCTTGTGATAAGGCTGCAAATGAAAATGCTTGAGATGATCTGTGATAGTTGATAATTAGCACTCATAGATTTGTGTTTCTCACTGATTTTTGAACTACTAAAATGTGAGATTTTGAGCCAAAAAGGGGTACTCACTCAATCTACCCCATTCTTTGTGTTAGAGTGTTATTCCTCTTGGATGTTATTCTCTAGAACTCGACTTGAAACCATTTTGAAGCTTAAAAATTTTTGAAAACATTTTTGAAAATGATTGAGGCACTAAGTATTTTTCTGGCCTTCTGAGCTTTGAATGATGAAATGCTACCCCTTAGTTGCCCAATTTTGAGCCTGAAAGAAAAAAAAATACTTTTCTTGGTATCCTGAAACATTTTGATGAATGACAATTGATAGGATACCTTCTAAAGTATTGTACAAAAGGGTAAAAAGATAGTTGAAAAAAGTTTGGGATGAAAGAATCAGAAAAATATTTATCTTGAGTTGAAAAATCTCCCCTTCTCCAAGCAAAAGAAAGACAAAAGAAAAAGAAAAATAAAAATATGGAGAAGGGGATGACAAAAAGAAATGAGAAATAAAACAAAAAGAAAGGAAGAAAGGTGGAAAAATGAATCAAAACCCACAAAGGTATTTTAGAAGGTGTCATGTGTTGAAATGTTTGATACTTGGTTTAGCCCTTTTAAAATGTCCTTTTCTTGATTTCCCCACCTAACGATAAATCCCATGGCCACGTTACATCCAAAGTAAATGACCTCTTGATTCTAAATTGTTTTCATTAATAAAGTAGAGATTTGGTTGATAGTCAAGCCTATGGTAGAATTCATTCCTTGAGGAAAATGGAGCGAATTGTCTTATATCCCTAACACTTGAGTGAGGTGAGAAAGAGAGCCAAGCAAATGAACAAGCTTGGGGTGATCTTCAGGTGAGAAAGAGTGCCCTAATCGGTGAGAATATGAGTCTAAGAAACCTAAGCCTCTAATTGGACTTGAAACTGGTTGTCTCTTGCTAAATTATTTAAGATGCCTGTTACTTGGATTATGTACTCAGGTTCTTGGTTCACTATCCGTGATCTGATTGTCTATATCTTCTGGCCTTAGTGATTGCTTGAGGACAAGCAATTGAATAAGCTTGGGGTGATTTGATAGTGTGATTTTACATCATGATTCCTGTACACTTTTGCATGCATTTTTCATATAGATTAGGCATACTTTATTTGATTTTAGTTAGTTTTTCCCTTGGAACGGGTGAGGCGGTTTCTTGGTGTTGTTTTGTAGGAATTCAAGTAAAAATGCTCAAGAATAGCCATGGTGGAGCTTGGATGAAGACAGAGCCTGAAAGTGAAGAAAATGACCCAAGCAGAGCCCATCACGACTTGGCCGTGATGCCCATCACGGCCGTGATCGAGCAACAATTGAGAAGAAAGAAGGCAAAAGTCAGAATCTGTCACGGCCTGGCCGTGAGGCCCATCACGGCCGTGACATGTTAATGGAGCCAGACCCCCTTTTGGCAGAATCTGTCACGGCCAAGCCGTGAGGCCCATCACGGCCTTGACATATCATTTGGTAAAGGCAGAAGCTATCACGGCCTGCCCGTGATGAGCATCACGGCCGTGATGCTCCAATATTTGAAAGCGCGCCAAGGCAGAAAGCGTCACGGCCAGGCTGTGACGCGAATCCTGATTCATTAAAAGGCATGGGAAGAACAGAAAAAAAAAGCATTTTTTGAAACCCTAAACTCTCTCTTTGAACCAGGAGCAGTGGCACAAGGAGTCCATGGAGTTTTTCTTCCCTCTCTTCTATATTTCTTTGGTTGTAGCTATGATTATGAGTAGCTAAACCTCCATTGTTGGGGTTAGGTGTAGCTATCTCTGATTTCTCATGTATCTGACTTGATTTTTGTAATATAGTTTTTACTTCTCTATTGAGTGACTGATTGTCTATGCTTAATGCTTGTTGTGGCTAGCACCCCCATGACTCGATTAGTGTTTTGATATGCAATTGGGAAATTCGTATTAGAACCGGGACTGAGATCAATCACCTAGTAACCCTTGCGTCTAGGAATGGAGTTAGGTTTACTAGTAATCGCATGATCCCTAATCTTAATGAGAATTCACTAATCTAGGCCACCTAAGGAATTAGGGTCTATTAGTGGATTTAGGCTCTTGTCATCCGAGGAATCGGGACTTGAGTAATTTAGTGGATTGATTGTCATAATTGAAGTAGAAACTGTTTATGAGTCATGTCATTGCATGGGGATGAAGTGTAGTGAACCTAATCCCAACGTTGTTCTTATATTTGAAGAATTCCTTTAACCGCCTTCCGAGTGTTCGACAAAAACCCACAAAGAACTTTTCTCTTTATTTTTTTTGTTTTAGGTTTAAATCTTATTTGGGCTTGGTATTTATTATCGAGCTCCCTTCAATCCAAATATCCGCTTAAATAGTAATTGATTCGATACGTGTTAGTAATTGTCACAATCCTCGTGGGAACGATAAACGGTCTCATCACCGTATTACTTGCACAACTGGGTATACTTGCCCAGATCCATCAACAAGATGCGTCCTGGACTGTCGACCCTATAACTATTTAGAATGAGGCAGTCAACTACTTCAAGCAGCTTTTTGCTGCTACGGAGGATGTTAATCCGCTAGGTTTGGTCACAGATTCATCAAGATTTATTGGTGAAAGTTGCGTGGCCAATCTAAATAAAGAAGTAACTAAAAATGAGGTCTAGGAAGCCCTTAAGTTTATGAAATCGTTTAAGGCTCCCGGGACAATGGGTTCCAGCCCTTCTTCTTCAAGCAACATTGGAGTATGGTGGGGGACAAAGTTACCGAGGTGGACCGTGAAGCTTTTTCCCAAGGTAGATTTGATGAATCTTTAGTCGAAACTTTGGTAATTCTCATTCCTAAATCTGATAATCCCACTACGATGGCTCATTTTCGTCCTATTAGCCTTTGTAATGTGATCTATAAAATTATTACCAAAGTTTTGGTCAACCGTCTTCGTCCTTTCATTATGGACTTCATAAGTCCCCTCCAGAGCAGTTTTATTCCAGGAAGAGGCACGCATGATAACATTCTTGTGGCACAAGAAATCATGAATTTTATTCACAAGACTCAAAGCAAGAAAGGAGCCTTGGCGTTTAAAATTGATCTTTAGAAGACCTATGACAAAGTGGATTGGAGATTTCTTAATTTAACTCTTGAAGAGTTTGGTTTTCCGGAGTCTATTGTGAAGCTCATTATGTTCTGCGTTAGTGCTTCTTCTTTATCCCTATTGTGGAATGGTAACAAGCTTTCACCCTTATCTCCCAAAAGAGGTTTACGTCAAGGTGATCCTTTATCTCCAAATCTTTTTGTTATTTGCATGGAGAAGCTTTCTCTTCTTATTAATAAGAAATTTGATCGACGCCTCTTAGATGTGGGAGAAATGGGCCGTCGGTTTCTCATTTATTATTTGCGGACGATCTCATGTTATCACGACTGCTAGTATTTCCCAAGTCCGTGTGGTTAACATGACACTCAATGAGTTTTGTCGAGCTTCGGGTCTTAAGGTCAACCTAACTAAATCTGAGGCGGTTTGCCCTCAAGGGATGCCTAGGGCTAGGAGACAGCGAATCATCAATGTGTCTAGCATTAGCTTTACTGCCAAGTTTAATAAATACCTGGGTCTCCCCCTCTTGCATGGCAGAATTAGAAATCAGGACTTTAGTTTTGTTATTGAGAAGCTGTCCACAAAGCTTGCATCCTGGAACAATAAGCTCTTAAATAGAGCAGGAAGAATCACCCTTGCCAAATCAGTTATTACAGCTCTCCCTAATTATGGCATGCACTCCATGTGGTTCCCTCAAGTGGTGTGTAATGAGATTGATGCTGCAGTTAGGAAGTTTATTTAGAAGGGTAATGAGGGCAAGGGTCTACACTTGGTTAACTGGGAGAAAGTCACCTTACCTAAGAAGCTTGGAGGTTTGGGAATTCGGAGAGACAGAGAAGCTAATATCTCTCTTCTTGGTAAACTTGTTTGGGATGTCCTTCATAGTCTAGATAAGTTGTAGGTCCAAGTCATGAAGAGTAAATATTTGAGTGAGCACAAAAATATCCTGACCCATATTTGCCCAGGATCTGCTTCCTTTGGATGGCGTTCGATTTCCAAAGCAGCTAATAAGTTGAAGGCTAGTGTGGTTTGGAGAGTTGGAGATGGTACAAATATTTCATTGTGCAAAGAGTCATGGATTGAAGGTAAACCACTTGCCCTTTACATACAAGATATTCCAGAGGAGATCATGCATCTATCAGTCGCGGATGTCATCCTTAATGGAAGCCGGAGTTTGGACATTCTTAAGGGAAGGGGCATAGAAGAAGTGCTAGTTAAAATTGCTCACATCCCTCTCACTTCCTATGGAGGAGTCTCAGACAAGTTAATTTGGCAGGGTTCTTTGGATGGCACTTATAGCTCTGCGTCACGATATAAATGGCTATCTATGGAGAGAGAGGAGCTTCATCAGGAAGGGAGTTGGTGTTGGATATGGAAGCTGAAAATACCTGAGAAGATTATAGTTTTAATATGTCTTATTTGTCATGACTCAGTCCTAACTAATGAGTTGAGGCAAAAGCATAACCTTGCTCAGTCCTCCTTATGCTCTAGATGCTCTAACGCTATAGAAGATGTTTCTCATTGCTTGAGGGACTGCCCAGCAAGTCTGGAGTTTCTTTAACTTTTGAACGTCTTCAAATGGTTGGTCTCGGGATGTTAGTACTTGGCTCATGGAGAATCTTCTTGGTAATAATATCCATGAGTCACTTAAACTCTTGTTTATGTGTATCCTTTGGTGGATCTGGAGAGCCAGGAACTCGGAAGCCTTGGAGAATGTCAAATGGCCTCTCATGCGTGTAACTCACATGATAGCAAGTGTGCATTGCGGCGTTCAAGCTTGATAGGAGTTCACCTTAGAGAGAGAGAATAGATGGGTCGCATGGGAAGCTCCTAACCAGGGTGTTTTTAAACTTAATGTTGATGGAAGTTCACTTGGAAACCCTGGGAAGGCTGGTGTATGGGGCGTGATAAGTAAATGATAAACTGCCATTTTATATACTTTATTGTTGGGAAATTAGGCGTGATTTGTTATTTATTTGGAAATTATTATGGATACTCACCCTATTTCCCATGATTATTGTAGAATTTGTCACTATGGCAGTGGAGCATCTAACTTGGGGAAAAAGTAACAATTTTGCAGGATTTTTGGATAAAAATGCGGTGTTTTGAAGATTGCAAAGGAGCACAACCGTGCTCATTATTAAGCACGATCGTGCACATTAGAAAAGCTCGTGCTGATCAGCACGCCCTTGTTGCCTGCTGGAGTTGACATTGTTTTCTAAGCACGGTCGTGCTCATCATTAAGCATGACCGTGCTCATCAGCAAGGCCTTGCTGACTTTCTCAGTTTTAGCACAGTTTGATGCCGTTTTAGTTAAGCACGACCGTGCTCGTGTCTCAGAGACCCAATTACTTAGGTTTTCATTCTGCCAATAAAAGGGGGTGATTGGTGCCATTCGAGGGAGCTTTTGACACAGCAGCCACCGTTTCATAGAGAGAAAGATAGAGTCTTGGAGTGAAGGAGCGTCCCCCCCCCCCGGTCCCGTTGATTTGAAGACCGCTTCGCGTCAAAAGGGTGTTCGGGTTTTAGTTTTCTTTTTCTCTTTTATGGATTGTTACATGCTTGTGATTTGTACAGTGATCTTTATGACTATGCTAAGCTAATTTCATGCCTAGGGTAATGGTGGATCTTATGTATTGATACCTTTAATGTTTTGCCAATTTTAATATGATATAGTGTTTCGTTTAATTGGTTGGTTTAATCCTTGTGTTTGAATTTCTAGAAGGTTTGATCATTCTTTACTAAGTTAATTAATTGACTGGCGACCGTACCACAATTAGTTAACGGAACTCTAGGATTAATCGGATTTGGGGTTGCGTGGACCAAACGCAATCCCCTGTTTTCAATCAGTTATTGAATTAACAAAACTTGCCAGTTATTTATGCTTCTTTTAACTGTTTGCCTTGCATGACCATTGGGGGTAACTGTTTAAGGGAAAGAATATTAATATTGCATGACCATTGGGTATTAATAGCTTTAGAGTGAGTGATTGGCAATCAATAAGAAACACATATCATTGAGGAATTGGGTAATATCATAGGTAGTTACATAAGTGAAACCAAGCGCCCTAGGATTTCCATAATTGAACATTTGCTTGCAATTCTTTGCTTTTCTTGGTTTTCAATCTTGTTATTTTTATTTCTCTGTTTTCAACAATTCGATTGTCTAAATAACATAAGGAAGTAATTAATATAACACTTGTCAACAATCCCTGTGGGTTCGATACTTGGAGTCCCAAATACTCCTATATTACTTTTGCGATAGGGTGCACTTGCCCTTAAGTGTAGTTTTAGTGAAACAAGTTTTTGGGGGTTCAAAACGAACCCTACTCCCTTGCTCTGCCCCATTTTTATTTTTTTTCAAAATCGCTGAGGAGCACGGCCGTGCTCAATAAGGAGCACGACCGTGCTCAATAAGGAGCACGACCGTGCTTCATTTTTAATATTTAATTATAAAAATAATAATAATTTTTTTTAATAAAAAAACTGAAACAGTGTACCTAACTAGACTCAATGAAACTATGCAATATTTTTTTTATTTTTTTTTATTTTTATATGACCAAAATTTATTTACAAAAATTTGGAAAAGAAAAGCAAAGAGAAGGGTTTATAAATTGTTATCTCAAGGGGTCCGAGAGGACTCCTTCTCTTTCTCCTATGCCTTTGGCTCTCCTTCCAGATTTCCTTACATTACTAGCTTAGCAAGCCTAACCTCTTCAATCTTTAGATATGCATAATCATTTGCTGCTTCAGCTTCTACCAAGTAAAGCTCACACCATCCGTCCCTCTCCTCTTCAGTATAACGCTCTGTCTCTGGGAATGGGTTCTGGTCTGGTCTCCTGATTTTCCTGTCAACCATGTCATGATAGCACTTATGCCTAGCACTGTACCCACGTGGGCATTCTCCTGCCCACCGCTCAATGTCTCGAAGGGTCTCAACCCGGGCATACTCGTTTGCGTCCGGACAGAAATCCAAGCGAGATGGAGTGTATCCGGGGTAGGAATTGGTAGCAATCTTCACCCTTTGTTATTTAGTCAAACGTTCAACTTCCGGGAATTGGCACAGTCTGTCTCGGATTGAATCCTTGATGTGTTGAAACTCGGGATGATCCGTGGAGATTGAGAATGACATCTGTTTTCACAAATAAAATTTTGGTTAGTATTGATAATTAAGATTAAAATCAAAATAAATGAAAATCAAGGAAAGAAAAGGGAAACAAAAAAGGACCAAATCATGCATTCACTCACTGTAGCATACAGAAAGCATGGAAAACATGAAGAACATACCTTTTGAGAGTGGGAGCAAAAACACTTGAGGGAAAACCGGGCAAGGGGCTGACAGAGTAACGGGTAAGAAGGAGAGGGTGAGGCGATTAATCCTAATCCGCGCTCTGCCTGTCCTCCTTTAATTATAATTCAAATCAGTAAAGGAGCACGGTCGTGCTCACTGTTAAGCACGGTCGAGCTCAACCCTTTTTAAAAATTCAAATTCAAATCATATTTTAAAATTCAAATTTAAATCAGAAAAGGAGCATGGTCGTGCTCAATGTTAAGCACGGTCGTGCTCAACCCCATTTTAACTATTAAATTCCGCAAATGAGCACGATCATGCTCAATGTTAAGCACGGTCGTGCTCAATTCAATGCTTACGAGAGTGAGCGTAAGCGAGAATTAGACACAGGTGTGTCCCTAATGGACACAACCATGTCTGCCCCAGCATCTTTTTTTTTTTACACGAACCAATCTCCCCACAATTCAATTCTTAAAAATTAAATTACGAAAAAAAATTTGAGGAGGATCCAACTACTAAATAAACAGTTAATAAAAGTAAATAGGAAGAAACACATGTTGCCTCCTGTAAAGCACTTGTTTAACGTCGCGAGCCTGATGGTTGTCCCCGAGAGGGGTGTTATTCCAAGTTCATTGTGTAGCCCTCAGGTACCATGCCATCCATATAATGCTTCACTCTCTGCCCATCAACCTTGAAGGTTTCTTTCCCATCTCTGGTAACCTCAAGCACGCCATATAGGAAGACTTTGGTAGCTTCATAAGGGCCAATCCACCTAGACTTCAGTTTTCCTGGAAACAAGCGAAGTCGTGAGTTAAAAATTAGAACTTTACTACCAACATGAAACTCACGCTTTTAAATGTGCTTATCGTGCCACTTTTAGTGCGATTTGTATAGTTTGGCATTTTCATATGCCTCAAGACGGAACACATCCATCTCATTAAGCTGCAATAAGCGCTTTTCACTTGCAAGATGCATATCAAAATTCAAAAATTTCAAGGCCCAGCAAGCCTTATGCTCTAACTCAACAGGTAAGTGACATGCTTTTCCAAAAATCATTCTATAGGGGGACATGCTAATGGAAGTTTTAAATTCAGTTCTATATGCCCATAAGGCATCATCAAGTTTCAAAGACCAATCTTTCCTAGAACTGTTAACTGTCCTTTCCAAAATTTTCTTTAACTCCCTATTGGAAACATCGACTTGCCCACGAGTTTGTGGGTGGTAAGGGGTGGCTACCTTATGAGTGATACCATATTTTGTCCAAAGATTATCAAATTGTTTATTACAAAAATGGGTGCCATCATCACTAATGATTGCTCTAGGAGTGCCAAATCTAGTAAAAATATTTTTCTTTAAAAATTTTACAACTCTTTTATTATCATTAGTGGGTAAAGCCACTGCTTCCACCCACTTTGAGACATAATCCACAACAACCAAAATATATTCATTGGAAAAAGATTTGGGAAAAGGTCCCATGAAATCAATGCCCCAAACATCAAATAATTCACAAACCAAAATATTTTTTAGAGGCATATCATGTTTTCTAGAGATATTCCCACTCATCTGACACCTAAGACAAGATTTCACAAAATTGTATGCATCCTTAAAAAGAGTGGGCCAGTAAAAACCACAATGAAGAACTTTTTGAGTTGTCCTAGATGGGCCGAAATGGCCGCCAACTTCCCTAGAATGGCAGTTCTCTAAAATAGCATGTGTCCCTACCTCAGGAATGCATCTCCTAATAATTTTATCACTACATACCTTAAACAGATAAGGTTCTACCCACAAATAATACTTAACATAAGAAAAAAATTTCTTACGCTGAGAAAGGTTGGGGGAAGTTTATTACCTGCCTTGTAGTTGACAAAATCTACATACCGGGGAAGTTTGGAAACCGAGAATAACTACTCATCGGGGAAGGTTTCCTTTATGGCCTCTTCAACTTGTGTCTGACAGAAGCATCCACCCTTGAGAGATTGTCTGCCACTGAATTCTCCACACCCCGCTTGTCTCTAATTTCCACATCAAACTCTTGTAGCAACAGTACCCATCTAATCAATCTTGGTTTCGTATCCTGTTTGGCAAGCAAATGTCTAATAGCAGAATGGTCGGTATAAACAACAACCTTAGACATAACCAAATAAGAGCGGAATTTATCAAAAGCAAATACTACTGCTAGCAACTCTTTTTCTGTAGTGGTATAATTATTTTGTGCTTCATCAAGAGTCCTACTAGCATAGTAAATGGTTTGAAAATTTTTATCCTTATGTTGGCCTAAAACAGGACCTACTGCCATATCACTAGCATCACACTTAAGCTCAAATGGCAAAGACTAATCAGGAGCAACAGCAACAGGTGCATCAATCAATTTAGCCTTCAAAATTTTAAAGGCTTCCAAACAAGCATCAAAAAATTCAAATGAGGCATCTTTCAGTAAAAGATTAGAAAGAGGTTTTGCAATTTTTGAAAAATCCTTTATAAACCTCCTATAAAAACCAGCATTCCCTAAGAAACTTCTAATAGCCTTAACAGAGTTAGGAGGAGGTAATTTGGCAATTACCTCAACCTTTGCGGGGTCAACCTCAATACCCTTATGGGAAACCTTATGCCCCAAAACAATACAATCAGTTACCATGAATTGACATTTTTCCCAATTAAGAACCAAACTAGTATCTTTACACCTTTTCAAAACCACCCCCAAATTATGCAAACAATTATCAAATGAGGATCCATAAACAGAAAAATCATCCATGAATATTTCAATACAATCCTCTAAGATATCAGAAAATATAGCCATCATGCATCTTTGAAAAGTGGCAGGTGCATTACACAAACCAAAAGGCATCCGTCTATATGCAAAAGTACCATATGGACAAGTAAAAGTGGTTTTCTATTGATCTTCAAAAGCCACAGGTATTTGCTTATATTCAGAGTACCCATCCAAGCAACAATAAAATTCACGACCAGATAATTTCTCAAGCATTTGGTCAATAAAGGGATGGGGGAAGTGATCTTTCCTAGTGGCCTCATTTAATTTTCTATAATCTATACATATACGCCACCCTGTTACCTCACTAACAACTATCAATTCCTTCTTGTCATTCTCCATGACAGTATTTCCTCCTTTTTTAGGAACAACCTGCACAGGACTCACCCGATGACTATCAAAAATAGGATAAATAATACTAGTATCAAGCAATTTAATTACCTCCTTTTTCACCACTTCTTTTAAGTTTGGGTTGAGCCTTCTTTGAGTTTGAACCATGGGTCTGTGTTCCACCTCCATATGTATCCTATGGGTGCAGATTGAGGGACTAGTACCCTTAATATCATGAATGGTCCACCCAAAGGCCTCCTTATTATCTCACAAAAATTGCAAGAGTTTCTCCTCCATAGAACCTGTCAAAGAAAAAGAAATTATTACTGGCAATGAAGAAGGAGGAGATAAAAATGCATATTTAAGATTAGAAGGAAGAGGTTTAAGATCAAGTTCAGGGGGTTCTTCAATTGATGATTTTGGCTTTTGTGAAATACGTCCCTTAAGAACTTCAAATTGCTTAGTCCCTCTCCATCTTTCTCGGGCAATCCCTGCCTCTAGTGTCATTATCTCATCTATCAACTCCTCAGAATCCACAGGTTCATCCTTTTCCAAAAACAAAATTTTCTTAAGGGTGTCCTCCATCAATTGCTTCTGAGAATGAGAAGATATTAGTGTAGATATACTATCCAAGGCATTTATAAAATTACATGAATTAAAAGTAGAAGGAAATTTCAAAGAATCAAAAACTTTAAAAACCACTTCCTCGTCATTAAGCCTTAAAGTAAGATTCCCTTGGTGTACATCAATGATGGTCCTACCAATGGCCAAAAATGGCCTTCCCTAAAATATAGGAACCTCTTCATCTTCCTCCATGTCAAGCACTATGAAATTAGCCGGGAAGATAAACTTGTCAACCTTGACAAGAACATCCTCCACAATACCTTTAGGATAGGTAATGGATCTATCCACTAGCTGTAATGAAACAATAGTGGGCTTTGGCTCTTGCATACCCAACCTGCGGAAAACAGACAAAGGCATTAAGTTAATGCTGGCACCTAAATCACATAAAGCTTTTTCAAAATAAGAAGTACCAATAGAACAAGGAATAGTAAAACTCCTTGGATCTTTAAGTTTAGGTGGCAACTTCTTGAGTAGGATAGCAGAGCATTCCTCATTAAGCCTCACTGTGGCAAACTCTCCTAATTTCTTTTTATTGCCCAAAATCTCCTTAAGGAATTTAAAATATTTGGGCAACTGAGAAATGGCCTCCACGAATGGGATATTTACATGGAGTTGCTTCAACATATCCAAGAAACTAATAAACTGGGTGTCTTGTTGGCTAAACCTCTGAGGAAAAGGAATGGTTGACTTGGGGGATGGCACAAGAACTTCCTTTACTAGATCTTTCTCACTTACCTCATCCTTTGGGTTCCCTTGAGTAGAATCCTCCTTGGTTTTTGACTTATTCTCTTCTTCATGTGGAACCTCTATCTTTTTCCCACTTCTAAGGGTAATCACCTTA
The DNA here is from genome assembly GCA_030762895.1 of Sophora flavescens. NCBI lineage: Eukaryota > Viridiplantae > Streptophyta > Magnoliopsida > Fabales > Fabaceae > Sophora > Sophora flavescens. Next base: position 141,142,692 of record CM061067.1, read on the forward strand.
GCATGCTCTTTTGGATTCTTCTCTGGTTGACTAGGCAATGCCCCCTTTTCTCTTTATGTCATCAATGTTACCAAAGTAGACACCCGATTCTCCAAAGTCTTAAACCTCTCATCACTTTTTCTATGTTTTCATCACTGTATCATAGAGATTAGGCATTCGTTCCTCTTGTCTCGGGCCTTGATTTTTCAAATGAGGTGGCATGTAGAGAATATTCTGGTTCTAACTTCCATATGAGAGATTTGGTTTTTGCTTATGACCGAGATTGTAGTGATTTGAATAAGGATCATTGTTACCCCGATTAGGATTACCCACATAATTTGCCTCTTCTTCTGCCACAAAAGGGTTGCCTGCTTGGCACTATGTACTTTCATGTCCCTCCTGGTCGCAAAGATCACAAATAACAGGAGGTGGAGCAGTTTGAGTTATCAACTGAATCTGTGTCTGCATCATTGCTTCCATCTTATTTGAAAGAGCCTCCAATTTGTTTTCCAATGCGGCGTTAGCATCCACTTTGTAGGCTCCAACTTGTAAAAGTATAGGTTGCCTCTTGTTCACATGCCTATCACTGGATGACCATTGGTAACTAGAAGTTATCTGTTCTATCAACTCATAAGCTGCCTGTGGCCTCTTATTCCATATACCACCTCCCGCTGTTGCATCAATCATACTCTTATTTGATGAAGATAGCCCATTGTAGAATGCTTGGACTAACTGCCAGACAGGAAAGTCATGATGGGGGCATTTTTTCAACAACTCTTGAAATCGCTCACATGCCTCATACAGAGATTCCAGTTCAACCTGCACAAAAGAAGTTATGCCATTACGCATTTTGGCAGATTTAGCAGGTGGAAAATACTTATCCATAAACTTAGAAGAGAGTTGGTCCCAAGTGGTTATGGAACCGGACGGCAAGGACTTTAGCCAAAGTTTAGCCCTATCCCTTAAAGAAAAGGGAAACAGTCGAAGCCTAAAAGCATCATTTGAGACACTGTTTGATGGTGTCAAAATCTCAAGAAAATCAGCAAGATGATCATGGAGATCTTCACTTAGACCCCCATTGAACTGAATTGCATTATGCAACATAGAGATCAAAGCTGGCTTGATCTCAAAGTTGTTGGCCTCAATGTTAAGCCTAGTGATAATCCCTGTAGCTTTTGTGGTGGAAGGACGAGTAAAGTCCAACATCGTCCTATTATCCTCTTGAGCCATAGTTTTCCTTTCTCTAGCTTGATTTTTGTTTCTGCGCGCAGTTCTTTCTATTTCAGGATTATACTGCAAGTCGGGAGATTGGGAACGAGTTATCATACAAGGAAGTAAATCAAAATAAAATAAAAAAAATTAAATAAAATGATGTCTAAATTAACTAGGATTTAATCTCCCTAATATTGTCAAAAACAATACCCGACAACGATGCCAAAAACTTGTTGCGCTAAAACTACACTTAAGGGCAAGTGCACCTTATCGCAAAAGTGATATAGGAGTATTTGGGAGTCCAAGTATCGAACCCACATGGATTGTTGACAAGTACTAGATTAATTGCTTCCTTATGTTATTTAGACAGTCGAATTGGTTGAAAACAAAGAAATGAAAATAACAAGATTGTGAAAACCAAGAAAAGCAAAGAATTGCAAGAAAAGGTTCAATTATGAAAAGCCTAGGGCGCTTGGTTTCACTTATGTTACTACCTATGATATTACTCAATTCCTCAATGATATGTGTTTCTTATTGATTGCCAATCACTCACTTTAAAGCTATTAATGCCCAATGGTCATGCAATATTAATATTCTTTCCCTTAAACAGTTATCCCCAATGGTCATGCAAGGCAAGTTTTTTTAATTCATTAATTGATTGAAAACAGGGGATTGCGTTTAGTCCATGCAACCCCAAATCCGATTAATCCTAGAGTTCCGTTAACTAATTGTGGTACAGTCGCCAGTTAATTAATTAACTTAGTAAAGGATGATCAAACCTTCTAGAAATTCAAACACAAGGATTAAACCAACCAGTTAAACGAAACACCATATCATATTAAAATTGGGAAAACATCAAAGGTATCAAAACATAAGATCCACCATTACCCTAGGAATGAAATTAGCTAAGCATAGTCATAACGATCACTATACAAATCACAAGCTTGTCACAATCCATAAAAGAGAAAAAGAAAACTAAAACCTGAACACCTTTTTGACGCGAAGCGGTCTTCAAATCAATGGGGGGGGGGGGGGGGGACGATCCTTCACTCCAAGACTCTATCTTTCTCTCTATGAAACAGCGGCTGCTGTGTCAAAAGCTCCCTCGAATGGCACCAATCACCCCCTTTTATTGGCAGCATGAAAACCTAAGTAATTGGACCTCTAAGACACGAGCACGACCGTGCTTAGTGTTGAGCACGGTCGTGCTTAATTAAAACGGCATCAAACCGTTCTAAAACTGAGAAAGTCAGCAAGGTCTTGATGATGAGCACGGTCGTGCTTAATGATGAGCACGGCCGTGCCTAGAAAACGACGTCAACTCCAGCAGGCAAGCAAGGGCGTGCTGATCATCACGGGCTCTTCTAATAAGCACAGTCATGCTTAATAATGAGCACGGCCGTTCTCCTTTGCAATCTTCAAAACTTGGTCTTTTTATCCAAAAATCGTGCATAATTGTTGCTTTTTCCCAAGTTAGATGCTCCACTGCCATGGTGACAAATTATGCAATAATCATGGGAAATAGAGTGAGTATCCACAATAATTTCCAAATAAATAACAAATCACACTTAATTTCCCAACCATAAAGTATATAAAATGACAGTTTATCAACCTCCCCACACTTAAGGATTGCTTGTCCTCAAGCAATAATCCTCGCCTAAAAGAAAACAGAGAAAATCAAAGAACCAAACATCAAGAGGCCCAAAATCTTTAACAAGTAATGACAGATAATTTTAACTTCAAATTTTATATGTAAAAATCGAGAGATTGCCCAATTAGAGGCTTAGGTTCCTTGAAATCAAACTTCTCCATGAATAAGGGGTCACTCTTCTCCCAACTCTCAAATGTATATAAGGGTAAAGACAATTATCACGAGTTCCCAAAAGAAATTACATTACCATAAGCTTGTTTATAGACCAAAATCTCCACTAAAAGTTTACATGCATCCAGAATCAAGAGGTCTTTCATGGGTTGTAACGTGGCCATGGGATTGATGCCAGGTAGGGAAAATAAAGAAAAGGGATATGCAATTGGCTAAAGGAAATGAAGAATTAAACAAATAACCCTTAGAGCATAAATGGAGCATTATATACGAATTACTGAATAACACCATTTATCCCTTTTTTCACATCAAAGAGAGAAATTCCCAACAATATATTTTTCTTCTTGCCACCCATACATAAGCAATATCTCATTAATACATTCCAAATATAATTCCTCCATTTATGTTTCCAAGAGGTTACCGCCAAACAATTTTTAAATTTATACTTGGGTACCAAGGAAAATAATTTTTTTCTTTTCTAAGGCTCAAAATGGGCAACTAATGGACATGACAAAACAATATATCTGAAGGCTAGAAAAATACCTACAACTGACTTAATCATATTCAACATGCATGCAAGTCAAATTCGCCTTGAAATGGTCACAAAGCAATTTCTAGAATGTACAAACTTGGGGAACATCACACAAACAAAGAGATGGGTGAATATCATGATTTAGCAAATACCCCTATAATGGTTCAAGTCTCACATTTAGTAGCTCAATTCAATGAAAAGTAATCAAACAAGGAACCTCATGCTAATTTCCAGCTTTCAAATGATAATCCAAATTCAATTTTAGTCATATGTCTGTCAATGCTATCAAAAGTTTTAATTGGGTCCCCTACTGATATGAGTTTCTAATTTTCCCCAAAAATGTGGCACAGAATCATCACCTAAAAACATAATGCAATCATCACAGTCAAATAAGTGCACATGACATATAAATCAAGTGAAATTGTGTGCACCTAGTAAGGAAAAATTGAAATTCCCCTCCCCTCACTTAAAATCTAGCATTGTCCCCAATGCAAATAATTAAGAGCACATGTAAGGAATAGATAAAATTAACTAAGCTAGAAAGAAAGAGATAGAGACAGAGAACTTCCCAATAATAGTTGTCATAACTTCATATTCAATTTTTTATACAATAGTGTAGCCGCTTGTGTACAAAAATGAATAAAAGAAAAATCACTGGGGATGAGAGCCAAAATGACGCTGCATCAGCTGGAGCATAGTCGCCAACTGCACGTCCTGTGAATCCATCTGCTGGTAAATGCCCTGGATCTACGTCTCCTGAACATCTAGTCGAGCTCGAGACTGTCTAAGCACGCAATGAGACCGTCCACGACTGCCTGTGGTGGTGGTGGAGCAGCCTGGTCATCCATGAAAGCATCTGCAGCTGGGACCTGTTCTTGGACATTTGCGATAGGCTCTTCCTGGGGGTGTTCATCATGGGCTGCTGGTGGCTCCTCCAGAGCGGCAACAGAAGCGGCGACTCGAAGAACTTCGTGTCGGTCACACACTAAAACCCCAATGTGAATCAGCATCCTCTCATCAACGGTGAGCATAGGACACATCTGGTGTGCACGAGGATTAATGGCGCCTAAGCTAAGCGCCGGCTGAGTGATGTAGGATCCCACCAAGATGTACCCCGTCTTCCCCCCTCTCAGTCTCATGCTGATGTTCAGGCATGTCTGCAGAAAAATATGGCCGGCGTTCAGCGGCCGTGCCTGAACCATGCACCACAGGATGTAAAAATCTGTCCTCGAGACCACACCCTGCGTGGAATAGCATCCTGTGATGGAGTGGGCTAGCCAGCGGTGAATCACACGCAATGGCATGTCAATGATGGTGGAGGCCTTCGACATCCAGGGGTTATAATGCATATCCCCACCGATGATCGAGACCCACATGACCGCATCCAAGAACTCTGTTGGAGGCTCCAACAATCCCCTCTGGTACAGATTAGTCTGTACTGACTCTGCAGTCGCAAAGCCGATGTGGGTGTTGAACTCGGTCAGAGTCAACTCCCTCTGCACTCCATGCATCTGAAAAATGACAAGGGGCTCCGCTCCCTCATCGTCGTACACATAGCTCAGTGTGGAGAGAAACTCCAGGGTGGGCTCCCGGTAGGTAGGACGGGTGACGGATCCAATGCGCTCCCACCTAGTGTGCCTAATCAGCTACTGAGCACGGAGAGCAAGCCCGTGAGCGGTCAATATGTCCATCTCTAACCTCCTAGTCGAGACGAACTCGAATGGAGCTAGCCGATGGAACCTCTGAATATGCTCCGACCGCTAAACCTGAAGATACTCATCCTGAAGAGGTGGTGGAGGCTGAGCAGCCTGGGGGGGCGTTTAGGTGGCATAGTCCTGAAAATTAAACAAAAAATGCATCAGTGCCATGAAAAATGAGAAAAATACAAACAGTTCAGGCACCAAATCAAAGCATCATAAGCAATATGCAGTATAATCGATGCATGCACTCTCTGTTTTATTATTATTTTTTATTTTATTATATTCTTTTTTAAAAATTTTCTGTATTCTGGAAAAATATTGAGCGCGGCCCTGCTAACAGGGAGCACGCCCGTGCTCAATGAAAATGGGCATTTCTGCATATGATGAACAACACGATCGTACTTAATGATGAGCACGATTGTGCTCAAATAAAAACCCAGAAACTACATATGTATGAACAGCACGGTCGTGCTTAACGATGAGCACGACCTTGCTCAATGCAGAAACCCATAAATACAGTGCCATAAACCCAAAACGCAAAACAAAAATCACCCAAACAAGGCATCGATAAATGGTGTTATTCAATAATTCGTATCTAATGCTCCATTTATGCTCTAAGGGTTATTTGTTTAATTCTTGATTTCCTTTAGCCCTTTACATATCCCTTTTCTTTCTTTTCCATACCTGACATCATTCCCATGACCACGTTACAACCCATGAAAGACCTCTTGATTATGGATGCATGTAAACTTTTAGTGGAGATTTTGGTCTATAAACAAGCTTATGGTAATGTAATTTCTTTTGGGAACTCGAGTGATAATTGTCTTTACCCTTATATAAATTTGAGAGTTGGGAGAAGAATGACCCCTTATTCATGGAGAAGTTTGTTTCAGGGAACCTAAGCCTTTAATTGGGTAATCTCTTGATTTTTTCCATATAAAATTTGAAGTTAAAATTATCTGTCATTACTTGTTAAAGATTTTGGGCCCCTTGATGTTTGGTTCTTTGATTTTTTGTTTTCTTTTAGGCCAGGATTATTGCTTGAGATCAAGCAATCCTTAAGTGTGGGGAGGTTGATAAACTGTCATTTTATATACTTTATTATTGGGAAATTAGGCGTGATTTGTTGTTTATTTGGAAATTATTGTGGATACTCACCCTATTTCCCATGATTATTGTAGAATTTGTCACCATGGCAGTGGAGCATCTAACTTGGGGAAAAACTAACAATTCTGCAGGATTTTTGGATAAAAAGGCTGAGTTTTGAAGATTGCAAAGGAGCACGACCGTGCTCATTATTAAGCATGTTCGTGCTCATTAGAAGAGCCGGTGCTGATCAGCACGCCCTTGCTTGCCTGCTGGAGTTGATGTCGTTTTCTAAGAACGGTCGTGCTCATCATTAAGCACGACCGTGCTCATCATCAAGGTCTTGCTGAATTTCTCAATTTTAGCACGGTTTGACGTCGTTTTAGTTAAGCACGACCATGCTCAACACTAAGCACGGTCGTGCTCGTGTCTCAGAGGCCCAATTACTTAGGTTTTCCCACTGCCAATAAAAGGGGATGATTGGTACCATTCGAGGGAGCTTTTGACACAGCAGTCGCCGTTTCATAGAGAGAAAGATAGAGTCTTAGAGTGAAGGATCGTCCTCCCCGTTGATTTGAAGATCGCTTCACGTCAAAATGGTGTTTGGGTTTTAGTTTTCTTTTTCTCTTTTATGGATTGTTACATGCTTGTGATTTGTATAGTGATCTTTATGACTATGCTTTGCTAATTTCATTCCTAGGGTAATGGTGGATCTTATGTTTTGATACCTTTGATGTTTTCCCAATTTTAATATGATATAGTGTTTCGTTTAATTGGTTAGTTTAATCCTTGTGTTTGAATTTCTAGAAGGTTTGATCATCCTTTACTAAGTTAATTAATTGACTGGCGACCATACCACAATTAGTTAACGGAACTCTATGATTAATCGGATTTGGGGTTGCGTGGACCAAACACAATCCCCTGTTTTCAATCAGTTATTGAATTAACAAAACTTGCTAGTTCTTTATGCTTCTTTTATCTGTTTGCCTTGCATGACCATTGGGGGTAACTATTTAAGGGAAAGAATATTAATATTGCATGATCATTGGGTATTAATAGCTTTAGAGCGATTGATTGGCAATCAATAAGAAACACGTATTATTGAGGAATTGGGTAATATCATAGGTAGTAACATAAGTGAAACTAAGCACCCTAGGCTTTCCATAATTGAACCTTTGCTTGCAATTCTTTGCTTTTCTTGGTTTTCACAATCTTGTTATTTTCATTTCTTTGTTTTCAACCAATTCGGTTGTCTAAATAACATGAGGAAGTAATTAATCTAGTACTTGTCAACAATCGCTGTAGGTTCGATACTTGGAGTCCCAAATACTCCTATATTACTTTTGTGATAGGGTGCACTTGCCCTTAAGTGTAGTTTTAGTGCAACAGTAATCATCTAGCAGAATGGCTTATTGGTTTTTCAGGGTCCATTGGTATTGTGACTAACATGCTCGCTGAGCTCCAAGCTATCAAACTTGGTCTTAGTTTGGCATGGGAGCTGGGGGTGCGTAGATTAACTTGTGAGTCTGACTCTTTGGAGGCTATCAACTTAATCAAGAAAGCTGATGTTGGTTTCCACACATATGGCTCTATCATCAGTGATATCCGTTTTTGGCTTGGGAAAGAGTGGCAAGTGGAGGTTAAACATACTCTCCGTGAGGCAAATCAGATTGCTGACTTCATGACCAAGCTTGGGTCCAAGGGTCAAGAAAACTGGAAGATTTTTCACAAGGCACCGGATGAAGTTTATGTTTCTTTGTTAGCAGATACTCTAGCTGTTTCCTTTTTGCGTCCTTAGTTTCGATTTTTATCTTCTTTTACAAAAAAAACCAACTTTTTGTGCATAATGTTTGTTGGAAGTTTATATGTAGTTCTATGCTTAAAATAAAATGTTTAATTCACTTGTACATAATTATTTTAGTATCGATTTTTTTAACCTGTTCGACTTTACGATTAGAAAATATAAATATTGTATTACAAAATGTAGTTTTTAGACTTTCAAAAACCTACTCAACTTCCAATACAACATTTCTATATCTAATTTCTTAACATGTGCAATATTGCACAGTTTAGAAAAATCGTCAGTGTTTCTGGCCCTCAACAATTGACAAGCAAATAACTAATTCGTCGGTGCTGAATGGCATTTAGCATCAAAATTGGAACAATGTTCCTGAAACAAAGAGAATGTTGACATTTAACCCCAAAGGCAAAAGGTTAGAAAAATAGTGGAGTCTACCCTTTGTTGGGTACCAATAATGCTTTTGAATTGGGTACAGCCGGTATCCAACTTTCGACCACACCTTAAAATTGCCCGGCAATGCGAAATATGAGGACCATAAATCACTCATGTTCTCCACAACAAGTGAAATGGATCGCCTGCAATGTGTTAAAAACTGCATGTGGTCTTATCCATTCAACTTAGTTTGTGAAATAGTAAAATATTAATACACAACATAATTCAACAAGTTAGAGCCATAGATTTACAACTTCATTCCTTGCATTTATTTTCATAAAATTCCAGAGGATCCCATTCCCCATACAAGTGATTGCATTTGAGAAATTGTTTGGAATCTGGGAGTAAGTTCTACTGTTCTGCCTTCTCTACCTCTATGTATTTACATTTTCAACTACAAAATAAGCAATTGTTCGCATTAATGTAAATTGGCTTTGACATACTTGCTATGACATTGAGCGTGACTTGAAATTCCAATAATGGCTTAGTATAGCTCAATTAGTTAAAAAATTAGCTAAAAGTTGAAAAGTCGGGTAGTTAGTTGAAAACTGATAAGCTAATTGATTGAATTGGAAATGTTTGATAAAATTAATGGATCAACTAATTGATACGTATAAAATGATACTTATATTAGCTTATCAAATAAGAGTTTTTTCTCAAAAAAACTCCCTTATCAAATAACTTTGATAACTTTTTTTATTAAAAAAATGCCAGTTAATTAATTTATAAGCTACTCTGATGTTTTGCCAAATCCAGTTAATGTAAATGCTGGTGGTTATAAGATTAAGAGACATGTTTGTGACAATCACCTCTCTCTCCGTGCGGTATAAATATTTGGCATTGTCTTCATGGGCGTTATCATTGGTAGTTCCGATAATCTATCTTCATTCGCTTGGGATGCATGCACTACTTACAATAACCTATACTTTGGTTAGATTAGCATTGAGAATTGTTTCTTGGATCTATGAAAATATATATATATATATATATAACTGTAAAAACTAAAAGGCAGTAATCCAACACTCCTTTGAGTCTGTTATAAGTTAGCTTACTCTCATGTTTCATAATTCTTAATCAGTCTGCTGCTGAAGAGTTAAAGGGCTTATTATCCTTACATCGGATGCTTATGTTTAAGGTCAAAACAAAAATGAAAATCCATCAAAATTGCTATGCAATATTTTTCCCCAACTTGTTGACATGAGAAGATCATTCTTGAAAGTGATACCGCTCAGAAGTTTATTGTAGCACATTTTACTTTTACCTCTTTGCAGCCCATATACCTAGTAACAATATCTGCAAGCAGATTCTGCAATTTAAAAACTATTAAGAGAATACAAAAATTATAGTAGAAAGCAAATGAGGGGTATCTATGCAAGATGAGGGGGAAAAATAAATGGGGGCAAGCTTATCAGTTTTGTATCTGTCAATATGAATTAAACACTCAAGATTGAGATTTAACACCTCTATTGACTACTCATTCTTCCAAGCATACAAAATAAGAGAGAATCCAAGACCTTGCAACTGTGAATCCTTAAACTGCTGAGAATAAGCCCATGTTAGTGCAGAAGGATCTGAAACAGATTGGCCTGCCCAGAGCTTGTGAGTTGAAATGCATGTTTGGAACATAAACACTGCATCACCCATAGCATTCCCAAAGAGCCAATTATGAACATCCCAAAACACTTCAACAGGTACCCCATCCACCAAAATGGTGTGATTGCCTCTGAATTTCCACTTGAGTCTCTTCACCTGAATCACTGTCTTACTATCAATTCTAATCACAAGACAAGGATCCTTTAGCCCAACTGTGTCACACTCAATTGTGACATCATGCACTTGACCCTTGTCACAAAACTGAGCCTTTGCACCATAAAACTTCTTCCCAAAAATGTGCTCTCTCTTAGAAATAAAAATGGCACCAGAGTGAGCATAAGCAGTGTCAATCTCAATCTTCTTGCATGCCTCCTTTTTCAGATCCCCAAGGAGTAACACCATTTCTTGGTTGAACATAACAGCTAAATAAAACCCCTCCAATGGCTCAGGCCCAGAACCAAATTTAGCACAACTCAAGTCCCAAAAGATGTCTATTTTACTGGATTGGACCTCCAAATTCTTAGACCCTTTTCTTTTTGAGAACAACCATGGCTTTATATCAACCTTGCAGAGACAATGATTGCCCAAGTCATCTATTCCCACACTCATGCCTTGACCCATCAGAGTTTTGGTCCATGAGACTGTAATTAAGCAAGAACGGCCTCTTAGTTTGCACTGATAGACACAAGTAACCACATTTTGAGCTGCTCTAGTGGTACTTGATGAGGATGAATCTGCAACCTGAACACCATTTTCTCCAAAACAAGATGGAAATTCTCTCATGGCAACACCACCAGTAGGAAAACTACCTGAACTCGTTTCTGATTTCTCTATGATTTAGCTGAGAGAATAAAAAAATAAAAATCTTTTTCTGCTAATAAAAGTTGAATAGGAAAATATAAACAAAAACGATTTCCTCCTCAGCTGATTGGAGGTGAATATAGTGAACTATCTCTAAAATGCTTCAAGATCAGGTCCAAATAATAGAGAGGGACAGATAAAAAGAGAGAGTTAGATTTGCTTTACTTGTCAATTCTGTGCTGAGACTAACAGAAGTAATAACCAAAATGACTGATTAAAATATTGCAGGGATAGGGAACATAAAGGAACGGTCAGTGAAAAGAGAGGTTGCTTTAGCACATGGGGGACCTAGCATAGAAGCTAGAATTGCCTTGTGCATACTGCTATGGATGAATGCAGCAAATGGCAACTGCCAACTGGGTATGTATTTGGTTATTTGCTGCAAAGACTGGCATTTATTTAGGAGAAGTGTACTTTACTTTTGAATGAATATTACTTCTTGTTAATACTGATGTTAAATCATTACTATGCAAACTCTCATAATTAAAAATGTAGAGATATTATATACTTAAAGTGTCATAAAATCCTTTGCACACTTTACTCTATGTTTTCTGTTTTTTATAATTATGTCCCCAAGACAATATTATAAAACCAGAAATAATAAGTTCACCACTCAAACCAACAATTGACATCCGTATAAATACCACTAAGGATAAAGAAAAGACAAAAATAGTAATATAATAATATAAACCATCATAATAATGGATTTATACAAAGTTGTCTCAATATAGCTGTGTATACTTGATTGTTAGAATATCACAACTCTATAAAACTGTGGCCTATAAATTGTCAGAAGATCATGAAAAAGTAAATGTAATATTCAACTATCACTCTACTTACACCACTTTTTTTCAACAGCCTATTTTCAATGTAAACTATTACTCTATTTAGGGGAAGAATATTTGTAAAAAGAAGGAAAAATAGGTAGTTGAGTATCTCTTTTTATTTTCGAATGTGAGAGTAATAGTTTCTTTATTTGTTTAGTGTGGAGTAATAGTTTCTTTAAAATAACCTGAAGTTATTAAGTAAGTGGTATCCTTTTTAATCAAAACATTAATTAAGAACAATATACATTTCTGGAGTCCAAATCCGTGATAGGATATTCAATCCATGTGAGGCCTTTGTCACAATTAATGGGAACGGTTGTGTTTAAGATAATCAATTTTTTTAGCACCAATTACAACTTATAACTGCCTTTTAATAATCACCAGGTACGGCTCAGTTGCCAACCTGAATCATGGTTGCTTCAACAAGAAATTATCTCATTTCTATGATTATCTCAATGCATCAATTGCAAAAATGGGGCAGGGTGAGAGGAGACTAATTTCTCAAAAAAATTCATAAGGTGTAGTGACCAGTTTCAATAATTAATATCATTACATAATGGAACATCTTTGTTAAACCAAACTAAGGATTAGGTGCCCCACCAGGGGACCATTAGATTGTGGACGGGCCAACTGCTTGGAATTTTGCCTGGCAATGTTTGACTGTTCAGCTCTTTTTCTCCTTTCTGAATAATAAAGTGGGGGAAAGGTTGGCATAGTCATTCATTTTACTGGTGCTCTCACTATTCTGAATGGAAAATGCTGATCGCACATCCTATGCCTTCACATTACTTATATTTAGGGGCATATAGCATGATTCAAATTTAAGTTTGTAGAAAATAAAGCGAGACACAACATATGTGTGGAGTAATATTAGTCATTATGATTTTTGAATGACATGTTTCTCCTCCTTCTTTCACTTGGTTTTCATAACAACGCATGATAAATGGATAACCACAAAATTGGAAGGACTTTGAAACTACAAAGAAGATAGCAGGGGAAGAAAAAAAAATGTAACATCATATGGTGTCCCCTTTGTTTTCGGATGTATTTTATAGATGTGTGTATATAAAGATGATAAAAAATAAGTAAGAGATAAAAAAAAACATACAATATATCACATATGGTGTCTAAAATTTGTATCGCAACTCTTATTCAAATGGAACATTCTACATGCACAAGACAAGAAATAAAATGAACCAAACTGTACGTGTATCACGGGCAGCATGAATTTGCATTCCAGACGTGCTATCCAACTGCATGAATCTAATTCATAGTTCCTAGGGCAATATTGCACAGACACAAGAGTGTGAAACACAAGTTACATGACAGATTGACAGGTCATGACTCATGAGACAGCAATCATGACTGACATTTTATTTGGAATGGCCACACAATAGAGAAACCGGGAAGTGGGAAAGGTACAAGGAGAATCATTCATGTCTCAAGAGAGGACACTCATTTTTTGTTACAGTAAGGATGGTTCAGGACCCATCAAGATCGGGTAGCGGTAGCAATGAAGAACCTTTACTATATCATTGCCCATATTAGGCCTCCAACCTGTTCAAATTGTGTTGTTCATTAATTGTACTGAAAATATGCTTGTGGGTCTAGTTCAGAAGAAGTTCCATTTAAAGACTAAATGCCATTTCATGAATCTACCTATATACACTGTTCAAACAACACATAGGAATTTCGTACATCTCATTAAAGAAAAAGTTAATATGTACAGTATTTAATATATACAGTTGTACCTACAAAACAAAACAACAAAGATATGAGTGGAATGGTTAAAGCAAATGAAAAAGTCTATCAGACAAAACATTGCTTGGAAATCCAGGTTAATTTATCTGTCTTATAGTGTTAGTGTTAGTGTTACTGTAAGTACTTTATCAGAGAAAAAAAGGTTTAAACTCTAATGTATAAACAAGAGGAGTGACTTTATGACATTTGTCTTGCTGCCCCCCACCCTCTTTGCAATAACAGCATTTAGATATATATATAGCTTCCAACCAATGGCTAGCAATCAAAGATTTTATGGGATTTGTTGGATTTTATGGATGTGAAAATTATTAGGATGGATTGACATCAAGGTCTTTGATCAGCCCTTTTCATTTGCATTATCAGCAAGTCTTGCCTGCCTAGTCCCCCCCATGTGATGAAAAGCACCAAGTCATCCAATGTAGTTGTCAACAATTAAGTTCAAAATAGTATCATCAACATGCCATGTGGGTTTTTGTTTTGCCATCCAAGTATCCAACTCATAAAACATATATATATGTTCATCACACCTGGACCTAAATTATAAATCCTAACGATGCTGTTTTTGGATGCATCAAAAATCAATCTTTCTTTTTTTCATATTTTGATTTCAAGACAAAATTGCTTTTAGTCAGAGGGATGTCCAATGGGCTGAAACCATTAAGACTATAATTTGGAATTCACCTGTAATTGAAGGGAAATGGAAACAGGAAGGCGTGCAAAAAAGTGGGGGAACACTTTTTTTACTAGTGATCTCCAGGCATTTCAAATCATGTTATAATTAATTCTTTTTGGCGTTAAGTAACTATCATAGCGTGGGTACCTCATTATGATACATTAGAGGTCAATGACCTCAATGAGAATTTTTAACGTAAAAGGTCGTCAAAAAGAGAGTCACGGGATGAAGAAACACACCAAATTGTTTGTCTCGGTAGTCGGTACGGATTCGCCGGAGTTTTGGTTAGAGTAAAATCTTATGTTGATTATGCTTTTTATTAAATTACTACTTATAAGTTATAAATAAATTTTATTAATCTAGTTTTAAAAATTTAGATTTTTTTAATGGATTTTCTAGACTTCCTAGCAAATTTGCTGGAAGCAAACAAAAACATAAATGAAACAAATAAGACCTGATTGAAGTCTCCACTCAGCAGTATATATGATATAAAACTACATCAAGGAGGCTGTATGCTCCCGCTACCAGCTCGGCAAGAGCCCGTTACCAACAAAGTATAGCAGATATCATTCAACAATAGCAAAATGAAAGACATTGACTATTGAAGAACCTTATCTAGAGTCTTATAAAATAGAAAGCTTAGCAGACATGGAACCAAAGAAAAATCTATCATTACCAGTTTTGGGAGAGACATCGGTGTAATATTTCTGAGATATGCCAATCAACTCTTGCATAGGCTAGCTGTTAGTAACATGAGTTAAATTAGTTCAAGCACTGGATAAAATGATTTGATTCATTTTGCAAGAATCTTGGAGATACATGTTACACACAAAGAAACTTGCCTCACAATGAAGACCAGTTCCTGATTCTTTTAATCCAGTAAAAGCAGCTTCAGATAACATTCCCTTCAGCATAATGTTAGGATCCAAGGCGCTAGAATATTGAATATAGAGAGAAAAGATTTAACAAGTGAGAGAAAGGATCAAGAGAACCAAGGACAGAGATTAATACTGAAAATAGGAGATGAATCTTGCCAAGGGTTCGGTCTTCACCGAGCCACTGCTCAAGCCTCAAGGTCAGAATATCAACACAAATGACTAACTACGCTTCCTGTTACAATTGCTGCCATATTTAGTCAGCAAACTAACTAACTAAATTTTACAATTATTCCTACTTGGGCTGGACCCTAACACATAAGCTCATTCTTAGCTGCTGTATCTCATGCTGAGATTCTATTGAACGTATTCGACAGCCTCCCCAGTAACACAAACCACATGGGATTTTGAATATTCAGATGCCAAATTAGGATTGCTCGGATCAGATTTCCTTTTATTATTCTTAAGGGCTTTAAGGTGTTTCCCAATACCCTCGACCTTCATTTCATTCTTAGCCTTCTACAAAGATGGTTTCTTTATCTTTTTCTGTATTGCTCTGAACTTGCAAATGTTGTATCCAGCAAGTTCTTAGTTCCCAGCTTACAAAATTCTCCAAAAATGGTTCCTCTTCCTCAAGCTTAGCTAGGGTTTCTTTAACCAGCTTCTCCACAAAGACATAGCAAGCACCAAGCTCTTTAGTCTCAAACATCTGCATCTGAGTCATCTGTTTATTGTTCTCTGAATGTGTTTTGTTGTAAAAGTAATCTTAAACTGCAAGGAGCAACAGAATAATTACATGCCCTAATGTCAAGTAATAGATGAGGATTTGATCGACTAGAAGAAATTGAAACAGAGGCTAAGTAAATCAAAGCATATAGAAAAAGATTCAGAACTGAAAATATCTTGGAAAAATAAACATAAAAGCTAAAACCAAAATCATCCTCCATGTCATAAAGGTTTTACATTTGCAAATTTAAGAAACAAATGCCAAATTATAGTTAGATCTCACTCATGTCATAGCTTAATCAAATAAAATTGCAGATAATAATATACAAATAGAGGGTATGGTTTTGAAAAGGCTTATGACTCGGTAGATTGGGGTTTCTTAAAGTATGTAATGCAACGGATGGGCTTTGGGAGGAAGTGGATGAGCTGGATGGAAGCGTGTATTTTTAAAGGTGATGTCTCAATTCTAGTAAATGGTAGTCCAACTGAGGAGGTTAAGTTACAAAAAGGACTTAGACAATGAGATCCTCTTGCTCCTTTCTTGTTCCTTATTGTAGCTGAAGGGTTGAGTGGCTTGATGTGTAGTGTGGTGGAGTCGGGTAGCTTCACTGGTTATAATCTTCAACGGTCTAATTGTATCTCCCACCTACAGTACGCTGATGACACACTTTTAGTTGGCAGAGCCTCTTATCAGAATCTTGGGTACTTAAAGGCTGTTCTTAGAAGTTTCGAATTGGTATCAGGTCTTAAAGTAAACTTTCACAAAAGTTGCTTATATGGTATCAATACTGGGGTTGATTTCTTATTTGCTGCTTCCAACTTTTTAAGCTGTAACCATGGTGAATTACCTTTTATGTAGCTTGGACTTCCGATTGGGGCTAGCCCAAAGAAGATCTCAACTTGGAAACCGATGGTGGAGATTATGCAGAAAAGATTATCAAGGTGGAAAGGAAAGCACTTATCTTTGGGAGGGCGGATTGTTTTAATTAAATCAGTTCTATCTAATTTACCTTGATACTATTTCTCCTTTTTCAGAGCTCCAAGGAAGGTCCTCAAGATTCTAACAGGTATACAAAGATCTTTTTTGTGGGGAGGTTGTGCGGATAGAAGGAGGGTATGTTGGGTTAGTTGGACGAAGGTTTGTGCACCAAAAACTATGGGAGGTTTAGGAATAAAAGACTTAAACCTTTTCAACTTGAGCCTTTTAGGAAAATGGCGGTGGAGGTTTTTAGTACAAGAAGGGACTTGTTGGCAAGATGTTATCAATTATAGGTATGGTGTCTTGGGTAGATTGGAACACTCAGGTGGTTGGTCTTCAAGAAACTCATCTCAGTGGTGAAGAGATTTGATTAGGATTGACCAAGATCCTTCACCTAGACAGCTTTGGTTCTCTAGGGATATTGGAAGGAAGGTGGGAAATGGGGAAGGAACATCCCTTTGGAATGAAATCTGGTTTGGGAACTCAAGTTTGAGAGAGGCTTTTCCCAGGCTTTTCTCCATATCAGATCAACAAGAGGCCTCGGTAGCTGAGATGGGTTGATGGGATGGGGAGGTGTGGAGATGAAGTTGGCTTTGGAGGAGGTCTTTCTTTGCTTGGGAGGAGGAGGAATTTAGGATCTTTTGTGTATACCTTAAAAAGGCAGGAGGTGGATCGGTGGGTGTGGAAGGCGGATTCTTCAAAAATTTGTACTACTAAATCAGCATACACTTCACTCTTGTCAATGCAGCAGGCTGTCCCAACAAATCAAGTGCTGGATAAGGTGTTCAGAAATTTCTGGTTTTGTAAAGTTCCATCAAAGGTTCTTGCTTTCTCTTGGCAACTAATCCTTGACCGGTTGCCAACAAGAACAAACCTTCTTCACAGGAAGGTGCTTGCAGATGCTTCCCAAACATTTTGTGTGCTGTGTGGCTTGCACGAAGAGACTGCATCTCATCTTTTTTTGGCTGTCAGGTATCCATTCAGGGATGGAAACAGGTTTTTAGGTGGATTGGGACTGATTTTGTCTCACATACAGATGGTATGGGACGCAACAGTATGGTCAATTTGGTTATTGAGGAATGATGTTATTTTTTTCAAATGGAAGGATAGACCTGCTGGCAACTTATGAATTAATAAGGTCAAGATCTCGGAGCTGGTTTTCTGTGAACCAAAAAGCATTGTCCTTATCAGTTTTCAGATTGGTGTCAGTGTCCCTCGGGTTGTTTACAATAGTTTTGAACTCATTTTGGTGCTGCTGCCTTATTTTCCTTTCGCTACTGCATTACTTACAGTACATTTCTGGTTCATCAAGTGTTGCAGGGAACTGGTTATCAAAATGGAAGTCACTTCTGTTATCATATTACAATGCGTTTTGCTCCTGTTTCAAAAGAACTTGGAAAGTTATTGCTTGTGATGTCACAAGTCTGGTTCATCCGTGGAGATGCTTTTTGGTTTCAATATATTTTGAATGTGTGGCACACTTCTTTAGTTACAGCAGGGTGTTATTAGTTTTGCTCTGTTTGGGTTTTGTTTTTTATGGTTATCACTTTTTATACCACTTAACACTTAGTGTGTGTTTGGATGAGTTTGACAAATGTGATTTTAGATAGAATTGATTTTAATAAAATTGAGTTTGAAGTGAAGTGATTTATGTTTGGATGTTTTTATTTTAAAAGTAAGTTTGATATAAAACTTAGTATAATTTAAGGTTATAAATCACGTTTGGGGCCAGAAGCTACAAATCCCTACTTTGGGTTGAAAGTGATTTTGGGGCTAGAAGCAATTTACAACCTTGGAAGCCAAACATCATTTTTTTTCAGTCAAATTGCATTTGACCATTGGAGAAGCACTTTGGAAAGTCTTCATCACCAAACCAAACACACACTTAGACATCTATTATATTTGTCTTAGTGTTACTTTGGGTATCCTGTGTACTCATCTTCCATACAATTTTGCTTATAAAAAAAAAAAATAGAGGGTGTGGTGGCAAAAGGAGAGAGAACATTAATTGATACGAGTATTATGTAAAGTCGTAAACTAATGTAAGTATTTACTGTTTAGTAAGAAGGGGTTCGCAAAGCTGTTAATGTTGAGTGCATCGGCGCCACACTCTGGCTGATCAAGCCATTCAATATTTTGAATAGACATGTTCATTATCTCCACCGTCAACTTTCACAACAAGTCAACAACCACATAACCGCAATAAAGAACATTGATAACATCTATAGTGGTAATATCCTGCCATAAAATGTGATACATTAAGAATAGAAAAGTAGCTCTAAAGCACCAACGCAACCCGTCTTCAATCTTTATCTTTATCAATATAAAAATATCATGCATGGCCAGCAGTATTCTCATCAGCAATTAGCAAAATCGATATAAAAATATTCATGACACAGCAACCTTGGGAGGTTCTATAGCCTGGACATCTGTAGTTTCTGTTAATTAAAGAAAACAAAATTTATAGGGCAAAAAATCAGTGACATAGTCAAAAGGCTAGAGTACCTCATACAATAAGGATATTGCTGTTGAACTCGGTGCTTCAAACTTGGGAGGTTCTATATAGCCTGGTAATGGAAAGATATTGAGAAAAACAGTTTAGAACATTATTTTTTTAATCCTGACCTCAGACAAAAATGGCTTGACATAACCAAGAGACAGTAGCTTAATCTGCAGACATAATTCAACTAATGGCATCCGAAGCATCTCTGGAACCTTGATAAGAAGAATATAACAGGACATACATAATCATAAGTCATAACCTCTTTGTAACCTTTTAAAAGAGGCATCATTTGTTAGTTTTGTGATCAAATAAGATTAATTTAGTTTTGTTGGAATTTTCTTTCTGGTTTTTCTGGCTTACAGAGTACATGACCGTTAACTTATCAGTGCATATATGGTACCATAGCAGGCTTTCCATTTAAATACATGCAGCAGTGTAGCACCATGTATATTGCCCCCAGACCCTTGCTAGGATGACAACAATATCGCAGCACTATCATAGAAACTTCATGGGTATTTTTTCAAAGAGGGGACAACTACAAGTAACATTTTTGACATATGAATAAATTGTTTCTGCTTGCTTGAAAATTTAAATTGCAAACCCCTTAAGATTCATCCACTTTTCAGTCACAGAAGCTATAAGTTATTCACCATAGGCATTAAGCTTTTTCTACTCTAAATTGCAGGAATGTTAAAACCCAAAATAATATTCTGACACAACAGCCTGGACGAACTTGGAATTGTGTAATCCATCCAAAAGGACATAAACTTATTACCAAAGAAAACAACTAGGTCTGTGTAAAACTACCAATTTGAAGAAGTTGGCTTCAACAAGCAATAAACCCACTCTTCTTATCAAATACTCAGAGTAAAGAGGAGCAATCAAAACCCATTGGCATCAAAGAAACTTGTCTCCATAATTAAACCAACATGCTTTGCAAATTTCAATAAATGATAAATCTAACAATATTTATAACCATTCTATAGCAATTCATTTAAACGATTAAACATTGTCTACATTCTCCAAGTCTGCATATCCCACACGAAATTTGAAATGCAATCTGCAAGTATAAATAAAGGGGGAAAAACAAGCTGAAAAATACATGAAATCAGGCATCAGCAGCAGCATCAGAGGGTTTGGCAGCAAAAGGATCATGAGTTGGACCAACATCCTGGCCAATGTGGCGCTGCACGAGCCGCTGCAGATCAGCCATAACCTTATGCTCCCTCTTAGCCTTCTCTTCATAGTTAAACATAGCCAAAGCCCGCTTGTCCTCGGCGCTATAAACCTGGTTTTCTTTCCTAATACGAATAGCGTTCATCCTTTGATGCCTGCTACCACTCATCACATAACCAAGGGTCTCAAACTTCTGAATCTCCTCTGCAGAAAGACCCACTTCACCTCTTCGCTGAATACGCTTTCCTTGTTGAACATACTGCGCAATTGCATCACCTTCACCGGGCCTAAGGGCTCCACCATAACTGATATGCCCCTCATCTTTAGGCAATGGCATTGGCCCAACCGCGGGTTCATCATCCAAAGCGGGTTTCTTCTGTTACTCGAATAATTCCTTTAGCTTCAGAGCTTCAACAATCTCTATCTTCTTCACCTCATCAGCATCATCATCATCAGCTGCAGCACCCAAACCCAAACCCTTCTCCTCCTCTGAATAAGAACTCTCGCTTTCTGTTTCAGACCTTCTATCTCTCCTTTTGCTCCGTTTTGATCCAGACGCTGAAGAACGCTTTCTCTTGCTTCTTCTACTATCATCAGAGTCATCACTTACGCTCTCTTTACTCTCATCTGAATCGCTGTACCTTCTCTTCTTCTTGTTCGTGTTCCTTTTCCTTTTACTAGCACTACTTTTCCTCCTATGTTTTCTTCGTTTACCGTCTTCTTCTTCAGACTCGCTCTCTTCTGATTCGCTATCGCTATACGATTTCCTGCTTTTCCTCTTGGAACCGGAACTCTTTCTACTATTCTTCCTCGAACGCGAATCATCCGATTCAGACTCGGAAGAATTCCGAGATCCAGATTTTCCTTTAGGTTTAATCTCCGTTTCTCTGGAATCGTTTTTCTCAGCACCGTCATCTACGTGCTTCTCTAAAATTTCTTCAGCTTTATCCTCCAAATCTTCGTTATCGCGCCTCGGAGGACTCGGGGTAACGTTCCAGATACAGTGCTTCAGCGCCTTCCTCATCTTCTGCCTTTTCAACCTTCGGTATTCCTCGAAGCTCAAACCCTTCAACTCCTCGTCGGACTCGGAATCGGAGCGCCGCCAATCGCTGCGGTCGCGGTCCAGATACAAGCCGTTTCCACGGCCGAATTTCTTTGGCAGAACGTTGATGTTCGGAGCTCCGTTGGTGTTTCTGGGGCTTGTTCTGTGTTCTGGCGATTGGGATCGAAGGCGGCGGCGTTCGCGTTCGCGTTCGCGGTCGTATGAGTCAGAACTAGGGCTACGGCGGTGGCGTTCCGTGTAGCGGTCACGGTTTCGGTCGTATGCATCATAGCTAGGGCTACGGCGGCGAGGATAGTGGTCGGAGAGATCTGAATCGGGGGTTCGGCGACCGTTTTCTTGGTGGAAACGATGTTGTTCGCGAGGGATTTCAATCGTGGAGGATAGCCTTCCCATAGCGGAGACTGTGAAAGGAATGGATTCGCGTGATATTGCCTAATCTCTAGTTTCTTTTTCTCTTTTATTTTTTTTTTTTTATTTTTTATTTTTTTTTTGTAGGTGAGAATGGTGAGAATATCTGGTTACAGGAGAGGAGCTACGCCAGGAGGGTCGGTGCAAGAACAGGGCGCCGCCATCGAATAAGAGCCCAACTTCACCATAAACAAGAACTGTTTTCCTTTTTCTTTGTAGACCCAAGGCCCAAACACGTCCTTCACAATAAATTAGGGATGCACCCTTACGTTTGCCCCATCCACCCTCACACTTCTAATTTTAGAGCGTGAAATGACAGAATTGCCCATGTAATTCCCCTCCTTCCTTTCTCTCTGTTACTCGCACACCCCCACACTCACTTCTTCTTCCTTTCTTTCTTCCTCCTCTGCATTTCATCTTTTCTTCTTTCCTCTGAAAATGAAACTGTCTCCTCCATACCGCCGTTCACCGTTCCTCCCCTCACCGTTTGCCGTCCCTCCCCTCGCAGTTTCGCCGCCCCTCTCTTTCTCTCCGTTGTTTTGATGGTTATCTAATTCGCTGGAAGCATAGTTCCCTACAACGGTCAGCTGCACGCTTGATGGGAGAGGACTTTGTATGAATGTATGCATCTTCTAAGTGTGGGCTGAAGATTATCAAGTATGAAGCTTGTTCTCTGTTTCGGTTGTTGAGGTTTCTATTCAAAGGTTTTATTTACATCAGTTTTAGTTCTTCATCAGCTTTCTCGTTTGTTTTTGGGGCTTTGATCTCTTTGCTGCGTGTTTTGGTGCCCCACAAGACCTATGGTGATTCAAGCCCAAGGATGGTCTTCTATTTTCTCATTGCTGGGGTGGGGTAGAGATCTTTTTTACTATTAAGGGTGTTTTTGTAATAAAAGAAATTTAAAGGACTTGCCAGGATGAATAGAAACCATGGAGAGGTACATGTAACCGCTCCCGGGGCGATAATAGGGTAAAAGAATTAAGAGTAAATAGTCAATTTGGTCGCGAAGCTGAGATCGTGTCGATTTGGTCCTCAAATTAACGAAATTGCAAAAGGTCCTGGAACCGCCAAACGTTGATCAAGTTGGTCCCTCCGTTGGCGGGGTTACTTGAGCGTCGTTAATGGCGGCGACGTGTCACGTTAAGTGCCACGTGGCATGACAATTGTGTCTCCGATTTCGAGGACGAATATGACACTAAATTTCAGGGACCAAATTGACACGGGACTAAAACCCTATCTTCTTCTTCCTTCGGCTGTCTTCTTCCTTCGGCTCTCTTTACATTTCACATTGGATGGTTTAATTACATGATATATTTGTTAAGTTCAGAGTTCTTACTTTAGTGTCAGAAGGAAAGTTCTTTGCCTTCTTGAGTATAAGCTTTGCTCTTGGTTGAAATTGTGTAAGTAGCGTTATTCACAATGGACAAAAGTCATAACTTGAAAAATTGCTCCGATTAGCAAGTCGAAGGTTAAATCCGTTGTCGAATTACATATGAATCCCCCAGGAACTAGCACAAAATACCGGAATCGAAGAAAAAAATAATGGACAAGAAGAACAAGGTCCAAATATTTTGATTTTTCGCCACTTTTAGATTAGTTATCACGCATGGCAAAGGGGGAAAAAAAAGAATTAGTTATCACCTCTGTGCTTTTTTTCGCATGTAGCAAGAAGAAAATTATGTTTTGTAATTGAAATACAATCATGCAATAAAATAACTGATTTATTATGCATTCTATTAAAAATCTTTTGTACTTTCCAAAGCATTCTCCATTTACATATATGGACGCACTTCCACCTTGTATAGTCACAGACCCAAACACACTATTACTCGACTAAAAATCCACAACAACGGTGTGCACTGATCTCGGTGGAGAGCCAAATGCTATTTAGGTTTGGGAAGTGCCTCCTAATCCGATCGGCATGCTTCATGTATTCTTCAAATTCAACCACTTTCATTTCACATCCTTTGTCTCCCATCCTTACATGCATGCTTAAAAGAGGCCTTGGCACCCATGGCTTGTGATTGGACCACACATATTCATCCATATCGGACCTTGCCATGTTACTATTTTCCTGCAGCCCACATCCGAATTCGACTTATGACAATATCAAAGCATGTAGAACAGAGCACACACAGGTAAATATAACATATGCATGGGTTTTAGGCATTGATGTTCAAGCACTTTTCATGAATTCAAATTGAAAATCAATTTATATGAAAAATTTCATGCTATCATCGAGTTTATCATATATTCGATGCGGTATGTAGTTTGTAGAGTATGGTTATGTAAATTCTTCTCCATATCAGTCTTTCATATGCAATAAGAAAAATAGTCCAAATTGCAAAGTTAACCTTTGGCGAGTCTCAACAAGACTTTCAAGAACCATTTTTGATTTATTTTTCCAAAGGCGGATATGGCGGGCCTCATTCAATAAATTGCATGTGTACTCGGTTGGGAACCTCATTAAGTAGCGTCGAGCAGACAAAATTATGTTTATGGCAACAACAACATTAAATCGTGAACTTTACATCAATGATAGTTAGTACAATTCGCAATAAACATCAGTCGAGACCATTGATGAATGATACATTTATAAGATCACAGACACCAAAAGTAATTATTTTCTAACCTCTTCAACATCTTGGAGAATGAAAGGAGAAATTACTTATAGACTTGGAAGACCAACGGGGAAAAAGGGGAGACACGGGTAAGGGTAACCAAGGCCTTAAGAAGGGGATAGTGTGGCAAATAGAAATTATAGAAATTTGTCTCATTGAATTAAATTTCTAAAAAAAAATCGGGGTATCACAAAATGTCTACTGTGCTCTTTCTCACCACCTTGCATATCCATTCTTCTATGAGAAACCACCAGAGTACCATTTATATCGATCGTTGGTTGCAAACAATTCCATGGTTCGCCCCATATTCTCAAAAGATACCACATAGGAAGAATAGAAATTAAAAACACTCAAAATCTCGAAAGGAAGCAATCATAAATATATGATTGCAGCTTGTGAGAGCTTGCCTAGGAGTTGATCCCTGTCCATACATGCTTCGTGGTATAATTTTCTTTTGTGGTCAAAATTCCTTTAGTCCATGCATCCTCACTCTTCATGAGTTCCAATGCACGTTGCCGACATTCTAGGGAAGTTTCGGATAGAAATGTCAGTTCCAACTAGACCTGAAGACCCTGCATGAACAAGAGTGTCCCACTTCAACTAACAATTCCAAGAGGATGTTCACATTATACATTAGTTGTTTTAAATGAATTTAGCATAGAACACGAGAGATGCGCAAGCCGATCGCTCACTAAAATCATACCTTTGCAGCCATCATGATCAACTCTATTATAATAGTTAGTGACAAGAACTCTTCCTTCATTGATTGCAATAGCAAGAGCTCCACACATTCCAGCAATCTGAGGCCCAATACCAAATCCGGGTAATCTCTCCCCAATCAGCTAGAAGAAACTTGACATCCGGGTTGCTACTGAGTTTAATGGATGCGACCCTTTTAGAACAGAGAGAGAAAGGGTTCACTCACCGTCCGCAACGAGGAAAGAAAAAAGGAAGGAGAGGGACAAGGCGAAGGAAGAAGACAGTAGAAGGAAGAAGAAGATAGGCTTTTAGTCCGTGTCAATTTGGTCCACGAAATTTAGTATCATATTGGTCCCCAAAGCGTGGTACAGCTTGTCATGCCACATGGACACTTAACGTACCACGCGGCGCCATTAATCTGGCGTCAAGTAACCTGCTAACGGAGGGACCAACTTGATCAACGTTTGTGATTTCAGGGGACCTTTTGCAATTTCGTTAATTTGAGGACCAAATTGACCACGATCTCACGATTTGGACCAAATTGGCTATTTACTCAAGAATTAAAGTAAAGATATTTTTTACCCTATTAAGGGTGTTTTTGTAATAAAAGAAATTTAAAAGACTAGTGGATGGAATCCATGGAGAGTTACATGAAACCGCTCCCAATAAATTATGGTACACTTTTAGACCTTAAGTCCATTCTTAGAAGAAAAGAAGAAAAAAACTGATTGGTTTTTAAGAATGACAAAACAGAGGGCTCATGTTAGGGTGAGAGGACAATACATATCTCTCACCATGCATCATGTGTAAATACTGTTAGATCAAATAATACCATGAAATCTTATCATACACCATCAACACCTTTTTTTTTTTCATTTCAGTGAGGGACTGGAGTCTTGGGTGCGTGTCTATGCTAGGTTTCATTTTGTTTATGGTCGGTGTTAGGCTCCAACTAAGAAAATGTATGTGAAATAAAGGGTTCCGGAGGAAAAATAATCCCCACTAAGTTCAGCGGGTCCTCTTCAATTGACTTTCTTCACCAAAAGAGGCGGCTAAAGAACAAAATAAATAAATAAATAAGCAGTGATAGAAATCCGAACCTACTCCGATTTTATTTCACCGGGTACCTTTGATCTCCATGTTTATGACGATGACAAAGAGGCTTAAATATTATTTAGTTCATTAATTATTATGAAAATGAAAATAAAATCGGGGTTGATGGTGTATGATAATAAAGATCTCATGGGATTATTTGATCATACGGTATTTACACATGATGCATGGTGAGAGATATGCATTGCTCTCTCACCCTAGCGAGGAGCCCAAAACAGAGTAGTCCTTTTTGTCCTGGTTCCATTTAGGAACATTCGTTGGTCATGTGTCTCGTTAATCGGTTATGTGGCTCGTCAGTGATCTCATGTAGTTTATGTCAATTTTTCACCGTAGAAAACTGAAAAGAAAAAAAAAATTGGGGGGGGGGGGGGGATTATGTACAAATTGGACAATTAAAAAAATGCACCAACATCGAATGACATCAGGGTTCGCTCAAGACAAGGTGAGGTCTCAGAGGGAACAAATCATGTGAAGGGTCTCTATATACAATTTTATTAGGTATCAGACAATTTTTATTAGTAGGCTATGTAGAGGTTGAGTGGGGTTGGGCATGGGCCTAAAGCAATGGTGAAAATAAATGGTCCATGAAATTTGTGGCGGATTGACATGTGTACCAAATCGCGACAAGTAATAATAGTGAAAATAAAGTATCGTCCCAACGAGGATTGTGATCAAGTATCAATGTGGCCTAGGCAATAGCTATTTGAACGAATGAATTTCATATTTCCAAGAATGTTATGAATTTTTGATTACAAGTTGTCACAAGAATGAATGAATGCAATACAAGTAAGAAATGAATTCAATATAGGTAAAACGGTTAGGTATCGGAATCCTCCAATTCTTAACTTAATGTAAGTTTATTCAATCCTAATTCCAATTCGTTCCATTCAATTGACATTTAAATCACTAACCTAGATTTATATTCCTAGATTCAACATTCCAATGGTAATCTACTTCAATTCCAATCCAATAACCAATTTTCCAATTGTGAAATTGAATCTAACATCAATCCAAAGTTGATCAATCTAATGGAAGCATTAAGCATAGAAGCAGATACTCAATTTGAATGAAATAGAATTGAAATCAGAAATCAAAGTCAATTACATTAAATTCTAAATTGAGATCATCCTAACCTAACCTAATTGATCTAGCAACTCATAAATAGAGAGAGTAGAGATGGATGAACTTGAGTAGGAGAGTGTGGAAGAATCCATAAAAGCTTCAACTCTTGTTCCCAGGCTTGAATCCCCAAGGAAGTGGAGAGAAAGTGTTGAACCAAGGTGTGAAAATGTGAAAAATGAGCCAGAGATCCATTTTCAACAGCTGAAACACGTATTTATAGGTTCTCTGCTTCGTAACTCTGAACTGGGCACTCGACCTGCGCTGGCGCTCCGATTGTGGTGAAACGCATCTTTCTGTCTTGTCTCTAGCACTGGTGCTACATCAGCGATGGGCGCTGGCTGGGAAAGCTATCTATCTCTTCTTCATTTTCCTTCCGTTTCTATCTGGGTTAGCGCGCTCGGTTCAGATGAGCATTGGACTACTATTCCCTGTACAGGTTTGACATATTTTGAGTGTCTTTTTCACACTAATAAAGATCCAATGAATCCAAACTTTATTAATATCAAAGTATGTATTTTCCTATCACTTTTCCTATGATTTCTAAGATTATTTACATACTTTTTCATAATTAGACTTCTAAACTAACTTATTTTGCACATTCATCACAACCTCAAACTTAGAGATTTTGTTTGTCCTCAAAAACAATTAAATTCAAAAGGGTTAAAAGAGATAGATTTCCATGTACCAATTCTCTTCTGAAACATATTACTCATGCAAGACTTCAATTCCTTAACACTTTTACCAAAAGCACAAGCATCGTACAATCATTCATCAATTCCAATTGATCACAAGCTTTATGCTTTAAAACAATCAAACACACCTAAAAATCAGCTCCATTGAATGCACAAAATATTCTCTTTTAACCTCTCTATTTAGTGTTTCACACATCCTCACTTGGTGATATTTGCTCTCAATTCTGATCATCATGCACTTTCCAATCCTAATCTTGACAAGATGCTAAGAACACACATCACAAATGTCAATGCAACACATATCATAAGGTCTTTTATTTGGATGTAATGGAGCTAAGGTGAGGTGGATAAAATCAAGGATATAAGCTAAAACTACCTTGACTTCAAGGAATGTGGACTCTTGTTGGGGCTTTGTGCTTAGCTAGCACACAAGCATACAATTTGTGCTATTTCCCTTTTAATTATTTACATCTCTCTTTTTTTCCTTTTTCTTTTGTTTTCTTCTTGTTTCATTTTCTTTTCTTTCTTTTTTGCCTTTTTCTCACTTTTGTATACTTTCTTTGTTTCTTCTCCTTTTTTTGGCTTTTTCTATTTTTCTTTTTCTTTGTCTTTCTTTCACACTTTATTTTTTTTTATTTTCTTTTTCAAAATGTTTTTTCTTTCATAGTAGCCATCTTTAGTAGCCTACTCACACCTCTGAAACTTAATTTACTTGCTTGTCCCTAAGCAAGAGAACAACCCCAAACTTACGTCCCAAACATTCCTCTAAGCAAAATAAAGGGACAAAATTGTTTTTTTTTTCGATTTAGGCTTATGATGAGCTAGCATAACAAGACAAATAGGCCAAGGCCTCAACTGCTCAACAATAGTAAATGTTAGGATGGCAATTATGGCCCGAGCTTAAGCAAAGAAATGGTGCCTCAATCATTTATGTGTATGCAATAACAATGTGACAATGACAAGCATCAAGGCAAGAAAAAGTGAGAACATGCAGGTGATGGATAATCACACATGAACGAAATCAAGTCATCTGGATTATGTGCCGAGTGTTTAGACTCACAGATCACGATTTAGGATTTTGTGCAGAGAAATCCATGCATCCAACATTGCCTCAATCATAGCATGAAAGATTGTCACAACCAATTCACAGGGATCAATGGTTTTCAAGAAATCATATGCTCAAAGATGTACAAAATGCATGGTGTAAGAAATTGCATTTAAGTAAAAGTTCTATGCTACTAGAGATTCTACACAAAAATCCACTAAAAATACAATTTTTGTGCAAGATATGCAAGTTTGGAACGAGGAGGATTAAAAAGTAAAGAATTTAGAGCACTCCCACTTTCTTCGCATAATAGATGAGTATGTGTAATTTTTTTTACTCAGTTAGCGCGCCTAAAAGGTACATTATTTTCCACGTTCTCTTTCTGTTTGCGCCCGCTCACGAGTGCCCCGCCCACAGAGAGTCATTTTCACCATTTTCTTGTGTCGTTTCTCCTTCCTTTGGTCCTTTTTCCTTAGATGTGTCCGCACAATAATTCAAAGCCAATTACACCATATTATATGGCATACACTATAATGCACCTCGTTACATTAGTAACCCAAATTAATTTCAATAAAAATCCTTCAAAACATTTAATTAAAAAACACAAGTCATAAAAATTTTCTTAAATAACTAAGTAGGAAAATATCTCATATTAAATAAAATAGTATTTACAAAGTATTGCAAAATATTATTAAATCCAATCATTTGAATAAAAACTAAAAAGCCTCAAAATGGACGCTCTAATTGCAATCAAAAAATAGTACGAAAAACCAAAGAACGTCGTCCGCATAATACTCTAAATCATATTACATTACTAACCAACTAGCTAATCAAAGATAACTCTTCGATCTCTTGGATCCTCAGCTGTGAAGTCCTGGTCTCCGAAAACAACACTTATAATGATATATAAAATCCCGATTGCACAACAATACATTTATAAAATGTTTGAAAATTGTGTTTGTTCTCAACCACAGATAACTAAAAAAACATCCATGATATCCGCTAATTTTTGAAAAATAATATATATTAAAATTACACTTATTAACAACAGTAATATCAACAATTCAAAAACATATAGCATAAGGACAAATCACTTCAATACACCACATTCCACTGCACCAAACAATCTCTGAGATAATCAAGTGGCTCGGAGACCTTAATCTTAAATTGGTCTCGCCTACCTGCCATAAATCTCACATCACATGATAATGACATCCCATTGCCCACCCCTACTCATGAGGAGTGTTTCGATGTCACCCTCCCGTCGGGGACATTTCTATTTCGATACCTCCCATGTGCACATGATAATTTCTTCCTTTTCGACACCCTAACGTGTGGCTGTTACTTTCGATACCCGCTTAGGCTATGCTTCTCTTTCGACATCCCAATTATATGGCGATGTTACTTCGATACCCCATTCGGTGGTATTACTTTTCGACACCCCTATCATATGTGGTATTGCGGCAAACATCATACAACATATTATAACTCAAATATGCCATGTCTCATACATGTAGCAAAACTATTTCCCCCATTTTAAACATATAAACTTCACCAATAACAAACAATCATGAATATCATAATATATCATACATGAATAAGCACATTACAACATCAATTAATCAATTAATTCCCTTTTAAACAAAACCCCAATTTTAGAATTTAGGTTACTAACAATATGCATCAAGTCAATTAAAGACTCCCCAAAACCATATGGTAATCCCTTATCAACAAAAAAAACAATCATATATCATGGAAATGGTTCATAAAAAGTATTGTTACTCACCTCTTGAGGACTTCCAAATAGCTCTAAGCGTTTCCCTCTTGCAATCCGAACGTTTGCAAGAGTTATCATCATCTTCCTCTTCCTAGACACCTCTTCTACAACTATCTCTTTCTTAATCCTTGAATTTCTTCTCTTCTTAGCCGTTTCTGAGTTTCTAGGTGTAATTAGGGTTCAAAAACGCACCTAAGAGTGTTAAGATTCTATTTCTAGAGCCCTAATAGCCCAAAACGTGTAAAAGCGCTAAGCCCGCTTACTCTGCATATGGTACTGTATTTCGCACATATCTTGAGTTATAGACATTCAAAATTATAAATTTTATATAGTTGGAAAGATAAAAGAATTGTCTACAACTGTTATGAAGACCACAAAATCTGAAACTGACGTTTAGATAGTCAAAACGTGGATAGAATTTAAAAAAAAACGATTATGGCGTTGGAACATGAATAGTGTGTCACAATTTGGTCATAACTTGAGTTACAAGAATCCAATTTGGACGAATTTGGTGTCTATGGAAATCTAAGAAACAGGGCTATATTTCTTATGCAGATCTCGAATTCAAACAAGCTCTCTTTGGCTATTAAATATCCATCTGAAGTTAGGTATCTAGTCATATTATCGTGTGAACACCTAATTTTGTCCTGTATATTTTATCCTTTAATAATAATAATAAATAAATAAAATAAAAAATCCAAGAAAAAATAAGTTCTTTGTGATTGGACAATTTAGTATTGATAAAAGATTATTTATGATCAATAATCTAGCCTACTTAATTTTGGTTAAACAGTTAACTTTTGATAATAAACACAACAGTTGAACAAATGTCGATTTCTTGGTTATTTAAAAAAAAAAAAAATAATAATAAAAGAAACGCCTGGGTCCTTCCCTGCAGCATCTACCTCTCTTTGCTCACAGTGTTGGTCTTTCTCCTCCAGACTTCCATCTTTAACCAACATGTACGCATGACACTTTTGAATTTAATAAAATCGGAACTCGGATGGGGTGCTCAAGGGATGCTGGTGCAATCTCAAAATCTCCCCCCCCCCCTAAAAAGCTCAAGTAATCAATCTCCATTTTTAGTTAATTTTAACTTGGAGAAAAGCATTTGCCTAGATCGGAGGAAGAAACATAAATGGAATTGAAAAGGACCTGAGCATGGTAACCTCTGCAACACTCAAGCACAAGGTCAGGATGACATTGAGAAGAGTTCATCTTCTTCTATAAAGGACCCAAAAACAAAAAAGGGGGGGAGAGAGACTACAGAGAGCAAAATCTAAAAGAAGGAACTAGCAACGAAAAATATACTCCATCATCATCTCTTTTTCTCTTCTCACGATGCCCCTTTCCTGATTCTTCTCTTCACATGAAACACACACACACCATTTGATCATCTTCCTCTTCTCCCCACTTTCAAAAAATTTCTCCTTTGCTCTCTGAACCCACAGTCGCACCCACCGCACCTCCTGCACTTCTTGAGTCGCCGCCGACACCAAGGAAGAAGACCATGTGAGCCTCACTTTCTGGTATGTTTCTACTCTGCTGTGGTGTCATGGCGCCACCCCGCACCGCCGGAGTCGCGCGACCACCACGTCTGGTTCAGCTGCTCGAACCGCCACGGAGTCGTAAATCTGCTCCACCGCGCCGCTCAACCATGCGTCGGATGCTCCGCTTGTTCATCGCAGCTGACCCCCCACCGTCAGCCGGGTCCGTGTCGAGACAGCTGCTACTTGGCCCGCCAGCCGCTGCCCCCGTTACGCACAAGTGGGGGGAGGATCAAGGTTCCTCTTTTGGGTTTGTCACCCTCTCACTGAACCTCGCCCT
Organism: Sophora flavescens; assembly: GCA_030762895.1. NCBI lineage: Eukaryota > Viridiplantae > Streptophyta > Magnoliopsida > Fabales > Fabaceae > Sophora > Sophora flavescens. The sequence goes on from CM061067.1 coordinate 141,175,597, forward strand.
CGTTTCTATCTCTGGGGTTTTATCACTCTATTTTTGTTTTATGTTGTATCAATTAACTATTCTTTTGCTTTTTACCGATACGTATCTGGTTGTTTCAAATGGCACACCTTTTATTTTGAAAGGTGACAAGTGAGAAAACATTTTTATTTTTATTTTTTTAAAAGAAAAAAGAAAAAAACAAGTTATAAAAATAAAAATAAAAGAATCTTTGAATTCACGTAACAATTTACAACGTTGATGTATGATTTTTTCATCCTCAAGTGTTGTTATGAATTATAAGGCTTCATCGTATAGCTTGATATCTTTAACCTTCTCGTAGTGAATTCCCTTTTAAAAATATATTAAATGTTTTTAATTTATACTTTTAATCGTCTTACCTAATTTCTTTTTTATAAAAAATATCTTTTTGAATTCAAGCAACAATCTACAATGTTGATGTATGATTTTTCATCCTCAAGTGTTGTATGAATTGTAAGGGTTCATCGTATAGCTTTGCTATCTTTATACACATGCAGGGTGGGGAATTCCTTTTAAAAATATTAAATTTTTTTAATTGATACTTTTAATCAATTTTACTCAATTTCATTCCTTATAAATTAAAAAATCTTTTTTAATTACGCAACAATCTACGACGTTGATGTATGGGCTTATTCATCCTCAAGTGTCGTGGAATTGTGTGAGTTTATCGTATAGCATTGTTATCTTGGACTCTAAGCAAAAGTAAATTTATTTTTTTAAACAAAATTCCTTTCTTTAACAAAAATCAAAAGAATCAAATCTTTATCGAAATTAAATCAACCAACCAATCAAATCTTTTCAAAAGAACTACATGGCTTTGAGTTTCCCATCGCATCTCGGAATACGTAGGAAGCAAGATAAATCATCTTGTCGCCAAAACTAAATTTTTCTTTTTTCTTGTGTCTCTTTTTATGTTAAAATAATTAATCAAAATAATTAAACTTTTCTCTTTCCAGGGATGCTCTATGGACACTCTGCCATGTTTAATCCTTTAGATTCGAGGTTGCCCTGGGACTCATGTGCCATGTTCAACCTCATTTAAGTTTTTATAAACCATAAAGTTAAAAATATAAAAATTAATAAAAAATTTAAAATATTAAAAGTTAAAAATAATTCTTTCTTGTAAATAATTTTGGGAGTAAAATAAATATTTAAAGGCTATTAAAAATTTTTGCACAATTAACTTAAGGTACCATTTTTTTTCAAGCGATGTGGGTGTTAACACCCTTCCCTACATGTGAACGACTCCGGACTCATATCTCTTTTTTTAAAAGACCAGTTTACTTTTAAATAATTTGTTTCTAAGATTTTCCCAATAAAAATTTTAGTGGCGACTCCTCTTTCTTTATATCCATCTTTCCGCGCCTCCCGGACGAGAGGAGGGACAAATAGCTTACTCCAATTGGGTCTTTTGAGGTCGCCTATCATGGTTAGTTATGCTTTTTTAATAAATTTGAAAACATTAGTTTTACCCCCCTCTTGATTTTATTTAGTTTTGTATATAATATTATATGTTTTAATAAATGTCTTTGTATATTCTTACAACCTAGGTAGAAAACTCTTGTAAATGTTGTTGTTCTTTTGCAGCTTAGGGTTAGTTTTTGGTTTTGTGCGGGTTTGCTTGCTCGTAGCACACACATCACCATCACATACTCACATTTTTGGGCTCTATACCCTAGGTCTTGGAATGCTGTTAGGATTAGAAGGGACTATGATGTTATTGTGATGCTTTAGCGTCCTCGACATTGATTCTCCAGCTTTGGATTGCTACGGTACATGAACTACCATATTAGACTCTTTTGTCCTCGTGGTGAGGTTCATGGATTCGGATCCTTATCTTTTTAGATGAGGTAATGCGGGGGACCATATGTTTAGTGGTCTAGATCTGCCCAAAAGTCATATACATAAAATGCCATCATGACCTACCAAAATAGGGTCTTGACTTCAAAAGTCCCAACTTTAGGATAAGGACCTTATGTAGGACAAAATGGTGTGCATTCCATCTTTTCTCGCAACATGAATAATCACATTTTATATCACATGCATCGTAACCGATTTTTTTGTGCGCGTCCCCATGCACCTTAACATGCAATCATTCATGCATTCCATTCCACTCATTATTACATTGTATCCTCGTGCATGTAATATTTTTAGTCATGAATCATCAATATATCATGCATTCTTGCATCTTGGTACACTCTCATGCACTAAGTAATTTTGCTTTCCAAATGTTATTAATAAAATAAAGTTTCCTTTTTGCGGATAATTTGGTAAGAGACAAGATCTATTGTGGAGAGTTGTTTCTCCCCTATATTTGTTGTCAACTCCATTTCATCTTATGAGCACAATGATACTCTGTGGGATTGGAGGGGACCATCTCTTGCGTTATAAGGTGTTAACTCAAAAAAAATATAATAAAAATATAATAATAACTCGAAAGGCGATTTTCATAAAAACTTTTGATTTTTCCAACGCTTTTTTCTACCTCTGTTTAATCAAAACAAAGGTCTTTTTCGAACAATTGCTCAAGACACCCCTTACGCACTTCGATCACGGTGAGAGCTGGTGGATGAACTGAAGAAGTCCAAGAGATCGAGACGAGTCACCAAACTGGAGACCAGATGACTAAGATGATGGAGATCCTACAAGAAAATGCGCATGAAGAATACGAGAGGGAACCCCCTCCACTCGAAACGAAGGACATCCGACCACACCTCTCATCCTCCCTAGTTTTTCTCGGGATTCTATTCAAGGCTTAACCAACCAGGGCCATGATGCCTCTCAACCAAACTCATTTTTCATTTGACTAACAATCCCCATACGGTTTGCCTCACGGATTTGTGCCACCACCACCCTCACCTCACAAGATGGCATTCAAAAACTCAACATATTACTCGACTCCAATCCCTACCGATCCAAGCGAGATGCCACAAACCACAAACTCGTCAACCCTACAGATGGCAACACCGATAGTGAGACACCTTCATCAATCCAAGACCCCCACAATACACCCTACATTATGGACCCTGTGGACTCAAATGATTCCAAACCTTGATCCTCCCACATGCCACCCTTTCCTTGTATATGTATCAGAAACTCCAAAGAATCAAATGAGTGAATTCCCAATCTAAAGAAAAATGTGAAGTGTTAGAGGAGGAGAATGCGGGCCATTGGGGGCAAACAATTATGGTCTTCGGATGCCTCAACTTTAATCTTTTCCCCGGCCAATTTGTAATCCCACCAAAGTTTAAGGTAACGATTTTGACAAATATCGGGGACCACTTGTCCAAAAACCTTCGACCATGTATGCAAGGAAGATGGCATCATACCTCAGATGATAAGATCTTGATTCACTCTCTTCCAAGACAGTTTAACTGAGGCAGCTTCAAATTGAACCACTCTCTCGAACCGGGCCGCGTCCGATCCTTCAAAGATCTATAGATGCATTCTCAAGCAATACAAGTATAACATTGACATGGCTCCAGATAGGATGCAACTCAAATATGGCAAAGAGAGACGAGACTTTCAAGGAGTATGCACTTGTGATGGAGGGAACTAGTCCTTGTGGAGTAGACCTCAAATGGCCGTAGAAGAAATTAGGCAATGTTCATTGATACACTTTAGTCGCCTTTCTATGATGTGAGATAGTTGGAGCGTTTCCTGAACTTTTCCCGACATGGTCATATCAAGTAAAAGAATCGAAGTGGAATGAGGACCTATAAATCATTGAGACTTCATTGGCAAATACCCAGAGAAACTCCCCATTTGGGGAAAAAGAAGGAGAAGAAACCATCGGTAACCTTTGAACAAAAGAAACTAACCAATTTAAAACAAACCAAACCACGCCTTTCAAGCCCAATATGTATACTACCAACCACCTATCCATATCATCAGCCACTTACCAGCCACATACGCCAATATCTCACAATCATACCACCCATCAACCTTGCCAACATCAAACCTTCCCACCATCCGCCTCGAACAAACCTAAATGCAAATCAAAGAAGACATATAACCCAAAAGGTCCATGCGGTTTGAACTATACCTATGACTTACCCGAGTGTTGCCTGGCACACCCCATTCAAAAAAAATCTTTTATGGTCCCGGCCCCAGGCAAGTGGTCAACCCCCACATTCAAATGGTTTCACCCTAAACGCTCAAGTGTGACTATCATGCGGGGTGATAGGTCATTCAACTGAAAATTTCTGAGGACCTTCCAAAGTATAAAAATTGCAAGATCCAAGTCAATGACAAATGTTAAGTTTCCAGGAGAACTCTTGATGCGGGAGGATTCCGAGTCCCATGCCGTAGGGGTACTTTTGGAATATGACTTTGAATCTTGTGTAGAGACCACTTGGATGCTAAACCTTTAGCTCTCCCCAAGGTTTGGAAGTTTTTAATCTTGTCTTACCTTGTTTCATTTCGGTGATGAATAAATGAATGCATTGAGTTCCTTCCTTTCCTCATCTTCTCGATTTTACCTTCATCCTTCTTCTCTTTTTCTTCTGGAGTGTGATCTGGAGAGAATTCCTCTTTAAAAATAAAATAAAATAATAAGTATAGAACCTCATCGTGATGATCCCGGTCACCTATTAACCATGTGGATCTAGGACAACTTGGAAAGCTTCCTGTGAGATCAATAAGATAGATTGAGGCAATCAGATGGAAATCTTTTTGATTCAAGCTGACCTAATGATTTGAAGAAAAAAAAGAAATTAAAAGGAAATCGAGAAAGAGGCCCTTGGTTATGCTTTTTTGGCACAGTACTATCATTTTTTGCCTTTACATTTTAAAAATTTATGAAAATTGTGACCAAAATTTGAAATGAAGAATGGCCATCTTTATATCTTCCATACTTGTACTATCCTTGTTACTCCGTTGGAGCTTGAAATTCTTTTCAAAGAGACCCGGACAAGGATCACCCCTGAAGCAGGGGCAAGCATAGAAAGAATTGTGATGTAAGGAAAAAAATTAAAAAAAAAGAAAAAAAGAAAAAAAAAAAAGGATAAAAAAAACTACATGCAAAGGCAAAAAAGGAAGAAATAAAAAGGAAAGTTGAGTGGAAAACAAATGTTCTTAGAAATCAAAAGATCATGGATCCTCAGTCCTATTCAACGTTAAAACATTTTGTTTGGTTTCCTAAATCCTTCGTTTGACTCTCGGCCACTTGGCGCAAGTTAGAGCCTACAAAAGTCCATCTCATCAATGAAAAGATTGTTATCACTTTCATTAACTCTTAATCGCGAGACAAAATGTCTGTGCTTTTTCAATGCATCGCTCTGGAAAAGCGAAAAGAAGAAAAATCAAAAGAAAAGAAAACATAAAAAAAAAAGGGGAGGCTCATGGGTTAAACCTGTGCAGTAACTGGCAAAATAGAGAACCTACGCAAAAGTTAGATCTAACTGATTCCTCAAGCAACAAACCGGAGGCGTTTGTCTTGAAGAAATGCTAACTGAAACTGGTGGCACTGGGTTTAAGGGTGAGTCATTAAATCTTTCAATACATAAATGATCTGGAACAAACCATGTTCTTGAAATCTGATTAAACGATGCGTTTCTAGATTATCTGTGTGAAGCTACGCACTCCGATGACTACGCTATGCCAAAAGAACGAGCGATTATAAAATAATCAATGGTGCTCGCGACAACCCCGGATCGTCTCCCAAGGACTCTTAGGTGTTGTTATATAATGTAAAAATTTAAAGTTTAGTCGGGTTTGGGATTAAAATCTATATTAACAAAACAAATCAAAATGGCAGAAAAAGCTCAAAGCGGTTAATAAATAGCAAAGTAAACAAAAGCTATTAACCATCGTTTCCGTCCCACTATCATTGCGTTCACAATCCTAAGGACACTAACTCCCTCCGGTTGTAAAGCAACAATTAACAACCGGAACCGCTACTAAGGTATATATTTCTCATTCCCAAAATAACAAACGGGTTGCTCGGAGAACAAACGAACCTGAATGAACACATGCCAAATACAAAAGCGATTATATACAGGAACATGCATCACTAGGAAACAATACCACACTATATACATCAAATAACAAACGAGAAAAACCCACAATATGGCATTGAAAAAGAAAAGCAACGATCATGGGAACACAGACCTCGGGGTGATAAGCAGACCAACATGGATAACCATGAGACTAGTTCCTCTATTACAAAAAAAAACATAAACTAAGAAAATAAAAGACTAACACTCAAACTAGCCAAATCCAGCTATCCGACTCTCTTCGCGGCCGCCTAAAACTACTTATATACTCGTTGGAATCCAAGTCCTCGCGGGCGGGGACCTTCGCGAGGCGACTATAAAGGTCTCCACGCTCTTGGTCTCCTTCAGGTTTATATATCCTTCGGAGGCTAACTCTTTAAATTCCCAATTGTGCCGCGGACATGTGACACTGGCAGACCATGATGCTTTCGACCTCGGGGTACTCGCGGCGTTAGTCCTCAAACAGGGCGTTAGACAGAAAGTTTTGCAATTTTCAGAAAAGATCCTTACTGGTTGGCCATGGACGAAACTACCTAGCTCAGGCGAAACTCCCGAATATTCCTTTATATAACCTCGAAAATGAAAATAAAAGTAAATACTTATTCACTAAATCAACTAAATTACCAAAACACTTTGCAACAATCTCATAAGGACACCAAGTCTAATTTGGTAAAAATGATATAAATTAGCACAAAGCCAAGGTCTTACTAGTTATAAAACCAACAAACAAGAGGCTCAATCAAAATACTCCAAAACTTAAACTTTGCTTGTCCCAAAGCAAACTACACTCAAAACTTCAAAAAAGATCTACCGCACTGCAAGCCTCAAAGATTCAATCAACTTTCTAGGATTTCCAAATTTTTCAAAAGAATTTTTCTTTCAATTTTCCCCTTCCTTACAAGCAAAATAATCCTCACATTCATCTATTCTAAACAATTGAGAAATTCATAATTCAAAAATACATTAATCAAAGCAGGGATCTAAGTTATACACAAGAGAGATCACCATGTTCAAACAATTGCCTTCCTCAAAGGGAAATTTGTGTACACTGTATTTCGCTTGTCGGCTAATAACATTCACCACTCCCTGTAAGAGACTTCCCACAAATTTGATTTTCATCTCAAAGTGGTCCCTGCAGAAACATGCTAGCAACATCAAAAGGTATTTTTTATTGAGTTGTAATGTAATAAGGTGGGATATACAAGTCTTGATAAGAAGCCCCTCAGGAATAAGAGAGAATGAAACATTTTTTTTTCACTTTGAATTTAACTCCAAGTTCCTTTTTCATTTTTCATTTCTTTCGGTAGCTAACATTTTTATTTCAAAACTTTTTATTTTTATTGTTTTTCTCTTCTTTTTTTTATTTCTTTTTTTTTGTTTTTTTTTTTTTCTTTTTTTTATTTTTTTCACAAATTTTTTTTTTCTATAAATTTTTCAAATCCCAAACAACATGTTACACCTATACCCACCCCAAACTTATTTTCTTCACTCCATTCTAAGATCCAGATGCTTCCTAATCCTAAGATGTAAGTAACATGGTTTTCCATTTTTGGCTTATAACATAGGTTATCAAGAATTAATAGGCTAATCAGGCTCAAGGGGGGCTAACTAGGAACATGCATCGAATTGTTATTTTAGGCTAATGTAGCTATTTACAAAGAAAATGCATCAATCATCCAGCAACATATAATCATGCAAATCACAAAGAGATTCAATCAAATTAGGAAAGCAGTACTTAAAAAGAGATTCTCACAAACGGTATATGTTGTGAGGCTCAAATCACCCTGACATTCATCAAATTGTCGAAGAGATTCTATCCTCATTGGTAAAGCTCCCATCACCCTAAACTTATCATAAATCGCCATCATAACAAAATCTCAAAGTTCAGCTTTTAATCACATGGGATCGGGATTTTCAAAAATTTCATATCCTGGGGGAAAACAATAACACCATCATGCAATCAATCTATGCAAAAATAATAAATCAAACAAACTTGCTATAACAAGACAAACACAACTCCCGAGGACCTCAAATTATCTCGGAGCATTAGTGACAAGGCAAAAATTAAAAAATAAGGAAAAGAAATTAAAAAAAGAAAGGGTTAAGAAAGCTCATTCGAGGAGGTTCCACCGTAATCCCATCGTCTCAAGCATAGTCCCACATGGTAGCCAAAGGACTGAATCATTCCAGGCTCTCCTAACTGCACATTGATCCGGAGGGGTGAACACTTGACAATTATAATAACTCCACCCGTCCGGTGGACTTCTCACTCCTCACTGGGGTCACAGATGACCTCCTTCTCAATAAAGTCTCCCACAGCAAGTGGGGCTCAAACCTCTTGGACCTAGCCATGGTGCAAAAATCCAAGGGCTAAAACTCCATCATGGTGGCTCGCGGGAGGTGGCAAACAATTGGAAACTACCGGTCGCTTGCCAACTCCCGCAAGGTCTTCATCCAACGTGACTAACGATTCATCACAAAGTTAAACTCGAAATCTCATCACACATACGAAGGTTAGAGTTAGTAATCAGTTTAGTAAATATATTACAATAAACTAAATCGTAAAGCTACCAATGTCCTGGAAGTTGCTTTGAGCTCATGGAGGGTGGTCTGTTCAATGGATGGTATATTTGGAACTTCAACTGAACAAACAAGATCACTCTCACTATCACCCCCGCAAAATAGAGTCAAAAAAACCAAAGCACAAACATCACACGGTTAGTGTCGAAGACAGTTAGTACATGTATTAACAGCCGAGTTAGTAAAGTCCCCGATTGTGCGGACTTTACGCGACACGGTTCATCCACCCCATCATTCTCAACACATGCATCCGATTCCACGGGTTCTTCATTATCCTCAAGCACGGTGGAGCGATGTCCTCTTGATCCTCTCCCGATCCTCATTTTCTTTGTTTCCTTTCAAGTATACACTACAAATGTAAATGACTTTAGATAAGTTTCTGATGCCTTTAATAGCTGTTTATAACCGCTTATCTATGCCCCCCGTATTAAAAGTCGTTAGCAAAGATAGCATTTAAGAAATGCTATTAAAAGGTGACTTAGATAGCGTTTCCGTGCAAAACGCTATCTAAAGTCTGCCTTTAGATAGCGTTTAGACATGAACCGCTTATCTAAAGTATGCCTTTGGATAGCATTTGTTAATACAAATGCTATCTAAAGTCAACCCTTAGATAGCATTTGTACACGGAACCGCTATCTAAAGTCACTTAGATAGCATTTGTACACTGAATCGCATCTAAAAGTCTAACTTTTAGATAGCATTTGTTAATCCAAATGCTATCTAAAGTTAGCCTTTTAGATAGCGTTTGTTTTAACAAATGCTATCTAACCAGAACTTTAGATAGCATTTGTATTAACAAATGCTATCTAAAGTTCTGCCTTTAGATAACATTTGTTAAAACAAACGCTATCTATTCCTCTTTTTTTTTTTTTAGTTTTCTTTAGATAGCATTTGTTAAAACAAACGCTATCTATTCCCTTTTTTTTTTTTAGTTTACCTATTTCTTAACTTTTACCTATTCATGCTTATTGTTTATAAATAATGTAGGTTTGCACAAAGAAATGAGCACAATCCATATGCATATAACAAGCTACTTTGACAATTCATACTCATTGATAATATTAACAATGATCAATAAACTGAAATCATCATCATCATCTGAATTCTAAGCATTTGAAGATTCTACCAGAACTTCTAGGGAAACTCTAATTGAAAGGAATAAAATTACAAGATGTAAATACAATATTAATTTATAAGTATCTGTATATAAATATAAAAGGAGTTCCTAAAACTAGGGAGTCCTTAAGCTCATGTCCTAAATCTTTCAGTATAAAAACGCCATTGGAGAGAGAGAAGCAACAAGAGCTATTGCAAACCGAGCCTAATGAGACCATAACAGAATTGCAAGTCGGAATATTTAAAGAAATAATACTAGCACTTTCTTATGCAAGTTCTAGATCGGAGTCTTACCCCAATCAAATCGAGCGAGGTAAACCAACGACCCTTGCAAACCATATCTACTACGTGCGATCTGGGCATCAAGATGAATTGGGTGTTACGGCAAAATGGCTCAAGCAATATTTGTACACCATGAGACAAGGAAAAGTTGTTACCGATAATACGAGAAATCCCGGACAAAAGCATCCACTCGTGACTGACTTATAAATCTTAGATCCCGTCCAGCAGCATAAGCAAATATTGTTACAAACTCCGTAATAGCTTGTTTATGCAATAATGCATTCGTTTGCCTACATTGAATATTAGTAACAAAAGCAAGTTGGAAACATAAATTGTCATGAAATCATTTGGTCTAGCAATCTCAATTCTCAAAGAATATTGGTTCAATTTCAATTAGTATATACTACAAAAATTTAGTTGAAGACGTTTAATGCACATTAACAACAAAAAAAAGTTCAATGCAGCCACAAAAAATAGAACCACATGAGACATTCTTTGGAGGAAAGTTGAACTGAATTCAAAGTTATAGGGAAAAATAGAAAAGAGAGATATTAATAATGTGATCTAAAGTGAGATAAATAATGCAAAACAAAATCTAATACTCCTTGTTATAGATATGAAAACTTTTGTGGTAACAACTTAAGCATTTAGGAAAATTGATCTTTGACATTATGCATGAGCCTATATGACCAAGTGGTTAAGAGTTTGATTGTTGTTGCCCCATTGCTTCATAAGTAGGTGTAGTACAACTAGTACAAATCCAAGTATCAACCCAACAAGACAACCAAGTTACTTTCATAAGAAAATTCCTAAAACGATAAGAATCCTAATGTTCTAACATGGAGTAACTAGTCTTACATCCACAAGTGAAAGAGGAGGTATTCAATGTACAGAAAGGCCATGCAAAGAGAAGCAAGACTTGATAGCTTCCAACACATTAATGGCACCATGTTGACATTGAAGACCCTGAAAAGTATAGTTGCTTCATGACATCTAAGATTAGGAGGAAAGCAAAAGTGACACAACACACAAGAACACGTGTTACAAGTGCAATTGATGATTATTTCAAGGCAATTTTACATGTATGTCAAATAAATTAAGACATCTGCCATATTGGAAATCAAATAGAAACTTTTGCCCATATTGGAAACACACAAAGCTATTCAGTTTTCCTACCCGACAACCTTGTACATGAAGGTCAAGGTGCACTAACTAGAACCGAATGCTCAACCATCTATAAGTGTGCATCAAAAATTTCTTAATCTATTTAATAGATTGGAATCACAAAGGATAACCATATGACTCATACATTCACTCATTGGGAAGAAAAAATCATGTACAAGGTTCATATGATATGCCCAAAATCATGTGCCTTCCCTGTTCTAAATTGGTTGATAAGCTTCAACTTATTAGTGGCCCTTCCATCTAACAGGAAGTCTTTTCAAGTTAGCAACCACACTTGTTATCTCGAATATGCACACCTTTCACCTAATTGACGACCAACCCCTAACCTAGCAATCAGCCACTTGAATGAGCATATATTTATTACAAGCAATGAAGCAAATAAACACCTAAATATAAGAAATCAAACTTTCAAAAAATGGAGGATTACACATGCAGAAATCAAACTTCTCATCATCCCTTACTACACCAAGAAGTAAAGGAGGTCCATGATAATTCTTATTAGGGAATCTGTTTATAGCTCAACAACAAAGGAATTATGTTCTCCCAATACGGACAATTAACCAAAATGGATGCAGATGGTGCCACTTTGTCAAGGAAATTGAAATTGTAATTCTCGTAGATGTGAAGTATGGTGCAAAGGTCCAACATTGAGGAAATGAATAGAAATTAATTAAAGGCTAAAGATAACTTCTTTGGTGGATAAAAATAACCACTAACCTGCATGTACATGAGCTTCTATTAGGCCCCCATTCCCTCGTAGGGACTATCATTTCAGGACATCAAGGCATCTGCAATGCGATACCATGATGATCGATCTTTAAGAATCTCAAAGAACTCCGAGACGTATAGTCATGCAACGAGCAATGAGGTCAAGTAAAAAAAATAAACATGTTATCATTTTTCAGCAAGGAGTCAAAAACCAAGTGGCAACATGGAGACAAGATCATACCTTTTGTGGGCTCTAGACTCCACAAGGCCACGGGCTCGTCTTTACTCCCACTGATTCTATGGGAAACATAGAACGATACCAATAAAATCCGGACCAGGCTACACAATGTGGAACATATCATGAGGTGGCAAACAAAAATAACAAAATGAATGAATGTTTCACATTCAAATGCATAAATATAAATAAAAGTACATAAATGACATAAAAGCTATAGGTCATACCTTCATCCCAATCATCCGGACTCCAATGACGAGCCGTTCAGTGAGCGTTGGGCAGAACTCGCCGGGGTCTCCTCAGCAATAGCGAGTAGATCGGCAAGAACAAAAGAATCAAGGGCATGTGAAGACATAAAAATGAAAACAAGAACAATCAAAAGCTATTTCTGCTAAGTGAGGTGACGCTTTAGAATGAAAACATATTGTATAAAGAGTTATCCGGAAAAAATGGAGTTACTTACCCAATGGGTTGTTAGCATCCCTTTGAGGTGCTTTGAGGTGTTGGGTTTCTTGTTGGTTCGACCAGTCACCACCACCACAGACTCAGCCTATTGTCTCAGTAGTGGTAGTAGCGGATGCCCGCTCACACAATACATGACACCCTTCAATACATAAAGATAACAAACATGGTGCTATCCATGAATACTGTAAACCGTAAAAGTAAAAAAGCAATACAACATGAATGAAGAGATGGGGCTTACAGTATGTATCTCATGTTTCATAAAACCATTTTCATAAACCAGATGGGAGACCGCCGCAGACGGTCATTCTCTTCCATTAACAATGTTATTCATTGCGGTAACAGCTTCTTTTTTTTGTACCATGAGGAGAACCAAAAATGAGAAAACCCTCTCAAAAATCAAAAGCCCGCCCCAATTCAAACAAATTCACACAAGAGTAGCAAAACAAAAAGGAAAATTCCACATTAAACTCCCATTAAACCCTAGCCCCAATATAGGAAATCAAATTCAAGATCACTATGAAATCGGCCATCAACCCGTAAAATAGAACTAAATTCCCCCTAAATGCAAACAAAACAGAGTAGAGAGGAAGATTGGAGGCAAATTAATTAAAAACCCGAATTAAAGCAAACATGGTACTGGAAGAGCTTACGGCTTGGAAGCGAAAAAGACAGCGCAAAGAAAGAGACGACGGAGGAGTGGAGCTTGCGGCCAATAAAAGAGGAAAGCGTTCTTGGGTGAGAGAAAGCAAAAGAGGAAACAGGAGGGAGAGGGGTGGAAGCGGAATGAACGCAGCTGGCTCTAAAGGGAACCTCATTTGGGTTTAACTCTGCAGGAATGGAGCGCCGTAGTGAGAGGCAGTGAGTCGGAGAGTGAAGGGAGGCAACCCTAGACCGAGAATGGCGGATAAAACACGCCGCCGCGAATCGATGAACACACCTAAGATAGCGTTTCTAATTTTAAAACGCTATCTAAAGTTGATTTTATTTTATTTATTTATTATAAATTAGAAAAGATAGCGTTTGATGTGGAACCGCTATCTTAGGTGGTTAGTTAAGATAGCGTTTCCTAAAGGAAGTGCTATCTTTTCCTGCGCAGTTGACTTTTAATAGCGGTTCCTTAAGGAAACGCCTATCTTAGGTGATACCTAAGATAGCGTTTCCTTAAGGAACCGATATTAAAGTCCCCCATCACTTTTAATAGCATTTCATCAAGGAAAAGCTATAAAAGGTGTGCTATCTAAAGTCTAATCTGTTGTAGTGATAAACCTCGCATAACAGGTATACACAAAGCAGCAAGACCATCACAATAACAATCATTAGAATCGGGGATTCAACACATAATTCCTCATCAAAAAATATCATCATCGAATTATCATCAAAAGTATTCTCAGAATAACCATCCGTGAATCCTTATGTTCCTCAGGGGGTTGGAGTTAGCATTGCAGCCGAGGTTGGCGGTAACTTGATCAATTAGAGCCCACAACTTTTGAGATTCAGCTTGGTCCCTCTCGTTGGGCTTCAAGATTACTTGCCTCCATTGCCTCCATCCTCTCATGAAATTCAAGATTGTATGCTTCCGTTTGTGCAGCCATTTGTTGTAGCATTTCTTCCAAACTGAGTTGGGCTAGTGTAGGTCAGGTGGTATTGCTGGCTTCTCGCCATCCGTTGATTGTTCTCGGCCATTTGTTGTATCATAGAAGCAATCCATCCAGTCGCCTTGATCTCTAACCCATTGGCTAGGATAAGCATTCATTCCGTCATATCAAAACCATTGCTATACTCATAATTTCCGGAAAAATTAGGATAATTTGTGCAAGGTGGTGGTTCATGATAAACATTAGGAAAATATCCATACATGTAATTATCCATGGCAATCAAACATCCGGACAAAGCAGATAAAACTAATTAGCAAAGCAAAAAGTTTTTTTTTTTAAATTTTATTTTCCGCTAATAACAATAAAAGGAGGCCCAGCCCAAGAACGCGCCAATTTTTGACCAGGCATTGCCACGCGCCAAAAAGAACGAGCGATTATAAAATAATGCAAGATAGAGCGACAACTCGGATCGTCTCTCAAGGACTCTTTAGGTGTTGTTATTATTAATGTAAAATTAGTAGAAGTTAGAAATGGGGGTTTTGAGATTAAAACTATATTAACAAAACAAATCAAAAACAGAGAAAAGAAACAAAGCGAGTTTAAGAAATTAGCAAATAAACAAAAGTGATTAACCTCATTGTTCTCGCTTCCCACTATCATTGGTTCATGCAAATCCTAAGCGGATACTAATCCCCTCCCGATTGTAGCAACAATTAACAAACGAAACCGCTACTACAGATGTATGTTTCCTATTCCCAAAATAACAAACGGGGTTAAGCTCTCATGAACAAACGAACATGAATGAACACACGCGAAATAACAAACGCGATTATATATAGGAACATAGCATCATGAATGAAACAATACCACACTATACATTATTAAATAACAAACAGAAACATATAATATGGCATTGAAAAGAGAAAAGCAAATGATCATGGAATACGGAACCTCAAGTGTTAATAAAAACCAATTACGGTAGATTAATCAAGGAGACTAGTTCTCCATTACAAAAATAAACATTAAACTAAGAAAAACAAAAGACTAACAAGCTCTAAAACTAGCCAAAACAGCTAATTCTGACTTTCTTTCTGGTTCCGCCTAAAACTACTTATATACACGTTCGGGAATCCAAGTCCTCGCGAGGCGAAGCAATCGCCGCGAGGCGAATTATGCGAAAGGTCTGCAACTCTTGGTCTTCTCGCGAGGCGAGAGCATATCCTTTCGCGAGGCGAACTCTTCAAATTCCCAAGCTGTAACGCCTGCGTGGCCTTCAACACGGGTAAACCGTGATGCTCTCCGACTTCCGGGTACTCGCGAGGCGAGTCCTCCTTCGCGGGCGAGACAGAAAGTTTTGCAATTTTCGGAACAGTCACCTTCCGTTCGCGGGCGAGAACAGCCCTTCTCGGGGCGAGAAACTCCAGAATTATTCCTTTTATTAACCCGAAAATAGAAAATAAAAGTAAATACTTTATTCATTCTAAATCAACTAAATTAACTTAAAAACACTTTACAGACTCAAAATACTACTTAAGGACAATCAAGTCTAATTTGGGTAAAAATGATATAAAATTAGCACAAAGCCAAGGTCTTTACTAGTTATAAAACCAGATAAACAGAGGCTCATCAAAATACCCCAAACTTAAACTTTGATTGTCCCCAAGCAAACTACACTCAAAAAACTTAAAAAGACTCAAGACCTGCAAGCTCAAAAGATTCAATCAACTTTCCATAGATTTCAAGCAATTTTTCAAAAGAATTTTTCTTTCAATGTTCCCCTTTACAAGCAAAACAATCCCCACATTCATTTATTCTAAACAATTGAGAAATTCATAATTCAAACAATCATTAATCAAAGCAGGGGATCTAAGTTACACACAAAAGAGAGATCACCATATTCAAACAACTGCCTTCCTCACAAGGGAAATTTGTGTTCACTCATTCGCTCAGTTTGTCAGGCTAACAACATTCACTCAATTTCACTTTTAAGAGCACTTCCCATAAATTTGATTTTCATCTCAAAATGGTCCCCACAGAAAACATGCAAGCAACATCAAAAGGTATTTTATGAGTTGTAATGGGGCCTAGCTAAGGGTAGGATATACAAAGGTACTAGGCTGAAGACCCTAGGAACTAAGAGAGCATGAAACATTTTTTTCACTTTGAATTTAACTCAAGTTCCTTTTTCATTTTTCATTTTGCTTTGGGTGGCTACAGCCTTTTTATTTCAACACTTTTTATTTTTATTGTTTTTCTCTTCTTTTTTTTTTCTATTTCTTTTCTTTTGTTTTTTTTTTTCTTTTCTTTTTTTTTCTATTTTTTTTTTCACAATTTTTTTTTTTTTTACATAAATTTTTTTCTCAATCCCAAACAACATGTTACACCTTGCAGCCACCCCAAACTTAGTTTCTTGCACCCATTCTAAGATTACATGCTCTCCTAATCCTAAGATCGGGTTAACATGGTTTTCCAGATTTTTGGGCTTATAACATTAGGTTATCAAGAATTAATAGGCTAATCAGGCTCAAAGGGGCTAACTAGGGAACATGCATCAGGAATTGGTTATTTTAGGCTAAGTAGCTATTTACAAAGAAAATGCCTAAATCATCTGAAGCAAACATATAATCATGCAAATCATAAAGAGATTCAATCAAATTCGGAAAGTGCAACTTAAAAGAGATTCTCACAGTCAAAAACATGTTGGAGGCTCAAAACCTCACCTGGACATTCATGCAAATTGTTTGAAAGAGATTCTATCCCTAGTGTGTGCTTCCTATCACCCCAAACTTATCATAAATCATGTCATCATAACAAAATCTCAAAGTTCAGTTTTTAATCACATGGGGATCGTATTTTCAAAAATTTCATATCCTAGGGGAAAAGCAATCCAACACTATCATGCAATCAATCTATGCAAAAATTAATAAAATCCAATAAACTTGCCATAACCAAGACACAAACACAACTCCTGAGCTTCTCAAATTATTCAGGAGCATTATTGACAATAAAACAGAAATAAAATAAGGACAAGAAAATTAAAAAGAAGAAAGGGTTAAGAAAAGCTCATTCGAGGCGGTTCCACCTGTAATCCCATTGTCTGTAGCATAAGTCCCACATGGTAGCCAAAGGACTGAAATTCATTCCAAGCCTCCCTAACTTGCAGCTTTGATCTGGAGGTGAACACTTGACAATTATAATAACTCCACCCAGTGCGGCGGACTTCTCACTACCTCTGGGGTCACAGATGACCTCCTTCTCAATAAAGTCTCCCCAATAGAAGTGGGGCTCAACCTCTTGGACCGGCCATGGTGCAAAATCCAAGGGCTTAAACTCCATCACTGGTGGCTCCTCAGGGGGAGGTGGCAAACAGTTAGAAACGGTTACCGGTGCTGCTTCAACTCCTGCAAGGTCTTCATCCACTGCACTACCGGATTCATCACTTGTTAAACCTGCAGAAATCTCATCACACACCACAGAAAGGTTAGAGTTAGTACAGTTAGTAAATATATTACAATAAACTAAATCAGAAAGCGGCTGAATGTCTGGAAGTTGCTTGAGCTCTATGGAGGGTGGCTGTTCAATGGATGGTATATTTGGAACTTCGGCTGAACAAACAGCATCACTCTCACTATCACCCTGCAAAATAGAGTCAAGAAACCCAGCACAAACATCACACGGGTTAGTGTCGAGACAGCTTAGTACATGTATTAACGTGCTGAGTTAGTAAAGGTCCGATTGTCCGGACTTTCTGCACACGGTTCATCCACCCCATCATTCTCAACACATGCATCTGATTCCACAGGTTCTTCATTATCCTCAAGCACGGTGGAGCAGATGTCCTCTTGATCCTCCTGATCCTCATTTTCTTTGTTTCCTTTCAAGTATACACTACAACAGAAATGACTTTAGATAGCGTTTCCTGATGCCTTTTAATAGCGTTTATAACCGCTATCTATGCCCCCGCTATTAAAAGTCGTTAGCAAAGATAGCATTTAAGAAATGCTATTAAAAGGTGACCTTAGATAGCGTTTCCGTGTACAAACGCTATCTAAAGTCTGCCTTTAGATAAGCGTTTGTACACGGAACCGCTTATCTAAAGTATGCCTTTAGATAGCATTTGTTAATACAAATGCTATCTAAAGTCACTCTTAGATAGCATTTGTACACGGAACCGCTATCTAAAGTCAGCCTTTAGATAGCATTTGTACACGGAACCGCTATCTAAAGTCTGACTTTAGATAGCATTTGTTAATACAAATGCTATCTAAAGTTAGCCTTTAGATAGCGTTTGTTTTAACAAATATTAACAAATGCTATCTAAAGTCTGCCTTTAGATAGCATTTGTTAAAACAAACGCTATCTATTCCCTTTTTTTTTTTTTTTTAGTTTTCTGCCTTTAGATAGCATTTGTTAAAACAAACGCTATCTATTCCCTTTTTTTTTTTTTTAGTTTACCTATTTCTTAACT
The DNA here is from genome assembly GCA_030762895.1 of Sophora flavescens. Taxonomy (NCBI): domain Eukaryota; kingdom Viridiplantae; phylum Streptophyta; class Magnoliopsida; order Fabales; family Fabaceae; genus Sophora; species Sophora flavescens. The sequence goes on from CM061067.1 coordinate 141,194,245, forward strand.
TTACCTATTCATGCTTATTGTTTATAAATAACAGAAGGTTTACACAAAGAAATGAAGCACAATCCATATGCATATAACAAGCTACTTTGACAATTCATACTCATTGATAATATTAACAATGATCAATAAACTGAAATCATCATCATCATCTGTGAATTCTAAGCATTTGAAGATTCTACAGAACTTCTAGGGAAACTCTAATTGAAAGGAATAAAATTACAAGATGTAAATACAATATTAATTTATAAGTATCTGTATATAAATATAAAAAGGAGTTCCTAAAACTAGGCAGTCCTTAAGCTCATGCTGGCCTAAATCTTTCGAGTATAAAACGCCATTGGAGAGAGAAGGCGAACAAGAGCTATTGCAAACCGAGCCTAATGAGACCATAACAGAATTGCAAGTCAGAATATTTAAAGAAATAATACTAGCACTTTCTTATGCAAGTTCTAGATCCGAGTCTTACCCACTGAAATCGAGCGAGGGTAAACCAACAGCCTTGCAAACCATATCTACTACTTGCGATCTGGGCATCAAGATGAATTGGGTGTTACGGCAAAATGGCTCAAGCAATATTTGTACACCATGAGACAAGGAAAAAGTTGTTCACCGATAATACGAGTGCACCGCAACAAAAGCATCCACTCGTTGACGGACTTATAAATCTTAGATCCCGTCCACCTGCATAAGCAAATATTGTTACAAACTCGAAAGAATGATTTGTTTATGCAATAATGCATTCGTTTGCCCTACATTCGAATATTAGTAACAAAAGCAAGTTGGAAACATAAATTGTCATGAAATCATTTGGTCTAGCAATCTCAATTCTCAAAGAATATTGGTTCAATTTCAATTAGTATATACTACAAAATTTAGTTGAAGACGTTTAATGCACATTAACAACAAAAAAAGTTCAATGCAGCCACAAAAATAGAACCACATGAGACATTCTTTGGAGGAAAGTTGAACTAAACTGCTGAAGTTATATGGAAAAATAGAAAAGAGAGATATTAATAATGTGATCTAAAGTGAGATAAATAATGCAAAACAAAAATCTAATACTCCTTGTTATAGATATGAAAACTTTTGTGGTAACAACTTAAGCATTTAGGAAAATTGATCTTTGACATTATGCACAGAGCCTATATGACCAAGTGGTTAAGAGTTTGATTGTTGTTGCCCCATTGCTTCATAAGTAGGTGTAGTACAACTAGTACAAATCCAAGTATCCAACCCAACAAGACAACCAAGTTACTTTCATAAGAAAATTCCTAAAACGATAAGAATCCTAATGTTCTAACATGGAGTAACTAGTCTCACATCCACCGTGAAAGAGGAGGTATTCAATGTACGGGGAAAGGCCATGCAAAGAGAAGCAAGACTTGATAGCTTCCAACACATTAATGGCACCATGTTGACATTGAAGACCCTGAAAAGTATAGTTGCTTCATGACATCTAAGATTAGGAGGAAAGCAAAAGTGACACAACACACAAGAACACGTGTTACAAGTGCAATTGATGATTATTTCAAGGCAATTTTACATGTATGTCAAATAAATTAAGACATCCGCCATATTGGAAATCAAATAGAAACTTTTGCCCATATTGGAAACACACAAAGCTATTCAGTTTTCCTACCTGACAACCTTGTACATGAAGGCTGGGTGCACTAACTAGAACTGAATGCTCAACCATCTATAAGTGTGCATCAGAAAATTTCTTAATCTATTTAATAGATTGGAATCACAAAGGATAACCATATGACTCATACATTCACTCATTGGGAAGAAAAAAATCATGTACAAGGTTCATATGATATGCCCAAAATCATGTGCCTTCCTGTTCTAAATTGGTTGATAAGCTTCGAACTTATTAGTGGCCCTTCCATCTAACAGAAGTCTTTTCAAGTTAGCAACCACACTTGTTATCTCGTAATATGCACACCCTTCACCTAATTGACGACCGAACCCCTAACCTAGCAATCAGCCACTTGAATGAGCATATATTTATTACAAGCAATGAAGCAAATAAACACTGAAATATAAGAAATCAAACTTTCAAAAATGGAGGATTACACATGCAGAAATCAAACTTCTCATCATCCCTTACTACACCAAGAAGTAAAGGAGGTCCATGATAATTCTTATTAGGGAATCTGTTTATAGCTCAACAACAGAGGAATTATGTTCTCCCAATACGACAATTAACCAAAATGGATGCAGATGGTGCCACTTTGTCAAGGAAATTGAAATTGTAATTCTCAAGATGTGTGAAGTATGGTGCAAGTGTCCAACATTGAGGAAATGAATAGAAATTAATTAAAGTCTGCAAAGATAACTTCTTTGGTGGATAAAAATAACCACTAACCTGCATGTACATGAGCTCTATTGTGCCCCCATTCCCTGTAGGGACTATACTCAAGACATCAAGGCATCGGCAGTCGCGATACCATGATGATCGATCTTTAAGAATCTCAGCAACCTGAGACGTATAGTCATGCAATGAGCAATGAGGTCAAGTAAAAAAAATAAACATGTTATCATTTTTCAGCAAGGAGTCAAAAAACCAAGTGGTAACATGGAGACAGCATCATACCTTTGTGGGCTCTAGACTCACAAGGCCACAGGCTCGTGCTGCTACCCCACTACGATTCGCGGAAACAAAGAACGATACCAATAAAATCCCAGGACCAGGCTACACAATGTGGAACATATCATGAGGTGGCAAACAAAAATAACAAAATGAATGAATGTTCACATTCAAATGCATAAATATAAATAAAAGTACATAAATGACATAAAAGCTATAGGTCATACCTTCATCCCAATCATCTGGACCCAGTCGACAGCAGTTCCAGTAGCGTTGGACAGGAACTCTGCCAGGGTCTCCTCAGCAATAGCGAGTAGACTGGCAAGAACAAAGAATCAAGGGCATGTGAAGACATAAAAATGAAAACAAGAACAATCAAAAGCTATTTCTCGCTAAGTGAGGTGACGCTTTTAGAATGAAAACATATTGTATAAAGAGTTATCCGGAAAAAAATGGAGTTACTTACCCAGTGGGTTGTTAGCATCCCTTTGAGGGTCTGAGGTGTTGGGTTTTCTTGTTGGTTCGACCAGTCACCACCACGGACTCACAGCTATTGTCCGTAGTGGTAGTAGCGGATGCCTGTTCACACAATACATGACACCCTTCAATACATAAAGATAACAAACATGGTGCTATCCATGAATACTCGAAACCAGAAAAGTAAAAAGCAATGACAACATGAATGAAGAGATGGGGCTTACAGTATGTATCCGTTGTTTCATAAAACCATTTTCATAAACCGGATGGGAGACACCTGTCACAGACGGTCATTCTCTTCCATTAACACTTATTCATTGCGGTCGGCTCCTTTTTTGTACCATGAGGGAGAACCAAAAATGAGAAAACCCTCTCAAAAATCAAAAGCCCGCCCCCAATTCAAACAAATTCACACAAGAGTAGCAAAACAAAAAGGAAAATTCCACATTAAACTCCCATTAAACCCTAGCCCCAATATAGGAAATCAAATTCAAGATCACTATGAAATCAGCCATCAACCCGTAAAAATAGAACTAAATTCCCCTAAATGCAAACAAAACAAAGTAGTAGAGAGGAAGATTGAGGCAAATTAATTCCCAAACCCAGAATTAAAGCAAACATGGTACCTGGAAGAGCTTGCGGCTTGGAAGCAGAAAGACGACGCAAAGAAAGAGACGACGGAGGAGTGGAGCTTGCGGCCAATAAAAGAGGAAAGCGTTCTTGGGTGAGAGAAAGCAAAAGAGGAAACAGAGGAGAGGGGTGGAAGCGGAATGAACGGCGGCTCTGGCAAGGGAACCTCATTTGGGTTTAACTCTGCAGGAATGGAGCGCGGTAGTGAGACGAGTGAGTCAGAGAGTGAAGGGAGGCAACCCTAGACTGAGAATGGCAGGATAAAACACGCGCCCGCGAATCAGCAAACACCTAAGATAGCGTTTCTAATTTTAAACGCTATCTAAAGTTGATTTTATTTTATTTATTTATTATAAATTAGAAAAGATAGCGTTTCCGTGTGGAACCGCTATCTTAGGTGGTTAGTTAAGATAGCGTTTCCTAAAGGAAGTGCTATCTTTTCCTGCAGGTTGACTTTTAATAGCGGTTCCTTAAGGAAACGCTATCTTAGGTGATACCTAAGATAGCGTTTCCTTAAGGAACCGATATTAAAAGTCCCCCCATCACTTTTAATAGCATTTCTGCACGGAAATGCTATAAAAGGTGTGCTATCTAAAGTCTAATCTGTTGTAGTGATAAACCTGCATAACAGTGTATACACAAAGCAGCAGTACCATCACAATAACAATCATTAGAATCAGGGGATTCAACACATAATTCCTCATCAACGAAATATCATCATCAGAATATCATCAAAAGTATTCTCAGGAATAACCATCTGTGAATCCTTATGTTCCTCAAGGGGCTGTGGAGTTAGCATTGCAGCCGAGTTGGCGGTAACTTGATCAATTAGAGCCCACAACTTTTGAGATTCAGCTTGGTCCCTCTGTTGGGCTTCAAGATTACTTGCCTCCATTGCCTCCATCCTCTGTTGAAATTCAAGATTGTATGCTTCCGTTTGTGCAGCCATTTGTTGTAGCATTTCTTCCAAACTGAGTTGGGCTAGTGTAGGTCAGTGCCGGTATTGCTTTGGCTTATCGCCATTCGTTGATAGTTCTCGGCCATTTGTTGTATCATAGAAGCAATCTCATCCAGGCTGCCTTGATCTCTAACCTGTTGGCTAGGATAAGCATTCATTCCAGTCATATCAAAACCATTGCTATACTCATAATTTCCAGAAAAATTAGGATAATTTGTGCAAGGTGGTGGTTCATGATAAACATTAGGAAAATATCCATACATGTAATTATCCATGGCAATCAAACATCCAGACAAAGCAGACAAAACTAATTAGCAAAGCAAAAAGTTTTTTTTTTTTTAAATTTTATTTTCTGCTAATAACAATAAAACAGAGCCCCCGGCAACGGCGCCAATTTTTGACCGCGCTGTCGCCACGCGCCAAAAAGAACGAGCGATTATAAAATAATGCAGTATAGAGCGACAACTCGGATCGTCTCTCAAGGACTCTTTAGGTGTTGTTATTATTAACAGAAAATTAGTAGAAGTTAGAAATGGGGGTTTTGAGATTAAAACTATATTAACAAAACAAATCAAAAACAGAGAAAAGAAACAAAGCAGTTTAAGAAATTAGCAAATAAACAAAAGTGATTAACCTACTGTTCTCAGTTTCCCACTATCATTGGTTCATGCAAATCCTAAGCAGATACTAATCCCCTCCCGATTGTAGCAACAATTAACAAACGAAAACCGCTACTACAGATGTATGTTTCCTATTCCCAAAATAACAAACGGGGTTAAGCTCTCATGAACAAACGAACATGAATGAACACACGCGAAATAACAAACGCGATTATATATAGGAACATAGCATCACCGAAATGAAACAATACCACACTATACATTACTGAAATAACAAACAGAAACATATAATATGGCATTGAAAAGAGAAAAGCAAATGATCATGGAATACAGAACCTCAAGTGTTAACAGAAACCAATTACAGTAGATTAATCAAGGAGACTAGTTCTCCATTACAAAAATAAACATTAAACTAAGAAAAACAAAAGACTAACAAGCTCAGAAACTAGCCAAAATCAGCTAATTCGACTTCTCTTTCAGTTCTGCCTAAAACTACTTATATACACGTTCTGGAATCCAAGTCCTCGCGAGGCGAAGCACTGCTCGCGAGGCGAATTATGCGAAAGGTCTGCAACTCTTGGTCTTCTCGCGAGGCGAGCATATCCTTCGCGAGGCGAACTCTTCAAATTCCCAACTGTAACGCCCGTGGCCTTCAACACGGGTAAACCGTGATGCTCTCTGACTTCCAGGTACTCGCGAGGCGAGTCCTCCTTCGCGGGGCGAGACAGAAAGTTTTGCAATTTTCAGAACAGTCACCTTCTCGGTTCGTGGGCGACACCCTTCTCGTGGGCGAAACTCCAGAATTATTCCTTTTTATTAACCTGAAAATAGAAAATAAAATTAAATACTTTATTCACTCTAAATCAACTAAATTAACTTAAAAACACTTTACAGACTCAAAATACTACTTAAGGACAATCAAGTCTAATTTGGGTAAAAATGATATAAAATTAGCACAAAGCCAAGGTCTTTACTAGTTATAAAACCAGTCAAACAGAGGCTCATCAAAATACCCCAAACTTAAACTTTGCTTGTCCCCAAGCAAACTACACTCAAAAAACTTAAAAAGACTCAAGACCTGGCAAGCTCAAAAGATTCAATCAACTTTCCATAGATTTCAAGCAATTTTTCAAAAGAATTTTTCTTTCAATGTTCCCCCCTTACAAGCAAAACAATCCCCACATTCATTTATTCTAAACAATTGAGAAATTCATAATTCAAACAATCATTAATCAAAGCAGGGGATCTAAGTTACACACAAAAGAGAGATCACCATATTCAAACAACTGCCTTCCTCACAAGGGAAATTTGTGTTCACTCATTCGCTCAGTTTGTCAGGCTAACAACATTCACTCAATTTCACTTTTAAGAGCACTTCCCATAAATTTGATTTTCATCTCAAAATGGTCCCCACAGAAAACATGCAAGCAACATCAAAAGGTATTTTATGAGTTGTAATGGGGCCTAGCTAAGGGTAGGATATACAAAGGTACTAGGCTGAAGACCCTAGGAACTAAGAGAGCATGAAACATTTTTTTCACTTTGAATTTAACTCAAGTTCCTTTTTCATTTTTCATTTTGCTTTGGGTGGCTACAGCCTTTTTATTTCAACACTTTTTATTTTTATTGTTTTTCTCTTCTTCTTTTTTTCTATTTCTTTTCTTTTGTTTTTTTTTTCTTTTCTTTTTTTTTCTATTTTTTTTTTCACAAATTTTTTTTTTTTTTACATAAATTTTTTTCTCAATCCCAAACAACATGTTACACCTTGCAGCCACCCCAAACTTAGTTTCTTGCACCCATTCTAAGATTACATGCTCTCCTAATCCTAAGATCGGGTTAACATGGTTTTCCAGATTTTTGGGCTTATAACATTAGGTTATCAAGAATTAATAGGCTAATCAGGCTCAAAGGGGCTAACTAGGGAACATGCATCAGGAATTGGTTATTTTAGGCTAAGTAGCTATTTACAAAGAAAATGCCTAAATCATCTGAAGCAAACATATAATCATGCAAATCATAAAGAGATTCAATCAAATTCAGGAAAGTGCAACTTAAAAGAGATTCTCACAGTCAAAAACATGTTGGAGGCTCAAAACCTCACCTGGACATTCATGCAAATTGTTTGAAAGAGATTCTATCCCTAGTGTGTGCTTCCTATCACCCCAAACTTATCATAAATCATGCCATCATAACAAAATCTCAAAGTTCAGTTTTTAATCACATGGGGATCGTATTTTCAAAAATTTCATATCCTAGGGGGAAAACAGTCAACACTATCATGCAATCAATCTATGCAAAAATTAATAAAATCCAATAAACTTGCCATAACCAAGAAAGGTGACAAGTGAGAAAGCATTTTCATTTTTATTTTTTTTTAAAAAAAGAAAAAAAGAAAAAAACAAGTTATAAAAAATAAAAAGAATCTTTGAATTCACGCAACAATTTACAACGTTGATGTATGATTTTTCATCCTCAAGTGTTGTATGAATTGTAAGGGTTCATCGTATAGCTTTGCTATCTTTAACCCTCTGTAAGGGTGAATTCCCTTTTAAAAAATATATTAAATGTTTTTAATTTATACATTTAATCAGTCTTACCTAATTTCTTTTTTTATAAAAAAAAATATCTTTTTGAATTCATGCAACAATCTACAATGTTGATGTATGATTTTTCATCCTCAAGTGTTGTATGAATTGTAAGGGTTCATCGTATAGCTTTGCTATCTTTAACCATGTGCAAGGGTGAATTCCCTTTTTAAAAAATATTAAATTTTTTTTAATTGATACTTTTAATCAATTTTACTCAATTTCATTCTTATAAATTAAAAAAAATCTTTTTAATTTATGCAACAATCTACGACGTTGATGTATGGGTTTATTCATCCTCAAGTGTCGTGTGAATTGTAAGAGTTTATCGTATAGCACTGCTATCTTGGACTCTAAGCAAAAGTAAATTTATTTTTAAAACAAAATCTCTTTCTTTAACAAAAAATCAAAAGAATCAAATATTTATCGAAAATTAAAATCAACCAACCAATCAAATCTTTTCTAAAAGAACTACGTGGCTTTGAGTTTCCCATCGCACCCGGGAATACGTAGGAGCAAGATAGATCATCTTGTCGGGCCAAAACTAAAGTTTTTTTTTTTTTGTGTCTCTTTTTATGTTAAAATAATTAATCAAAATAATTAAACTTTTCTCTTTCCAGGGATGCTCTATGGACACGGTGTCATGTTTAATCCCTTAGATTTGAGGTTGCCCTGTGGACTCATGTGTCGTGTTCAACCTCATTTAGTTTTTATAAACCATAAAGTTAAAAATATAAAAAATTTAAAATATTAAAAGTTAAAAATAATTCTTTCTTGTAAATAATTTTTGGCGTAAAATAAATATTTAAAAGGCTATTAAAATGTTTTTACACAATTAACTTAAGGTGCCGTTTTTTTAACGGGCGATGTGGGGTGCTAACACATTCCCTACTCGTAACCGACTCCCGGACTCATATCTTTTTTTTTAAAGACTAGCTTACGTTTAAATAATTGGGTTTTCTAAGATTTTCCCAATAAAAATTTTAGTGGCAACTCCTCTGTCTTTATATCCATCTTTCCGCGCTTCCCGGACGGGACGGTCGCGACAATGGGAAATTGAGCTTAAAACACTCAAACTATCTATTTATAATGGGTAACACAGCATGGGCCTTGATATGCTTATGTTTCCTATCATTATTGGCGCAATAATTTAGTCCAGGGTAGGTTCTTATCTTCTTTAAAAAAAAAAAAGGAAACATGCAATTTGGCCAAAGCCAAATTTTTTATATTGCTAACAAAGAATCCTACGTACTATTCACGTAGGTTTCTTAATTAATTTATTTATTTTTATTTTATTTTTTAAATCAATTTTACATTATTAGGATGTTACATTCCTCCCCTCCTTAGAGAATTTCGTCCCCGAAATTCATCATATACTCACACACATATTGTAACATATGTTGAAAACCAAACATAAAGGTTACCTTACCTTAAACAACAAGATCTTGGTATTGACATACGATGTCATTTTCCATCTTTCAAATAGTTTCCTTCAGAGTTAATCCTTTCCCATAACACTTTCACCAATGGAATTGTCTTGTTCCTTAGAGTCTTTGTGCCCTTGTCCAATATTTGACTAGGCCTAGGCTTATAGATCAAATTATCCTTCAATTGTAAAGACTCGGTAGCTATCACATGAGACTCATCAGGTGCAAATTTTCTAAGTTGCGACACATGAAAAACATCATGAAGATTTGACAATTATGGCAGAAGAGCCAATTGATAAGCATTAGGCCCGACTCTTTTACGAATTTGGAAAGGGACCCATGAAACAAAGAATTAATTTTCTGAATGACATTGACCTCCCCATCCCAAACTTAGGAGTGATTTTCAAGATTATCCTCTTCCTAAAATTCTAAATGCTTTCTTTTCTTGTCGACATAACACATTTTATCTATTCTGCGCAATGCGCATCTTTCCCTCAATTATTAATCCTAATTGCGATCTCTTTGATTAAATATGATCTTAACAATATCTTCTCAGCTACTTCGCACTATCATAAAAGGGGATCTACATTCCTAATCACATCATTTATATATATATATATATATATATATATATATATATATATAGTCATTAAATATTCCACCGGATAATAAATGTACAATTCATGGCCCCTTAACTAAAAAAATTATTTTTTAAAAGAAAAAAAATTAAAATGAAGTCAATAATAACATTTATATAATAAAATCATGCACTTATGCATTTGTTTCTATCCATCTGCCTATAATTAGAACACATTCACTTGCATTTCATCTTTATAAGCATTCTCACAAATTAAATTTAACAAACAATCCATAAAAGAAACTGATGTAATATTTTATATCATCCATACATAGACATAATATCTCTTACGAACTCTATACCGAATTTCTTATATTCTACACAGAACTGAGGAATTTTATAAATGTTATAAATAAAGAAATGTGAAGCAGTAACACATTCACATACTAATCTTTAGCTATCTTAAAATGATAATTTCAAAAGAGGAAGAAATAGTTTCACTTTATGTTGATAAGAAGATCTTACTAAAAAAAATATGTGATAACAAAATGGAGAATAATGTTTGACAAAATTACAATTAAACTGTGCAGACATTATGCAAAAACAACTGTAAAAATTAACACCATAATAGTATAAGAAACCAATTCAATCTCGATCTTTGAGTAGGCACATATAAATAAGAAATAACATTTTTTCACTTTTTGTTAAGAAATATAAGTTTGTTAGGATTAGACTTGCCATTAATCTATATGGAAAACAAATCATAGGGGAATATCAATAGCGATTAACACTTTGTCACTTGAGAAGTGTTCATGTCGAGATCCGGTTTGCCGGAACCTTGCCGTAAAACGTCAAACCAAGGGTGAGTAATAGGGGTTGTTTTAGACTATGGCTTGACAGAACGTAATATTCCGGTCCTACGTATCCCGATGGGAATCAAAGCCAGACGTAGTTCTTGGTTCAACCCTTGGTCGTGGTGATCTCGATCTCTTAATTTTGTATCTGATGAATACTAGGGAGCAAGGACTCTCTGATAGTCTCTTGGTCGAGCTAGTTTCTCTAATACGCTTAAGAGAGAGTCACCGGAGTTCAGTGAAAAGTGAGTTTCTCTCATGGGTTCTCCTCCTTTTATAATAGGATTCCCCTATCTTTTAGAGATCTGAATTTATCTCCTTTTATCTCTTCAATCTCTTTTGAGATGTGATTTTCTTAATTTAAGGGATATTATCTCTTTTAACCAGATAAGGTTATTTCAGATAATATCAGGATTTATTTAAGGATAATATCAATATCTGATGCGGTGAATTTTAAAGATATATATGAAGGCAAGTGCACCTCGTCGCAATCAAGTAATACGGTGGTGAGACCGGTTATCGTATCCACAGGGATTGGATGTCAATTACCAGTTCGCAAATTCAACAACTATCTAGACTAATCTAAAATATGAGAGATTAAAACTTAAGAAATAAAATATTTTTGTCTTTTTGTAATTTTGTCAAACACTTGGTATGCAAACAGGGATGTGGCTAGAATTGTTGGGGTTAGACTACACTAATCCTCCCTTAGTTGCAATGAAATGGCTTCTAACACAAGTCCTAATTCAATTATGCCAATCAAGCCTTTTCTAAAGTACTCAAGCCTAATGTCTTAGGTGCATTGAGCCTAAAACCCCAAATTAAACCCTAATGTCTTAGGTGGAATAAAATGAGATTTTGCATTAAGTTAAGACTTATAAGATTGCAAGCAGCCAACACCTATGTCTAGATTCTTAACCTACTTGGCATATGATTCATGAGCATGCCTTAACACCAACCTTTCAGTCATCTATTAAAGCAACATATCATTCCTATGGGTAGCTAATCCAAGGAAAGCATTAAACACAGAATCACATACTCATAACGAAATAGAAACTTGCATTAAACACCAAATCAATTACAACAAGTTCAGAAAAGTTACATCTAACCCCAACAATGGGGATTTAACTACTCATGATAAGGAAATACAAAAAGGAAAAGGAGAAGGGATGAAGAACACTCATAGACAAGCTTCCTCCAATCTTCTCTCCATCCAAGAGCAGAGAAAACGCCCCCCTTTTTGGGTAGAAACCCTCTCCAGCCACCAGCCTCAGCCTGCCTCCAAGTGCAGCTTATTTTAGGTCAAAAGTTCCTCCCTTTTCTGTTCAGTGCAGGTTCATTTATAGGTCCGTCGCCCGTCACGGCCGTGACAGCCATCACGGCCAGGCCGTGATGGTCTCTGACTTGGGCGCCTCTTCATTCACTTATTCATCACGGCCGTGATGGTCATCACGGCCAGGCCGTGAGCATTTCTGACTTTTCCACCTAGACGGGCACGGCCGGGATAGCCATCACGGCCAGTGCCGTGACAGCTTCGACTTTTGGCTCAATCTTTCTTCACTCTTCGCTCCCTCACGGTAGTGAGGGGCCATCACGGCCAGGCCGTGATACTCTCTGTTTGGCTCATAACCTTCACTTTTCAAGCTCTTTTTCAGCCAAGCTCTACCAAGGCTGATTTCTGGGCATTTTTCCATTAAATCCTGCAAAACAACACACAGAAACCACCTCATCCGTTCCAAAGGAAAACTATACAAAATCAACACTAAATTGGCCTAACTATATGCAAATGCATGCAGAAATGTACATGAAAAATGAGGTAAAATCACACTCATCAAATCACCCCAAGCTTAAGACTTTGCTTGTCCTCAAGCAAAAACTAAGGCCAGAATAGATAAACAGTCAAATCATGGATAGTGAACTAAGAACCCGAGTAAAATGATCCAAGTAACAGGCAATTTAAACAATTCAGCAAGAGACAATCAATTCAAGTCCAATTAGGGGCTTAAGTTTCCTAGACTCACATTCTCACTGATTCGGGCACTCTTGCTCACTTGATGCTCACCCCAAGCTTGTTTATTTGCTTGGCTCTCTTTCTTGCCTCACTCACTCAAGTGTTCAAGTATATATAACAATTCGCTCCATTTTCCTCAAGGAATGATTCCTACCATATGCTTGACTATCAACCAAATCTCCACTTTATTTATGAAAACACCTAAGAATCAAGAGGTCTTTATTTGGTTGTAACGTGGCCATGGGATTAATCTTTAGGTGGGGATAACAAGAAAGGGAAATTTTAAAAGGCTAAACCAAGTATCAAACATTTCAACACAAGAAACCTTCTAAAATACCTTCTTGGGTTTTCAATACATTTTTCCACCCTTCTTTTCTTTCTTTTTCTTTTTATTATTTTTTTGTCATCCCCTTCTCTATTTATTTTTTCTTTTTCTTTTTTTTTTTCTTTTTATTTGGAGAAGGGGAGAATTTTTTTTTTTATTATTATTTTTTTTTTATTTTTTTTTTTTTCCAAACTCTCAACTACCGTTTTCACCCTTTTTGTGATACTTTAGAAGGTCCCTTATCAAGTATATGTATCAAAATTTTTCAGGGTACCAAGAAAAGCATTTTATTCATTTTGGCTCAAAATTGGGCAACTAAGGGTAGCATTTACACATTATAAGCTCAGAAGGCCAGAAAAATACCTATTGCCTCAATCATTTTCAAAAATGTTTCCAAAAATTTTCTAAGCTTCAAAATGGTTTTAAGTCAAGTTCTAGAGAAAACAAACCAAGAGGAATAACACTCTACACAAAGAATGGGGGCAGATTTAGTGAGTACCCCCTAATTGCTCAAAAGCTCACATTTATCAGTTCAAGAACCAGTGAAGAACACAAGTCTAAAGAAACATATGCTAATCATCAACTATCCAAGATCATCTCAAGCATATTTAATTTGCAGCCATATCACAAGAATAAACAGAATTGGGTTCAAAAATCCACTATCACAATTTAATTGGCACTTAGCTCTCACAATCATAAGCTCAATCAAAGCAAGGGCAATCAATTCATGTGATCATGCAAGACTAAACCTATATGAATGCAATATTTACAATGCAAGATATAAACATATGCAAAATACCCCTACCCCAAGCTTAAAGATTTACATTGTCCCCAATGTAAACAATCAAGTTGGAGAGGGTAGGAGAAAAATAAAATAAAGCAAAAATTGGAACGGCTCACCGAGGTGGTAGCGGTTGTTGGCTCACATGCTTTTTGGCTCTGTTTCTCCCTGCTCTTTTTCTCCTTCCTTTATTTAAAATCTGAAGACACTTAACAAAATTATTAACAAACCTCTTGAGCTTCTCAAATTATTCAAGAGGTTGAAAATCAAAAACAAAAACTAACTAAAGAGAAGGGTTAAGAAAAGTTGGGTTGCCTCCCAATAAGCGCTTCTTTAATGTCACTAGCTTGACTTATTAAAAATCATCACCTGAATCCTCCTCCCGGATCAAATGGAAATTGGGATGGTGATTGTAACAGTAAAATAACTTTATTTTCAATTCCACCCAGCCATTGGGTGGAAATTCCATTGACCTTTACAATTATAAATTCACTTCCTCTCGGGTCAAATGGAATTGTCAAGAGGAAGTGTGACAGACAAGTGGGAAGGGTTAACTTACCAATTTCCACACATGCATGCAAGCCGACATATTTATCTAGTGCAGTAAAATCAGATTGCTCAGCATGCATGGTGGAAGGAGTGCTTTCTAGATGCCCTGCCTCCTCACTTGTTGTTTCCCAAGGATTTTTGGAAGGTAGTTCCTCTTGTTGTGGTTCACTCACCACCACCACTTCATTTTCAATTTCATCCATTCCCAGAACCAGATTTTTCTCATGTGGCTCTATGGGAATCATACATGGTGGTGGAGGTGGTAAATATGCCCAAAAGGTTTCCCAATCCTCCTCGGAGTATACATATATAAGCTCACCAGTCATAGGATCGACTCGTGATGGGATGTTATGAGATAGAGAAAACTCCTCGAAGAATTCTCCCAAATTTATATCGCCATCCCACCACAAGTTGTCCTCCAAAACATGACTGGAAGCTTCCTTATCAGGTGGACAATAAAAATTTTTCATGACTTTTGTCCACCTTACAAAACAGAATACAAAACACAAAATTCAAATATATACAGAAAAATATCAAATATACACAGGCAATAAAAAAAAAATGTCTAAACTAGTTGTCTCGTTTGTTACTACTGATATTGACAAAGCCAATCCCCGGCAACGGCGCCAAAAACTTGATGCGGTGAATTTTAAAGATATATATGAAGGCAAGTGCACCTCGTCGCAATCAAGTAATACGGTGGTGAGACCGGTTATCGTATCCACAGGGATTGGATGTCAATTACCAGTTCGCAAATTCAACAACTATCTAGACTAATCTAAAATATGAGAGATTAAAACTTAAGAAATAAAATATTTTTGTCTTTTTGTAATTTTGTCAAACACTTGGTATGCAAACAGGGATGTGGCTAGAATTGTTGGGGTTAGACTACACTAATCCTCCCTTAGTTGCAATGAAATGGCTTCTAACACAAGTCCTAATTCAATTATGCCAATCAAGCCTTTTCTAAAGTACTCAAGCCTAATGTCTTAGGTGCATTGAGCCTAAAACCCCAAATTAAACCCTAATGTCTTAGGTGGAATAAAATGAGATTTTGCATTAAGTTAAGACTTATAAGATTGCAAGCACCAACACCTATGTCTAGATTCTTAACCTACTTGGCATATGATTCATGAGCATGCCTTAACACCAACCTTTCAGTCATCTATTAAAGCAACATATCATTCCTATGGGTAGCTAATCCAAGGAAAGCATTAAACACAGAATCACATACTCATAACGAAATAGAAACTTGCATTAAACACCAAATCAATTACAACAAGTTCAGAAAAGTTACATCTAACCCCAACAATGGGGATTTAACTACTCATGATAAGGAAATACAAAAAGGAAAAGGAGAAGGGATGAAGAACACTCATAGACAAGCTTCCTCCAATCTTCTCTCCATCCAAGAGCAGAGAAAACGCCCCCCTTTTTGGGTAGAAACCCTCTCCAGCCACCAGCCTCAGCCTGCCTCCAAGTGCAGCTTATTTTAGGTCAAAAGTTCCTCCCTTTTCTGTTCAGTGCAGGTTCATTTATAGGTCCGTCGCCCGTCACGGCCGTGACAGCCATCACGGCCAGGCCGTGATGGTCTCTGACTTGGGCGCCTCTTCATTCACTTATTCATCACGGCCGTGATGGTCATCACGGCCAGGCCGTGATCGTTTCTGACTTTTCCAACTAGCAGGTCACGGCCGTGATAGCCATCACGGCCAGGCCGTGACAGCTTCTGACTTTTGGCTCAATCTTTCTTCAGCTACTGCTCCCTCACGGCCGTGAGGGCCATCACGGCCAGGCCGTGATACTCTCTGTTTGGCTCATAACCTTCACTTTTCAAGCTCTTTTTCAGCCAAGCTCTACCAAGGCTGATTTCTGGGCATTTTTCCATTAAATCCTGTAAAACAACACACAGAAACCACCTCATCCGTTCCAAAGGAAAACTATACAAAATCAACACTAAATTGGCCTAACTATATGCAAATGCATGCAGAAATGTACATGAAAAATGAGGTAAAATCACACTCATCAATATCCTATCTCTTTATTTAAGGGATATTATCTCTTTTAACCGGATACGGTTACTTGGATAATATCGGGATAATTAAAGGTGATTTTTAACTTATTATCCTTAACTTCCGGATTGGGCGGGTGGTTCAAGCTTCGGTGGCAGGGGTTTCACTCTTCGGCCCGATACAAGAAGCAATTTGAAATTTCAAGGAAAGTGATCCTCTAAAAATTATATAGCAAAATTACAACATTATAATAAAATTTAAACATATATATATAATTCTTTAATACCACTTCCATTTTATTCCAGTCCACTAATACTTCTTTAAATCTTGATGCTTCTTGGTTATTCCTAGACACATGGTTAACGTTCTTTTATGTATCTCTTATAACATTTTTTCCCCTCTAAGGCTCCCCTTCTTAGGGACAATGATCATATTCTTAAACAACACTACACCATTATTATATAACACATAATTCTCTTGATCCAAAAGATATTTCAAATCCTTGTTTAAAAACCACACTCGCTTAATCTATTTTGAGGTCACTTTGCAAATTTTTAACTTATTCAATTTCAAGTTTAAAGCCTTAAAAAGATATCCAAATTCATGTCTCTAGACTCTTATATTAGGTTCATCTCTTGCAACTTCAAGTTAGACTTGTGCGGAAATTTCCTACTCCGAATATCGACCACTACATTAGCCTTTCCCGACTATACTTCAACTCAAAAATATAGTTCATAAGAAAATCCATCCACCTTCTTTGCCTTATATTTAACTCTTTGTCTATGTCTCTGTCTCTATCTCTTAACAATTGTTTAAGGCTCTACTGATCATTAAAAACTTCAAGTTGTATCCCATACAAGAGATTTTCCTTTCCTAATCAGCTTGGTGAGAGGTAAGGCTAGTCTAGAGAACTCGTTTATAACTTCCTATAATACTTCTCCAATTCTAGGAAACATTCTCACACTTGTCATTGTCTTAGGCTTCTTTCACCCTATCCTTGTATTTACTTTACTAGAATCAACCACTACTCTATTCCATTGATCTAAGCTCATCTATCCTAGGTAAAAGATACCTATCCATAATAGTTACTTTGTTCAATTGCATATTACCCACATATAACCTCATACTCCCATCATCTTTTCCCACTAAAAGCACTCAAAACTTAATTCAAAATCAAACATATTTTTTTAAATTTATAAAGTGAACCATAATTTAATTTAAATATTAAATATATATAATTCGATTCAAACTAACAAAAAATAGAATTCATGCCACAATTAAATCCATAAGTCAGAGGAAGTTCGAAATATAATTACAATTCAATAAATTGGCCTCGATGCGATGGAGGTGAACTTCACGCAAAGGAGGAATTAAAAAAAAATTAATAGGACATTTCAATTAGATATAGAAATGGGTTTTGACAGTGTTGGCATAAGTATAGATGATGAGAATAGTGCAAACGAGAAAAAACCAGCATGAACGCACATACAAAACTACCATTAGTAGTAATTTCTTATAGATTCAAGAAAAATAAATTTATTAAAATCAATTCATCATCAACATTCAAAAATATCATATAAAGAATCAAGTACCCTAAATTCCATTTTTTTTTTAATTTTTATAATAGACTGATCTACATGTAAAAATCTAAAATTAAACGTACCAAGGAAGGGTAAGCAAATTTTATTTTTACTCTCACACTCCAGGTATTACTTCCACATCACTATAAATCTCTACCTTACCAAAAAAAGAGAGTATGTATCCATCCTTGAGCTCTCTCAACTAAGCATTTATTACAGGAAACAACAAATGCAATATGGGTCGACACCAAAGGATCAATCGACGTTGGTTGTGAAGAAGCAAAAAAAGAAGAAGTTCTATCAGAGTGCTTTATGACAACAAGTCTCGATGACAATCAATCTTTACCAATAATAGCATCCAACCCAGACATAGATGACAAATAAGATCGATGGCATAAGGAACATCCCGATGCATAGGAAGACGATTTAAACAAGCACTAGAAGCAATAAGATTATCCCCATAGAAGTAGAAACACATGACTCAAAGGACAAACGAAAGATAGGCAACTCAAATTTCACACTTGAAGGATATATCAAAGAAAGTGCTGCTCCTGAATCAAACAATATAGTAACTTCTTCCCCTATACGAGTTAAAGAAATCAAGTCTCCTTCGGATTCTAAGCTGCCTCGGAATAATAGTGGATCATTCTTCTTGAATTCGAAAAGTCCCACGTGCTAAGGGTCCTAGGTAGCCACCACTCCATCAGTGATTGGCCTCCATTCCCCTACAGTTGACGGAGAGTCTCTGTCTGCCCTTGCATAGCTCTGATCATACAAACCAAAGCTGCTGCAAGTGCAATGTCCGTCCCTCGCCTATTAGTCCTATAAATCTGCTCACTACCTATGAAATATTGGGTTGATCATGTCCAATATACCGAAGAATAACATGCAATATTTATAACTCTAACAAGCATCCTATGCGCCCAAGTTTTGTTTTAGAGAAAGCCCAACTACCACAGTCCGATTTAGAATCGAACTGCTCTGATACCAAAAATGTAACGTCCTTCGTTACATTAGTAACCCAAATTAATTTCAATAAAAATCCTTCAAAATATTTAATTAAAAAAACATAAGTCATAAAAAATTTCTCAAATAACTAAGTAGGAAAATACCTCATATTAAATAAAATAGTATTTACAAAGTATTGCAAAATATTATTAAATTCAATCATTTGAATAAAAACTAAAAGCCTCAAAATCGGACGTCTAATTACAATCTGAGAAAATAGTATGTAAACCAAGGAACGTCGTCCGCATAATACTCTAAACCATACTACATTACTAACCAACTAACTAATCAAAGATAACTCTTCAGATCTCTGGATCCTCAACAGTGATGTCCTCGGGCTCTGAAAACAACACTTATAATGAGATATAAAATCTCAGTGCACAACAATACATTTATAAAATGTTTTGAAAATTGTGTTGTTCTCAGTCGGCACGGAAACCGGAAAAACTGTCAATGATATCCACTAATTTTTGAAAAATAAAATATATTAAAATTACACTTATTAAAAACGGTAATATCAACAATTCAAAAACATATAGCATAAGGACAAATCACTTCAATACATCACATTCCACATACCAAACAATATCGCAAATAATCAAAGTGGCTCGGAGACCTTAATCTTAAATTGGTCTCTTGCCGGCATGCCATAAATCTCACACATCACACAACAATGGCATCCCATTGCCCGGCCCTACTCATGAGGAGTGTTTCGATGTCACCCTCCTGTTGGGGACATTTCTATTTCGATACCTCCTATGTGCACATGACGGTATTTCTCCCTTTTCGACACCCCAATGTGTGACGGTGTTACTTTCGATACCCCTTTTTAGGCGGTATTGCTCTTTTTTGACATCCCAATTATATGGCGATGTTACTTTCGATACCCCATTATGGTGGTATTACTTTTCGATACCCCTATCATAGGTGGTATTGCGGCAAACATCATACAACATATTATAACTCAAATATGTCATGTCTCATACATGTAACAAACTATTTCCCCCCATTTTAAACATATAAACTTCCACCAATAACAAACAATCATGAATATCACAATATATCATACATGAATCAGCACATTACAACATCAACTAATCAATTAATTCTCATTTTAAACAAAACCCCAATTTTAGAATTTAGGTTACTAACAATATGCATACGGTCAATTAAAGACTCCCCAAACCATATGGTAATCCCTTATAAACAAAAAAAAAAACAATCATATATATCATGGAAAGGGTTCATAAAAAGTATTGTTACTCACCTCTTGAAAACCTCCAAATAGCTCTAAGAGTTTCCTACTGCGAATCCTAACGTTTGTCAAGAGTTATCATCATCTTCCTCTTCCTAGACTCCCTCTTCCACAACTATCTCTTCTTAATCCTTGAATTTCTTCTCTTCTTAGCCGTTTGAGTTTCTAGGTGTAATTAGGGTTCAAAATCGCACCCTAAGAGTGTTAAGATTCTATTTATAGAGCCCCCAATAGCCCAAAACGTGAAAAAACGCGCTAAGCCCGCTTACTCTGTATATGGTGCTGTATTTCGCACATATCTTGAGTTATAGACATTCAAAAATTATAAATTTTATATCGTTGGAAAGATAAAAGAATTGTCTACAACTGTTATTAAGACCACAAAATATGAAAACGACGTTTAGATAGTCAAAACGTGTATAGAATTTTAAAAAAATCGGTTCTGGCACTGGAACATGAATAGTGTGTACGAATTTGGTCATAACTTGAGTTACAAGAATCCAATTTGGACGAGTTTGGTGTCTATGGAAAGCTAAGAGATAGGGCTATATTTATTATGCATATCTCAAATTCAAACAAGTTCTCTTTGGTTACGAAATATCCATATGAAGTTAGGTATCTAGTCATATTATGCGAAATTGAGCTTAAAACACTCAAACTATCTATTTATAATGGGTAACACAGCACGGGCCTTGATATGCTTATGTTTCCTATCATTATTGCCGCAATAATTTAGTCCAGGGTATGTTCTTATCCTTCATTTTTAAAAATAAAAAAGAAAAAAAGAAAACATGCAATTTGGCTAAAGCCAAATTTTTTACATTGCTAACAAAGAATCCTACGCTCTATTCACGTAGGTTTCTTAATCAATTAATTTATTTTATTTTATTTTTTAAAATCAATTTTACATTATTGTGAAACCCACTGGATTTTTATTATAAAGAAAACAATTATAATAAACTTTTATACTACCCTTTTTTTATTAAAATAATTCTATTTGAATTTTTAGGATGTTACATACACACCAGGGAACCACTCAATCATCTCAATGAACTACTTTTTTTTCATGATAAGGACGAAAAAAGAATAAAAATACAATAAGAAAAATGCTTGGGTTGCCTCCCAGGTAGAGCTTCTTTAACGTCACTAGCCTGACGCCTGAATATTTGATGCTCGAGGTGGCTTGAATGATGAGAAGAATGGTGCATTTTTGTTGCTTTTTTTGCCACCACTCCTTACATTGTCCTCAACATGAAACAATGGTGTATTGCCCTTCTTTGATGAATGATCCTCTTTTGGCCAAAGTCGTTGAAATTGAGATGACCATTGAGACTTCTTCTTCTTCTTCTTCTTCTTCCTTATTTTCCCATTACTTTTCTTTTTCTTCTCATGTTCATCTTTGTGAATTTCTTGAACCTCTTGATTTTGCACAAAATGAACTTGAGCATGGATAATTGGTGAAGTGTCCATAGGCTCCTTGTCAAACATGTTTACAACCATTTGTTCTTCATTCCCCCTCAATATAAGCTCGCCTTTTGGTACATCTATGAAAGCTCCGGCGGTAGCTAAGAAGGGTCTTCCAAAAATCAAAGGAATGTTCACATCTTCCTCAATATCCAAAACAAAGAAATCCATGGGAAATATTAACTTTCCTACTTTCACAAGCAAGTCCTCCACCAAACCATATATGTCTCCTAATTGATCTATCCGCAAGTTGCAAGGAGATCATGGTTGGTTCCATATCATGAATGTCAAGTCTCTTCATTATGGATAATGGCATAAGATTGATACTTGCTCCAAGGTCGCATAGGGCTCTAGCATTTATTACCTCTCCAATGACACAAGGAATTGTAAAGGATCCCAGATCCCTCAACTTAGGTGGAAGCTTGTGTTGGAGAATTGAGCTACAATTTTCAGTCAAGGCCACTACCTCACTTGGTTCAAATTTTCTCTTCTTTGCAAGTCAATCCCTCATGAACCTTGCATATGATGGCATGGTCTCTAATGCTTCGGTAAATGGGATGTTGACTTGCAATTGTTTGAAAACATCTAAGAATCGATCAAATTGCTCTTCTTTCTCTTTCCTCTTCCTTACAATCGGATAAGGCACTTTCACATAAGAAGGAATTTCTTGTGGCTTGCCCCTTTCCTTCAATAATTGACTCTTTGTCTTTCTCAAGATAGAATTTTCATCAACTAATTTCAGCTTTTTTTCCCCTTCATATCATCTGAGGTTCCAACTCTTCCTTTCTCTTTGAACTCTCTTCCCTCTCACTAGTCTCAACCATCTTCTTTCCCAATTCAGAATTTTCAGCATTTTGACTTATGGAATGATCAACAACCGGCTCTACTAACTTTCCACCTCGCAACGTGATAGCTTTGCACTCCTCCTTAGGATTATTAGTAGTATTTTTAGAAAATCCAGCACTTAATGCACTTGAAACTTGTTTAAAAAGCTGTCCAATCTGCATTTCAAGGTTCTTGATTGATGCATCGGTGTTCTTGAAGTTAGATTGTGTGACTTGAATAAATTGTGCAAGAGTGCTCTCTAACTTATTCATCCTCTCATCGGTATCACGATGTGGTTGATTTTTGAGTATTGGTTGTTGTGAAGATGTGTTGTCTTGTGGAGCTTCTTATGACCAAGGAAGGTTAAGGTGCTTCTTCCAATTTTGATTATAGGAATTTGAATAAGAATTTTGCCCTTGTCTTGGAAAATTCCCCATGTACTTTGCTTCCTCTTGAGAGCCTGGAGATGCTACATATTTTCCATTCTTATGCTCTCCACCACAAAAATCACAACTCATTACTTGTTGTGCTTGCATTGGTCCTAAACTCATAGCATTTAGTTGCTTTGTGATTGCCTTTAATTGATTAGTGATGATTTTGTTTTGAGCCAAAAGTGCACTTTGAGAGTTAAGCTCTATCATCCCCTTTGTTTATGTGCCTCCTCTATCATGATTCATGAGATAATCATTAGATGCTATGGCTTCAACCAATCTCAAAGCTTCTTCCGCGGTTTTTGAATTCATAGAACCTCCCGCCGATGCATCTAACATAAGCTTTGTAGAAGGCCTCAATCCATTACAAAAGATTTGCATTTGTTGAAGATCATCAAAACCATGGTTAGGACACTTCCTTAGGAGCTCTTTGAACCGTTCCCACGCATCATATAAAGTCTCACCATCACGTTGCACAAAGCTTGAAATATCTTCTCTCAACTTCACAAACTTTGACGGTGGAAAGTATCTTGCTAGGAACTTTTCTTCCAAGTCATCCCAAGTAGTAATGATTCCTCATGGTTGAGATTGGAGCCAAGCCTTGGCTCTATCTCTCAATGAAAAAGGGAATAACCGCAACCTTATAGCATCATCTGTAGCTCCATTAATCTTGAGAGTCTCACATATCTCTAGAAAATTTGAGATATGATTATTTGGATCCTCGGAATCAATTCCTCTAAATTGATTTTGTTGCATGATATTGAGTAATGCCGGCTTGATCTCAAAATTATTCACAACTACCGAAGGTCTAACAATACTTGAGTGATTCCGGTTGGTTGGACCATTAGAATATTCTCCCAATGTCCTTTGGTCTCCTTGCACATTTTCAGCCATGATAACCTCTTGCTGAACTTGTGATGAAGAAGAAGAATTTGCTTTTTCTTTTTCTCGCTTCTTTCTTTCTTTTGATTCTTTATGATTCCTCTTTGCCGTCTTCTCAACTTCGGGATCAAATAACAGCTCACCTGCAGATTTATCTCGCATATACTACACAAAATCTCAAGGAAAGATGAGAATATCCAAAATATCAAAAATTCAAACAAAAACAGAAAAATATAAAAGAAAAAAAATGTTCAAATTAACAACGTTTTAGCCTTGTTGATATTAATCAACAATTCGCGGCAACGACGCCAAAAACTTGTTGGCGAATTGGCAAGTGTACCAAATCGCGACAAGTAATAATAGTGAAAGTAAAGTATCGTCCCAACGAGGATTGTGATCAAGTATCAACATGACCTAGGCAATAGCTATTTGAACTAATGAATTTCATACTTCCGAGAATGTTTATGAATTTTTTATTACAAGTTGTCACAGGAATGAATGAATGCAATACAAGTAACAAATGAATTCAATATAGGTAAAAGCGGTTAGGTATCGAAATCCTCCAATTCTTCACTTGATGTAACTTTATTCAATCCTAATTCCAATTCATTCCATTCAATTGACATTCAAATCACTAACCTAGATTTATCCATAATCCCTTAGGTGATAATCCTTTTGTACTAATTAAGAATCCTAATTCCTTAGGTGATTCAAGAATTGGCACAAACATTAAGCACGAGATTCATAAGAATGTATTGCAATAGATTTATATTCCTAGAATCAACATTCCAATGGTAATCTACTTCAATTCCAATCCAATAACCAATTTTCCAATTGTGAAATTGAATCTAACATCAATCCAAAGTTGATCAATCCAATGGAGGCATTAAGCATAGAAGCAGTTACTCAATTTGAACGAAATAGAATTGAAATCAGAAATCAAATTCAATTACATCAAATTCTAAATTAAAATCATCCTAACCTAATCTAATTGATCTAGTAACTCATAATAGAGAGAGTAGAGATGGAAGAACTTGGGTATGAGAGTGTGGAAGAACCCATAGAAGGTTCAACTCTTGTTCCCAAGCTTGAATCCTCAAGGAAGTGGAGAGAAAGTGTTGAACCAAGGTGTGAAAATACGAAAAATGAGCCAAAGATCCATTTCCAACAGTTGAAACACGTATTTATAGGTTCTCTGCTCGTAACCCAAGATCTCGGGCACCCCGGCTCTGCTGCTGGGCGCTCCTAATTGTGCGAAATCGCATCTTTCTGTCTCGTCCTAGCGCTAGGTGCTTGGCCTTCTTTCAGCTTCTTTGCGCTGAGCGCCCGATCCTAGCGCTGGCGCTGGGCCGGGCAGCTCTCTGTCTTCTTGTTTCCTTCCATTTCTGCTCCGGGTTGAGCGCTCGATTCCGTGAGCCGAGCACTGGACTACTATTCCTGCACACTTTCAACATATTTTGAGTCTTTTTCACACAAATAAAGATCTAATGAATCCAAACTTTATTCATATCAAAGTATGTATTTTCCTATCACTTTTCCTATGATTTCTAAGATTATTTACAAACTCTTTCCTAATTACACTTCCAAATTAACATATTTTTGCACATTCATCAATTAACTCCATGAGCAACAATAATAATTTTCACCTCTATCTTAGAGCTTCATTTTTTCGTTGCACTCCCTTGTTCACTTTCTTTTTTCCTTTTCTCATTCTCTTTCAAAAACGCATCTCCTACAAAATGTATCCCTTTATGCATAATGTATTACTCATAAAAAGCACCAATGTCCCTGAATTGGATCAAATATGCACCAATTATAAGCCAGACATCAAACCATAAATGTATTTACAAAATGGACCAGATACCAAACCAGACACAAGATATGCACCAATTATACACCCATTATGTACCAAAAATGGGACAAATCAGTACCTGCCAATTTTTTAATGGGGCAAATTAGTACCCCAAGAATAAATTTAGTGTCCCAAATATATCCCAAGAATTTAGGGTCGCCCAGCAAGATCCTTCAGTGAAGTTAGAGATTTAAAATGGTGATGAAGGAAGGAGAAAGAGCATCGCTTGAACAACATCATTTTGGGCATTTAGGGATTTAAGCATTAAAATGGTTTCCACGTTTTTGAGTTTTTAAACATTTTTCATGCTGGAATATCACTAACCGGATACATTAGCAGGTTAAAGGGACACATTAGCAGGTTAACAAGGTACATGATGGACGGAGAGCAACAGGTAGACTAATTTATCCCTATTTTGTCATTCTCAAGATCTAATTAGTTACTTTTTTAAGGGATCAAAATGTACCTTCATTTTTTATAAGGAACCAAATTTCACATTTATTCTTCTTTTTGTTATGTTGTGATAGCACTTATTATTATTATTATTATTATTATTATAAATAATAATAATAATCCCGGTGTGATTGCTCTGGTATACCTGGTATAAATATAATGCTTAGCTAGTTACTAGTGCATCAAGCTACATGTCATGATGTCACCATGTACACCATATACACCACATGTCGAAACTGTTAACTCTGTTTGACGTCTTATGCATAGAACATAAATCTTCAAGATAAAGAATAAACACAAGAAGTTGGTATCTTTAAACGCATGGAATATTTGAAGGTTTAATTTCAATTGGGCAGTCAAATCTACATTATTGTTTCTTGTATACAAGTACATCATCCTGACCTGAAGATACATACATTTAAATTAACCATTAACCAATGTAGTTAAAACTTGAAGAAAACCACCAAAATGCGTGGACATCAAGTGGATAAAGAATATTAAAAAAACCACCGGCTTCACAAACAAGTTATATGTGTGCAGGAAATTTTGAAGTGTGAATGCCTCGAGGAAGGTTTACTTTCCAGCTTTCACTTTTCTCTTTCTGCATTCTTGTGCCTATCGGGTGCTTTCTCCTCCTCATGAGGAGAAAGTATGTGACAATGACGTAGTACCAATTAATTGGGCAAGTTTTTCTTTGCATGAACGGTGTGTTATGCAAGTCACTCTTCTCCAACCAATTTAAACTTAATTCTCTCCATTTTCCTTCCATCTTTCACCTACCGTGAACCAAAAGTAGTTGGTCACCAAATGGGATGGCTTCAGTCCCTCCTCTGCCCTTTGAAGAAGCTCTGGGATCGTCTTCGCTCAAGCCACAGAAAGCGTAAATTTGCATTCTAACTTCCATTATGATGCACATGACGTTATATGTCTTCTTTTGTTCTTACTTTACTTAGGAGCTCTTATCGTTCCTTCATTTTGCTAACCAAGTATTATTTGCATTGAGAATCCAGAATGTCTTTTCTTGTTAGGTGTGTCATTCATTTCCAATCCACATTCTATGTTCAATTGTTCATTAATAGAGTATAGTTTCATTCATATCATAAACCCTCACTCTTTATAGAATGATGATGCATATCAATTTTATGTTCTTGTGCAATAGGTGGAGGGATATACATACTATACAAGGATGTGAAGTCCTGCCCATGTGAAGATGTGCATATCCTCTGGTCCATACTGGTCGAGTCAGACGCGGCCTCTGCTTCCTTGGCATCAGAATGAATAAAATGATTTGAGTCTCGGTCTCATTTACCTTACAATCAAGTATCATAGAGAAAATATTGAAATAGTTTCCTTTTATGTACAAACATCATTTTATGTGACTCTGTACTTGTATTTCCATAGAATGTTTATGGAAATGGTTTGGCTGATAGCTGACTAGCCTTCTATTTTCCACGATTGCAAATGTGATTATCACCGGCAATGCAAATGAAGATCGTGAGCTTACGAGTACAAGTGTAGAACATATAGCGGAAGAGTGTGTTATTTTTTATCGAACATTTTCCAAACAAATGCATCCTCCGCGTACCTGCTGTCTGCTGAGGATGAAAGAGATTACACTTTTTAACCAATCAAATTTTATGGCATAATATTGTAACATTTTTTTTTGTTGTTGAAGAGATTGTAACATAAATTATGGGACAACAAATCAAATGTTATCCCACAGGTACAAACTGATTCTTTTGAAAGAATTCTATCTTTTGGTTTTTGATGGGTAGTCTCACAGGAAAAGCTACGAGAGTAGCTCTCGAGCTGAGCTTGTGGAAAAAATTTGTCGTGTACATAATTCACTGCAAACACGACCAACCACTTTTGAGTTGAATGAATTAAGATACAATAATTCAGGATAATATTTCTTGTGCCATAAGACGTACCACAATCCTATACTAATCACCATCTCTCATCACCTTTCATTATTAATTATTGGATATTTAAATCAATCAGACAATCAGAATTCGTGCTACATGGTTGTGACACACTTTGAGGGACATTATCTTCGATGTCCCATAAAAGGTACCACAATCCTATACAATGAATTCATATTAGTAATAAAACAACATCTCTTATCACCTCTCATTATTAATTATTGGATATTTAAATCAATTTGATCAATCAGAATTCATGTTACATGGTTGTGACACACTTTGCCGGATAACAAACAATGTCCCGATAATTCTTGACATAACCGACAGGGGGGTGAATTGGTTCAAATAAATTCAATAGCAGAAGATTTAAAATATTAAATCAAATAATTACAATAATAACAAAAATAAATACTTGAAAGTAAAGAGGAAGGTTGAGAAGAGTGTACAAACAAATTTACTGGTTCGACCACAAAGCGTGACCAACGTCTAGTCCTCAAACGACCACCCGAGGAGTTCTTCACTTGTCGAATTGTTTCTTACAAGGATGACGAACCTTCCTCTACCTTAACCCAAGATAGAGTAGCAATGGTTTCTTTCACTCAAGGACACCACCAAACCTCCCTCTACCTTAACCCAAGATAGAGTAATACAAAGATGTAATCAACAAGAAGTGATTGCTCTTATCAATGAGCTGCAATGAATTTCAAATTAAACTCTCTTAAGAGTAGATAAACAAATTTAGAATCAACAAGAAAGTGGAGAAGCAACTTGAAACTCTTTTACTTTGACAGTGTGTTGTGTATGATCCTTTCCAATTGCTTCCTATATATAGAGGAGTGCTTCTCTTATGATTTTCTAGCTGTTGAAGAGAGCAAAAAATCAGCTAAGAGCCTTTAAAACGTGTAGAAATGTTATATGCCTTTTTTAAGCGAGTTGCTATTTTCGCTCCAAGTAGTTGCTAGTTCGCCCGGTGGGTGCTGCTTTAGTTGCTATTCTTCTCAGCTTTGAGTATGACTACCATTTTGAAATTTCTAACTGTTGGAGTCAATTAATTCTCCCATAAATGTATTTGACGTTTGGAGATCAGATGTTAATGTCATTTGATCCTAATTAAAAACCAATCAATCATCAAATCACATAATATATTTAGTAAAGATATTTGCTATTCTTAAATGGAAAGATTTGACCCATAATCAATCACATATCAACATATTAATAGAGGCAAATCAAATCTGCCAAAATACTCACATGCTCAATAACTTAAATGCATCATCAAAACTTAAAACCCAACAATTCTAAATCTTACTATTCTATCCCCTGTTTTTTTTTTTATTAAAAAAGATATTCATTCATTCAAATTGGTAAAATACATCGAAAACAACATAAATTCAATATCGCTAAAAATCGAAAAAGATGAATCTGCGAACAAACTAACAGCACCCAGGTTAATAGCATAACACGGCAAGATGCCTACAAATGTGACAAAATCAAAGTGACTAAAATACACATACCTCCGGATCTGTAACGTTGACGCCCAAGTCTTGATTGAATCTGTAATGAATCGAAACTGATCTGTCAATCTGAACCAAACGAATACCGCAACAAGATGGAAAACCAAACAACGCCGCAATAAGACGACGAACAAAACATCGTCGCACGCAGATGACGAAAACATGGAAAAACACTAAAGATATTCCATCCCGTGCTGATCAACCTTTATAAATAAAGGGAATGTTGTATGCTTTTCTTAATATATTTTGGAGAGTGGAGGTTAAATTAAGATTTCAGTTGTGTCCTCGAGGTGCTAATTTTTCTTCTGTAATGTAAGTTTAACTTCCAATACGTACTGTTAAGTGTGTGCGGGTACCTCAAACTTGTCTTTTTCTAGCTTTTCATGACATTGGTCATAAAGCCTAATGTCTATGGATCTATGTCTGATCCTCTCCTTTTGTTAATTTTTAATGAATCGCATGTTTATCAATTTAATTCGCTGCAATGGTTTCAGTTACAGACAAAGGCTATTGATGTTGCAAAGGTTGGATAGAAGAAATTAGACTTGCTTATATTTTATGGGGCTATTGCAAACTCGATGTGGTGTATTATTCAATTTTCAGCCATATGGTTTGCCATTTTTGTTTGAAGTTTAAGCTTTACAGCCATGTTATTAAGGTGGCGTTTGGAAGAGCTTATTTAAGCTCCTTTTGACTTATCTGATGACATAAGCTCTTATACAGTGTGTTTGGCAGAGCTTATAAAAATATCTCATGCCATCCCATAAGGAGTTTTTGACTTATTTTCATAAGTCACTGGGAGAAGCTTATGCAATTATCATAAGAGCTTATGCACTAAACACCCTCTCCGTGTTTTTCACTATTCGAATCCTCTCATGTTCCTTTCTTTCTTTTTCTTTCTTTAAGCACTTATGGCATAAGCTCTCATGCGATAAGCTCTTATATGATAAGCTCTTAATTAAGTTGTTCACCCAAACGCACCCTAAGTACCAAAGATGCACCGCTAAACTTTTGACGAATTTAGGTGGCACACAGCCATAGATTCATTTCAATTTTTTTTAAATAAATAAAAAAAACCACATTCAATGGATTACAATTTGATAATGAATTCATTTCCTGATAACTTATGTAAACTTTAGACATACATTTTAAGATTTGATATATTGAATTTTGATATATTAAAGAATATTGCTGTCCAAATTTCACCTGAGATATTGGGCGCTCTGCATCTCCTGAGAGTAAGCCAGGACGAAATTCCATTGTTCATATGTGAATGCCAACTGTAAATCTGAACAAATTGCTGATGGTAAGTAAAACCATTCTATCAAAACCGTGTGCAAAGTTGATAACATTCATCCATTCAACAAATTGTATTACTTAAACTAATCTGTGAATCCCCATCTATGTACCCAAAAGGATCAATTAGTATTTATTTATAAAAAGGGGTAAAGAAAGCAGCAACATTGTTCTGATTTTTGGCTATTAAATTTGTATTTTGTATTAAGACATACCTTTTCAATCATGTGGATCAAAGATTCCGTATATTGTCAATTTCATGTTTCTCGTTTGGGAAGAAGTAATAATATGAATAGTTTTTAAATCTATTGGGTAGTTTAAATAAGTTTCGACTTAACGTAATCATAAAAACATAAAAGTTCAGTTCATTCTAAAAATTAATTTAAATGCATACAATACAATAAGATTTTTAGATATGATAAGAGAAAATTATACTTTTTTGAAGATTTTAGCTAAGTATGACCTTGGCATAAATTTTTTTTGGTTTTAGACCTTAGCATAATTATTAATTCTATATAAAATAATACCATATATTAATATATAATTAGTCAAATACGTAAATATTAAAAATTTATAATTACACAAGTTTAAAGCTAACTTATTAATCAAATGAACTAACCTATTTTAATTAAAAAGGGATTAAAAAGAGAGTAGATTATAGATTCACGATAAACCATCTTAGCAATGTCATTGAAGAATCAATACTAATATAAATATGGAGAGATATTTTTACTGTACATACACGTGTCAGAGGTAGGATTTTTTGACTTTTTTTTTGTTAATTTTTTTCCTTTTTTAAAAAAAGGTTAAAATGTTTTTTACTTTTTTAATTTTTTTTACGTTTTTTTTATTTTTATAAAAATTTGTTTACTTTTTTTTATTTTTTAAATTTTTTTTACGTTTTCCTTAATTTATAAAAAAAATTTATAATGATTTTTTTCCTTTTTTTTTTTGAATTTATTTGTATACACTGACAGTGTAAAGTTTTTTTTACACTATCAGCCAATCATAAATTGACAAACAGTAAAAGTAGAGTTGTCATGTTCTTGATGCTTTAATTTTTATATACTTATATTTTAATGTATATATAATAAATAGTTTAAAATTTAATATTTTTTATATTTATATATATATATTGATATTTTTCTGGTTCGAACCGAATCAAACCAAACCAATAATAAATCTATATCTATACTAATTGATAAGGGAAAATTCTGATTTTAGTATAGCACAATGGTGCAAGCCACTTATCAAGTTATGGAATATTTTTATTATTATTTTAGTTATTTTCTAAAATCTATATATATATACTTTTTAAAATATTTACAAACCGGTAAATGTACATTGTTTTGGGAGTCAAACATGGCAATCTATGTATCAATACAAATATAAAAATGAACTAGCAACTTTTACTGTACATCTGATGTGGCAGCATCCCCCTAATTTGATGAGTTTAATATTTTTTTAATCCATTATTTGTTTTTTATATTTTGTATTATTATTATTATACTTTATTGTTTTAATATTATATTGTTTGCTTAACTTGGTTGATGTGCATTAAATGAGATATGACATTGACATCATCACAACTGTTCGGTCATCGTTATTTTTCTTTTTTTTCATTTTTTCCACTAAATTGAGACAACTTTATTATATCAGATTTTTTTTATTATATAGGTTTAATTATTGAGTTGGTCCCTAAACTAATTTGGATTTTTCAATTAGGTCCCTAAACTAAAAAATATTTCTAATTAGGTCCCTGGACCTATATAAATTTTCAATTGGGACCCTGAACTAAAAAATTTCTAATTGGGTCCCTGAACTTATATATTTTCAATTAGGTTCTTAAAGTAAAAAAATGAATATATAAAATATAAAATAATAAAATGATAGATGAGGAAATTAAAAACAAAACATAATAATAAAATGATAAAAGCAGAACATGAGAGAAAAAACTCAATATTTAAAATAAAAAAAACTTAGTGAGAAAAATTATTGTTTAGTGTAATAATTAAATAAAAATAAATAAATTTGAGAGACAAAATTTACTTCTTTAAATGATAATAACAAAATAATTATTATTTTAAATAGTGAGTTTTTTCTCTCATATTCATCTTTTGTCATTTTATTATTGTGGTCAATCAAATATTTTTTTATATAAGTTTTAGGGACCTAATTAGAATTTTTTTAGTTCAATGACCTAATTGAAAATTCCCAAATAGTTCAGGGACCAACTCAATAATTAAACATCGACTATAATATAATGGCTGAACCTCAACTTTACTGTAGCGCAAACAATAATTTGAGGTGTTAGCTTGTGGTAATTTTGGTTCTTGAATTTTTTTTATTTGTTTTGTTCACATTTAATGTATTCAATGAAGTTACTGCATGACATTACTGTAGCTGCAGCATTTCTTCCTCTTTTTTCCTGATAAAAAAAAATAAAAAGGGCACATTCTACAACTATAATAAAAGAAAATAATGTAAAATTAGGTAGAAATTTTTTATTAATTTAAATAATAATAATATAATATAATATAAATTTTACAAAATAATTCACTATTTATAATTGAGTTTTTGGTGTTATTTTATACTACAATTATGTATATTTTAATAATTATATATGTTTTAAAATTAATATATATACTTTAATGATTATATTTATTATATTTTATTTATATATAATTAATAGTTTAATATTTTTTTATCTTTTTAATCCAGTTTTCATTGGTTCGGAATTTTATATTATTTTATTATTAACTTTTTATAGTTTATATATATATATATATATATTAAATGTTTTAACCATGAAAGGTAGTAAAACTACCATGTTCTTTGGGAAAGTTTAGGGGCATGAGACCTGAACCAATAATTTGATAAACCCGAAAATATGAACATAAAAGTAGACTGTTATAAATAAAAACCAAAAGATATACTTTAATGTTTAGTGTTTATTATATTTTAATATTAATATATAATTTATAGTTAAATATTTTTTATAGTTTTATATATATTTTATATATATATATTAATATTTTCGGGTACTAACTAAATCAAAACAAACCGAACCAATTTTGATTGGTTCGGATTGTTATATTATTTTACTACTAACTTTTTAAAGTATTTTTTTAAAATGTTATAACCATGAAAGATAGCAAAGCGATCGTGTTTTTCGATATAATTTAGGGGCATGAGACCTGAACCAATAATTTAATGAACATGAAAATCTGAACATAACCAATTAAAATGGTTTGTATTTTTTTGTGTTAGGGTCCGAACCAAACCAAACCATACCCGATGATCATTGGTTCAATTATCATGTTTAAGGATTTTGGAAACGAAACAATTACTATATTTTAATATTTATATATATACATACTAATATTTTATATTTATTATATTTCTACTTTTATATAGAATTTAATAGTTTATTATTTTAATACTTTTTATATTTTTTATTTATATATATTTATATATATTAATTAATATTTTCGGGTTCGAACCAAACCAATTTTGATTGGTTCAGTTTTTATATTATTTTATTATTGAATTTTTAGGTTTATGTTTTTTTAAATGTTTTTAGCCACGAAAGGTAGCAAAGCTACTACGTTCTTCGAGAATTTTGGGGCATAAAGCTACTATGTGATTCATTTCCTGGGAATTAATTTTAAAGCTTGAAAAAAACGCTAGGAAGTCATCATGTGGTTTTTTTTGGGCTTTTTTTTTTAAAGTAACTTAATTGTTTAAATTGTTTACATATATTATTATTATTATTATTATTATTATTATTATTATTATCATCATCAATATTGATACTATAATATAATTGGGAACTCCACTTTTACTATTTTTGTAACAGTCAAAACTAAAAGTAGAGTTTGTCATGTTGTGGACTCTTTTAATATTTATACATACACACACACATATATATATGTATATATTAATATTTATATGTTTAAAAATTGATATATATATATATATATATATATATATACACCTTAATGTTTAGTATATATTATGGTCCTGACTATAGTGTGTCAGGTTGTGGATTGTTTTTAAATGTTTTATTCATGAAAGGTAGCAAGATTACTATGTTCTTCGGGAAAGTTTATGGGTGTAAGACCCGAACCAATAATTGACGAATCCAAAAATCTGAACCGAATCAATTAAATTGGTTAGAATTTTTTTTGTTAGGATCTGAACAGAACCGAATCAAACCTGATGGCCATTGGTTCCGTTATCATGTTCAAGAATTTTAGAAACGAAATAATTACTAATATTAGTATAATATAATTATAGTATAAATAATTTAAGTATTTTGTTTCAATCAATAAAATAAAATATAATTATATTTCAACATAAAAATAACAATTACAATCTGATTTAAATTAAATATTATAATAATTTATTTTGTAAAAAAATTTACCCGGGAACACACGGGTACACTACACTGCTAGAAATTGAATGTGATCTAATCGAGTCTTGTGGAGTAGCTCTTCCACTGAATGAAAGCAATTAAGTGGCTCTTTTCATAGTCGAACTCCCACCCCCTTGTACCTTTTGTTGCTTGCTTGTACGTGAGTACGAAGAATCAAAACTAATATATATATATATATATATATATATATATATATATATATATAGAGAGAGAGAGAGAGAGAGAGGGAGAGGATCAATTTACTTCAAGAGTATTTTTAAAAGAGTTACTCTGAATCCAAATCTTTACTCCAACAAATTGATAATGGCAACCAATATTATGAGGGTACTAATTAAAGAATAATTTTTTTTATAGGAAGTTGGTATATTTAATATATTAGAAGGTATGATACTTAATTTTTAATATATATATATATATATATATATATATATATATATTATTTTATTTTTTGTTAAATCCTTGTTAGCAAAACTCTTTAAAAGAAAAAAAAATGAAGAAATATAAGTCATTATGTAAATAATTAAAAAGCATCATTAACAATGGTTTTATAAACCAAAATTTTCAATAAAGATTTTTACTGATTTTCTTGAAAATATGGTTTAATAAGAAATGAGTTTGATAATTTTATCATCAGCTAGTTGTTTTCAAAATAGAGTCATTTCATCTAATATATTTCTTTTTTTAGAATTTACATTAACCTCAATTGGGGTTTAAGCTATCAACTTATCATTGCTTTACATTTGTTTTCAAGTAGGGATGACAATTGGTACGGTCTGGGTATGGTACTATAGTATCCGTTTCCATATCCGCATTTGAAAAAATTACACGTATCCGAACTCATACCTGCGTGGGTAGCAACTTTAGTATCCTTACACGTACCCTCTGGACACCTAAGTATCCGTACCCGCACTTTAACTGTGAAAAAACAATAGATAACAAAAGAAACGTTATGACAATTAAAAAATATCCAAATATCTTTTAAATATACTCATAACACGTTACAAATGAAAATATTTAACAAAATAAAAACATTCAAAAGGAAGCACTACTAGAAAAATTGAATTTTCGGACGGAATTTTCGGACGGAAATGTTTCCGTCCGAAATTTCCCGAAATTTTCTGACGGATTTCGGACGGATTTCGTTAATTCTTATATTTTCCATGATCCGTCCGAAATCCGTCCGAAATTTCGGACGGATTTCGGACGGATTCTTATATTTTCCATGATCTGTCCGAAATTTTCGGATGGATTTCGTTAATTCATATATTTTCCATTATCCGTCCGAAATTTTCTGACGGATTTCATTAATTCTTATATTTTCCATTATCCGTCCGAAAATTTCGAACGGATTTCGGACGGATTCCGTTAATTCTTATATTTTCCTTGATCCGTCCGAAATCCGTCCGAAATTTTCGGACGGATTTCGTTAATTCATATATTTTCCATTTTCCGTCCGAAATCCGTCCGAAATTTTCGGACGGATTCCGTTAATTCTTATATTTTCCATTATCCGTCCGAAATACGTCCGAAATTTTCGGACGGATTTCAAAATCCGTCCGAAATTTTCGGACGTATTTCGTTAATTCTTATATTTTCTATGATTCGCCCGAAATCCGTCCGAAAATTTTGGACGGATTTCGGACGGATTCCGTTAATTCTTATATTTTCCTTGATCCGTCCGAAATTTTCGGACGGATTTCGTTAATTCATATATTTTCCATTATCCGTCCGAAATTTTCGAACGGATTTCGGACGGATTTCGTTAATTCTTATATTTTCTATGATGCGTCCGAAATCCATCCGAAAATTTCGGACGGATTCCGTTAATTCATATATTTTCCATTATCCGTCCGAAATTTCCGGACGGATTTTGGACGGATTCCGTTAATTCATGTATTTTCCATTATTCGTCCGAAATCCTTCCCAAAATTTCCGACGGATTTCGGACGGATTTCGTTAATTCTTATATTTTCCTTGATCCGTCCGAAATTTTCGGACGGATTGTGTTATTTTGTATATTTTCCTTGATCCGTCCGAAATCCGTCCGAAAATTTCGGACGGATTTCGTTAATTCTTATATTTTCCTTGATTCGTCCGAAAATTTCAGACGGATTTCGGACGGATTGTGTTATTTTGTATATTTTCCTTTTTCTTATATTTTTAGGTCATATACGACCTAACTGGGCCAATTTGTACTTCTTTGATCCTAATGGAGCCAAAATGGACTGGTTTGATCCTAATAGAGCCCAAATTGACTTGTTAGGACCTAATTGGGCCAATTGCCCCGATCGGTCCAATTGAACTTCTGTGGTCCTAATGAAGCCTAAATGGACTTGTTTGATCGTAATAGAGCCCAAATCGACTTCTTAGGTCATATACGACCTAACTGGGCCAATTTGTACTTCTTTGATCATAATGGAGCCCAAATGGACTGGTTTGATCCTAATAAAGCCCAATTTGACTTGTTAGGACCTAATTGGGCCAATTGCCCCGATCGGCCCAATTGAACTTCTATGGTCCTAATGAAGCCTAAATAGACTTGTTTGATCGTAATAGAGCCCAAATCGACTTCTTAGGTCATATACGACCTAACTGGGCCAATTTGTACTTCTTTGATTCTAATGGAGCCCAAATGGACTGGTTTGATCCTAATAGAGCCCAATTTGACTTGTTAGGACCTAATTGGGCCAATTGCCCCGATCGGCCCAATTGAACTTCTGTGGTTGTGGTCCTAATGAAGCCTAAATGGACTTGTTTGATCGTAACAGAGCCCAAATCGACTTTTTAGGTCATAAACGACCTAACTGGGCCAATTTGTACTTTTTTGATCCTAATGGAGCCCAAATGAACCGGTTTGATCCTAATAGAGCCCAAATTGACTTGTTAGGACCTAATTGGGCCGATTGCCCCGATCGGCCCAATTGAACTTTTGTGGTCCTAATGAAGCCTAAATGGACTTGTTTGATCGTAACAGAGCCCAAATCGACTTTTTAGGTCATAAACGACCTAACTGGGCCAATTTGTACTTCTTTAATCCTAATGGAGCCCAAATGGACTGGTTTGATCCTAATAGAGCCCAAATTGACTTGTTAGGACCTAATTGGGCCAATTGCCCCGATCGGCCCAATTGAACTTTTGTGGTCCTAATGAAGCCTTTATGGACTTGTTTGATCGTAATAGAGCCCAAATCGACTTCTTAGGTCATATACGACCTAACTGGGCCAATTTGTACTTCTTTGATCCTAATGGAGCCCAAATGGACTGGTTTGATCCTAATAGAGCCCAATTTGACTTGTTAGGACCTAATTGGGCCAATTGCCCCGATCGACCCAATTGAACTTCTATGGTCCTAATGAAGCCTAAATGGACTTGTTTGATCGTAACAGAGCCCAAATCGACTTTTTAGGTCATAAACGACCTAACTGGGCCAATTTGTACTTCTTTGATCCTAATGGAGACCAAATGGACTGGTTTGATCCTTTTTAGGTCATATAATTCGCATAGATAGTGAAACTGTAATGTAAGTGAAGTGATCTGTCACGGCCGTGATGAGCATCACGGCCTGGCTGTGACAGCTTCTGCCTTGAATGTTGTTTCACTAAATGGTCTGTCACGGCCGTGATGGGTATCACGGCCTGGCCGTGACAGATTCTGCTTACAAGGGGTCTGACTCAGTTAACATGTCACTGCCGTGACAGATTCTGACTTTTGATTCTTCCGTGGGAAATCCGTCCCAAATCCGTCCGAAAACAAAAATAAATCCGTCCGAAAAATAACCAACAAAATCACAGCATCCGTCCGAAATCCGTCCGAAAATAAAAAAAATTCCGTCCGAAATCCGTCCGAAAAATAACCAACAAAATCACAGAATCCGTCCGAAAACAAAAATAAATTCGTCCGAAAAATAACCATAGTCCGGATTTCCACGTTGTCCGAA
The DNA here is from genome assembly GCA_030762895.1 of Sophora flavescens. Taxonomy (NCBI): domain Eukaryota; kingdom Viridiplantae; phylum Streptophyta; class Magnoliopsida; order Fabales; family Fabaceae; genus Sophora; species Sophora flavescens. The sequence continues at coordinate 141,233,495 of CM061067.1, forward strand.
ATCCGTCCGTAAATATTTTCGGACGGAATTTGGGACGGATTTTCTAATTTCCCACGGGGCTTTTTCGAACGGATGCCATTCCGTCCGAAATCCGTCCGAAATGAATTATCCGTCCGAAATCCGTCCGAATTCCGTCCGAAAATCCGTCCGAAAAGGATGGATTTCAAGTAGTGAAGTATAGATGCCGCTCGGTTTAGAAAGGTAAAAATCTTTATATTAATTTTGGTTTTAAAATTTGTACTATAGTTAAAATTATGTATATTAGTAATATAAATAAATAATAAATAAAATATATATTCATTTATGTGTGTACGGGTGCGAGGTGGGTACCATGGTACCCGTACCAGCACCCGTGCTTATTCAAATTTGCTGGTATTTAACCGTACCCGCACCTTTGCCAATTATGCGAGTAATCACCCTACCTATCGTTAATAATTTTTGCGGGTACATGATTGGTAGGGTACAAATTGTCACCCTCAAGGAGGTAAGTGTAGCTTTTACAATAAAAACAATATCAACTATAATAAAATTAAATAATAAGGGATGCCAATGCAATTTCTATAATTTTGATAGGTTAATTAAAAACATAAGTATTAGCTAAAATAACATAATTCTATATTTAAAAACTCTAAATTAATTACGATTTTCAAGTAATAAAAATTAACGAGAAATTTTAAATACATTTTACCAAGTATCAACTAAATGTATCAGTAAAATTTTTATTTTGAGAACAGTATTATTATTTTTTGACGCATGTAATATTAGGGTGTTCCCGGTTTGGATTGGATTGGTTTTGAGCTAAAAAGACATCCGATCCAATGATGAAAATACATGCGGTTTGGATTGGATTGGATGACTTCCTTAAAAAAATTCGATCTAATCCAATTCAATCAAATACGGTTTGGATTGGATTGGATAATTCGGTTTTTATCGGACAAATTTTTAATTGATTATTTATGTCTTGTTAAGTGGTATATAAAAAAATCCTAACTGTTACAACCAGAAAACTAATATGATAAACACCAATAGGCGCAAAACAAGTCTTGCAGCAACTTAATAGGCCCAAAATCATAAAAATATAGCTTCCACGGTCCATACAACTTAACGAGACACCCCGTTGTGCCCGGGTGTTTTATTATATTAATTACCTTCTTATATCAATTCTTAATCATGTGCTTATCGCGAAAATACGTAAAAAATTAAAAACTTATTTAATTATCATATAACTTCTACAAATTTAAAACACAATAACTTTAACATATGTAAATACACACTTAGTTGTTCATTACAATACCAAAACACGGTTGAGGGTATCCTCTCAGTAGGATCCCTCACAGGTATAAACTTAATAACAGACATACTTAGCGGAAATATAAAAATACTCCTTAGACACACTGGTCATAATGTCTATACTCTAATCGCCATGGATCACAGCTCGACCCCTAGTGTCGGATTCGTAAAGAGTTCCATCCAACTCCTCAGCAATCTCTGTTTCATACAGAGTTCCGTCCAGTTCCTCAACAACATAACCCTCCATCGGGTCTTCTAACGTAAACCAAATTAACCCACAAAAATACATAAACATAGGGAATAAGAAACAGTTCTATCATCAAAAAGCGGAAAAAGTAATAGTAAATCATACAGTAATTATCACAGACAAACAACGCACATAACTAACAGATCACCCTCAAGTTAATATATCATCCTCTACCCCCAATCTTGTAACAGCCCGTTTTTAGTTACGCTGTTTAACCGGTTAAAAAATAATTACACATTTGATTAATTATTTTATTTGGCTGTTTATGTTAATTTTGTTATGTGGTTTTGTTTGAGTAATTAAATTACTCTCTTCAAAATTATTTTATTGCGTGCGTTAGCACTGACTTATTTCAGTGAATGCACGCTTACTAAACAATAAGTTGCATTATTGTCACTATTATTACCAGTACAGAAAAATATTTTAAATAATATGATTAAGAGAAAAGCATTTTCATATTTTCATTCAATTTAATTTTAGAGTTGAAAATAAACTGGTTTGACCTTAATCGGAGATTAAATTTTGGACTGAGTATTTTCTTAGTTGATCAGTCCAACTATTAATCTTTACTCTAATTTGAATTTCAAAATCATATATTTATTAACCTTTATTTTTAGATCCAAAGGCCAAAAACATATTTATTTTTAGGCTCAATATTTACTACTCATTTTATACCTACTATTACTAATCACATTTTGTTTATCCTCCTTATTATTTCTTTCGTTATGCAAATAGTAATGTTTTTCATTTTCTCCTTTGATTCACGCCATCTTTAAAACCTAAGGACTAGCTTAATGAGTCATTTCCTGTTTCCTATCTTTCTTTATGCCATTTGCTTTGACTATATGAGTAGTAGTACACGGCAATTCTATAGGAGATGACACCTCCACCATTCAAAATTTAGGCAGCATGAAAGCATGCCACCTCCTCCTTGTCAATTTTCTTTATGCATGTAAATTCCTTGAACACAAGGAAACACGCAGCTGTTTACCTTTAGTGGATGAATTCCTTCCTTCTCACTAAGTGTTCCGCGTAAATTGAAGTAACATGTCACACATCTAAGTTCCACGCTAACTACACTCTTTCTTCCTCTTACTTGGTTTCTTTTTCATATTTTATTTTTAGTTAGTTAGTGTGTGAAAAGGAAAGAAAAATAGCTAGAAAGAAAGCAATAAGTCAGAGAGAAGGTATTAAGAAAAAGCATGAGAAAGAGAGAGAGAGAAACCGTGAGAGTGAGAGAAAATTCTAGAGAGATTTTCGATCAATCCGTTCGTCCTATCGAAAAACCGATTATACCGTCGTCATCTTCGCGACGTCTACTTCATCATCCTATCTTTCTTTTCTTGATTAGGCTAAGGTAAGCCTATGCCCTTTTTATGCCTAAATGCCGTCGGCGACGGTATTAAGGTTATCTTTCAATTCATTTATCGGTTTCCAATTCCGTCTTCAGATTTGGATTATACGTAATGTATGCTTCACAATGATGTGTTCAGGTGAATTTTTGGAGCCCCGGAGGGTGTAGAACTGTGCGTGAAAGATTTGAGGGAGTATAGGGAGTGTCCGTTTCGTTACCCCAGAGCTAGCCTAAGACATTCCAGGTGGGGGAAAGAAACTATTTAACGTCGGAAACGGCGCGGTTACATTTAATTAGATAATGGTGTAGGGCGACCCAAACCCTACATGAGAGCGAGTAATGGACAATATCTATACCACATTAGGGACTACTTAGTGGTACCGATGATGATATAGAAATTGTGCGTTTATCGTCATTACACTACATATATAGATGATTTTATTACGTGATGATTACATGTTTGACTGGTTGATGTGAAAGTGATACTTGTTTATACTTATTATATTTCTTATTATTATTATTATCATATTTATTATTTTAATATTACTACTGGTGGAATGATAATAATAATTATTATTATTATTATTATTATTATTATTATTATATTTATTATGAGTATTGTTATTATTGTCATTATTATCATTATTATTATTATTATCATTATTATTAGTATTATTATTATTATTGTTATTATTATTATTATATTTCGGTATTTATTGTTCGGAAAGGATATTATGATATGAGGATATATGATGATGATTTTGGATAACATGATGATGATTATGATAATAGGATGAGTGTAATGATTGTGCTTAGAGGATTGAGTAAATCATAAGTTATGTTGAGACACGAGGATGTATTTGGGGATTGCATATGATATGTGATAGCAGTGCCCAACCGAGATAATTATCGTGAAATGAGGTTGAGATTAATGAGATGAGATTAATTTGAGGTGATCTATGAAATTAGGATGACCGGTTAAGGCACTAGGGGGTGACCTGAAACATGGTCTGTGATATGAGGGACCTGAAACATGGCCGAGTGGACCTGAAACATGGTCGATTGGGGTCTATGCCTCGGAGGAAAAATTCCCGGGGATAGGCTAACGGCAGACCGTCCAAAGATGATTTCATTTTAGTCGCAGCTATAGTTCATGCATTGCATGAGCATCCTGGATTGTGGTCCAGAGGTGTACACCGGGTTGTGCGTCTATAGTGCCATTGCTTTGCATGGGCACTCTCCATCCGCGGACGAGGGTGTGCGCCGGGGACTCTGGGACGTGTCAATTATATTATTGTGATATCCGGATATAGCCGATACCTGAGGAGACTATTCATACAGCATTTGCATTGCATCATGATGAAGGGTAGAGGAAAGATCCTAGATGTGGATTGAGGATGATTGTGTTATATATATATATATATATATATATATATATATATATATATATATATATATATATATATATATATATACCCAGACTTTGGAGACGTATGTTTAGGGTGTCGTTATTTAATTAAATGTGGCTAAACCCTTTCCACGTTTGATGTTATATGGTTTCTTATCCCCTTTTCTTTTGCTGTGTGTTGTGTACCTATACATTTTATACTTCAGACTCCAACAGAGCAGATGGCGCACTGGGACCACTCATGGATGACCCAGGATCCTGGGTTCCCTCTCTCGGGGACCTGTGAGGTGGAGTGCTTAGACCCGCATGGGTGGCTTGTGGACCCGGTCGCGCGTTTCGCAGTATATACGGGTCCTGCGTCCGTCACTACGGGGCTTGGGCAGGGAGCGCCCATCGGATTTATTGGCACGTTTTGTTTCTGCACGATCTTCCTGTTTCCAATAAGACAGGCTGATGGACACGTACCACCGATGCCGCCTATGTTCGGGATGGCCCCTGTACCCTTCATGGTACCTCTTAATGCCCTGGTACCCGGATTTGCACCTGCACCCGCACCAGCACCGGAGCCCGAGTTAGCACCCATTCCGGAGGAAGACCCAGTTGCCCCCGCTCAGGACCTACCAGTTGCCGCCGCTCCGGGCCTGGCACCCCTTCCTGAGGTAACCACACCCCCAGAGGTTCGTGCTACGGTTTCCGAGTCTTCACGGGTATCTTCTAGACGACTACATCCTCGGGATAGCAGACTCTACAGACAGAGGTTTCAAGGGTAGCCGGCCAGGAGTTCTTCCAGTGATAGCGGAGAAGTGTCCGGACCTGCCGGACCTCAGGATGCAGACGAGGGTGGTAGTGTATGATGGCTAGGGCCAGTGCCATCAGTATAGGTGTGGGTGAGGTTTTACTGTATTTTTGGAGAGGGGACGAGGTGTGGAGTGCATCGGTGAGGCTTTTCATTTTGACTTTTGATGTATTTTGTTGATGTCACTAGTTTAGGGATATATCGGGATCCTACAGAGGGGAATCCCTTAACAGCAGTACTGGTATGTATGTATATAATTATAGTTATATACTATATGTATGTTTATAATTTTAAGGGTTAAATTTTCCGCTGTTTTAATATATTCGCTTAGCGATTATAACGAAATTAGGTCTTAATATTTTGGGTTTTCTTTAATGGGACGTCGGGGCGTCTCAAATCTCGTGCTACTCAAAGACACCATAGTTGCACACCTATTTCCTAAGGTGGAAGTGGTCTCGTGAGAACTTTTGATTTTACGTGTATTATATTACCAATACACGGTGTATTATATTACCAATACACAGAAGTGTTTTACGTGTATTATATTACCAATACACGGTGTATTATATTACCAATACACAAATATTTTACGTGTATTATATTACCAATACACAGAAGTGTTTTACGTGTATTACATTACCAATACACAGATGTCCTTGCGTATTATATTACCAATACACTTTTGTCTTTGTGTATTATACTACCAATACACTTTTATCCTTGTGAATTATATTACCAATACACGGTTGTGGACAACAACACCTATACTTGAATCTCATCAACCCGTTTTAACAACATCCTAGTGCCTTAACCTTCCATTAGAACTTGACACATATTCTATGCCAAAACACCTCTTTAACATACATCATCTAGGTTAGTCACTTCTAAATCATCATTATCATCACACCTAAAACAATCATCTCTTAGACAACATATATATCTTTGCTTAAAAACCACCAAGCATAATAATACAAACCAGGGTGATCATGCATAACACAATATCAATCAAAATATTCTCATATCACAAACATAGCACAAAATCAATTCAATAAAGGTAATAAAATCAAATCAACCATCAACAATATAAAATCAACCTAATATCGATAAACCTATAATCCCCTAATCACCGTTGGTTTTTCAGAAAAGGTTTCCAATGTGATTTTGGTCTTGTCGATTACTCGACTACTAGTAGGGTTTAGGTCGCCCTATACGATTATTACCACTAAGTACTAACTCCACCTTCTGTGAAGGTAAGGAGATTAGATGCTCGAAGATGTATACCACGAACATCCTCCGTGATGGAAGTCTGAGGTTATGAACAGAAAATCACAAGTTAAAATCAAAAAAGAACACTAAACCACAAGGTATAGGTTCGGCCAAGACTAGTTCTTAGGGTTAGAGATTCCCAAAAATTACACAACTCATGGATTTATGATCCTTAAGTGTTAGGAGTTCATAAACAATGATCACTTAACAAAGTTGAATTAAAATCCCACTAAGTTATAAACTTAGGGTATTCGGTTAAGGCTAGTAAAATAGGCTAGCATTCACTAAACTTTTCAATCTCTTAGGTTTAGCATCCATATGTATTAAGGAGCTCAAAACCATGATCATTTTCGAAAAATAAGAACAAAGTATCATAGGTCCATAACCTTCTAGGTTCGGCCTTCATAGGATTTATAGGTTATAAATATTTAAACTTTCCAATCTCTTAGACTTAGCATCCAAATATCTTATGGAGCTCAAGACCATGATCATTTTGGAAAACAATGGAAACTTAAACATTCCAATCTCTCAAACTTAGCATCCAAATATCTTATGGAGCTCAAGTCCATGATCATCTTGAAAAATGAAAGTAATACATCCTAGATTTAATAACATAGAATAAACAAGTTAGAAATCGTTAAACTTTCCAATCTCTTAGACTTAGCATCCAAATATCTTATGGAGCTTAAGTCCATGATCATTTTGGAAAAATAAAAACTCACACATCCTAGTACCTAAACACTAAGTTTTGGCCATCATAGGATGATGAGGAAAATATTCTTTGTTTGATAATAACTCTTAGGTTTAGAATCACAAGGTATTAAGAGTTCTAAATCCATGATCATACTTGGAAAGTTAAAACATAGTATCCTAGGCTTACTTATTCATATTTTCAGCCATCATAGGAACAAGCTATCAAAACTTCCAAGATTTATAGATTTAAGATCAATGAATAGTTAGAAACTCAAACACATGATCATATTCCAAAAGCTAAAACAAAAAACTTCCTAGGTCACAAATGCAAGCATTCTGCCTTCATTGGAAGAGATAGGTAGAGATTTTTGTTTTATACAACCTCTTAGTATGTGAAAATATAAGTTAATACAAGACTATAAAAAGTGGTTTCAACTCAAAAGAAATTTTCTACCATTTTAGAGAGATTTTAGAAGTTTAAAGCATATAAAGAACACATAAAGTAAACTAAGAAATAAAAGATGAAACTTGCAAAAAGATTCATATGAGAGCATACCCTTAGTATAAGGAAGAACTTTAATGAAGAACTTAAGTAGAAAAGATGAATAAAAACTAAAACTTTAAGAGCTTGAACTTTTAGAAGAAAGAAGAAGATGAAGGTTTGATGGAGGTTGAAGGAGGAAGATGATGAAGTGAAAATGAAAGAGTTATATATAGAGGGGGGAGAGAGTGGCACGAAATTGAGGAGAGAGGAATGAGCTTGGAGAGCAAGTTTTGACTTGTGCCTTGTTTGGTTGAAGAGGAAAGAGAAAAATAGGTTTTTAGAATATAATATGATATATTTCAAAAAGTCCATCATGACCACTTTTTAGGAGGTAGCTTAGGTCATACCTCTATTGAGTCACCTCAGTCCCTCATCTCACCTCAAGCCTTTTATGTCTCCTATTCTGCTCCATTTCGTACCCGGTTGCATTTTTGTTCGTAATTCTTCCGACGTTTTCGCCCGAATAAAATATTATATTTTATTTTTGAACGAAAATTTTACCGTAACCATCTACAATAAAGTAGACTATGAATATGATTTTATTTTAATCAAAAACAATTTCTAACTCTCAAATTTAAAATATAATTTAATTATATTTTAACCGGTTGAACATCATCATTAAAATCAGGTTGTTACACTTAATAGGCGAGACGGAGACACACTTGCAAGAACAAATCAGCATTATCACTAAGGATAAATTAGGAAGTATATTTTAATAGTAAGGGCACTAATGTAAATACAAGAGGGATAACATGTATAAGTATATATATACATAGTAAAGTTTGGATTGGTTTAGATTGGGTCGGTTTTTATAATCGGGAACCGAAAACGATCCAATCCAATTAAAATTTCGGTTTTTTGTGATTTTCGGTTATTTCGATTTTCGGCTTTTCGGTTCAGTTACTGCGGTTGACATTGGATTGGATCGATTGATAACACCCTTAGGCATGTATGAGTGATATTATTCACACATGGAATATTTTACATTAAATTTATGTTATACTTATTTACAAAAAAGTAGGCTTGATTACAGTTTTAGTTATCAAACAAGCCTCTTGATCCGGTGGTTGTAAGCTATCAATCCATTAATTACACCATTTTTTTTTATAAAATCTTACTCTTTTTTTTAATTCCCTAATTAACCTTTTTCTTTTTTAAAAACTAGTCGTCTTCAAAAAAGAAAAAAAAATCATCATCAAGTACCAAATATTTCATATCAGGATAAGATTATCCAAAATATTGTGAAAGAAGTAAGACTTGTTATATAAATAAAAAAAACTAAGGCAGTAAGATAATGTTTGGTACAAGTTTTAAAAAAGTATTATCGGGAATGTTGTCATGGGAATAAAGTTTTCCCATGCTTGTTTTAAGTTTTAAAATTTTATTCCTAGGCATAAAAGATCCCCGATAATAAAATTAGTTAATGATAGTTATAAACTTGGGAAAACTCTATTCCCATGTGTGAATGTCGGAAAACTTTATTCCCGCGAATCACATTCCTAGAAATGTAGCTTGCCTGAAAATAAAACATTCAAGATACCAAACGCCACCTAAGCGGGATTTTATGCCATTGTCCACAAGAGAAGCAGGTTACTGGACACAACACATACACCGCGCACAGCTTTAAATGAAGAGTAATATATTTACACACAAAAATGATGTTCAATACTGTATAAAAATATTCTTCAGTACTTATTTATTATTTTCTTTTCTTTTATCGTGTATTTCTTCAATCTCAAAACACCTCATCAACTATATGATATCCATACATGATAACGCTAAATATCATTATTGTAAATGAAAGACCGCAAAATAAGAAAAGATTTCAGGTTTGGGCATAGGCTAATGGAAGAAGGTAGGTGGGAATTGGGAAACAACGAGCCGGCTGTTATGTCTCCTCCTTGTTCCTTCCCTTTCCATTGCAGAGGCAAACTCAAAGCCACCAAGATCAAAAGAGATACATAAGAAAAAAAAAAGGGAATTTTGAGACCAAAGTCACCTTTCATGTCCAACTAAAGTTTTCCCATGCTTGTTTTAAGTTTTAAAATTTTATTCCTAGGCATAAAAGATCCCCGAGAATAAAATTAGTTAATGATAATTATAAACTTGGGAAAACTCTATTCCCATGTGTGAATGTCGGAAAACTTTATTCCCGCGAATCACATTCCTAGAAATGTAGCTTGCCTGAAAATAAAACATTCAAGATACCAAACGCCACCTAAGCGGGATTTTATGCCATTGTCCACAAGAGAAGCAGGTTACTGGACACAACACATACACCGCGCACAGCTTTAAATGAAGAGTAATATATTTACACACAAAAATGATGTTCAATACTGTATAAAAATATTCTTCAAGATCTTATTTATTATTTTCTTTTCTTTTATCGTGTATTTCTTCAATCTCAAAACACCTCATCAACTATATGATATCCATACATGATAACGCTAAATATCATTATTGTAAATGAAAGACCGCAAAATAAGAAAAGATTTCAGGTTTGGGCATAGGCTAATGGAAGAAGGTAGGTGGGAATTGGGAAACAACGAGCCGGCTGTTATGTCTCCTCCTTGTTCCTTCCCTTTCCATTGCAGAGGCAAACTCAAAGCCACCAAGATCAAAAGAGATACATAAGAAAAAAAAAGGGAATTTTGAGACCAAAGTCACCTTTCATGTCCAACTAAAGTTTTCCCATGCTTGTTTTAAGTTTTAAAATTTTATTCCTAGGCATAAAAGATCCTCGAGAATAAAATTAGTTAATGATAGTTATAAACTTGGGAAAACTCTATTCCCATGTGTGAATGTCGTAAAACTTTATTCCCGCGAATCACATTCCTAGAAATGTAGCTTGCCTGAAAATAAAACATTCAAGATACCAAACGCCACCTAAGCGGGATTTTATGCCATTGTCCACAAGAGAAGCAGGTTACTGGACACAACACATACACCGCGCACAGCTTTAAATGAAGAGTAATATATTTACACACAAAAATGATGTTCAATACTGTATAAAAATATTCTTCAGTACTTATTTATTATTTTCTTTTCTTTTATCGTGTATTTCTTCAATCTCAAAACACCTCATCAACTATATGATATCCATACATGATAACGCTAAATATCATTATTGTAAATGAAAGACCGCAAAATAAGAAAAGATTTCAGGTTTGGGCATAGGCTAATGGAAGAAGGTAGGTGGGAATTGGGAAACAACGAGCCGGCTGTTATGTCTCCTCCTTGTTCCTTCCCTTTCCATTGCAGAGGCAAACTCAAAGCCACCAAGATCAAAAGAGATACATAAGAAAAAAAAAAGGGAATTTTGAGACCAAAGTCACCTTTCATGTCCAACTAAAGTTTTCCCATGCTTGTTTTAAGTTTTAAAATTTTATTCCTAGGCATAAAAGATCCTCGAGAATAAAATTAGTTAATGATAGTTATAAACTTGGGAAAACTCTATTCCCATGTGTGAATGTCGTAAAACTTTATTCCCGCGAATCACATTCCTAGAAATGTAGCTTGCCTGAAAATAAAACATTCAAGATACCAAACGCCACCTAAGCGGGATTTTATGCCATTGTCCACAAGAGAAGCAGGTTACTGGACACAACACATACACCGCGCACAGCTTTAAATGAAGAGTAATATATTTACACACAAAAATGATGTTCAATACTGTATAAAAATATTCTTCAGTACTTATTTATTATTTTCTTTTCTTTTATCGTGTATTTCTTCAATCTCAAAACACCTCATCAACTATATGATATCCATACATGATAACGCTAAATATCATTATTGTAAATGAAAGACCGCAAAATAAGAAAAGATTTCAGGTTTGGGCATAGGCTAATGGAAGAAGGTAGGTGGGAATTGGGAAACAACGAGCCGGCTGTTATGTCTCCTCCTTGTTCCTTCCCTTTCCATTGCAGAGGCAAACTCAAAGCCACCAAGATCAAAAGAGATACATAAGAAAAAAAAAGGTAATTTTGAGACCAAAGTCACCTTTCATGTCCAACTAAAAAAATTGGAGAATGCTAACCAGTCCCCAAGTAGAGGTATTCATCAACCGATCCAATCCAATGTCGGTCGCAACAACCGAATTGAAAAATCGACAACCTAATCGAAACCGAAAAAACCGAATATTTAATTGGATTGGTTTTTGTTTCCTGTTTGGAAAACCGATCTAATCCAAACCGAACCAAACTTTTCTTTATATTATATACATAAGCACTGTATCATGTGTGAACTCTTCCTTAATGTGAGAAATAATAACTATTAATGAGAGTCATTGGATCACAATTAAAATGAATTAACGGACCATATTATATAGCTACGTTAAAAATTCATGTAACCTCCTTCATCCTCCCCAACCATTCCTTTCCAGATCAAAACGAACGCTACTGCTCTTCGAAGATTTATGAACAATTGAACATAACATCTTTGCCTATGTGAATGCAACCTGCGACCTAGTTATTGTTGTTGTTGTTGTTGTTATTATTATTATTATTATTATTATTATTATTATTATTATTATCATCATCATTATTATTATTTAACATTGGAAAATGGTAAATCCAAACTCAGTTAGGTTAGCAGGCGTGAATAATTTGAAATTGAAATTACGGGAGGGATTATTGAATTGAAGATTTGCGGTAAAGCGAGTAAGGAAAGGAACGTGTCATATGAGATTGAGGTGTTTTGTAATATTTAGAAGAATTTGATTAAAAGAGTAGCAGTGTAGAATGAAAATTCAGGTTCAGCTTTGTATAAAAAACGTCATCAAATTCAGGATGTGCGTAAATGAGAAATAAATAAATGCACGTGACTGATTAAAATCCGACCCGTTATTTTCTTTTATTTGTGATCCAAGGGCCCTTATTAATAGCTCTTATTTTACGTTAGTGCCCTTTCTATCAAACCATATTTCCTTTTTTATCCTTTAGTCATCTAACCCTGAATCCTTATAAACTTTCCTTATTCATTTTGACTCCCTAGTCTTAGTGGTTTGCGCCGTTCTCTCCAAGCCCTCCTTCCTTGAGCCTTCCATTTGCGTCGTTCTCTCCTAGTAGAGTACCATCGTGAAGACCGTCGAGCAGCATCGTTGCCATTGTGAAGGTTGTCATCTGGTGCGTGCCTGTGTCGCCACTGCATGGTGTGTAACCCTATTTTCTTGAGCTCTTTTTCTCTTTTCTTCTTATTCTCATCTTGAGTTTTTTTTTTCCTGAAACCAGATCTGCCCCTTTTCATTTCTCATCTTGAGCTTCTACACACTCTTTTGTTGATCCTCTACCTCCAAGGTAAATCCTTGCTCTCTATGATTTTTGTTATCAGAATGGGTGGTGGGCGGTTCTTAGTAACAATTAGTGGGTAATAATAATGTTTGTTCCTGCGTGTGTGTGTGTAATATCGATGTTTCTTGTTCCTGGGTAAAACGATTTTTGTAGTGGGTCAGCAACAATGTGATAGTTCGATTCTGATCAATTCCGATCAATTTGGGTTTAGGTCATGTGTTAACAAAAAAAAGATGAATTTAATTAGTATATATGATTAATGTTTGTCGGTTAATCATAAAAATGTATGATTCTTATCATAACTATTTTAAAAGTTATTTTGTGATTGGTTAATAGTGTTAAAAATTAAATTATCCTCTTAGATTATATATAATTTATGAGTGCATGTCACGTTAATTCTATAAGTCATCTTTATCTTGAGTGATGATATTTTGACACAAAAATGACGTCCAACACCTTATAAAAGTACTCCTCCTAACTTATTCAGGACTTGTTTATGTTTAGTTTACCTCTTGTTTCTTGTTTTTATTTCCCGGTTTTAAGAACAATAACAATAAAATTAAATACAAAATTGTTATTTTGTTTTCATTATGTCTTATGTTTCCAAAGGTTTGTAAATGAAACACTGGAAACAACTTTTTGTTTGTTTTCATTGTTTCATATACAAATATTTACAGGAAACAGAATGAAAACAAAGTAATAATTTTGTAGTTATTCTTATTGTGATTATTCTTGAAATCAGGAAATGAAAACAAGAAATAGGAAATAAACCAAATGGTCCTTTATTATTTTCTTCTTTCTCATCATGTATTTCATCACTCCCAAGACATTCATAAACTCTACGATATCTATACAATGTGTCCAAATTGTGTATTCAAATATCTTTACTCCTATCTAGAATGTATTATTCAAAAACACATTTACATATTTCACTCTGTATTTATATAATTTTTAGCTTTAGTTTCATCATTGATTATATTCCATATTATCTAATTTCACACATTTTTACTTTAATTTTAATACCTAAATAACTTGAGAGATTTGAAATACCTTCACTTTAAGTATAAAGTTTGATTTCAATATATGATAAATGTAAAATTTTTAATACTGTCAATCACGATTGTGCGATTTTGGTTCCTCAGGTTTCAATTGGGACAATTAGGTCCCCTAGGTATTGCGATTGCGCAATTTTAGTCCCTCAGGTTCTAATTGCGTCAATTGGGTTCTTCAGTCATTACGATTGTGAAATTTTGGTCCCACAGAAATCACAATTATGCAATTTTAAATGTCAGTAGCCTACGTGGCACAAGTGAGACTGATTTGGCACTTAGTGAGACCAGCTTAATAGCTTACATGGCATTCTTATATGTCAATTAAAGTATGTGAGGTGTCAATAATGCTATATAGAAATGTCATGTAAGTTGTCAAGTCGACCTCACTAAATGTCAAATCAATCTCACGTGTATCATGTAGGCTACTAACATTTAAAATTACATAATTGTGATTTCTGGGACCAATATTGCACAATCGTAATACCTGATGGACCCAATTGGCGCAATTCGAACCCGATGGACTAAAATTGCACAATCGCGATACCCGAGGGACCCAATTGTAGCAATTGAAACATGATGGACCAAAATCGCATAATCGTGATACTAGTGGACCAAAAGTGCAATTAAGCCCAAATCTTTTTATACATGACTTTGAAGATAATTATGATTAGAGTTAAATATTTTTAATGATGTGTGAATTTATAATTAATTAATAATATAAATTTTTATACTATTAATACATATCAATTAAATCCTTAATTATATCACTTACAAACGTGAGATTTTGATATGAAATGTAATGTAATGTGGGATTTTTTCTCTTTACAATGAGGTATTGTTTTATCTTCTACTTATTTTTTAAAAAAATGACTCAATAATTCTTTATCTTTTCAATGATTAGCTTAATAATTAATAATTTTCTAAATTATTCCAAAAAAAATTAAATATTTAATGCTTCACTTCTTTATCGAATACTCTTTGTTCCAATTCAACAAAGAGAATCTGAGTATGTTAAAAAAGATTTGTTAAAAGAATAATATCACCCAAAACTTGATATGTATATCAAAGTTAAATCTATACTTGACACCAGTTGGAAATCTCTTATCAATACGTTTTCCAAATAAAGCAAAAAACTCTTATCAAGAAAGGAAATCTCTTAATTAAATTTCCAAAGACGCTAATTCAAATTCTTTAATACCCTTTTCGGTAGACCCCGAATTGCATTTGTATTGGGTCGCCTCTCTCTCACTCCCTAAACCCCTTTTCTATGTTTCTCTATTTTTCTTTCTTTCTTTGTCTCTTTCTCCCTCTAAAACCTCAAATTCCAAGACAACCTTTGAACGCCATGCCCCTTGTACCTCCGCAGAGCCATCTGATTCATCGCAAGGACTCGTAGGTTTTGTTGAATTTCCTGCCACATTGGTAAGCTACCAACCTCTCCCACCTTACACGTTGATTTGATCTGATCCTTTTCTTCCATTACATATTATTTAGCTTCTACCCAATTTTGTCACGAAACTCTGATTTTCACAGACCCATTTTGATGTGATTTGCTGATGATTTCACCTGCACTGTTCCTGTAAGTTTTTTTTTCTGGTTTGAATTGAATGCGTTTGGTTTTTCTTTCAGGTTACTCCAGTTCTGTAGAAATTAGGGTTCTGTGAGAAATGAGAGAGGGACTGAGATCTCAGGCTCGATTGGGGAAGGCTTCTGGTGGTGGAAGAGTTGTTAAAAAGGGTGGAGTGAAGAATGGGAGTTTTGATTTGAGTGGTGAGGGTTCGACGCCACAAGGGGAGGCGTTGAACTTAGCTATTGAGAAGATGGATGTGGTGGAATGTGCTGTAAAAGAGGAACGTGCCTTGGATTTGGATGAAAGTACTCAAGGGAATGTTGATGACTTGGATTTGGATGAAAGTACTCAAGGGAATGTTGATTTAACTGAGAATGTGAATGATAGGGGTTGTTGTAGTGGTGGGGGCAGCGATAAGGAAGCTGACATTGAGACAGAATTGAATAAAGAAGAGGGTTCAAATGATAGTGTGTTGATTGGTGGTCGAGTATTGCGCTCAAGGTCAAAGAGGGGAAATGATAAAAAATCTTGCAATGGGGAGAACAGCAGCGGTGTCTCTCCCGGGAAAAGTAGAGGAAGTGGTGGGTTTGAGAGGATAGAAGTTAAGAAGGCATACGAGGAAGCTGATGAGTTTGTTACTAACCTTCATGAAAATGAAAAGGTTAAGCTGAAAAAGGAAGGGTGCAAGAAGAATTTGAAACGGAAGCGTGGGAGGCCTCCGAAAGTAGAGCCGAAAGAGCAAGATCAATTAGTTGATTGCTTGCCACGTAAACGTGGGAGGCCTCCCAAAGTAAGGGTGAAAGAGGAAGGTCAATTAGTCGATCAGCATCCTAAAATAAGGATGAAAAAGGAAGGTCAATTTGTTGATCAGTTGAAACGTAAGCGTGGAAGACCTCCCAAGGCTGGCCTACAAAACCAGCTCCTAACAATGGCTCATAAAATAAAAGTAAAGGTGGGCATTCGAAAAGGTAAAAAAGGTTCAACTGCCATAGATAGTGCAATTGTGAATGCAATTGATGATACGTGCTCAAAGAGATCGTCTGAGAAAGAGTTAGAAAAGAAGGGACCTTCTGCAGTCAAGAAGAATAAACTTGTGAATGTCTTGAAAGCTGAGAACAATGAGGTAGCCCTTCAAATGCAATCAAGTACAGTGAACACCCCTGTTGCTGATAAAAGTGGAAGGAGTAAAGTAAAGCAGTTGGTGAGGGAACAAATAATGGAACGGCTCTCAGCTGCAGGCTGGACAGTTGACTATAGACCCAGGAATGGCAGAGAGTACAATGATGCAGTGTATGTTAGTCTAGATGGAAAGACACACTGGTCAATCACCTTGGCCTACAATAGGCTTAAAAACCATTATGAAGCTGGTGATGGTGAAGGTAAGGTATATATACCAGGTTTCAAATTTACTCCAATATCAGAAGAGGATTTCAAAATATTAACTAAGGTAATGACCAAGAAAAGAAAAAGTAAAGATAAATTGAAGCAAGAGGGGGGAAAGGGAGTCAATAAAAAAGTGAAAAAAGAAAAACGGGGTTCTGGTGCTGGCATGGGTATGTCAGTAAAAGGGAAAATTATAAGGAAACGGTCACTCGAGGAGGGCAACATGGATGTTACATCAGCTAACAGGTTGCCAATTCTCGCCAGGTATCATAAGCGACACAAAACACAAGGCAAGAAGCAATGTGCTTTGTTGGTTCGCAATGCCGAGGATGAGATAGATTCCGAAACTGATGGGTATGTCCCATACAATGGAAAACGAACTGTTCTTGCATGGATGATTGATTTGGGAACAATCGTGCAAAATGAGAAGGTTCGTTATATGCAGAATAGAAGGAAACTTCTGGATGGCAAGATCACAGGAGATGGCATTCATTGTGGCTGCTGTAATGAAATTGTAACAATTTCAGAGTTTAAAGCTCATGCAGGAAGCAGACTCTCTGATCCACTTAAAAATATATATATAGAGGGACGAGCTTCTCTCTTACAAGGCCTGCTAGATTCATGGAATAAACAAGATGAATCTGAACGGAAAGGTTTTCATTTTGTTGATGTTGCGGGTGAAGATCCAAATGATGATACGTGTGGTGTCTGTGGAGATGGTGGAGACCTGATCTGTTGTGATGGTTGCCCGTCAACATTCCATCAAAGCTGCTTGGATATAAAAGTATGTATCTTGATGCATTAATATAGGGACTTTTTTTAATGGATCTTGATATTGTTAATCTTCATAGAACACTGTGTGAATTTTTTATTTGGATAAATAATTAATATTGTCCTGAACCGTCCAGTTTTTCTTTTCATTCGGTGGCCATTGTCTCATTACAGGAAAAAGACATGAATTTCTGTCAACTTAGTGTAAATTGTTTTAGCTTTTATCATCATTTGTGTCTTCTTTCCTTTTGCTTCTTGATTGTCTACTTGTCTTATATTTTTTTGAATAGAAGCCTGGCTAGGATCAGCTTGTTTTGACGGCTATATGGGGCATAAACTATATTTGCCCATCAGTTATTATCCAACATCGAAAGTTATTTGCATTCGTGGCTTAGATTGTTCATTACCTAAGAAAGATCTGATTATCACCTGCTGATAAAAGTCTTAACAGTAAATTTATTATTGGAAAACTCGTGATGGATATGCGTTCTGCAATTTCTGGCTCATTTTATGAGAAGTAATTGGAAGATCTTGTTGTTATTATGTCTATAAATAATAGTTCTCATGTGTATCCATGATATAGCTTCATATGGAAAATATTGCAAATTAATGTTTTTATTGGAAAATAAAGTGTCTGTTTTCTGCTCGCAGGAGTTCCCATCTGGTGACTGGCACTGCATTTACTGTTGTTGCAAATTTTGTGGGTTGGCTGGAGGAAGTTCAATCCAAAGGGATGACTATGATGATTTTACTGTGGCCTCATTACTGACATGCCATTTATGCAAGGAAAAATGTATTTCCCTTGCATTCATTTATTCTTTTGTTAATTTGATACTCATTTCTCAAGGTGAGTTGCTTTATTTCCCTGCCAGAAATGATTATAACTTTCTTTGTTTTGTAGATCATAGATCCTGTATTGAGGCAAATGATGCCAAGACTGATGATTCCAGAGATTCCTTGTTTTGTGGAAACAAATGTGAAGAGGTATGATCTATTTTTTCATGCTCCTGAATCTTGATCGCCGCATGTGAATTTTAGTTGGCTTGATTAGTTATGCTAAAAGACAGCTTAATGAGTCAAAAGCTCCGCAAAAGCTAGTTAAAAGCTCCTTCTCGTGACTTTTTTTTAAGCTCTCTTTCTTTAACAAAAATAAGCTCCTTTTTTTTTGTAGAGCTTTTGGGTGAAATATGTTTGGCCCGACTTCTCCTTTTAAATAGAAGAGAAGCTAAAAATAGTTGGCCAAACGTGTTTAGTTGTGCTAAGCTTTTGACTTGCAATAGTGACTACAATTTTAATGGTTTGTTCTTTCCTGCTTTAATGTGTGAAGTATAATGTAATGTATCACAGCTTTTAATATGATATTATTATTTTGTCAATGTGTACATAGCATTATAAATAAATATCTTGCTTCTTTGAGGTTTCACTTTTTTCTCAATTGAGACACGATGCATATTACAGAACTGTTTTTTAATAGTAAAACCCACGATTCCAGATTAAAGTTTATCTTCTTCTATTTGCTTATAAAAAAAAACTTTATCTTCTATTTTTTCTTTAAATTGAGATTGCCTGTTTCATGTAGAGGAATGCCTTGCATGAGAATGAATATATATATTTAGGCATGTTCTGCGAGGAATAAGAGCTAGGCTTTGAATAATAGGTTCTGGACCTTTAGGTGCATGCTAGGCAATTATCATCAGAGACCATGCAAACATTTTTTAGTGTGATTTACAGCCCATAAATTTTTAAGCTGTTGATGTTTAACATGAGTGGACTTGGCAATGTGTCTGCACTGTGCATTTGCTGATGGTTATATTTTCTTCATTATTATCATAATGCAATAATTAAAAGTTATGTTAGTTAGAGTACTATATCCCTGACTAGGGAAGTGGTCTTTTCCTTTCTGGTTCACGAAGACCTTTAATTTTATTCAGTTTTTGGTCCACATTTGAAGGTCTGTTGATGGTATTGTTCAAGCTGTGGAGATTTTATTGTCACTATAATCATACTAATTTATTGTTATTTTGTCCAACCAGGTATCTGAGAAACTCGAAGTGCTTCTTGGGGTTAAACATGAAATTGAAGATGGGTTTTCTTGGACTTTTATTCGGCGGTCAGATGTTGGTTTTGATACTTCGGAGATAAAACCTGAGATGATTGAATGTAATTCCATGCTGGCTGTTGCATTATCAGTAATGGATGAGTGCTTCATGCCATATGTTGATCATAGAAGCGGGATTAATCTGATCCACAGCATCCTATATAATTGTGGGTAAGGTCACGTGGCCTCTTTCTTTTATGTCTTTTTAACCACTTTTCTCAAGGTGGACCACATGTTGAATTGTGCTGAGTCCTTGAAAGTAGGTTTTTTTTTTTTAAATTTTTCAAGGGGGTGGGGAGGGGGTAAAATACATTGATATTTGATCTTGTGCAACTTATGAGTTGAATGAAGCGTATTAAGAGACTATCATAGGATTTGTGAAGGAAAGTTTGGGATAACTCTGGTGAGACTAATAACTTGTTTGAGATTTGGTGATCACAGACGTGCTTGAGTGTAAGGAAATGCAGTGCACCTTACTGCAAACGCAAAGGGCTTTTGTGTGAAAAGTGAAACTAACGGATGAAAAGTGTGCTTTGTACACCGTCCACTAGCCAGCCCCAAAGGGCTCTTGTGCGAGGGGCTGTGATAGATATAACAACCATTCATGAGTCTTATCTAACAGCCTAATCATTTGGGAGAGTTGGTCCTTGACACATCTAGACACAGTGGATGGGAAAACTCTGATGGCAGACTATTAATTGATTTTACACACACACACACACACACACACCACACACTTATACACACATTCATGCATGACTAGAAGGACAACAACTAGATTCTGAAATGTCATTTTACCAGGCAATTCTTTGCCAGAAGGTAAAACATAATGAAAATTTTTCTGTTACTCAACAGTGGAGTCAAGATTATGCATTAATCTATAAGCTGGGATCACCTAGAAGATATGTATATTGTAGTTTTAACTTCCTGCAGTTTCTGCTTTTGGATAGAAATTTCTTAGGGTACCGAGGGGGGGGGGGGGGGGGGAGCGGTCCTTTATCGGACTCTTCTTCCCCCATTTTCCCTTTGTGGTTTGATTACCTACACATTGGGGTCCTGTTGAAAGAGTGGGCTTATATATAATCATAAAGGCTGTAGCCCTTTGGTTTGGA
Source organism: Sophora flavescens (assembly GCA_030762895.1). NCBI lineage: Eukaryota > Viridiplantae > Streptophyta > Magnoliopsida > Fabales > Fabaceae > Sophora > Sophora flavescens. The sequence goes on from CM061067.1 coordinate 141,254,370, forward strand.
GTTCAGATATATTTGCAGATTAAAGTGACAACTTGTGTTGTGCAATGATGACTAATACTATCTTTCTATAAACATACAAAAACTAGGTTTTCAAATGTTCTGCAAAATAGTGTCATTGACCAGTGACTGAAGTAGTAGACCACAGTTCTCTGAAGTCTGAATAAATTGCATTAAAAAAAATCTCTAGATTCATGTTCTAGTGTTCTACAATTCATGCTGTGTCAAGTTTGTTTCTATTGAATGCATGACCTCTTCAATGCTCATGTTTAATAACTATATTATGTCCTTTTAGTAATATAGGAAATTCTCTCATGCACACAGCTATAACATATCATAAAATTTCATTGAATATTTTTTCTTTTTAAAATGATTTTCAAAGTTTTGTCATTCACATCAAAGAAAATAAACGATGGTGTCCTAATTCCATGCACCTTAAAATTAGTTACTTTATTAGAATGAGTTAGTATTATTCTTATACCATATGTGGTAGTTATATTATTGTTATTATTATCTTCTTCATCAGGTCAAACTTCAAAAGGCTGAACTATAGTGGATTTGTTACTGCAATTCTAGAGAGGCGTGATGAGATCATCTCTGTGGCATCTATCAGGTAAATCTCTAATTAAATCTTAGATTAGGTTATGGGATTCAATATTTTGTGAGGGTAAAACAATGATTATTTATTTTCTTTTATTATTTGACAAAAAATGGTTGGGTTTAATGTCATTGGTTCAGTTACAATCGTTCTTTTTTTTAAAAGAACATTGTGATATAGTTTAATCGTCACTAAGGTGTAATTAATATGATCTTTATATGATTGTAAATGGATCAAATGTTGGACTGTTAAGAATGGGATCTGCTATTAACAAAAACATTCAGTTTGTTGTATTCTGGTCTCTACTATCACAGAACCTTCATAATGTGATACCAACATTATGTTGGCAGGATGTTACTTGGTTTGCTGCAATGAAATATTCCTCTTGTGAAGTTAACTATTCATCTTTGCTATGATATCATATTCATTCTGATGACTGTTTTTTAATCTGGTAAATAGGATCCATGGGAACCAACTTGCAGAGATGCCATTTATTGGGACCCGCAATCGGTATAGGCGACAAGGAATGTGTCGCCGGCTTCTAGATGCCATTGATTGTGTAAGTTCAGAATTGTTATATTTGTCTCTTCAGTTTTAGGTGGACAAACTGAGACTAATACTTGGTCCATATTTGAGTCATGCAGTACCATTTTCAATTTTGTCTAATACTTGGACACTTGATCCATATTTGAGTCATGCAGAACCATTTTCAAATTTGTAGCATTTCATTCTTTGAAATTCTGTTCTGTTAGCCTTTATTTTTTTTTCTCCGGCTAATGTTGGTTCTGTCACAATTTGCAAAAGTAAATGCTTGCTGATCTATGCCATATTACCTTGAAGGTGGGATACTGTTTTAGCTAGTTGCAGAAATATTGGACGTTTAACACTTGAATTTACTCCAACAAGGGAACTGATTAATTTCTTTTGCTTTTGTTTTTATAAAGTGGAGAAAATAAAGTAGATTTTTGTAACTGTTCTACCTTTGCATTTTCTTCATATATACATATGTACTGTGAATGAACAGAGTGCTTTGGATAGCACTGAATCATAAAAAGAAAGTATTATTATTTATTCAGCAAAATCTACTTTCATTTTCTTATATTGACTGTTTGGCAAAGTCAAAAGGAGTTTTAGCTAAGGGCCTAACATAGGTAATAAGTTTTAGGACAGTATCATGTTGCAATTTGATAGATGATGCTTATGGGTTCGTAAATTTTTAAGTGTGCATTTTTTCCTCTTAAATTATCATTCATTTTATCTGGTTTTCTTGGGACCTTTTTGTTTGGCTGACTTCAAATTTCTCTGACTGCTACCAGGCACTCAGCTCTTTAAATGTTGAGTTATTGGTCATACCAGCTATCTCAGAACTCAGAGAAACTTGGACTTCTGTTTTTGGGTTTGAACCACTTGATTTGACAAGCAAGCAAATAATAAATAACAAGAATCTGTTGGTATTCCCTCACGTAGCTATGTTACAGAAGAAGATATCAAAGAACAAATTTGCTGATGAAAATCTTATTCCCACCGAAGGTACATTTTCCTTAATACTCGGCAGATCCTTTTATGCTATCCTTTTTCTTTCACTGAAAACTTGAACTTTGCACAATGCAATTTGGTGCAGTTTCCAATCTTCAGAAGAATCATACAATACAAAAGGTGGCAAATAATTGTGATGTGGCTGGCTCATCTGGATCTTATTTGATCAATTCTGCTGGGATCCCTCCCTCTAATGCATGTCAGACAAATGACGCACCTGACATTACTGGCAACACAATACATCATGATAATTCTCCAAATGATGTCACATGTCAAGTTGTATGTCAGGCAGTTCATGAAAATTTGATAGTGGAAGACAAAAATACTGCAATTGCCAGTGATTATGTGAGTGATACTTGTTACCGAGCTGAAGACACACGCACATCAAAGAATACAAGTTGTGATTGCATCATACTGAACCATGATGAGATGCCAGTAGTATTAGATAGCCACTTGAACAAATGCTTTACTTATGAGGAAAAGCAATGTCTCGGTGTGTCTCTTATTGGCACTGAAGCTACTGAAGAAGGACAGTATGTTACAAGGGAATCAAAAGATTCTTCTGACAGTATTCACCATGATTCACATAAGATGTTTGACAGTTGTGAACTGAAAAGCAAGACTGATTGTGTTCAGCCATACTTTATAGAATCAAAACTACAATCTGAATCCGTTAATGGTTGCACTTCTTGTCCTACACCAAACAGTCATTGTGCCTCTGGTGAAGCAATTCTTACAACCGACGTCTTGGTGCACCTTAGATCACAGAACATTTTCGAAGATTTGCCTGTGGTTAATTGTGAAAAAAAATCCAGCGTAGTTAGTGTGCCAAATGCTGATGAAACCGAAGCATGTTCAACCAAAGCACCCGATAACATAAATCATGAAGATTGTCAATCCATACTGGTATCTTCAGATTTTTGTGAGAAGATTGCGGATGGTGTCAATGAGAGGAGTAAAGCACCTAGTTTAGCTGAGTCCAATTTCCTTCCTGCTGATACAGACATAGTTCCCAATAACAAGCCTGGGATGACAGGGTCTTCAGAGTTAGCTGAGCCTGATTTGCAGTTTGATCAAACTGCACGGAGTAATGCTCCATCCTTGTGTAGCCCAAACACTGCTTCTGGCGTGGGTCTTCACTGTGCATCTGCTGGTAGTACTTCAGGTGGTAGTACTGAGGTGATTGTTCTGTCAAACCAAGCCAGTTGATTTCTGTGTACCAATTGTAGTTATAAGTAGGCTATCTTTTGAGGGTATTCATTGACATAGGGAATCTAGCAATGCATTCTGGAAGGTCCCAGATTTCATAAGCCATTGGTCTTGTACTTGACGAGGTGAGGTCCCTTTTCTTATGTAATGAGATTTGTCTTTATAGCTAAGTGTTCTGAAAATAGTTTCTTAAAAAAGGCGGTTGCTAGGGGAGGGCGATCATACATGTATACAAAGATGTCCGGTGCTTAGCTCCATTTTTTTTGGGGATGTAAGGGTGAGGGGAGGCACGCCATGAGGGTCGTGTATTTTGTTGCTCCCCATGGTTATAGTCATTGTGATGTAAATGGAGTAGAGTGCTTTTGCTATAACGAGTTTTTTTTTTTTTTCGCTTCTAGGCATTGCTGTTTATGCATAGAGTTCCTGATAAAACTGAACTACCCCTTTATTGACCACTATTTAGGTGCTAGAGATTGACACAATAGAAGGAGCATCGTCGGTGACCAATGAATTTGTAGTTGCCAAATGAATGTGGAATGTTGGTGTCATAGGTTTCATCTTTCTGAGGTCACCTTTCCCATCTGTAGGAACTTGCACTCCTAAAAAAAAAAAAAATAGTGAGTAGTGTTACAGCAAATCACCCTTGTAAAACCAGAAAGCACAACACAGTATGCAGAAACTAAACCAAGATCAAAGCATAAAATAAGAAACCGATAAAAGGAAAGAACACACCAATAATTTGATGGAGTTCGGGAAATTGATGCCTACGTCATCGGGACTAAGCATAGCTTTGGTCCAGTCTTATTCAGAGCCAAAGATTACAACAATGTACAGAGCTTCTTCCCCAACACTTGTTGTCTCGGTTTTTCTCACTTGACCCCTGATCCCAATTACACCCGAGCTCTCCAAGAAACCCCTTTTCAATTTCTCTCAACTCTAATGTGTAATTTTCTCAATCAAGTATCGTATCTATGTTTTTTCATCTTAACCTCTCTATATTGCTTTATATATCAACAGGTAGGAGAGTTACAAATTAGCCAAAAAACAGAAATTAGTTATAGGGAAAAAACTAACTGATAACAGAAACTGTTATCTAATATCAGCTGCAACTGAAAATGCCACATGTCAACGATCTCCACCTTGGCATATTCTGCATTTGACTCTGAAATGAGACATGTCTTCAATTGTGCTATCATTGTCTAGGCTTTGTTCATCAATCTTCAACTTTTTGCACCATTCCATCTGAGATTATGTCTCTGATCCAGTACATCCAAATATCAATATGGTTTGTTCTTTCGTGATAAATGTGGTTCTTGCAGAGGTGTATAGCACTCTGATTGTCACAAAAAACATTGATATTTTCCTGAATAACTCCAAGTTCATTTATCAGACCCTTCAACCATAATGCCTCTTTAACTGCTTTTGTTATACCAATGTACTCCGCTTCAGTTGTAGATAAAGCTACTATGTGTTGCAGAGAAGCTTTCCAGCTCACAGTGTTTCCATACAAAGTAAAGACATATTCAGTTAAAGATCTTCTTTTGTCACGATCCCCAGTAAAATCCGAATCTACAAAGCCTATAGCTCCACCTGAATTCTGCTCATCTCTGCCATACTTTAATCCAGTGTTAACAGACCCCTTTAAGTACCTTAAGATATGCTTGACAGCTAACCAATGTTGATTCCCTAGACTTTCCATATATCTGCTAACTAAGCTAACAACATAGGCTATGTCAGGGCGAGTACACACCATTGCATACATCAAGCTACCTACAACACTTGCATAGGGTACCTTTTTCTATTTCCTTATGTTCTTCCACTGTTTTAGGACTGCCTTCACAAGATAGTTTGAAATGAGAAGCAATGGGAATGCTTACTTGTTTGGATTCCATCATATTGAATCTGTCCAAGATCTTCTTAAGATAACTCTTCTGAGTTATGGTAGAGTTCCAGTATCTTGCTGCCTCCTAATTTCCATACCAAGGATTCTCTTAGCTGGCCCCAAATCTTTCATTTCAAATCAGTTTTCAACATCTCCTTGAGCCTTTGTATTTCTTCCATGCTCTTGCTTGCTATTAGCATGTCAGCAACATATAGGAGGAGGTAAATGTAGTCATTGCAGTCCAACTTCTTATCGTAGACACAACTATCAAAATTGCTCCTCTTATACTTGATACTTAGAATAAAACTGTCAAAACGCTTATACCATTGGCGTAGTGACTGTGTTAGACCATACAAGGATTTTTTAAGAAGACAAACCCAAATCTCTTTGTTCTTGACTTCAAAACCCTCTGGTTGTTTCATGAAAATTTTCTCCTCAAGCTCACCATGCAAGAAAGCAGTTTTTACATCCATTTGTTCAAGATGTAAATTGAATTGTGCTACCATGGCAAGGAGCACTCTTATTGAGCAATGTTTCACAACAGGTGAAAATATTTCATTAAAGTCCACCCCTTCTTTTTGAGTGAACCCCTTTGCCAATACCCTGGCTTTATAACGTGGGGGTTCACTTCTAGGAATGCCTTCCTTCCTCTTGAATATCCATTTGCTGCCCACCAACTTTGTTCCATTTGGTTTTTCCACTAAGTCCCAAGTCTTGTTTTCATATAGAGATTTCATCTCTTCTTCCATTACAAGATGCCATTTTTCGTGATCCCTACTCTTCATGGCTTCCTTGTAGGACCTTGGTTCCTCAATAGTCATTACATCAGCAGCATTCAAGGCATATGCTATCATATCAGCATATCCAAACCTCTGTGGAGGTTTGATTTTCCTCCTTTCTCTGTCTCTAACTAGAGAGTAGTCATGATCTATGTTGTCCTCAGGAGCAGCCTCTGATTGATCTTATGCTTCTTGTCCTAGGAGATTGTGATCATTGATAACCTGCTCATTCGTGTAGCCTTCAAGCTCCATGGAAGGTTACATCTCTACTTATGATGCATTTTTTATCATCAAGAGGCCAGATTCTATAACCTTTGATACCATCAGGATACCCCATACACAAACCTTTGCTTGCTCTTGGTTCAAGCTTACCTTCATTTACATGATAGTAACCTGGACAGCCAAATATCCTGAGATTAGAATAGTCTGTTAGACTGTCATTCCATATCTCTCGAGGAGTTTTAAAATCAAGTGCAGTAGATGGACTTCTATTAATAAGGTAGCATGCAGTATGTACAGTCCCCCCAAAATTATTGGATAAGGTTGCATTAGACAGCATGCATCTAACCCTTTCTAACAAAGTCATCCTCTTAGCAAGACCATTTTGTTGAGGTGTTTTCCTAACCGTGTTATTCCTATATATTCCATGTTCTTTGTAGAAATTATTAAACACATCTCCACAAAATTCTAACCCATTATCAGTCCTTAAAGCCCTTACCTTCCTATCACATTGATTTTCCACACGGTTTTTCCATTGCACAAAGGTTTTAAAGGCCTCATCCTTACTTTTTAACAGATAAACCCATACTTTCCTATGGAAATCATCAATAAAAGTTATGAAGTACCTATTACCTCCATGAGTGGAAGTTCTTGATGGTCCCCACAAATCGGAATGGATGTAGTCAAGCCTCTCCTTTGTCTTATGAATCCATGTACTGAATTTTATCCTTGTTTGCTTCCCAAACACACAATGCTCACAGAACTCAAGAGCTTCTAGCTTATCTCCACATAGCAGCCCTTGTTTTTCCAATTCTTGCAGTCCACGTTCACTAATGTGTCCAAGCCTTTGATGCCATATGACTCCTCTACTGATGCTAGAACTTGCAGCAACAGATGAGGTGCCAATGATGGCATTTCCCTTCAACACATAGAGACCGTTCTTCCTACCCCCCTTCATGATAACCCGAGATCCTTTTAGCACTTTCAGCACTGAGTTTTCAGCTTTGAAACTGAAACCAGATTCCTCTAAAGTTCCCAAAGAGATTAAATTTCTCTTGAGATCAGGAACATGTCTAACTCGAGTCATTATTTTTTCAGTGCCATTAATGAGGGTGAGTTTAATGGATCCAATGCCAACAACTTTGCATGTTGCATTGTTTCCCATTACAACTTGACCTCCAACAAATTATTTGTAGTCAAAAAACCATTGTTTATTGGGGCACATATGAAAAGAACACCATGAGTCCATTACCCATTCAGATTCTCCTTGGCAGTTTGCAACTACTAAGACATTTGAACTTTCATACCCATCCGAAACCACTGATGCGTCTCCTTTGTCTTCACTATTGTGCCTTTTCTTGGATCTTCGTTCAGGACAATTTTTCTTGAAGCGTCCTTCTTTATGACAAAAGAAGCACTTCAATTTGGTCTTCGATTTCAATCTTGACCGATTCTTCCCTTTGCCATATTGCTTATCGCTACGCCCCCTGGCAGTGAGGTTTTCACCAGTTTCGCCTTCTTTATTCTCGGATTTCTTGGACAGCTCCTTAGAAATTAAAGCCGCTTGCACCTCTTCAAGAGATAGATATTCTCTCCCATAAACAAGAGTATCCGCAAGATTGTCGTATGAGCTGGTCAAAGAACAAATTAGAAGCAACGCTTGGTCTTCATCGTCTATCTTCACCTCGATGTTTTCCAGATCAAGAATCAGTCCGTTGAACTCGTCCATATGGTCTTCAATGGATGTACCGGGTTGCATCTTGAAGGTGTAGAGTCTCTATTTGAGGTAGAGGCGATTTACCAATGACTTGGTCATATAAAGGTTCTCAAGCTTTAACCATAGAGCAGCAACGGATTTATCCTTTGAAACTTCTCGAATAACTTTGTCACCCAAGCTCAGAATTATGGCACTGTGAGCCTTTTTCAGCTGTTCTTTCTTTTCTTTATCTGTTAGGGTGCTGGGTAACATGTTCTCCCCTTCCAAAGCTTCTTCCAACCCTTGTTGAACCAGCAGAGCTCGCATCTTCAACCTCCATAGGGCAAAATCGTTTTTGCCATTGAACTTTTCAATGTCGTATTTCGCCGTCATCGTGGATCTTTCTTCTGCACTCAAGCTCACGATACCAGTTGTTACAGCAAATCACCCTTGTAAAACCAGAAAACACAACACACAGTATGCAGAAACTAAACCATGACCAAAGCATAAAATAAGAAACTGATAAAAGGAAAGAACGCACCAAGAATTTGATGACGGAGTTCGGAAAATTGATACCTACGTCTCTGGGACTAAGCACAGCTTCAATCCAATCTTATTCAGAGCCAAAGATTACAACAATGTCCAGAGTTTCTTCCCTTTTCTCACTTGACCCTTGATCCCAATTACACCCGAGCTCTCCAAGAAACCCCTTTTCAATTTCTCTCAACTCTAATATGTAATTCTCTCAATCAAGTATCGTATCTATTTTTTTTTCATCTTAACCTCTCTCTATATTGCTTTATATATCAACAAGTAGGAGACTTACAAATTAGCCTAAAAACAGAAATTAGTTACAGGGAAAAAACTAACTTATAACAGAAACTGTTATCTAATATCAATTGCAACTGAATATGCCACATGTCAACAAGTAGTCTACATCTTGCTAAAAGAAACTTAGTTCGGTTGTTACAGTCTTGTCATCTCAATCTCTTACCGTTATGTACCGTCACCACCTCCTAATTTTCACACACACACACATTATCAGATAATAACTAATTTTATCGAGTGTAATTTTGTTACATTATCTACCTCATGTGATTTTATGATAGTTATTACAAGAAAAATATTTTTAATGACATGTCAATGTATGATTGGTGTCAGTATATTGAAATAAATATTTTTAACACATCTATATTATAATTGTATCAAATGTCTCTATTATGATATCTGACGAGTATGGCTTGGTTGTGCAAATACATCCTAAGGGAGGGGTGAAGAGCCTTAATTGTGACTAAGCATCCGAGCGGGGATTAGTCTCATAGCAAGTCCAAAGGATCTACGTTTGAAGGGGTACTTTATGAATATACTGTGGATCCAAAAGCCCTAATTACGGTGTACTTCAACAAACAAACAAAAAATACCTCTATTATGAGGAATTTGTGCAACAAGCTTTATATAAAGAAATATACTTCAATTAATTTCTCTCTTTATCTTTCTCAGATTCTTGTTGTTATGTACCACAAAATGGTAAAAAAAAAAGGCTAGTTGGGATCGATAGAAAATATAAATAAATTGAATAATGCTTAGCATATATAAACATTTTTTTGGTCGTTGATAGGTCATCTCCATAGACAAAGCTCTACGACTAATCCTTGGGTTACGGGTGATTGTTAGGTAAAGTCTTCCTCAAGCAACATCAAGATTCGAACACCTGACCTTACAAATAAAGTTCAAATGAGAGCTTACTTTTATTGTGACCAACCACTTTTAGATTAGCATACGTGATCATTTAGTACTTCTCATCATATTATATCCATGTGAGGTGGTAAAATAAATTAAGAGTGTGAATAGCAAATATTATTTAAATATGATGTGATGGTCATGTTTGTAAGTTTATACACGTAATACTGCTTACGTTTTATTTATTTATTTATTGGTAGAAACTACTTATATAAATTTAAGTTGTGTAATACCTTGACAAAAAAGTGTAAAATGAAAGAGCTTTTATTTAAAATTAAAAAAAAAAAGGATTAAACAGGCTAATAATAAAAGAAGTGAAGCCAAAGAAACCATTGTGCACATCCAAAAATCGATATTAAACAAGAATCTTGTGCGTGGCTTATCCCCAATCATCTCATTAAAAAAAGAATCCAGCGAAAGAAAATGATGGGTAGGGGGCACAAAATTGAGATTCCATGATTCTGTCTGTTTTCGAATTCTTATTTTACTGATAGGTATTTGGCTTTCTCTGAGCCATTCATTGTCTTGATGCAACGATTCTATGCAACCAAAAGACGATTAAGTGTTGAGTTATGTGTTTGTTCACTGACATGGACTTGTCACTATTTCACTGCCCAACAACAGTAGTAATTAATTAATGAAATTGAAAGCCAATCAATCTAATGTTATAATTAACTTTTGCTATACACCACAGAAGCCAAATTTGACAAGTTGTCATATTATAATAACAAAGACTGCGAGGGAAGTTGTCATATTATAATAACAAAGACTGTGAGGGGGGGGGGGGTCAATAATGAGTGAAGATCCAAAGAAGAGAGCATAGGTAGGCACAGACAAAAATTGGTAACCGCAATTACGTGTTTTTCACTCCATTTCTTAGTGATGCACTGTTTTGACACTCAATCTGATGGCATAGAACAAAAAACTAACCATGTTTGATTAGAAGTAGTGTATAGTGATAGATGGAAGTAGAAGAGAATGAATGCACGAATAAGCCTCAAAAGAAAGAAGAAATGATTAATGTGAATGAATTAGCACAAGATATATCAACAAATGAAACCAACCATTTTTGATTTTTCAAATAGTAACATCCATCAATGAAATAAGAAGATCAGAAAAAGCACTTAAAATGAAGTTGTGGGTGGTCTTTGGATTCAGCGCAAGATAACAAAGTAGAAGCTGGTGCAACACGTTCCAATTTGAGTTCACATCCATCATCAGCTCAGGACGCGCCTCCACCATCTCCTGCATGGACCTTCGGAAGTCCTGGTAAGGGTCTGGCGAGAAGGTTGGCACCGCCACACTGCCCTTGAATAACAGCACCTTATTCTTCTTCTTGTCACCATTATCATCACCCTCCACCAAGGACAAGTGTTGTTGTTGGTTGCACTCACTTTTGGTGGTTGTACATTCGATGAGGGAGTTGGAGTGGCCAGGGGAGGAGAAGAAGAAGCGTTGGGATGCTAAGGCAGTGGCCAAGTCAGCTGGTTCAGGTTGAGGTTGAGGTTGAGGTTCATAGAGAGAGTTGAAGGTCTTGATCATGATATTTGAGGGTGAGGGTGATGATGATATTGGACATGGAGGAGGGTTGTGATGACTCTTGTTGATCTGATAATGATCGTGTGAGGGAGTGGGGCTTGTTGGAAGAGATTCTGATTCAACAGGACTGTACTTTGTCTTTGAGAAACATAATTTGAAGTGCTTCAGATTTCTTGCGCTTCTTCCCATATTTGTTAATTTGCAAAATGATATGAGGCCACCAAAATGAACATATGCCGAGATATGCGCCTCTTGCTTTATGAATTATGATGAAGGACCCTTTTGCTTCAACCAACTCTTCTTTTCTTCTAACGAGGGAGCGTAACTACACGCTCCAAAAATCTGTCTTTTGTAATTGTAAATGTGAGCTCATAACTAATAAGGACTAGCTCATAAATAGTCTAATTCCTTAAGCATTATATTAGGAATTTGATTAGTGTATATGAAAAAAGCTTTATTAATATAGATAAAATCCATTTTAGTGATTCTTATATCGCAAAAGAAATTAGTTGATTTAGTTTAATTGTCTTGATTTATGTAAAAAAAAATTATAATTATTAAATTACTCTTTGATTGTCTCGGGAATATGCAATGTTCTTGAAAAAATAAAGAGAGAATTGATTTGCTTGATTAATTTTCTTGATTTTTAGATGACTTACATTAAATAGAGTTAAGTTAGTTGGATTTTACTTATATTTAAAAAATATAGGTATTTTTTTTTCTTATAATTGAATCCCGAGGGAGTATTAGTCTTTAGCTATTCATGAGAGAACACACTTGGTGAAAAAAAAAAATCTGCACGTAATTTGGAACTGCACTGACTAAACTTCATTTATATCTCATCGATCTACGGCCACAAGAGTGCCTAAAGGACTAGCATACCCAAACCATTTGGGTTTTCAGTAGCTCATTGTTTGGGATGAAAGCAAGCTTGCACATGGGAAACGATAAAAAAAGCATCAAACACAAGCAATGCACAAACCAATAATAAGCCTTCAAGTGGCATTGTTAATTGGATATACAATTGAATAGCCAATATCTTCTCCAAAATAATAATATTCAAATTTGAGACTCTAATTAACCCTTGTTTACATTTGTATACAAATATAATACATTTATTTTATCTCAATAACATAATGTTTTAGTACTCATTTATGCTTGCATTAATCTACAATATCTACATCAAATATTAAAAACAAATGTTAAAATACATTTTCCCAAAAATAAAACCATTAAATAGTATGAGACAATATCATAATGGACTGGAATAGTCATGGTTGGTCCACTCCATGCACAGATCCACTATAAAGTAATCCCACGGGAAAGTGATGTATCAATCATTTCATTATTCATGCAAGATATCACAATAAGGACTGGTCCTAAATTGGGACCCATTACAACCCAGTTCCTTTTCTTTACGAGATAGTTTCGTATTCTTGCATATAAACTTTAAGGTTAAATTACTCTTCTATTACTATAATTTGACTAAATTTTTAAATATTTTTTTTGTTTAAAATTCTTGATGAGAATCTTTTAAATTTAAAAATTAAATATAATTATATTTGTAATTAAAAGGATTAATTTTAATAAAATACATTGGAAGGTTACCACATATAGCGGTGTAATATTGTTATATTTTTTATGAAAACGTAGAGCCGCTTCACTCTCTAAATCTTCTCTCTACTCTTATTTTCCTTCTTCCTCATCCATCGGAATGGGGTGGTTTTGGGGCATTTTTGATCTGGAATCATCCATCTTCATTGTTTTTTCTCTCATTTTATCTAAATAAGTGGTTTTTTCATATAGATCTGGTTTTTCTTTCGTATTTTTCCGTGTTTTCGTCGTCTGCGTGCGGCGGTGTTTTGTTCGTTGTCTTATTACGGCGTCGTTTGGTTTCCCGTCTTGTTGTGGTGTTCGTTTGGTTCAGATTGGCAGATCAGTTTCGATCCATTACAGATTCAATCAAGATTTGAGTGTCAACGTTACAGATCCGGAGGCATGGATATTCCGGTCACTTTGATTTTGTCACATTTGTATGCATTTTGTCGTGTTATGCTATTAACCTGGATGTTGTGAGTTTGTTCACAGATTCATCCTTTTCGATTTTTAGTGATGTTGAATTTGTGTTGTTTTCGATGTATTTTATCAATTTGAATTAATGAATATTTTTTTTAGTAAAAAAAACCGTGTAACTTATTTCACAACATAACTTGATAAAAAGACATCTATGATTTTTTATTTTTTTTACAATTAGGTTGGACATTTAATATATTATATATTGATATGAGTGTGACCGGATATTAAGTTATTATGTATTTTAAGGTGTGTGTATATATATATATATATATATATATAAAATAGACATACCATGTATAAAGTGTTAGATATATATCAAATAGAATATATACAAATAATAAAAGTGAACAATATATAGCCTTGCAGATATAACATCTATGATGCCTGAATGAAACTGATTCAATTGTGAGAAAATGTTTTATAGTGCACAGCTTTTACATTAAATCACAAATCACAATATGAAGACTTTCATTTTTCTTCCTTATTTTGATACTTCCATCCAAGCTACTGAATTCGTGCCAGTGAAAATGTTTTTCGAACCAAATGACACTACTTCAGTTATAATTATATCATCCATATGGTGCACCATCCATTATATTACCCACATATTAATAGCTCCACCAATCCGTTGTATATGTGATCATTTGACTTTTCAATCATCCAAATACATCGTTGGGTTTGAAATCTTGACCAACCCATATGACAACTTCATTGACCCAAAACTTATCATATGGATGGTATAGTGGGTGGTGCACATTAGCTCAAACCATAATTATATATATAGTGGATTTCACATGAGGACTCACTCGAAATCATGTTGCTGTTTTCATTAATCGGGCTATGTAGCTCCCCTTAACTTTAAAAAAAATGGAAAGAAATCTATGGGGGGAAAAAACTGCATATGCATGATAGCAAATCCGTGATTGTTTTCCGTGTTCCTATGATTATCATGATCATGTCTTGGCTTGGCCTGATCTGTATTTCTCTGCAAGTTCCGTATGAGATAACAGTGGCCCCTACTTCAGTATTGCGTTATTAATGTACATACCACAGTGCTCACTGGATTGGAAGAAGCAGAACCCACGGAAGGAAACCCTGCGCAATCACAAGGAGAAGAAAAGGCCATGGTGCTAACTACTAACACGTGTCTTGTTCTTTTGGAGGATATATATGGTTACGTTCAACAACTAAAAACAGACACATCTAAGTTGAGAGACAACGTATATAATTTTACAATTTTGCTATACATATTAGTATATGTTAAGAAATCAAAAATAGAAATGTTATATTAAAAGTTGTATATTTAATTATTTGAAAGGTTAAACTCTTTTTAATACAAATTTTTATTTTTTGATTCTTTAACATATATAAGAACACCCACATTGGCACCCCAAAGGTGGGGAGTGCTTGTACAAGGACCGGTATCTTATGACATTTCCTTTTTATTAAAAAAAACAAATTAAAGTTGTTATGATAAATAAATTATTGATGAAATGTAAGGATATGAGATTATTGATGAGATTCATTTAACAATTTTTTAGAAGTTGTTGAGTTGAAGAGATTGGATGTTTAAGTTGTAAAAAATAAAAATGAATGATGTATAATGATGAGACCCATTTAACAACTCTAAAAATATGATGGTGTGATGTGGATGATATGAGGTTGCTTGAGGATACAATAGTCCATAATTTAAACCCAGATTTCTCTCACTCCGAGGCTTTAGCTTGTAGGGATGGATTATTGGAAGCTATAAGGATGGTCCACCTAACCTTACAAGTTACAATATCACAGCAACCTTCCTAGCAAGCACGTGGTGGGGGGTGTTTTGCTTTGAATTTAGTTAATTCACGAAAACATTTTGCTTTGAATTCACTTTCCATGCAGTATCTAATCCTATTCATTCTGGTAACCATAACCATCATCGATTCATATTTTACGTTACGCGGTGAGGAAACTAATCATATAGCTCAAAGTTAGGTAGCCTTCTTAACCACTATGATATATTTTTCATTAAGTAATGGAACAAGTCCAACGTTCCATTTCGAATTTAGTTATAGAAGTTATACGTGCAATCCCATTTTCAAAAATCACTTCGAAGAAAAATTGAAGTCTTCATCCGGAATGTTTTATTTCAAAGCAAACAACATTCTTGGGAATCACATTTTCGAAAATCTTTTATGTCTGATAATTTTTTAAAACTTGTACCAAACATGAAAATTTTTTATTCTCATTCTAATATTCCAAGAAATAATTTTATAAAACTTGTATCAGACACTACCTAAGTGAGTAGCTTAAAATCAGCTGATCGGTCTTAAAAAAAGAAAAAATCAACCGATCGTGATATCATGAACAAAATAAACTTAAAGATTTAGCTACTATAGGTTTTTAATACTCGTTCTTGTGAACTTTCATTTGATCACCCGTGGCCGTACAACGTCATTTCTTGGCATCTAATCATATATAGTTCAAGTGTCTAACATTAATTGTTTATCTAATTTGTTCTTAATTTGAGATTCATGGCATATGAGCACGATGCTATTTCTCTCACCAAAGGTTATCCCTTTCGTTTTTGTTTTTATATATATATAATTAACTCTGCAGCTCGTGGGTTCTGAGTGAATTGCGAAGATGAGCTAGCATCAGATCACATATACAGACATAATTTTGAGAATATTTTGCTGTAGCGTGTGGATTGCGAACCTAGCTAATTGGGTCAGTCCACACTGGCCAACTCTACTTCTCGATCTCCATATATCATATTTGTGCAAAACCGACAGTTTAACTGGTTGCACCGTGCCAATTATCATTTGATCTCTGTGCGCTCTGGCGCTAAGAACAAAATTTCCAATTAACACTGGGATTTGCAAAAATATAATATCTGGAACATCCTCAAGATTTTTGCTGAATGAAATTATATGGAGATATATATACAAGGTGTCTTTGCATGGATTGGGCAGTACTCAAGTTTTTGGTTTCTTTAACGAAAATCCGCAGTCTACCTAAATTAGCTTAATTAATCAGTTTGACTTCAAATCCTGCCCATGTTGTGCTTTGTGACAAAGCTAAACATAGCCGGTCCCAAGCCCGGATAAAAGGAGAGGGTTGTGTTAGGCCATCGACAGCCAACGTAAAACTTAGTCGAATCTCTATGACATGGATCAACGACGTAATAATGCTAATGCTAGGCCGTTGCCCAGAAGCAACGCTACTGTATAGCTTCAATCTGATGTCAAAAGAGCAAGGGCCGCTGCATCGCCGCCTGGATGTAGTGAAAAATAGGCAAGGGTTCCCACATTTTTGTGAACGAGTGTGGGTAAAGAAGCTAGCTCACGAGAGTAGGATTCGCTTTGGAACTTGGAATATAGGCACACTTACAGGTAAATCAATGGAAATAGTTGACACTATGATTAGGAGGAGGATCAATTTCATGTGCCTACAAGAAACTAAGTGGGTGGGAGAAAAGGCAAAGAAATTAGACTCTTCGGGTTTTAAGCTTTGGTACACTGGCAAAGTAAAATCGAGAAATGAGATGGGCATAATTGTGGATAAATATTGGAAGAATGATATTGTGGATGTAAAAAGGGTTGGAGATAGGATCATTGCCCTAAAATTTGTAGTGGAACAAGACACCTTTAATGTGATTAGTGCTTACGCACCTCGGGTAGGGTTAGAAGAACACTTCAAGGTAAAATTTTGGGAGGATTTAGAAGGCCTAATTCAGGAAATACCGCTAGGTGAAAAGATTTTCTTAGGAGGTGATCTAATTGGGCATGTACGGAGGGCACGTAGAGGTTACGACGGTTTTCATGGGGGATATGGCCTAGGGGAGGTAAATGGTGAGGGCAAGTCTATTTTGGACTTTTCATCTGCCTTCGATCTTACTATAGCCAATACGTGTTTTAGAAAACGTGAGGAGCATCTTATCACGTACAAAAGTGGGATGACAAGCTCTCAAATAGATTCCTTTCTTATTAGGAGATCGAATAGAAAGATTTGCTTGGACTGTAAAGTCATACCTGGAGAGAGCTTGACTACCCAACATAGAGTCTTGGTCATGGATGTAAGAGTTAAAAGGAGTGTGAAGATAAGAGGCCACGAAAAGGTTTCAAGGATCAAGTGGTGGCAACTGAAGGGTGAAAAACAAAGGATCTTCCAACAGATGGTTTTGGAGGGAGGGTTTTGGGAGGCAAACGGAAGTGCAAATGATATGTGGGACAAGATGGCCAAGGGGATTAGGAAGGTAGCTATAGAGACGCTTGGTGAATCAAGAGGATCCGGACCTAATTAAGGGTAAAGAATCCTGGTGGTGGGATGAAAGTGTGCAAGCTAAGGTTTGGGTTAAAAGGGAATGTTTTAAAGCTTGGTCTTTATGTAGAAATGCTGAAAAGTGGGAAAATTATAAGGTGGCCAAAAAAGAGACCAAGAAGGCAGTGAGCGAAGCTAGAACTAAAGCTTTTGACGGGTTGTACCAATCTTTAGGCACCAAAGATGGTGAGAAATCTATTTATAGGCTTGCTAAAAATAGGAAAAGAAAGACAAGAAACTTGGACCAAGTGAAGTGTATTAAGGATGAAGAAAGTAAAGTTTTGGTTAAGGAACAAGATATTAAAGATAGATGGAAGAATTATTTCCACAAGTTATTTAATGAAGGATTTGAAGTTTTATCATGCTCACAGGTGCTTGACATCAGAGAGGAGGACCAAAATTACACTTTTTATCGTAGAATCCAAGAGCATGAGGTAAAAGAAGCTTTGAGAAGGATGGATAATGGCAAGGCAATTGGACCGGACAATATACCTGTGGAGGTATGGAAGAGTTTAGGAAATAGAGGCATTAGTTGGCTCACGAAGTTTTTTAACGAGATTATGAGGTCAAAGAAAATGCCGGACGAATGGAGGAGAAGCACTTTAGTTCCGATTTACAAGAACAAGGGAGATATACAAAATTGCGCAAATTATAGGGGGATTAAGCTTATGAGTCATACTATGAAGCTATGGGAAAGGGTGCTTGAACGGAGACTAAGAAAAGAAACCAAAATCACCGACAACCAATTTGGTTTTATGCCCGGGAGGTCGACCATGGAAGCAATTTACTTGCTACGATGAGTGCTGGAACAATATCAAAGGGATAAAAAAGATTTACACATGGCCTTCATTGATTTGGAGAAAGCGTATGATAGGATGCCAAGAGAGGTTTTGTGGAAAGCCCTAGAAAAGAAAGGTGTTCGGATTGCCTATATTCGAGCTATCAAGGATATGTATGAGGGGGCCACGACTAGTGTGAGAACGCAGGGTGCAGCTACAGAAGATTTCCCAATAACCATAGGTCTGCACCAGGGGTCAGCTTTAAGCCCCTATCTTTTTACCTTGGTCTTGGATGTACTTACGGAGCACATTCAAGAGTCAGCACCACGATGCATGCTTTTCACAGACGATATAGTCCTAGATGGAGAGTCGAGAGATGATATAAATGGAAGGTTGGAGACTTGGAGACAAGCTTTAGAAACACATGGCTTCCACTTGAGTAGAAGCAAGACGGAGTATATGGAATGTAAGTTTAGCAAAAGGCGAAACACCTCTAGCTTAGAGGTGAAAGTTGGAGACCACAAGTCACACGGTTTAAATATCTTGGGTCTATTATACAAAATGACGGAGAAATTGAGGGAGATGTAAACCATCGGATTCAATCAGGGTGGTTGAAATGGAGGAAGGCTTCGGGTTTTTTGTGTGATAAAAATATACCTCTTAAGCTAAAGGGAAAATTTTACCGTACAGCTATTAGACCGGCGATGTTGTATGGGACGGAGTGTTGGGCGGTAAAAAATCAACACGAGAGTAAAATCAATGTAGCAGAGATGAGAATGTTGCGCTGGATGAGCGGAAAAACTAGACATGATAGAATTAGGAATGATAGCATTAGAGAGAGAGTTGGGGTATCACCTATTGTAGAAAAGATGGTTGAATATCGACTTAGGTGGTTTGGGCATATATGGAGGAGACCTTTAGATTCTGTAGTAAGGAGAGTGGATCAAGTGGAGGGCAATCCAATAGTTAGAGGCAGAGGTAGGCCAAGAAAAACTATAGGAGAAACTATTAAGAAAGATTTGGAGGCCAATGATTTAACTGTTAACATGATTCATGATAGAACATTATGGCGCCGTATGATCCATGTAGCCGACCCGACCTAGTGGGATAAGGCTTGGTTGTTGTTGTTGTTGTTGTAATCAGTTTGACTTCACTTGTATTTATATATGTATAGAAAAACTCATATACATATATAATATATAAAGAAGAGAAAGTTAAGAAAAAATTAGAAATTTTGTATTGATCAAATTCTAAAAGTAAAGATTACAATATAATTCAAACTTATATGACTAATTACACCAACTAACAACTAGAACTAATTCTCTAACTGTTCCTGCCAAGATCCGTTTTGTCTGAATCTCCATAGAACGTGAATCCAAGGGGGTTATTTTATGATTTGGGCTTGACAGAATTCAGTGATTCCGGTCCTACGTATCCCAGTGGGAATCAAAGCCTGACGTAGTTCTAGGTTCATCCCTTGGCGGGGGGTGATCTCGATCCCTTCATTTTGTGTCGGACGAGTACTAGGGAGCAATGACTGTTTCATAGTCTCTTGGTCGACGTTAGTACCTCTAACACGCTTTAGGGAGAGTCACCTGTGTTCAGTGAAAAGGTCTCTCCTTCTTATGAGGGGTACTGCCCCTTTTATAATTTCTGGACCGGGCCGGGTACTTGGGCTCGGTGGCCGGGTTAATAACCTCGGCCAGTACACAAGCCCCCCAAGCTCTGAGCTTAAACAAGCGAAAGAGCTGACAAGTATTAAACCGAGCTGATACTTCGGCCATGTGGACTTCCTTCCTTCCTTATTTCAAGCTGTTACTTCAACCGAACCTGCCTTCCTTTTTGTATTTTAAGGCTTTGAACTCGGCCTCATTTTTACTTTCGGCATTGTGCTCGGTTCCTTTAATAATTTCAATGGCTCGAACTCGGCCTTTAGGCTCAGACTTGGCCGCCACCAAAATAAGATGCCTGCCGAGTAAATACTTCGGCAAGATAAGAGAAAATAAAGCAATATTCGCAATAAATTCTTTTATTGGATGGAGTCCGCGGTGTGCCTCGTTAAAACCTCCCCGGTCAAAACCCCTTTTGGGACAAAATACCGAGGTAGGAAAAAGAGTACAGCACCCGACTATATACATCAACTGCAGCTTAGTGCAGTGATCGGGCTGTGATCCAAGCCGGAACTTCTCCAACTCCTCA
The DNA here is from genome assembly GCA_030762895.1 of Sophora flavescens. Taxonomy (NCBI): domain Eukaryota; kingdom Viridiplantae; phylum Streptophyta; class Magnoliopsida; order Fabales; family Fabaceae; genus Sophora; species Sophora flavescens. The sequence continues at coordinate 141,274,924 of CM061067.1, forward strand.
ATGAGCTATGTCAATTCTCGGGTCTAGTTCAACAGAGCTGACAGAATTTTCAGACTTGTCTTTTCCCCTGTCTATTCATAATTAGTACTAGTTGAGAGATACTCGGCCGAACTATGTTTTGGTGGAGGAGTTTTGAATGAGGGGGTAAGCCCCCTATTTATAGAGATCTCTCAGGATCAAGCTCCGAGATAAGCGGAGAAATATTAGGATCAGGTCCCTGATTCTGCGGGGTGATATTCGGATCAGTCATTTATGACTGATCCGCGAGGGACCGAGATGTCCCTCCCTGGCGGGGCGAGTCCGAGTACTTATCTTCGGCTGGCCCGGTATGCTGATATGTCCTCGGCCCTGGAGGACTTTGGGCTAGGGCCCATAGCCGGGGTAAGTGATGCGTGTATTTTTAAGATATAAATAAAGGCAAGTGCACCTTGTCGCAATCAAGTAATACGGTGGTGAGACCGGTTATCGTATCCACAGGGATTGGATGTCAATTACCAATTCGCAAATTCAACAACTATCTAGACTAATCTAAAATATGAGAGATTAAACAGAAAATAAAATGTTTTTGGTCTTTTAGAATTTTTAACAAACACTTGGTATGCAAACAGGGATGTGGTTAGAATTGTCAGGGTTAGACTACACTAATCCTCCCTTAGTTGCAATGAAATGGCTTCTAACACAAGTCCTAATTCAATTATGCCAATCAAGCCTTTTCTAAATTACTCAAGCCTAATGTCTTAGGTGCATTGAGCCTAAAACCCCAAATTAAACCCTAATGTCTTAGGTGGAATAACCTGAGATTTTGCATTAAGTTAAGACTTATAAGATTGCAAGCAGCCAACACCTATGTCTAGATTCTTGACCTACTTGGCATATGATTCATGAGCATGCCTTAATACCAACCTTCCAGTCATCTATCAAAGCAACAAATCATTCCTATGGGTAGCTAATCCAAGGAAAGCATTAAACACAGAATCACATACTCATACGAAATAGAAACTTGTATTAAAATACCAAATCAATTACACAAGTTCGGAAAAAGTTACATCTAACCCCAACAATGGGGATTTAACTACTCATGATAAGGAAATACAAAAAGGAAAAAGAGAAGGGATGAAGAACACTCATAGACAAGCTTCCTCCAATCTTCTCTCCATCCAAGAGCAAAGAAACGCCCCCCTTTTTGGGTAGAAACCCTCTCCAGCCACCAGCCTCAGCCTGCCTCCAAGTGCAGCTTATTTTAGGTTAAAAGTTCATCCCCTTTTCTGTTCAAAGGGTTTATTTATAGGTCCGTCCGTCACGGCCGGCCGTCACGGCCGTGATGGTCTCTGACTTGGGCGCCTCTTCATTCACTTATTCATCACGGCCGTGATGGTCATCACGGCCAGGCCGTGATCGTTTCTGACTTTTCCAACTAGCAGGTCACGACCGTGATAGCCATCACGGCCAGGCCGTGATGCTTCCCGACTTTTGGCTCAATCTTTCTTCACTCTCGCTCCCTCACGGCCGTGAGGCCATCATCACGCCAGCCGTGATACTCTCTGCTTGGCTCATAATCTTCACTTCTAATCTCTTTTTTCATCCAAGCTCCACCAAGGCTGATTTCTGGGCATTTTTCCACTAAATCCTGCAAAACAACACACAGAAACCACCTCATCCGTTCCAAAGGAAAAACTATACAAAATCAACACTAATTTGGCCTAACTATATGCAAATGCATGCCGAAATGTACATGAAAAATGAGGTAAAATCACACTCATCAAATCACCCCAAGCTTAAGACTTTGCTTGTCCTCAAGCAAAAACTAAGGCCAGAAGAGATAAACAGTCAAAGCATGGATAGTGAACCAAGAACCCGAGTAAAATGATCCAAGCAACAGGCAATTCAAACAATTCAGCAGGAGACCATCAATTCAAGTCCAATTAGGGGCTTAAGTTTCCTAGACTCACATTCTCACTGATTCGGGCACTCTTGCTCACTTGAAGCTCACCCCAAGCTTGTTTACTTGCTTGGCTCTCTTTCTTGCCTCACTCACTCAAGTGTTCAAGTATATATAACAATTCGCTCCATTTTCCTCAAGGAATGATTCCTACCATATGCTTGACTATCAACCAAATCTCCACTTTATTTATGAAAAACACTTAAGAATCAAGAGGTCTTTATTTGGTTGTAATTTGGCCATGGGATTAATCTTCAGGTGGGGATAACAAGAAAGGGATATTTCAAAAGGCTAAACCAAGTATCAACAATTCAACACAAGACACCTTCTAAAATACCTTCTTGGGTTTTCAATACATTTTTCCACCTTTCTTTTCTTTCTTTTTTCTTTTTATTATTTTTTGTCATCCCCTTCTCTATTTATTTTTCTTTTTTTTTTCTTTTTTTTTTCTTTTTTTTTTTCAAATCAAGATTTTTTTTATTTTTTATTTTTTTTTCTTTTTGATTCTTTTCCCAAACTTTCAACTACCTTTTTCACCCTTTTTGTGATACTTTAGAAGGTCCCTTATCAAGTATATGTATCAAAATTTTTCAGGGTACCAAGAAAAGCATTTTATTCATTCAGGCTCAAAATTGGGCAACTAAGGGTAGCATTTACACATTCAAAGCTCAGAAGGCCAGAAAAATACCTATTGCCTCAATCATTTTCAAAAATGTTTCCAAAAAATTTTAAGCTTTAACATGGTTTTAAGTCAAGTTCTAGAGAAAACAAACCAAGAGGAATAACACTCTACACAAAGAATGGGGGCAGATTTAGTGAGTACCCCCTAATGGCTCAAAAGCTCACATTTATCAGTTCAAGAACCAGTGAGAAACACAAGTCTAAAGAAACATATGCTAATCATCAACTATCCAAAATCATCTCAAGCATATTCATTTGCAGCCATATCACAAGAATAAACAGAGTTGGGTTCAAAAATCCACTATCACAATTTAATTGGCACTTAGTTCTCACAATCATAAGCTCAATCTAAGCAGGGGTAACCAATTCATGTGATCATGCAAGACTAAACCTATATGAATGCAATATTTACAATGCAAGATATGAACATATGCAAAATACCCCTACCCCAAGCTTAAAGATTTACATTGTCCCCAATGTAAACAATCAAGTTGGAGAGGAGAGAAAAATAAAATAAAGCAAAAATTGGAACGGCTTACCAAGGCGGTAGCGGGTGTTGGCTCACATGCTTTTTGGCTCTGTTTCTCCCTGCTCTTTTTCTCCTTCCTTTATTCAAAATCTGAAGACACTTAACGAAATTATTAACAAACCTCTTGAGCTTCTCAAATTATTCAAGAGGTTAAAGCAAAAACAAAATTAACTAAAGAGAAGGGTTAAGAAAAGTTGGGTTGCCTCCCAATAAGCGCTTCTTTAACGTCACTAGCTTGACTTATTAAAAATCATCACCTGGATCCTCCTCCTGGATCAAATGGAAATTGGGATGGTGATTGTAACAGTAAAATAACTTTATTTTCAATTCCACCCAGCCATTGGGTGGAAATTCCATTGACCTTTAAAATTATAAACTCACTTCCTCTCGGGTCAAGTGGAATTAACAAAAGGAAGTGTGACAGACAAGTGGGAGGGGCTAACTTTCCAATGTCCACACATGCATGCAAGCCAACATATTTATCTAGTGCAGTAAAATCAGATTGCTCAACATGCATGGTGGAAGGAGTGCTATCTAGATGCCCTGCCTCCTCACTTGTTGTTTCCCAAGGATTTGTGGAAGGTAATTCCTCTTGTTGTGGTTCACTCACCACCACCACTTCATTTTCAATTTCATTCATTCCCAGAACCAGATTTTTCTCATGTGGCTCTATGGGAATCATACATGGTGGTGGAGGTGGTAAATATGCCCAAAAGGTTTCCCAATCCTCCTCGGAGTATACATATATAAGCTCACCAGTCATAGGATCGACTCGTGATGGGATGTTATGAGATAGAGAAAACTCCTCGAAGAATTCTCCCAAATTTATATCGCCATCCCACCACAAGTTGTCCTCCAAAACATGACTGGAAGCTTCCTTATCAGGTGGACAATAAAAATTTTCCATGACTTTTGTCCACCTTACAAAACAGAATTCAAAACAAAAAATTCAAATATATACAGAAAAATATCAAATATACACAGGCAATAAAAAAAAATGTCTAAACTAGTTGTCTCATTTGTTACTACTGATATTGACAAAACCAATCCCCGGTAACGGCGCCAAAAACTTGATGCGTGTATTTTTAAGATATAAATAAAGGCAAGTGCACCTTGTCGCAATCAAGTAATACGGTGGTGAGACCGGTTATCGTATCCACAGGGATTGGATGTCAATTACCAATTCGCAAATTCAACAACTATCTAGACTAATCTAAAATATGAGAGATTAAACAGAAAATAAAATGTTTTTGGTCTTTTAGAATTTTTAACAAACACTTGGTATGCAAACAGGGATGTGGTTAGAATTGTCAGGGTTAGACTACACTAATCCTCCCTTAGTTGCAATGAAATGGCTTCTAACACAAGTCCTAATTCAATTATGCCAATCAAGCCTTTTCTAAATTACTCAAGCCTAATGTCTTAGGTGCATTGAGCCTAAAACCCCAAATTAAACCCTAATGTCTTAGGTGGAATAACCTGAGATTTTGCATTAAGTTAAGACTTATAAGATTGCAAGCAGCCAACACCTATGTCTAGATTCTTGACCTACTTGGCATATGATTCATGAGCATGCCTTAATACCAACCTTCCAGTCATCTATCAAAGCAACAAATCATTCCTATGGGTAGCTAATCCAAGGAAAGCATTAAACACAGAATCACATACTCATACGAAATAGAAACTTGTATTAAAATACCAAATCAATTACACAAGTTCAGAAAAGTTACATCTAACCCCAACAATGGGGATTTAACTACTCATGATAAGGAAATACAAAAAGGAAAAAGAGAAGGGATGAAGAACACTCATAGACAAGCTTCCTCCAATCTTCTCTCCATCCAAGAGCAAAGAAACGCCCCCCTTTTTGGGTAGAAACCCTCTCCAGCCACCAGCCTCAGCCTGCCTCCAAGTGCAGCTTATTTTAGGTTAAAAGTTCATCCCCTTTTCTGTTCAGTGCAGGTTTATTTATAGGTCCGTCGCCCGTCACGGCCGTGATGGCCATCACGGCCAGGCCGTGATGGTCTCTGACTTGGGCGCCTCTTCATTCACTTATTCATCACGGCCGTGATGGTCATCACGGCCAGGCCGTGATCGTTTCTGACTTTTCCAACTAGCAGGTCACGACCGTGATAGCCATCACGGCCAGGCCGTGACAGCTTCTGACTTTTGGCTCAATCTTTCTTCAGCTACTGCTCCCTCACGGCCGTGAGGGCCATCACGGCCAGGCCGTGATACTCTCTGCTTGGCTCATAATCTTCACTTCTAATCTCTTTTTTCATCCAAGCTCCACCAAGGCTGATTTCTGGGCATTTTTCCACTAAATCCTGCAAAACAACACACAGAAACCACCTCATCCGTTCCAAAGGAAAAACTATACAAAATCAACACTAATTTGGCCTAACTATATGCAAATGCATGCCGAAATGTACATGAAAAATGAGGTAAAATCACACTCATCGGTAAGTTCGGTCAACCCGAGGTATAGGCAAGTCCTCAGGATTACATTCTCGGCCAGTACACAACAAGCCCCCCCGAGCTCCGAGCTTGAATAAGCGAAGGAGCTGATAAGTGTGAAACCGAGCTTATTCTTCGGCCACACAAACTTTGTTCTTTCTTGATATTCGTATTTGATTTCAGTAATTCCGCGGCTCAAACTTGGCCTTTAGAATTTAATGGCTCGTACTCGGCCAACAGGCTCAAACTTGGCCTTTAGAGATTTAATGGCTCGTACTCGGCCAACAGGCTCAGACTTGGCCTTAGAAGAGAACCGGCTCGGACTCGGCCGTTGGCTCGTACTCGGCCACCAGGCTCAAACTTGGCCTTTAGAAGATAACCGGCTCGGACTCGGCCGTTGGCTCGTACTCGGCCACCAGGCTCAAACTTGGCCTTTGGCCTTGACGAATTTCGTTTTTTGCGCATATTCAGCTTTACTATTTTCGTGGCTTGAATTCAACGTCAATAACTTAATAATAGCTCGGATTCGGCTAGTAAGATCGTGCTTGACCTTTATACTTAACTTTATGGCTCGTATTCGGCCACCAGGCTCAAACTTGGCCTTGAGAATTTAACGGCTCGGATTCGGCCATTGGCTCGTACTCGGCCACTAGGCTCAAACTTGGCCTTTGGAATTGAACGGCTCGGACTCGGCCGCCGGGCTCAAGCTTGGCCCCTCTGACTGGCTCGGACTCGGCCAACGGCTCGTACTCGGCCGTCGGGCTCAAACTTGGCCCCTCTGACTGGCTCGAACTCGGCCATTAGGCTCAAACTTGGCCTTTGGAATTGAACGGCTCGTACTCGGCCGCCGGGCTCAAACTTGGCCCCTCTGACTGGCTCGGACTCGGCCAACGGCTCGTACTCGGCCGCCGGGCTCAAACTTGGCCCTTCTGACTGGCTCGAACTCGGCCATTAGGCTCAAACTTGGCCTTTGGAATTGAACGGCTCGTACTCGGCCGCCGGGCTCAAACTTGGACCTCCGACTGCTCGAACTCGAACGGCTCGACGCTGGGCACGGCTCAAACTTGACCCCTCCGACTGGCTCGAACTCGGCCAACGGCTCGGACTCGGCCGCGGGGCTCAAACTTGGCCCCTCTCGACTGGCTCGAACTCGGCCAACGGCTCGGACTCGGCCACTGGGCTCAAACTTGGCCCCTCTGATCAGCTCGAACTCGGCCAACGGCTCGATGCTCGGCCGGGGCTCAAACTTGGCCCCTCTCGACTGCTCGAACTCGGCCAACGGCTCAGACTCGGACACCGGCTCAAAATTGGCCCTCTCGACTCGCTCGAACTCGGCTAACGGCTCAGACTCGGCCGCGGGCTCAAACTTGGCCCTCTCGACGGCTCGAACTCGGCCATTAGGCTCAAACTTGGCCTTTGGAATTGAACGGCTCGTACTCGGCCGCCGGGCTCAAACTTGGCCCCTCTGACTGGCTCGAACTCGGCCAACGACTCGTACTCGGTCGCCGGGCTCAAACTTGGCCCTTCTGACTGGCTCGAACTCGGCCATTAGGCTCAAACTGGGCCTGTGGAATTGAACGGCTCGTACTCGGCCGCCGGCTCAAACTTGGCCCCTCTCGACCGGCTCGAACTCGGCCAACGGCTCGGACTCGGCCGCCGGCTCAAACTTGGCCCCTCGATCGCTCGAACTCGCTAACGGCCAGACTCGGCCGTCGGGCTCAAACTTGGCCCCTCCGATCGCTCGAACTCTCGCCAACGGCTCGTACTCGGCCGCCGGCTCAAACTTGGCCCCTCCGATCGGCTCGAACTCGGCCATTAGGCTCAAACTTGGCCTTTTGACTAGAACGGCTCCTACTCTGCCGCCGGGCTCAAATTTGGCCCCTCTCGATCGGCTCGAACTCGAACGGCTCAGATTCTCGGCCAAACTTGCCCCTCGATCGGTTCGAACTCGGCCAACGGCTCAGACTCGCCGGGCTCAAACTTGGCCCCTCTCGACCGGCTCGAACTCGGCCAACGGCTCGGACTCGGCCGCCGGGCTCAAACTTGGCCCTCCGATGGCTCGAACTCGGCCATTGGCTCAAACTTGTCGGCTCGTACTCGGCCGCGGGCTCAAACTTGGCCCTCGACTGCTCGAACTCGGCCAACGGCTCGTACTCGGCCGCCGGGCTCAAACTTGGCCCCTCTGACTGGCTCGAACTCGGCCATTAGAATAAGACGCCTGCAAAATAAATACTTCGGCAAAATAAGGTACAACATAAAATAAGGTACAACATAATAATGTCTTACGTACCTGAGAATTAACTCGTCTTTAAGGACTTATGTTATCTTTTAAGGACTTATGTTACCTTTTATCAGAAGTCATGCTCGTTTTTAAGGGCTTTGAGTATCTTTTACTGAGATCATTCTCGTCTTAAGGACTTGACACTACCGTAGCTCTTGCCAAGATTTTTGCTTCCTTATAACTCCATTCATATTTTTTTTTTCTTTGAATGCCCATTAATGCTGATTGGTTGGGAGAATATACCTTATCTGCATTAAAAACTGATTGATAGTGCGTACTTTGAGGAACAATTAATGCGGCAATCATTGGGCCTCCGTGAACGTAGGGATTTGAATTGAAAACAGGGTCAGTATTAGCTCCACGATTTCCTCCAGTTGATTCTCCAAATTTATTTATTTATTTATTTATTTTTGAATGCCCATTAATGCTGATTGGTTACTGCCTTATCCAATGAGATAGATTTTGAGTGCCCATGCCCATTAATGCTGATTGATTACTGCCTTATCCAATGAGATAGATTTTGAGTGCCCATGCCCATTAATGCTGATTGGTTACCCATGCCCATTAATGCTGATTGGTTATTGCCTTATCCAATGAGATAGATTTTGAGTGCCCATGCCCATTAATGCTGATTGGTTACTGCCTTATCCAATGAGATAGATTTTGAGTGCCCATGCCCATTAATGCTGATTGGTTACTGCCTTATCCAATGAGATAGAGAGCCCTTGATTTGCGGTCATGTCCCCAGCATTCACTCCAGCCGTTATTCCCCTCTCCTCACTAATTCCAAATCCAGCGCTCCTTTGAATTAATTGGTTGGAAGAAGATCTGCCCCCACTGTTTTCAATAGAATGGTTGGGTGGGATCCCTTGATTTTCTCCATCAAAACCTCATCCTCCTTGATTCTAGGAGATATTCGTTCCACTAAATCCGTTACTTCTCCCTCCAAAATCGTTAGTGTTTTGCCTCCCCCTCTCATCCTTCAACCACCGAGGGCCTCCTCCCGCCGCCATCCTCCGTGACTCTGCTCGCAGAGCAACACCCCAAACCTCTGTGATTCTGCTCGTAGAGCAACACTCCAGCCGCAACATAAAACTCAGAACACATCCACGTCTCACATGGAGAGAACACACTCACGTCTCTCCATGGTTTGTGGTATGGGAAAGTTTTGCTTCGATTCCCACAGACGGCGCCAAATGTTCCTGCCAAGATCCGTTTTGTCCGAATCTCCATAGAACGTGAAACCAAGGGGGTTATTTTATGATTTGGGCTTGACAGAATTCAGTGATTCCGGTCCTACGTATCCCAGTGGGAATCAAAGCCAGACGTAGTTCTAGGTTCATCCCTTGGCGGGGGTGATCTCGATCCCTTCATTTTGTGTCGGACGAGTACTAGGGAGCAATGACTGTTTCATAGTCTCTTGGTCGACGTTAGTACCTCTAACACGCTTTAGGGAGAGTCACCTGTGTTCAGTGAAAAGGTCTCTCCTTCTTATGAGGGGTACTGCCCCTTTTATAATTTCTGGACCGGGCCGGGTACTTGGGCTCGGTGGCCGGATTAATAACCTCGGCCAGTACACTAACATATTCTAACTACAGCTCCTTAGGAAAGAAATAAATGGTAGTAATATTTGTGGAGGAAGGATGAAAGAATTCCTCTGTATATTCATCAGCATGTCCCACTTAGACCATAACGTGTCTGTAGGTGCACATCTTGAGCTGATCAGTGACCATCTTCTCTGTCCCTGTCGTAGTGTCATGCATACATTTAAGCCTTTATCTATATAAATGGATCCATTTTAGTTACCTGTTTCGGATTACTGTTAGCTTAACTACCTCTAATTGCATTCAAATGCTATGAAAAGGATTGCTATATTGTATCACGAAATTCCTTCGCCAATAAAATTTAAGAAGGTAGTAACTTTTGGAAACACACAATTTGGGAGATGATAAAACGCAACTATATAAAAGCCACAAATTAAATTCGTCTTTAACGAATTCAGCTCCCCTTTTGATATATTAAATTAAAACTTTGTACTTAACACACATTTCTCTTCCGAAAAATACAGAGTAAAGTAAACATCATTGGGCCCATTAAAACACTAAAGTAAAAGCCCATTCAAACATTTGAATTTAACACTACATCTATAGCTCACGTTAACATGGCTTTGGGCTTATGACGCTGATCAGTCTCTGGCAAGTCTAGTTTTATAACTAGAAAAACATTGGCTTTGTGTTAATTTTATCTCATTTTCACCCAAATTAGACTTGATTGTCTTTAAGCATCATTTTGAGTCTGTAAAGTATTTTAAAGTTAATTTAGTTGATTTTGAGTCAAATAAAGCACTTATGCTATTTCCTGTTTTCAGGTTAATAAAAAGAAATAATTCCGGAGTTCTTCGCCCCGAGAGAAGGCATTCGCCCCGCGAGAAGGCATTCGCCTCGCGAACCTGAAGGTGACTATTCCAGAAATTGCAAACCTCTATGTGTCGCCCCGCGAATACATTCCTCGCCTCGCGAGACTGAAGACCAGAAGCCATGACTTTTCCATTCCTCACCACGCGAGCCGTACTTCGCCTCGCGAGAAGATCAAACGTTGCAGACTGTTCATAATATTCGCGTCTCGAGATAGTGTTCGCCTCGCGAACCAGCGGAACCCAGAAGCTGTATATAAGTCTTTTAGGCAGAACTGATGAAGGATCTTATCATCTTTTGTTTTCTTTTTAGTTTAGATAAGCTGCGAAATTAAGAATGGAGAGCTAGTCTCCTAGGATTAATCTACTGCGATTGGTTTCCATTATCACTTGAGGTTTTGTGATTCCTGTTTTATTTGCTTTTCTCTTTTCAATACGATGCTATATATTTCTGTTTGTTTAATTCAGGAGTGTATAGTGTTGTGTTGATTTATTTCGATGATGTTATGTTCCTATATTGAATCGCGTTTGTTTAATTCGCGTGTGTTCGTTCATGTTCGTTTAATTCGGGAATAGGAACATATATATGTAGTAGTGATTTCGTTTGTTAATTGTTGCTACAATCGAAAGGGGATTAGAATCTGCTTAGGGCTTGGAATTTGCATGAACCGATGATAGTTGGGAAATCGAGAACAGTAGATTAATCGTCTTAGCTTAATTGATAATCTTTTAACTGCTATGTTTTTATTGCATTGTTTTCTGTTTTGTTTCTTTATTTAGTTTCAAATCCAAACCCCCCAAAACTGATTTTGTGTTAATAACAACAACCCAAGAGTCCTTGTGAGACGATATCCGAGTTGTCGCTCCTAAACTACAGTTTTATAAAACTGCTCGCTTTTTGGCACGTGCGCGACAGCTCGACCAAAAATTGGCGCCGTTGCCGGGGACTCTTGTTGTTATTAACAGAAATTAATTTAAAAAAAAAATCTCTTTGCTGAATTAGTTTTGGCTGCTTTGTCTGGTTATGAATTTTAGTACTGCTATGGATAATTTCCTGTTTGGTGATATGCCTAATGTTGATTATAAGCCACCACCATGCATATATTATCCTGACTTTAATAAGCCACCACCATGCATATATTATCCTAACTTTGCTGGAAGTTACGAGTTTAGCAGTGGTTTTGACATGATTGGAGTGAATGAGGAGCAACCTTTCTATCATAGCCAACATGGTGGAGATCAATGCAACAATCAGAACAGGCACAACATTCTTCACCCTTCCACTGATGAGTACCACCCCAGCCAAGTGACCACCTCTGCACCTTCTGGACCTTCAATAGAGGACCTGTTCAAGCAAATGACTGCACAGATAACTGCACAAATGGCAGAGAACAATCAACGGATGGAAGAGAACAATCAACGGATGGAAGAGAACAATCAACGGATGGCAGAACAAAGTCTTGAATTCCAACAGAGGATGGAGGCAAGCCAGCGGGACTTTGCCATTCAAAATGCTTTCATCGATGCCGCCTTGGCTAAACTGCAAACTCCACATCCCCTTGAAGAACATATATATTCACAAGTAGTTATTCCTGACAATACTTCTGAGGATAATTTTGGTAATAACACTATGGTTGATGAACTGTGTGTTGAAACTCCAGATATTCATACCTCCCCTGATTCTATCTATTATAATGCATGTGCTAATTGTAATGAATTTACTTCGTGTGTAGCATGTTTTGAAAGGTATGAAGAGCAAAACATCTATATGGAACATGAGACATACGAGGTTGAGGGTTCTGTTCACATAGAAAATGAGGATCAGGAGGACATCTGCTTCACCATGCTTGAGGATGATGAAGAACCTTTGGAAGTAGATGATTCAACTAATTCTTATGCATGTGTTGAAAGTAATGGGATGGATGAACTGAGTGTTGAATTTCCAGACATTCTAGCCTTTACTGATTCAGTTTATTGTACCATATGTACTGACTCTACTAACACTAACCCTTGTGTGGTGTGTGCTGAGATTTCTGCAGGTTTAGCAGGTGATGGATTTTTTAGTATAGTGAATGAAGATCGTGCAGAAGTTGAAGCAGCACCAGTAACACTCTCTACCTGTTTGCCACCTCCCACTGTGGAACAACAGGTGAAGGAGTTCAAGCCTCTGGATTTTGCACCATGGCCAGTCCAAGAGGTTGAACCCCAATTTTATTGGGAGGACTTTATTGAGAAAGAGGTCAACCTTGACTCAAGAGGGAGTGAGAAGTCCGTCGCACTTGGCGAGGTCACCATAACTGTCAAGCACTCACCTCCATATCAAGGCTGCAAGTTAGGGGACCATGGAACAAGCTTCCGTCCCTTGTCTATCATTTGGGCTTTATGCTGCATGCCATGGGATCCAGGAGGATCATACTGCACTTTGAGCATTCCGTGGCCACTGTATCACAAACAGTGGGATCCTGGTGGAGCCACCTCTGAATGAGTTTTCTTAACCCTTTCTCTTTAGTTTAATTTCATTTTCTTGTTAGTTTCTGCTTTGCTCTATTTTTGTTTTGTTTTCTTTTAGCTCCTGAATAATTTGAGAAGATCAGGAGTATGTGTGTTGAGTCTTGTGTTGGCAAGTTTGCTGGAATTTGATTGATTTTGCATAGATTGATTGCGTGATTTATGTGATAATTCCCCCTAGGATTTGAAAAATTGAAAATTGACCCCCATGTAATTGAAAATTGAACTTTTATTCTATTATGATTGCATGATTTATGATAAGTTTGGGGTGAAGGGAAACACACACTAGGGATAGAATCTCAGTCAAACAATTTGCAAAAATGTCCAGGTGAGGATTTGAGCCTCCAACATGTTTTAAATTGTGAGAATCACTTTGAAGTTGCACTTTCCCGAATTTGCTTGAATCTCTTCTTGGTTTGCATGTTTATGTGTTTGCTTCAAATGATTTAGGCATTTTCTTTGTAACTAGCTACTTAGCCTAAAAATAACCATCCCTAATGCATGTTCCTTAGTTAGCCCTTTGAGCCTAATTAGCCTGTTAATTCTTGATGACCTTATGTTATGAGCCAAAAATCTGAAAAACCATGTTAACCCAATCTTAGGATTAGGAGAGCATGGAATCTTAACAAGAGAATGGTTGCAAGAAACTAAGTTTGGGGTGGCTACAAGGATGTGACATGTCATTCTGGATTGAGAAAAAGAAAAAAATAATAATAAAAAGGTTGAAAAAAAAAAGGGGAAAGAAAAGAAAAGCATTTAAAAAAAAGAGAGAGAAAAAAAAGAAAAGTGTAAAAATGATAAAAATAAAAGCTATAATAAGAAAAAGGTTGTAGTCACCCAAGGCAAAAAGGAAAAAAATGGAAAAAGGAACTTGAGTGGAAAATCAAAGTGTAAAAAGCTCATGCTCTCTTAGTTCCTAGGGTCTTCAGCCTAGTACCTTTGTATATCCTACCCTTAGCCAGGCCCCATTACAACCATAAAAGACCTTTTGATGTTGCATGCATGTTTTCCGTGGGAACCATTTTGAGATGAAAATCAAATTCATGGGAAGTGTTCTTAAAAGTGAAATTGAGTGAAATGTTGATAGCCTAGACAAAAACTGAGCGGATTGAGTGAAACACTAATTGCCCTTGTGAGGAAGGCAGTTGTTTGAATTTGGTGATATTCCTTTTGTATGTAACTTGGATCCCTTGCTTAGATTAATGATTGCTTGAATGATAAAATTCTCAATTGTTTAGAGTGAATGCATGTGGGGATTACTTTGTTGAAAGAGGGGGAACATTGAAGAAAACTATTTTGTTAAATTGCTTGAAATTTGTGCAAAGTTGATTGAATCCTTAAGCTTGCCAAGTTTGAGTCCTTTTTGAGTTTTAGTTTGCTTGGGGACAAGCAAAGTTTAAGTTTGGGGTAGACGCATTCTAAATTATGCTCCGCTCTGTCCCTGGATGCACATGGTGTGATAGTGACAAAATGGGACCTAGTGTCAAGCACAAAAGAAAGAGGAGAAGCCTCAAGCCTCAATATTAGAATATATGAGCAATTTATTATTATGCATTTTTATTAAACAAGTTAGTTAGGACAAATGTCTTTAGATCCTTAATGTTAGGGAATTTACTTTAAGTTTGTTATTGGCTATCCTGTATAAGAATAGCAAGTAGGAATGAAGAAAGTAAGAAGAAAATTGATCAAAAATCTATCTCTCCCTCAAGGCGTTCCCCTAATAAGGAATTCAATTCCTTTCCCTAAATTCCTCTCCCTGTCTCTTCTCTATTTCACACTTCCTATCATTGGTGCTTTCATCCTTGCTACTCAACCTCATTCATCTAAAAAAAAAAAAATTTGCAAACCATAACAGCAAACCTCACCCAGCTCCACGCCTCCATCACTACCCTTACCACTGCTTTCAATGAATTTAAGCTTACCCAGGATCTTCGCCATGCTTCCTACCTTGCCTCCTTTCAATCCATCCAAGCCCAAATCCTATCACGCCAACCCCCAACCTCTCCAACTCCTCCACCGCTGAAATCGGACAACTCGGAGGTTGATGCGGTCCCTTTGGCTCCAATCCTTCCCACCACTACTGATGAAAATCACATTGTTGTCTCGGACAGTCTCTCCATCCCGGGAATCAGCAACTGATCAAACGAGCTCATCGCCGGCACGATGATTGCTGCGGAAATGGACGTGGCCGTGATTGACGGCGTGCATCAAAGGAGGGAGGCCATCCTCGGCGAAATGGGTAAACTCAATCAGAACACTCACTCCCGCTGTATCGCCCTTCTTGGGACTACAATTTCGGGTTCCCATCCAAGTGTAGTTCCAAAAGTGTTGGCTCTGGCAAAACCTTGTTCTGCCACCATAACTCGACCATCACCACCACTGCCTAGATTGACTGACGAGCCAGCCCCAGGCGTGACTATTGCGTGACACTTGCAGCTTCGGTTTCGACCCTGGCGGGACTACCCCGGATGTCCGCTACCCATCTCAACGACGAGTTCTGGTTCCGTTGCAGTGGTTTACGCTACGCGGTCCTTATCCACAGCCATGGCCAGATCCATTTCTCTCGGCTCGATTCCAGTTTGCAACTTCGACGCCCACCACCGCCACGCCGCCGTCGGAGAAGACGACTCTACACATCACCTCCGTCACGCCACATCCACACCCTGGTTTCGTCTTCGATCCCGGTGAATCTTCCCCGCGCAGCCATTCGTCAAGCCCTCTCGTTTCCATCTTAGCCACCTCATTCACGTTTTCGTCAGATGCACGTCCCGCGTCCCCGTCTTCGTCAGTCCAGGCCTGTACGACGCCAACGACGGTTTCTACCCCGACAATGGCGCAGCCACCAGGCGCGGTTGCCTCTTGTTGGCCATAGGTGCCTTGGAGCATTGGATCCCAACATCAATTTAGGGTTTCACAGGTAATAGGTATTTGACTAAAGGAATATGGCTTGCTAACCTTCAATTACGAATTGGGCCTAATTTCATATTGGAACTCAGTTTTGCTGAAGGGAAAGAGTGCTGAAGAGAAAGTCCACTATTTTTTTTTCCCATAGAGGCTTGTTTGATTAAGAGAGTTACTGAAATTCACAGCAGAGTATGTCAATCATGAGCTAGCACCAAAAATGGGTCTTACTTTAGTAAATGGGCTTTACAAGATGATGGCACATATGCAATTATCTACACAATGTCTCAACTTGAATTCTTGAAACAACTGGTTCGTTGGGGTGCCACACGGGACAACTTGTTTGTGAAGCAAAAATTCCCAAAATTAAAAGTTGACATTGATGGGTTTTTCAGTCACTATGATCTTGAGGACAATATCAATTTGAAGAGGTCGGTAATGATACGTGACAAAATAGGATCTAGTGCCAAACCCAAAAAAAAGAGGAGAAGCCTCAACCCTAAATATCTCAACATTAGGAATATTCTAAAATATACGAGCAATTTATTATTATGTATTTTTATTAAATAAGTTAGTTAGGACAAGTATATTTAGATCCTTAATATTAGAGAATTTACTTTGATGGGTTTTTCAGTCACTATGATCTTGAGGACAATATCAATTTGAAGAGGTCGGTAATGATACGTGACAAAATAGGATCTAGTGCCAAACCCAAAAAAAAGAGGAGAAGCCTCAACCCTAAATATCTCAACATTAGGAATATTCTAAAATATACGAGCAATTTATTATTATGTATTTTTATTAAATAAGTTAGTTAGGACAAGTATATTTAGATCCTTAATATTAGAGAATTTACTTTAAGTTTGTTATTAACTATCTTGTATAAGAATAGCAAGTAGGAATGAAGAAATTGGTAAGAAGAAAATTGATCTAAAATCTATATTTCTTCTCTATTTCTCACTTCTTATCATGGTGATGGAATGAGTATAAGACCTTTAAAATTATCTAATTTTCCGCCATTTTTTTAAATAAACATGCCAATTTTTTTTAAAAATTTTGAATGGCAAAAATACAGAAGAAAAAAAAGACGAGTATAGGGGAATAAATTATATAATTTAAACATAAAAAACATTAAAAAAAAAAAAAAGTGGCACTTGGACTTCTGTACTTTTACAACGGACATAATTAAACTGACAGTGACTTCAAATATTTTTTAAACCCTATGATCTGCTGTCCCCATGGATGCTACCAGATATGCTACTATAGTATTGACTATTGACTACCAGATATGCTACTAACGTGTTACTCGCTTATCCTGCATACAGTATATCGTACATATATTGCACAAAAGCATAAAGCCATTAACCTAGCTAATGCAAAACCGGCTACCTTGTATATTAGCTATTACATGAAACTGATGCATAGCACAATTTATTTGTTTTGATTAAGGGTAGCTGCTGCGGCCATGGATGCAGCCACACCCCCAGGGGTGGTTTTCATTTCCGGTTTGTTTCTAATCTCCGCACCAATCACTCCTTCTGCATCCTCTCGCGTCACCGCCTTATCCGATGGCAGCTTCTCCCTCGCATCCTGCATTCATATACATACACATGCATGTACCATTATTCCTTAGTAATACTATCGATTCACATCCAATAACACAATTACACAAACATATATTGGTATATGAAAATGTGACTTCAACAAGTATTTCAGGTAATTTCTTGCGATATCGATCCAATAAGTTATATGTTGTAAAAAATTATCATGTTGAAATAATACTATGATATATTTATTGTTTATCATACGAAGATTATGGTACACCATCCATCAAAGTGGTATAGTAATACATCGATACATCATTCATATATCATATTGTGATTACTCAGTTGACCATTCAACCCACTACATCATTTTATGGTGAGTAATGTACCTTAAACGTCATCAATCTTAATAATTTTTGTATTACCCCACGTCTCTACAATTTAAAATCTTAATAATACTCAGTTGCAATTGATGTTATATTTAGAAAAAACTGCAATTGATGTCATCTTTGCACGCCTTTATTTAAAAGATTGGATGGGACACAAAGCAAATTACCGTTAAGACATCTGAGAGTATTGTCTTCTCCATGAAAGGTAGAGTTCGAGTGTTCCGAGTGGCAGCTGACTGTGCCATGGCACCCACACCGCCAGACTCAGTCTCATTCTTTCCGGTGGCTTTCATCTCAGCAGCTTGTATCGCAGCGGCATCACTCTGATCCACGGGCTTATCACCTGCTCGAGTTAACGCGGATGCTTCAAGCGCTTCCCCAATTGTTATAGCATCTCGATCAAGAGCAGAACCAGGAGCAGTCATTGGCACATCTGGTTCCACAAACTGTCCCACCACTTGTCTCCCCACACACTCCGTGATCACACGGTTCGCACCTACTTTGGTTTCCGACACGCTCATCCCTTGGTCTCTGGCCACATCCGAGATGTCGTCGCGGTTAACGAGACCGGCGGTAATGTTGACGGTGGCCGCGGATTGCATGACGGCAGCAGGGCCGCCCTTCTGGGTTTGTCCCAAGGCTTGGTTCTCGGTTGCCTGCATGAGAGCTGCGTCTTTTGGCATGATGGGTTTGGATGCCAACTCGCCGGACACGTTGAAAACGTCGCCGTATTTGATGGGTTCCTGCTGAGGGAATTGATCATTTGTTTGAGGTCTCTGTGGCTGTTCCTGGCTCATGATGCTTCCTGCACTTTCACAAATCACAAAAGCTTTTACGTACAAATACAATGGCTTTTACAGAAACTAGCTTCCCAATTACAATGTGCTTGGAATGGATTAAGTCATTTAAGTGGCTCGATTATATATATATGTAGGAGTTGAGTTCGGATGGGGGAGGATTTCATTCGTGTCAACAGGTGACAGATGGTGATTCAATGTTTTGAGTTACAGATGGCGTTCAAGAACCAAAAGCGCATGACACGTGGTATAGGCATGTCGTACAATGAATCTAAGAACATGAAATTTTAAGGAGATCAATATATACTGCTCAAACATGTGTCTTAGTATTTACTCGTTGCCTCACACTGTATACATATAGGCTGTCTTAAAAATTGTCGTTTGAGTCTCAATATGCTTACCAATTGAAGGACTTGAACAGTGTTAATGAGTAATGATTGTGTTTTATTAAGTGTATGGTAAGTTATGATTGATGAGGGACAGAGATATATAATACTTATCTTTTATTTTTCTTTTATGTACATACATTCTTAATTTGACATATATTTAAAGATGTAAAGAGGTATGTGCACATCTTTATATATGTCCATCGAGAATTATCCATTTAAGGAGGTACCTGGTTCTAGAGCTACGCACACATTACACGTCCTCTCTGAGTCAGCATCTTTCTTTTCTTTTCTGCACCTCTGACCTCCCACCGAGTGATATGTAATGAAATAAGGAATTAAAATGTATAGTATAGTATAGTATAAGCTAGCTAAGCGGGTCGCCATCATTTCATTAGCAGGGAGCAAAGTGCCAATATACTTATAAGATTAGGATCTGAATGTAACAATTAATGTAATATGGTTGGAGTTGTTACCTCATCTTCTAAGCCGGAGTAAAGATGAGGTCAAACAAGAATTATTTTGATATTTCTTTTATTTTTATTATCACAATATATTGATACTTATTTGTTTGTGTTACAACTCAAACAACAAATAGGATGATCAAGCGAAGGTAATCATTAAATAATTAAACCCTCATAAAGAATAAAGAAGTAGAGCTAGAATTGAATTAAGAAAACCACATCCATTATATGAATGCTCAAAATTAGTCTTCATCTAACCCCAACAATTGGGATTCAGTCTTCAAAATATGCATACGAGAGCCACGAAGGATTGGTGTGATTCATTGGACTAGTTGAGTCTAAACTGAAATCTTTTTTGATTTGTTCGGTTCAACTTTAACAACATTGATTTAGGGTTTAGATACTCTCTAATAATGCATCGAAGAATCTTTAGTTGATATCGCACTTGGTAACAGTTTTGTATAAAAGAGCCACGAAGGAACTACACACGACTTGAGGCAGGAAATGTTCCAATGTGATTGATTAAGGGTCAACATTTTCCCACCTTCCAATTTAATTTTCCCACCTCCTCTTCCCCATTTCTTTCAATTAAATCCCATAAATACCCTTATCCCACTCCCCTTCCCCACCCCATATCTGTTTTTTTTTTCCTTTTCTTCTCTCCTCCCCCTCTTGTTATCTTCTCCCATTCTAGCAAAATCTATTTTTGGGTCAGTGGATTTTGCTCTATAGTTCCCTAGAGTCGTGATTTTTTTGCCAATGTATCAGGATTTGAAAAGTACAGTATGGAGAAAGATATTCCAGAACAGGGTACTTGTCATAATATGATGAGCTCCGACAAGTGTACCAGATCGAAGCAAGTAATGAAAACACGACAAGTAATACCGAGGTCGAACACAAGGATTGGGTAACCAATTTATCGATATCCAAATCAATAACTATTTTGACCAAGTCAAAGGAGAGAGAAGATTTGATAAGTTTGAATGAGATATTTCTATTGACTACCAAATCGCTAACAAAATCAAACAGAATCTAAAAGAGTCGCAAACAAACATTGATGAGAGAGAAAGTGATGAGAAAGATCTAAGATCATGATTTCACCTACACAATCAAACCTAGATCCAATTATGAATTGTTCTTTATTCCTAATTCAATTTATTGTCAATCAGGAGCCCTAATTTATTCTAACATCATTGTCAAGCACATAAGAAAACACCTTTAATTCATAATCAACCATATCTTTATGATGATTAAAACACAAAGATTCATTAAGCACTTGGTTCCTTGTATCGATTGCATGAGTCTCCTATTATACAACTATCAATATTCAACTTGTGTTCTTAATTCAAACCCTAAATAATGAATCTCCTTTCTAACTCATCACGATTGTCTAGTCAATCACGAACTCTTTTGATTGAATGCAATAATCACAGAATTAAGAAACAATAAAATAGAAGAAGGGAATAGAAAGCATCACAAATTTCACAATGTCATCGTGTACGGCTACGTCGCTTCCTTAGAAAAGAGGTTTAGCTCCTCATATTGTTGAACAAAATCACAAAATCTCCAAGAGATTACATCACAAAAACTCAGAAAAACTAAGTGAGACATGACTCTTTGAAAACTAGAATCAGGGTTCAAAATTCGAACTAACAACCAACTTTTATACTAATCTGAGATAAGACACTCTCGCTGGGTGAGCAGGGTCTTGCGGGGAGATATTTGAATTTCAGCATAGGCCGAAACACAATTATCGCTAGGTAAGACAGAGGAGTCCTTTGTTTTCCTCCTCTGGTTGGCGCGACTAGCCCTAATTCGCGGGGCGCCACAGAGGCCCTTCAATATCCTTCCTCTTTCTCGTGGGGTGAGCCCTTCTTCGCATGCGAGTCTCCCCTGATCAGCATTCATCTTACTTTTTCCTCTGCTTTCCTAGCTTTCTCCCGGCTTCACTTTTTACCTTAATTTCGGAATAGCTACTTGAAACTAAGGGGGTGTTTGCAAGAGCTTATTTAAGCTCCTTTTAGCTTATCTTATGATGTGTGTTTGGTATAACTTATCAAAAGAACTTATGTCAATCCATAAGTTGTTTTGTGCTTATTTTAATAAGCTACCAGTAGAAGCATATGGAAAATAGATAAGAGCTTATGGTTTAAAAAACACGGTGCTTATCACTACAAAAAAAAGGTTGTTTAGCGACCGAAAATAGTGACTGAATTTTTCGGTTGCTATTTGCGACCGAAATGGCGACCGATTGTAGGATCTACATGAAAGACTGATTAGAGTTAATACTGCGACCGAAATAGAGCGTAGCAGGGTTATCGATCGCTATTTCAGTCGCTAAATAAAGAAACTTAAAAGTCAGAAATTTTATGTCTTCTTAGCGACCGAAATGGCGACCGAATTAAATACAATGGTTAAATTTTATTTACATTTGCGACATATATTAATTCGGTCGCTAAACGACGCGTAAAAAAATTAAAACCGCGCGTGTTAGCTACCGATTTAAAAATTCGTCACTAAATTTATGAATTCAAATTTCAAATTAACTCATCCCGCGACCGAATATAGCGACCAATTTTGTATTTAAGTGATTGGAGACCGATTTAGCGACCGATTATTTCGGTCGCCAAATTATAAATCCCTAAAATCGTGAAATCTTTCCCTTCTTCCTCATTCCTGCCATCTCTTCCACCCTCACCCCTTTTCTCTCCCTCGCGTCGTCAGGCCGCCAGTCACCATCGCCACCACCGCAGTGCGCACCACCACCGCCATCTCCGGTAAGCCTCCGTCCTCCTCCTCCTCTTCTTCCATCTCTTCCTCCCCTCTTCCTCTCCTCTCTTCCTTTCCCCTCTTCCTGCTCTCTTTTTAACCCCCCCCCCCCCTGTTTCAGTGCTTCGACCAATACTCCGGCTACCAACACACAGCCCTCCGGTCACCACACGCAGAGCTCCTCCTACCCTCTTCTCTCCTCATTTTGTGCATTCCCTGCTCTGCCTTGAGGTAACCATGGACTCTCTATGTATCATTTTTTATTTTGCTTCCTTGTTTCATTTCAAAAAATTTGTGGATTGTATGTATTTCATTGCTTTATTGCTTACTACTGAGAAGAGCTACTTGAGTATTTCATGTGAGTTGTGAGTTGTGATGATCATTTGTTTTCATGTGTCATTATTTAATCACTCCTATTAGGATTAGGAAGCTCTCATTGAGAAAGCACGAGAAATCTGTTTTTGTAACTTTTTTTTGAATGCATTGAAATATCAAAAGTCAAGACTGTGAGATTAGAATTGATGTTTACTTGAGCCACAATGCCATTGCTGCCTGTGAGACTGCGAAACATAACAGATTTTGGTTTTTTTGTTGATTATTGACGTGTTGTATAATTTAAACTTTAAAGCGTCAAACCACCCACCTGCATTGGCCGTGAAACTTGAATCCATTAGCATATTTAAGTGATGAGATAAAGATAACAGTGAGAACTAGGATTAGTGTAACTGTACCAATTTAATGTTTCAAATTTAATCTGAGAACCCTTCTGGTTTGATTCTTGTTGATTTAGCTGTGAAATTACCTTCCATTTCAGCATCTTAGTCTTTGATTTAGATTCAGTTCTGCTTTGTGAAATGCATCTAAATTGGTTAGTGAGGATGTGTGCTATGGATTTTCAATTTGTTTTGTGCTAGGTGTCTACATGCAATTTCAAACATGGATAGTTCATGGCTATAGTTCAAACAAATGACCAATACTGAGGCAGTTGTTTGAAGACCATTCTAGTTTAACATGTCCAGTAACAAGATTGTTCCTGTGTTAATGATGTGTTTTCTATTAAATATGGCACTTGTAATTTCTGGTCTGTTTATCTTTCCATATCTTGGCTGAATTTATGTCTTTGAAGGTTGTTCATTGTTCAGTTATATTGCCTCAGGGAATATCTCACAATAGATCTATAGCCTCTGTGATGCAGCTGTTTACTTGTTGTGAATAATTTCATATTGTTTTGTACGTGTATGCAGTCTGATTGTATTGTATTTTGATTCGTTTGGAATCCATGAATTTGTTGGTTCTTGTCTGAATCTGTTTCAAAAATTTCAAAAGAGGGTTTTAGGGATTTCAAGTTCTTGTTCACTTCTTTGTAAACAAAAAAATATTCTTTGTTGGAGTATGAAATGATCTAAAAACATTATCGTAGCCTGTAATTCCAAGAGAGCTTTTCACTCATTTTGAATCGGATTCATTTGGTAATTCTACTTATCTCTTTTCTGTTTGATGATGTAAATTTATTGAAGGCTAGTACTTATATCTGAGCATGTTCATACATTTGGATTGCTATGAAGAATAGTTTATTCTCTTTAAAATAAAAATCTTTCAATAACAATGAATCAAGCATTGGAATGAATTGATAAAGTGTTATTAGTTCGTAAATGGCATGACTTTGTTGTTGTTAATATTCATTTACTAATTTAAAGTCCATGAGCTTAAGAAAGTCTCTTCTTGAAGCCAACAAAAGCGAGTCTCTTAGATAATGAAGGATTAAGTATAGGGTTAGATAAAATGAAGGGCTAGGCACAGTTTGCCAGGCACATGCATGACGTGCCGTCATCATTAAAACATTATTCACATTAGAAAGCAGCTCTGTACACAATATTATGAAAACAACTCTGGTTTTCTACTCATTTGTTTCACTAGGAAATGGAGCTTTCCAGAAATAGTTGTTGATGACCATCCTTACTAGGTTATCTAGGCACTTCCGGTAGGAAAAGTCCTCTCTATGACCATCATTCAAAACGACGTAAAAGCATCTGCTTTCCTGAAAACTACTATGTTTGCTAATCTGTAAAGTTGCATGTGAAGTTGCATTTCTTTGTTCTATTTTAACATGCTAATATGCTACATGGATCTTTCCATCTTTTCTTATTATCACTTGATGAAGTTTAGACATATGACTTGTTTTCCTTATCGTTTTATCAGAAAATGGATCCGACTAAATGTTTTGAGACAGCCATCCATATAGACCAGGTACAGTATCTCATCAACTTAAGAATAACGATCGGATTCACGTAATGATGGTTAATGCATAAACTAATAATTTACTACATTGTTCTTGTGTATTTGCAGGATTTGATTTCAATCCCGTGATCATTCTACCGTCGTTGGGGACAAGAAATACCGCGTGTTGTGACTATTGAAGACAAAAGCGGAAATCTGTTCAATGGGAATATAGTAATCCATGAGGATCGCCCATATTTTGCAACAGATACAAATGGTATCGGGGAGTTGTATTTGTTGTCCACTGGTGCATTGGCAAAGTTTAAGTACCTTGGGGGTTCTCGCTTCTACATGTTCATCCCTTTGGAAGATTGATGAGTTTTGATATTTTGATTAGTACTTATTGATTGTGGTGTATTTTTATGTTTTGATCGTTAATTAGTACTTATTAAACTTTTTTTTATAAACAATTATTAAACTTGCGTTAATTAATGTATATGTTTTCTTGATCATGTTGACTGTGGTGTTTTGGATGATTAGTACATCATATTTATGTTTTCTATTTATTCAAAAAAAATATTGGTCTATTTTGTTTATAAAAGAAATTAAAAATCAATGGGGTAATAGTTGAAAAACAAAATTTGGTCGGTAGGATTCAGTTACAGGAAAATTTTTATAAAAAAAAAATTCAAAATTTGAAACCGAAATAGCGACCGAATATCGGTCACCAAATTAGGTTAGCTGAGCATGCGACCAACTATACGCCGACCGAAATATATAATTTTGTGACCGAAATATCGGTCGCAAATTTGCGACCGAAATACATGTTCGGTCGCTAAACATTTAGCCACCAGGGTTTCTGCTACCCCTTTAATTCGGTCGCTAATTCGGTCGTTATACAGTATAGCAACCGAATTATCATGTTTAGAGACCGAAATCTTCAGTCGCTAAATAGGTTTTTTTTGTAGTGTATGCACATAAGGCTCACTCTTCGAATCTCATCACAACAACTGTCGTTATTATTATTTTTTTCTTTGTTTTAACTCTGAAGCCGCAACCTCTTTCGCCAGCAGCCATCACCCGTCCGCCGTCCGTCGTGCGCCAATGTCTCTGTCTGCCATCAGCCTCAATGTCCCTGTTCAAGCACAGAACCATCTAGCTGAAGCCTCCGCCATCTTCTCCAGTCAAAGTCGCCCTCGTACCTCTGTTCCTAGCCGCGAGCTTCGCCGCGGATACCCGCACATCACGCACAAAACGAAACAGTCGCGCCTTCACCACTGTCGCAACACCTCATTTGCACGTCTGTCCCAGTCCGCCAAGCCACGTGCTGGCCGTCGTCGTTTATGTTCTTTGCTGCTTGACCCGCGTCTCACTACCTCTAGCCACCACCTTAGATCTTCGCTCAGCTCAAATCTTCGCACGTCTGTTCCAGTCCGCCAAGCCGCGTGCTCGTCGCCGTCCTCTCCATTCTTCGCCGCATGACCCGTGCCTCAATGGATCGTGGGGGTCAGTTTTGGTTTGGGTTCTTCTATTTTGGGGGAAAAGGGACCCAATATTTTTTTTAAAGTTAAATTTTAAAATTTTAATTTTAATTTTAATAAAAGTCAATTTTTTTTAATTTTAAAATATTCATAAGTGCTTATGTAGTGATGTATCCAAATGCTTAAATTTTGTATAAGTGCTTTTCAAACTGTGTATTCAAACGCACATAACTTATTGAATTAAGCTCTCATGTGATAAGCTCTCATGCGATAAGCTCTTAATTAAGTTGTTTACCTAAACGCGGCCTAAGTATAACATGTAATGCCTTATTCGACTCAATTTCATACTTAATTTCCTAAAAATGAACACAAAGACTCAAGACTTCACTTAAGGACAATTAAATCTAAATTCAGGTGTAAACGAGATAAAACTCGACCAATTGGCTCAAAAACCATATATTTACCAACAATAAAACTAGATAAGGCAGATGATTATTATAACATTTGGCCAATAACATATCCCCATAATCCACTACATCGCAATCGTTCCTTTGCCGGATGCACCCGTCGTAGATGAATAAGTGAGTGGAAGAAGGAGTTCGATAAGAGACGTGGCAATATCGGGAGCATGCACCAGCGATGCGGAAGTTGGTGGAATGACAATGGGGGTGGGAGGTGGGAGAAGAAGGGAAAGGGATGTTTTTGGTATAAAAATAATAATAATTGGAGGATGGGAGGTAGGAACCTCTAATGGGGAGGTATCAAAATTAAAGGCCATTGATTAAACACGGTTGAGCTTGCACTAGCCCGTACAATGCCCCAAACCCAAAAAAAGGTACATTTAGCATCAATCCAGCCGGGCCCATATTTTATTCTAGGCTCAGTCTCGTCATCTTGTTCATGGCCCCAACCTAGTAGTTTGTCAAATTGCAGAAGCCACATGCAAGACCCCATAGCTTCCCGATTACGTATTCGACCATGTTGTAGTTGCTTTCATACTTAAAAAAATAATAATTTACTTATTAGTTATTATTACTCGATAGGTCAAACATAAATATTAAAATTCATTAAGAATAGAGTTTAAAAACTAGACTTGGTGCTATATAAAAGAATACGTGTTATATACCCAAAAAAAAAAAATTTGTGTTATTAGGCTATAGTTAGTTGCTTTTAATTAGTGTGTTGTTTAACTTTACTTGTTTCTTGGTGCTAAGAAAATTATATGTTTATTCTTTTGTGTCATTTCCTAAACTCATCTTTACATCTTTTATTGTTTTGCTCTTCTAGCAGTTTATAACATGCTTAGTTTCATGGTGGGAACAATCAAACTCGCTTTTGTATTTATCAAACGTGGGTTTGACCATTTTTAAGATGTTTGGCTCTTGGATGCAGAAGCGATTTTAGATTCCAGAATCAATTCTGTCAGAAGTAGCTTAGAGTAGCTAATGTTTCTGGATTGAAAAATTACACTAAATTTTATATCAAACTTGCTTTAAAAATAAAATCATCCAAACAAAAATTATTTCACTTCAAACTCAATTATATTGAAATCAATTCTATAAAATCAATTTCATTCAAAATCACGTTTGTCAAACGCTTATCCAAACACACACTTTATATTTGATACCAGGACAGTCATGAATTGCACATAAACTTAAATGAAAAAAACTAGTTTGTTCCTTAAAAAAGTTAGAAGAACATATATGTTCAAAAGCTTTTAAATTCGATTTGATAAAGTTCATAGCTTACACGAGATAAATTATGCACGTAACCAAAGGCGGGGGAGAATGAACAAACAGTGCAGGCTTATAGGTCGAGGAATATGTTGGGTCCATAAGATGAATTCTTTCCTCTCGATTAGATTTTATCCAATGGATCTTGAGCAAACAAATTAGGGGTGCCATTAGATATTAGCCAAAATTATTCATTTAAAATTTATAATTATTAATAAATAATTTTATTATTGAAATATATAAAGTAAGTAAACATTCATATTGTTAAATCCTAGTTAGTGTTTGATCATCTTGCAATGGTGCGATTCACGTAAGGGACATTAGGAAGCTTGAAGTGAATACACGAAGGGAAAAAAAAACATAGTTATAGTGTGCCCTAATGATGTTGAGTTGAAAATAACACACGTTTTGATAAAGTTGTTTAATTATTTGAATATTTTTCAAATCAATAGAGTCTAATAATAATGTTCCATAATAAAATATATGATATTTTTTGAGCTTTGTATTGTATGTAATTTATATTTATATATAATATAAATTATTTTAAGGATTTCATACATAATTTTTTTTAACTATTTGAATATTTTTAAATCAACGGGGTTTAATAATAATGTTCCACGAGATAAAATATATGATAGGTTGTGAATTTTACATGTAATATATGTTACACAATTTATTTAAGGGTGGCATACATAATTTCTTATATAAAAAAAAGTAAAATAAAAAAAATGGGGGGTGGGGTGGGGTGTTGTGGCTCTCCCCGTCCCTTAAAAAATTCATCCCTGATTTTATCCATACACAAGAGTTCAAATTCCTCTAACTACTTGCTTAAGATGTTCAAGTCTCTTACGAATCAAATATATGTTGGTATGCAGATAATTATTTGTTACTGACATTTTGAGAAACATTTTCTAGGAAGAGGAAACGAAAAGAAAAACTAATAACCCAAGGGAATAAAAATCGATTGGATTTCCTGTAAAAAAAAAAAACATCAAATTGGATCTACGGTTTCAGCATCTCTTGATCGAGATTACGTAGTTCCAAAATGGAATATTGTTTGCAAAAAAGGAAAAGGGAAGACGTAACTTCATCACTTTCAATCTCCATTTTACCCCCACAAAGATTGAAGCCAAAATTGTTTAATTTAAATTTTAGAGCTGTGGGGCTTGCACCGCCCACACAACTTTTTAATATGCGCCCACGTCAGGAAGCCAATTCTCTTTCTCTTATGAACATATAAACCATACCATTGCTATGAAAAAATATATGTATATAATTGAGGTTCTATTCTATATGCGAAAAATATCAATACTCAATAAATAAGAGTCTTACTAATTAGTGTCCGAAAGATGTTGGTTAATAAACTCAAAAATAGAAACATTTTATTGGAAAATGTAACTTTTAAGAATTTAATGACTTGAATACATCATTTTCCTAAATAATTTTTTTATATTTAAATCCTTAACCAATATTCTTAGGCACGGATATTTCCCAATAAATAAAGATTGAATATGTGAGTAAAGTATCGTAGGTGTATGTGGATGGCATTTTAGAAGTTTAAATAATATGACTCTTGTATACCCGAAAAAAAAATTGACTCTCGTTTATTTATTTTAGACTCCATTGCTCTCTGCGTGGTGCATACTTGTTTTCTCAATGCAGATTCGATGTCTAAATCAACATACACGCATCATTTTCTTACTGTTTATTATAGGTGCAGTTCTACTGCTTAAAGCATCCTATGTAACGTCGTCGTGCCACTTTGGGAGTGGGAAAAACAATCTCTTCGTACCCATTTGTTCTTCAAACGCACGCTGGAAACTAACCGCTATATACAGCTACTAATTGAAGATCACGACCAAGGTTTTATTATTAAATAAAAGTTCGTGATTGCAATTGGGTCCTAAAGTTTTGATTTTTTTTAAATCTCCGAAATCGAATTGTGACTTCACTTGCAACTCCATCCACCACATTTTATCACAATTATTTGTGATTACATTTAACTGCAAGCTAACACCAACTATAATTTAAAACCTTTATCACGACATGCCCCATGATTAAATTGATAACCAAGTAACTTTATGATTGATCATGAACCCACGAGTCCAAGCCAAATTAACACGCCACATGGCATGGAATCGTTGTTTTATTAGAGAAAATGATCATAAAAAAGAGGCCGCATATAATATATATATAACTCTATTTTACAAACTACAAAGCACACACCTCTCTTATATTCAATGCTTGGAGAATCAATCCCCTTTGCTTTTGGGCACCGTCACCACCAGCTTCCCGCCGCTACAAACGGCGGTGACCATCTCCGGCCGCGTCCAGGACGGAAGTCGGAACCGCCATATATCAACACCGAGACGAAGGTGCTGCTGAGCCGCCACCGTGACATCACTGCCGTCCATTCCCTTGATCACGATCTTGGTTATCCCAGGTAGAATCTCGATAGTGTGAGCTCGAACGCCACCGGCGTTGGCGTTGAACGTGTTTAGGCTGTTATTACACGACGCCACGAAGCGTAGAAAGTGCGGTGTTTCTTCGATCGAAACGTCGGCGTGTGAGTGGAAAGGTAGCTCTAGCATGTTGGCGAACACGTGAGGCAGTCTCCAAAGCTTCTTCGAGTTTGAGCTTGGTAGTGTTGATGAAACGACGGCGTTTTGGGAACGCTGGTTGTTTCGCTTTTTGGCGAAGGGGTGGACCTTCATGGTGAACATAACTCCAATCACTTCTAGTTAAGTCCTTGTTTACACATGAGAGAGAATTGGAATGAATCGATGTGTGTGTGTGTGTATTAGGTTACTTAGGTATTAGCTAAGGACTAAGGTTGGAGAGGGAATTCGAAAATGGGTATAATTTCTTTGATTTATAATAGGAATGTGTTTGTCGTAATGATGATATATATAGGGGGACCTCACTTATATTTGATTGGACCAAACTACCCCTATGAATGATATGAGGCATTGCTTACTTATGCTTTCTTTATCAGCAGGAATCGTGAAAAGGTTTTAGGCCAAAAGAAACGAATAGGATCCGTGTTAACTCTGGGTTTGGAAATTGAAAGATTAGTGGTATGGTACGGTGACTGTGATGCTGATTTATATTATTTATTTGTTTATGTGGTTCGTATAAATTCACGAATATGTGAGTATGTGACTCTGTATCCACGCACCTATGCAAATTAGGATAGTTTTTATTATATTCTGACACAAGATTCCCATCGATATCAAATAGTCAGACTCCACTTTGGGTGGGGTGCTTATTGCCAATTTGCCATTCAAACACAAACCAAAGCCCATCCACACTTTTGCTTTTCTGACTTTGGTTTTATTTTTATTTTAACTGTGATCTGTCTATGACGATTGACGAATAAAAATATTGTTTGAGCTGTGGGGATTTGTTGTATATCTTGATTGTGTTTGCATGTGTATGTTTTTTTTTCTGCCCTACTGTTTTTGCATACTTTTTTCTGCTTCTTGTTTTTGGCTATCAAAATAATAGTTTCAAAATAAGGATCGAAGCAAAACGCTCCACTGCTTGGTGCTGGAGAGGTACAGGAGGTTGGTAGATTATATTAAATTATTAATCCTTGATCAATTAAAGACACTTTATTCTGCAGGCAATTTAATAGAGTTTGAAATATTTATTTAATTTAGGTTTAATGTCTACCTTCGGATGGCAGTAGTCTTTTTCCTTTTTTTTTTAAAATGAGGTTGCCTTCTTTAGACTAAACCATCAAAGGATCGTCCCTGGAACCTTGAAGGTTTTGAGAGAGAAACCCATCAGTGCCATAGACCTATAAATAATGGAAGATGGAGAACATAGATCTTGTGATTTGAGAGAGAGGGAGTAATCCCTCAAATATTAAGATCTATTTAAAGGGTTGACATGTCCCAACGTCTTCCATACACATGAGACATAAATTGAATCATAATCACATGCTTAAAAGAGAGATTAATCCCTCGAGATACTGAGATCTATTTAAGGGATTGATCTCTCCCAATGGATGTTATTTCATACATATGAGCCAAGAA
Source organism: Sophora flavescens (assembly GCA_030762895.1). Lineage (NCBI taxonomy): Eukaryota > Viridiplantae > Streptophyta > Magnoliopsida > Fabales > Fabaceae > Sophora > Sophora flavescens. Next base: position 141,306,453 of record CM061067.1, read on the forward strand.
TTGAACCTCTAATCACATGCTTAAGAAGTTCAATTATCTACTAACCGTGCCACGTGACTAAATTGGGAGGAAAATGTTATTTTTATGTCCCGAATATGTGTCTGGAATATCGTGTTTGATATATGTGTAATTGTATATTGTTATATACAATAAAGTTTTAATGAATGTACTGATAAAGATGTGAGTGAATTATTATGTGCCTGTTTGTTTTACATTTCCCCCCAACGCTACGTAAATGGTAATTTTTTTTTGAGGTTTGGAGTCATTGTTCATGTATCTAGATATTGCTCATATGTTTGTTTACCAAATTCCATTGGAAATAATTAATTTTTGGTGGGTCAAAACTTAGTTTTGTGAAAGCAAAAATTTCTAGTTTTTTCATTGAAAATAATTGATTCTAGATGTAGGCCCCACAAAATTCTACATATTTATACTTTAAAAGTGATTTTACTTTATCATCCAAATAAAATCAATTCTTCTAAACCCACTTTTAAAATATTGTTATCAAACACAATCAATTTTTTTAACCTTAATTTTTCCAAAATCAATTCTGTCAAAATCTAAAACAAACGGACCCTCTGCGTTTAAATATTGGAATTCAAATTCTAATAAACTCCCCCTCATCTATCTCAAACATACTAAGCCTAGGGATTAATGATAGATGCAGTTTGATAAATGCTCCCTCATCTCTCTTGTTAGTCGTTGAGTGAACCACTATTTTGGTCCCTAAAATTATAGGATGATAATAAGTTAGTCTCTTGTATTAAAAAATAGACAAAAACATCACATAAATTGAAAAAGTTCATTACAATTATGGTTACTAAATTGAAAAATATCATCAAATTGAACTAACTTGATTTTTTTTTTCAATTTGGGAGACGTGCTTACCTATTTTTTAATATGAGGGACTAACTTGTCACTACCCTACAATTTCAAGACCAAAATGGTGATTCACCGTCTGCCATTAATCTCATGGTTTGAGAAAATTTTGACTTATTTAAAATAAGGAAACTACTCAGATCAGAACACTGCGCTATCGTGAGAAGTGAGAAAAATAAATATTAACCATTGAATTTTATTCAAATGATTGAGAGTAAAAGGTAAATGCCCATATAAAATTTTTAAGTGATAATATGATCACTAAATAATTTTTAAATTTTGATCATCCATGTATAATTATATGGTCTATATATATTATTTTCACATTCTTAACATGATAACATCTCTTATTATGTATGCCCCATATAAAAGTGATCCTTGTAAGAGGCATTGAAACATTTATAAATAGACATGCGAGCATTAAAACAATAATACATCGATTTTTCTAACATGTGCAATTTTGTACGTGTTAGGAATCTTAAACTAAAAATGTAACGTTGAAAGTCGTGTATTCAACTCCTTAAAAACTTAAAAGTTACTCTTTCCAATACAATATTTTTAGTTTAAGATTACTTAACATGTAAAAAGTTACACATGTTAGAAAAATCCATAAAACATAACATAGACAGATAAAAATTAATTCAATATTATATATATACGTGGGTGGCCTGCAAGTAAACTAACTAAAATTAAATGAACTATGCTGGGCCGATGATCCAAAAATATGTTGGGTCGGCCAGTTATGCAACTTAGGCACAACTTATACGAGTTGTGTATCCATCGTTTCTGTTGCATTGTTAAACGAACCTATTCTTTGATCTTTTGGGCCTTAATCATAATTAGGGTTGAGATAGAATAGACCCATCTAACAATAAGTGAGAATGGTTGATTCAAAAAAAAAAAAAGTAAAAGTGGTGTTGGGGTTTAAGTTTGACCATAAAAATGGGAGATCATGAGTTGGCGAATGCATGAGGATATTGGACCTTGTTTTTTAACGCCAATGACACAATTTCGGTAACAAAACAAATTAGGACATGCTTTGTTTCGCTTCGTATTTTCAGAAATATTTAAAAAATTATTAATTATTTTTATTTTGTTTTCTATTTTCAAAATTTTGTACCTGAAAAATTGAAAATCATTTTGTCTTGTTTTCACTATTTCTGGTATAAATCTTTAAAAACATGAAACATAATAGAAATAATGCGATAATTTTGTAATTATTTTTAAAAATAGATACTGAAAATAGAAAGCTGGAAATAAAGCATACATGCCTTAATTTCTGTACATTAGACTTTGGTTGAAATAAATTTTCAAAGAACTTCCCGATGCAAGTGATATTCATATGTGATAATTATAACTTGTTTGCTTGTTTTGCATACGGGCTCGAATCTTATTTTTAATTAAAAATAATAAATACATTGAAGTAGATGTCATTTTATCAGGAAGAAAGATTTTATTGAGAAATTACCACTAGGCATTAGCTTTGTTGCCAATGTGACATGTATGATTTACATGCTATAGCTAGAAGGAAAATGTTAGAAACATAATTTATTGGTATCTAAATTTATTGTACATATATTAGTCAATCCATATCATGTAATTATTCTAATTAGGAAATAATAAATGTTAATCTATAATGTTATTGCGGGTATTGATTAACAAATCAAAAATAATAAAGTTACCAATAGGATTGGCACATCTGGTCAAGCATTTCACTCACACTAGTTGTGACTTATGTTCGATTCCTATATCTCCCATGTTGGTAGACAGTATGTTCGTTGAGGTTGGTGGTATTCCATGACCTTGTAAGGAAATACTACCAATCTAAACTTTATTCAATCTAAAAAAAATTTAGAAATAATAAAGTTGTATAAAAAACAATGTATACGAAAACCGCCTTCCATAAGCCGGCCTCTATACATAGCAAAGCAAATAATATTTTTATTTGGTTGAAAGAGAAACCACCCTTTCATAAGGCAGGCGATTTCTAAACTACTAAAGAAAAGCAAACTTAAATACTACAATTATGGTATGTTTGGAAACCTCGTCTGGTATCCCAGAATTATGTTTCAAATATGTGGAAGCTACTCAGAATAGTTTCCACCCAAACACACATTACCTCCATGTCACCGTGTTTCCAAACACCCCATACATATAAAATAGGGCTCCGTCTTCAATCCTCAGCCTTCGTAGTTGAGGATCGATGCTTTTTGTGTTGATAGCCGTCGATATATTAATATTTAAAGTTAACGGTGCAGATAATTTTAGTGTTAACCGGGTGGAGAAAAAGGAAAAGGTAACTGAGGAAACCGGGTACCGCATCGAACGGTCGTTTGTTAATATTGAGGGTTAATTGGAAGTTCTTACCCAAATCCACCCTTCCCATCCCCCATTTGTGGCAGTTGTCGTAGTACCTATGGTGCGGATACCTAATTCTGGTATGTGGTATTGTATTTCATAGCTTCTGGTGACAATATCTGTTTATGCCAAACGAAAGGAAAGGGGAAGCTTAGTGGATAAGTATTCCTTTCCCTTACAACCGTCATTTGAGTTCGGTGACCCTATAGTGTTGTGGATGTTGTCGTGTTTAGAAACTAATCTGTGGTTGCTTACGGTGGATTGATGATGAGTTTTCGTGTTTGATTAATTTATAATTAATTTGATTTTGTGTCTGCAGTAACATAATCATGTTTAGCCCAAAGGTTTTGCTGCAGATATTAGTTCAGTGCTTCAGGTCAGGGAATGAGACTTTTTTTTTGGTTGATGAAGGAGATACAAATTTACATGGGCCTGAAAAATTTTGTTTGCATATTCCTGTTCCCATGGTATAGCCCAAATGTGTCCAATGTCCTTTTGTGGGTTGTAATCCAGCTTGGGCAAACTCGACCAGCCCGACGAAATCTGTACACTATGGATTGCTAGTAAATATATAAATATTTAATATTTAATAATATACTTAAAATTATATATATATATATATATATATATATATAATATTCATCAGTAAATGGGTCATGTTGTTGGTGTCAGGCCGAGTTGGTGATGGTGGCCGAACCTGGACATTTAATAATGAAGTATTTTCTGTTGTTCTATAATCTGTGTTTATATATGTGTGTGAGTGTTTAATATTATAAATTTGAGAAATTATTTTAATGAATATAAATTAATTTCATAATGTATTTTATATTAAGAAACTACTATTAAATTTACGGTAGAGATTTCAGACGATCCCGGTGGCGTTTTCACTGTCAGTAAAGCTGTACTGACCCGGAAAATGAATTTTGAATAGTAAAATAATTTTTTTATTTTTCCTAACTCAATTATAACCATTTCCATAATTTTAGAAAATTTCTTTCAATATAAAAATTTTTCGAATAGAAAATTAACGAGAGAAAATACGATCGGTTTTCACAGTCGGAAAATTAATGGAACCGGAACGAAACAAAATCAATTCAAAATAGATTTGATGCAGATTGAAAGGACTTGAGTTGACATGAATAGTGATCCCATTAATTTCCTAACATCATTACCATACACATAATCATTTTTCAATTTTTACAAGAAACCATTATTTTAATTTAAAATCAAGTTTTTAATTATGAAAAAAAATTGAAAATCCCTCATTCCTCTCATGTGCAGCAGCGCCCCCTCCCCTATTCCTCTACAAATATCACTCTCAAAATCCCTACTTCATTTTTGCAATCTTTCTCAAAGCTCACTTACTCACTTACTTTCCTACTCACACACTTGCTTACTACACTTTCAGGAACTTAGGGAATAGGTACGTTATGTTTTTGTTGTGTGATCTCTGTTTGGTCATTGTTAGAATTGTTTCCTTATCGAAACAATGTATGTTGACACACCGGTAGGTGTGTTTTGATGGGTTCTATTTTGGTTGAGACCTTATGAGAACTCATGATTAGTAAATGGTACGTTGATTCATGTTAACACGTTCATTTATCCTTTGGGATGGTGTCAGACATTTGAATGAGGTACCCGCAGTGGAAGATTTTCCGGGAGTGTCCCCTGAGAATGTTCCAGGTTTGTTTCTGCGAAGGATATTGAGTTTTCGATTGATCTAGTTCCTAAATTCAATCGGATCTCCATCGCTTCGTATATGATATCGCCTCCAAAGTTAGTCGAGTTAGATGACTTAACTTAAAGCGGGATTTGATGTCAAGACCGTTTGGGGACCAAGTGTGTCCCATGGGGAGTGTCATTGCTTCTCATAAGGATGAAGCATAACTTTTGTGAAAGTGACCGCATACGGTGACTAAAATCAGTAGTTGTTAGGCGAACTGGTTATTTTCAAAGGTGCATCGAGGAAATGTCTAAGATTTTGGGGTCGTTGACTCACCTTGCGAGGAAAGACCAAAATTTTCGCATGACTGAGAGACGAACTAAGTCATCGGTTACCGTACGCAGTTCAGAGAAGAATGGGAAAGACGACAACAAACCGGATTAAGAATGTTTAGAAAGACCTTCGTGCTGGTACGAAGTCAAGTCAAGTCAATCCAAATCTTCACTTACAGAATGAGAGTCTCATGTTTAAGAAAACTCTTCACTGTACTATTTGATTTTTTATGAAGGTGTCAGGTGACATTTGTTCCTCGAGTCCCTATGGTTGTACCAAACAATCATAGCAAATCATGTTTACGTGTATCAGACAAACTTTTCTGAGTTTGATTTGAAATCTATCAGGACTCATAAATTGGTTATAATTTTTTCTTGAGTTGTGACCCAAATATAATTTCTTAGTAACAAAAGTTTCTTGATGAAACTTATGCTAGTCACTTTTACTTTTGGTAAACGTGACCCAGTCCAATCTTGTCAGACTGAATTCCCTTTAAAATCATCCTTTGACGAACGTCTTGTAGTACGTTGAATACTCTTGGACTTAAAACTTTCTGAGGGAATTCTAATGGAAGAAGCAACTCTATTAGATTCATGTTTGTAAATGTGTATTAGCCATGCATTTTTACATCCACGAACCTAATTGAAGAATCTTTTTTCATACGGGATGTTCCTGTATCTTTTAAATTGATGAAATTCTTCTCTAAGCTTTTGTAAAAATGAAATCAAGAAACTTCTTTTCTCGAAAATTTCCTTCTGTAATTTCCAAGACCATGCCTTATTGTAGTTCGAAAGGATTTGTCATCCTTGATCAATTTTACCCTACGTATTCTTCCAAATATCATTGACATGAGGGTAGGTATCTGATTCACACCAGGATGTCAGAATTATTCAAGTACAGTGAAAGAGAGATAACTTAACGCTTGAGACATTCATTGTCAAGAAGTTAGTGTGGCGATGGATTTCGTTATGAACTTTTCGAGGACCTTTGAGAGATTCGTTTTGTTCGAACAATCGTGGACAGGCTGAATGAAGTTAACATCCTCCTTACCTGGCGAGATCTATTATGCAATGGATAAGCTAACCCACGTGGGTGTCAGAGGGATGATCAGACCTCATATAATGTCTCCAAATTTTGCTTCAAAATGAAGACCCGAAGTTTATCAATGTTGTAATGAAAATCCACTCCAAGTGTTAAGGACCAAGTTGAGATTGATTTTAACAGATCACCCTCAACTCGAGGGGACGAGCGGTAGAAATAATATTATGACCTTTAGGAAGTTGGTTTGGGAGTAGGGGTAGTATTTGGTTACCATCATCTCTTTAGCTTGATGAACAAGAAGTGACGAAAGTTTTGTTGAGGTATAGTTGTGGCTAGTAAGAAATCACTTAATCTCTTATTCAAAGTTAAGAGTGATTTGAAATATAGTTAAATTACACTTGAAAGAAGTTTGTTTAATATATTTCTTATCTTCAATCGAAATCAGAGAAAGGAGGAAAGACAAACGGGCAAAGCTACAGAAAAACATTCCTTATGTTAGCAAGAAAAAAGTTACTTTATCTGAGCCTTTGTAAGTGTTACACAACTAAGGAAAGTACGATGCCTAAAGCCAGAAAATCATATCTGCTATACTCAGTTGTCAACAAGGAATCTCCAACGTTCTCCAAAGCATTTACTATCAAGTCAGAACGACTATTTCCTGAAGAACGAAGCTGGAGACTCTCAAATGCATCTCAACAGATCTTTATGATCAAGTATAAATAGAAGAAGTTGAAGACTGAACAATAGTGATGTGATACAGTGATAAGCAACCAGAGACATTAACCATCAACTTAAAAGCTATATTACTCAAAGATTGGTTGTCATCTTATCATATCGATATGTGAAAGGTCTCATCACTCACATATCTTCTTCACAATCAGAAAAATCATTTGAAGAAGAACTCATCTGCAACTCACAAAGTTCCAGGTTCATATTCAATATTTGTAGTGCTTAAAGATTGGTTGAATTGCTTTGTAACTTTGAAGCTGTGCTTTAAAACTCTCTCGAAACTCTCTTAGCCTGAAGAGGCTTTTTGCAAGATTACTTGTCGAGCCTAATAGGTGGTGTTGGCCCAACCTAAACATTTAATATTTTATTATATAATAAAAAACAAATATATGTAATATCTATTATTTAATGGGCCAAGTTGTCGTTGTCCGGTCGAGTTGGTGATGGGGGCCCAACCTAAATGAGCAATTAGTGGACCCATTTTGCTTAGGGATGGGCCAAGTCCGGTTTAACGGTCCAGGGTGTGGTTCTCTTGCCCAGTAGGTGGTGGGTTTAAAGGCAACTTGATAACGACTAGTGGTTAACAGCTACTTTTTAACGGTCACATTTAGTATCTATAAATGTTCCTTATCCCGTCCTCTTGGTCTCATACTTGTCTTCAACAGAAAAATGGAGGTCGAGTTGACTCAGCCAGAAGATTTTGTCTGGAGACAGGGTACCTACCTTGCTTTTATTTATCATGGTGGCAGATTACACATGGCGAGAAAGGCATAAGACTCAAATTCAATTACCCAATATCTCTTCGTATAGGCGAAGATATTACAATGCAGCCATTGAAGCAGTAGATTCACGAAAAGATAAGAGTAGGGGATAACTGTGTTAGTGATGTTTTTTATCGTTACCCCGTCAAAACTGGAGCCGATGGTATCCGTTTCACTAAGATGAAACTTACTAATAACATCGACATACGCCGCATGTTAGATCGATATAGTCAACACTGGACTGCTGGCCCGATCGAGCTTTATGTGGAGCTGACAAGGTTTGTCGATGAAATCATCGGACTGCTTAGAGCCCCAAGATCAACTGAGGAGATCTTGGATCTGGTTAGAGGACCATCAGTTAATGATGTTCATCCTGATTTGAACATACGTTAAGAAGATCATAGTGTCTCATAGTGTTTGTCTTTGATTTTATCGGGTGATTTCTGTTTGTCCTTAATTGTTACCAAAACTAGTTGTAATGTAGTTCAGTTATGATAGTGAACAAATTTTAATAAAGTTGTGTGAATGTTTTTTTAAATTGATAACCCGTATTGATAACAATAAAAATTATAACGAATTGTAATTAAAGCTAATTAATTGAACCAAGAGAAGGATAAAAAATTAATTAAATTTAATAATAAAAAATGAAATAACATTTGATAAATTTAGAAATTATGATTTAAAAGCAAATTTATGTTGGTAATTGATAATAATTTAAATATTTAAAGGTAGTATACCAACGGATATTTAATAGTAATAATAAATGATACTACTTTTATATTTATAATATACGGTGGGAAAACCGGATATTTATATTTATATTCGGAATGTATTCATTTTTTACAATAAACTCATATTATATTATATGCATTATCTTAGATAACACGCAAATCCAGACCCGTCGGTTTTATATGTATCCGTTGTTTTTTATCCAATGCCACCATTATCTCTTAGCTGGTTTCACTAGTCACACATCTAGTCTACTTGATAAATAGCAGAAGTGTGTTACTAGGTTAGGAAGTCTTTTCTTGTGAATTCATATCTGGTTTTTTTTTTTTTTTTTTTTTTGATTAAACTGGATTTTTTTTACAAATTATTTATTAGTTTAGGGTTATTTTAAAATTATTTATTAATGGGATGTCTTTTTGAACATGTGACAAATTTTATATTTTTTTACTCTGACGGGTCAAAGGCACCAGTCTGACTGACGTCTTCAAAAGCGCCACGCCTACCACTTTTTTTTATTTAAAAAAAAGACGAAACCTGCCCTGCAGTGCCACGTGGCGCACTGCAGGGGAGGTGCCACTACGGATGGTGCCTTCAAAGGCGCCAGGCGCAATGGCGCCTCCTCCTGCAGTGCGCAATGTGGCGCTGCAGCCCCACCCCCACCCCCACCACCACCAAAACCCAAAATGTCTTTGAAGCAGCCGCCCCCTCCAAACGAAGAGCAGACGCCCCCCTCAGTTCCTCCTCTATAAATAGTCATAAGTAGGAAATTTTATTTACTACTTGTGATATTATTTGTTACTTGTTATTAGGGAATTTTTAATTGCCTCTTGTTGTTTTAAATATATACTTTATCATTAATGTCATCGTTACTCCCTATACTTATAGTATAATTTTTTTTGTAGCGGTGTTCCTTTAAAATTGCTGGTGACTTCATTTTAATTCATATAAGGTAATTTTTTTTTACTATTGTAATAATTGATGAATATTTATTGCTGTAAATTATTGTTGCTATTATTTTTTTTATGCCTTCTGTGATATTATTTGCTACTCGTTATTACGAGATTTTTTTATTGCCTCTTGTTGTTTTAAATAGATACTTTATCATTAATGTCATCGTTACTTAGTATAAATTTTTTTTGTAGCGGTGTTCCTTTAAAATTTCTGGTGATTTCATTTTAATTCTTATAAGGTAAATTTTTTTTTACTACTGTAATAATTGATGAATATTTATTGGTGTAAATTGTTATTGCTATTATTGTTTTTATGCTTCCTATGATATTATTTGCTACTCGTTATTACGGGATTTTTTTATTGCCTTTTGTTGTTTTAAATAGATACTTTATCATTAATGTCATCGTTACTCCCTATACTTATAGTATAATTTTTTTTGTAGCGGTGTTCCTTTAAAATTGCTGGTGACTTTATTTTAATTCTTATAAGGTATTTTTTTTTATTACTGTAATAATTGATGAATATTTATTGGTGTAAATTGTTATTGCTATTATTTTTTTATGCATTCTGTGATATTATTTGCTACTCGTTATTAGGAGATTTTTTTATTGCCTCTTGTTGTTTTAAGTAGATACTTTATCATTAATGTCATCGTTACTCCCTATACTTATAGTATAATTTTTTTTGTAGCGGTGTTCTTTTAAAATTGCTGGTGACTTTAATTTAATTCTTATAAGGTAAAATTTTTTTTACTTCTGTAATAATTGATTAATATTTATTGGAGTAAATTGTTATTGCTATTATTTTTTATACCTCCTGTGATATTATTTGCTACTCTTTATTACGGGATTTTTTTATTGACACTTGTTGTTTTAAATAGATACTTTATCATTGATGTCATCGTTGCTCCCTATACTTATAGTATAATTTTTTTTTAGCGGTGTTCCTTTAAAATTGCTGGCGACTTTATTTTAATTCTTAGAAGGTAAATTTTTTTTACTACTGTAATAATTGATGAATATTTATTGGTGTAAATTGTTATTACTATTTTATTTAAAGGAACACCGCAACAAAAAAAATTATACTATAAGTATAGGGAGTAACGATGACATTAATGATAAAGTATCTATTTAAAATAACAAGAGGGAACAAAAAAATACCCTAATAATTAGTAACAAATAATATCACAATTAGTAAATAAAATTTCCTACTTAAGACTATTTACAGAGGAGGAGGAACTGGGGGAGGCGCCTTCGATCTTCGTTTGGTGGTTGGGGGCTGCTTCAAAGACTCTTTTTGGGGGGTGGTGCAGCGGCCACGTGGCACACGGCGCCAGACGCAGTGGTGCCTCCCCTGCAGTGCGTCATGTATCACTGCAGGGTAGGTTTTCTGTTTTTTTTTTTTTAAAAAGTGATAAGTCCCAGTTTGACGGGCCGTCAAAATAAAATAAAATATATCACGTATCCAAAAAAACGTCATTGATAAATAATTTTAGAATAACCTTAAACCCATAAATAGTTTCTAAAACCATTTCAAAAGCCTCGATATCTTGAAAAGAGGCGTAAAGCTTCCTCTGTACGTTCTGTACATACTTTTTATTTTTATTACGCAGCGTATATAATATAATATATTTATATATTTACTTGCTTGTTCATTATCATTATCATGACTATACAGTTAAGAGTTTTAAACCTTTTCAATAGATATAAATCGGTTTCGGCCTGCTTTATATAGGACCAAGACGCATGTGAAATAGTCTCGTACAACATCCCCTCTCGAACTCATTCAAATGGCCTCATATTCTTCAAGGTGGTGGGGGTGGTGGCGACAGTCGCGGTGGCCCGATAAGCCTTGCATACGCCAACAAGCGGTGTAGAGTGTGTGGATCTATAGCTGAGATAAAGGTCTCGAACACCGACAGGAATCCTAAAAAGTTGTTCTATACCTGTAACAAGCAGCATTGTGGATTCTTCGCCTGGTGTTTACCGATCGGTGCTGAAACTGTGGAAACACAACTACACGAGGACGAAGTACAGAGTAGGGATATGTGGCCAACGACCACGATGGAAGGATTCTTGGGACATATCAACCTGGAACAGTCTCGCATGCATGCATTTCCACCTTAGGGTTGTTGAGTTGATGCTTGTTAGTTTGCATGTTCTGATTATTCTGTGCTTGCTTACAACTCTAATAAAATTATATCCCTATCCCTCCGCCTACTTGTATATGTATTTAGATGCTGGTAGAATGATAAAATGTTAAAAACATCATCAAAGTTAATATAAAAGACCCTAAAACTAACTTCTATGTATACCATCACACAAACAAGAATTTAACTTATATCCACCTAATAACCATAGAAAGGAATGTAATATCTAATACATAATTGTGTTTGTTTCCCCCGATTTTTTTTTTGATTTGATGTTATTTATGAATCTTACAAATTCCCTTTGCATTGGGAAAGGAAGGTGTGTGGCATACCTTTCGGCTGGCACAATAAAGCATGATGCAATAACGCGTTTTGCGGACAGCTTTTGTGACTTTATGGAATAGTAGTACCTTGCAGCATGAGCGTGAGCAAGCAAAGCAAAGAACCACTCATCCAGATTTTTGTTAACGCAAACGGTTAACGTCAGATTCACAGATCACATGCCTAGCCTATTGAAGCGAGCGACGTAGCCAAAAACCGACACGAGGAGGTACTGAGATCCACTTAAGGAGTTGACATCTCCCAACAGATGTTATTTCATACACATGAGTCGGGAATCAAATCCCTGACGACATGCTTAAGGGATCTAGTTATCTACTAATTATGCTGCACCATGTTGGTACGTAACCTTAACCTTTTCACGTACTACCTCCGGACCTAATTACAAGAAGAAAAAATTAAATTCATATAGAAAGTTAGTTAAGTAAGTTTAATTATTTTGATTTGTGTAAAAAAAATGAGTTAACTGTCTAGGGAATATACAATGTTCTTGAAAAAGTAAATGAAGAATTTTTTTGATCGGTTAATTTTCTTGATTTTTGAAATATTTACATTAAATAGAATTTATTAAGAAAGTTAGTTAAATAAGTTTAATTATCTTGATTTGTGTAAAAAAATAAGTTAATTGTCTAGGAAATATACAACGCTCTTAAAAAAGTAAATGAAGAATTGATTTGATTGATTAATTTTCTTGATTTTTGAAATATTTATATTAAACATAAGTGAGTTGGTTGTATTTTATTTATATTTGAGTCCAAAAGAATATATACTTTTTTTTTTGTTTATAACTGAGTATATTGATTTCATTTTTCAATTTTATTGTTCAATGTTTTTTCAGTTCAGTATTTTCGGAGCTCTTAAGACAACCCCACCCACTCACTCACTCACTCACCAACCGTTCTTCCTCTCTGGGATTTATAAACCGCTGTTGACCATCATTTCAGATCTCTTCTTCAGTCGTGTTTTTAAGATTTTTCATTCCCCATGCCATTTTCATTCCTTCCAAAATAAATAAAAACTTTAGGAAAAACATATTATATACCTCGAAGGAAAAGCAACAGCACTATCATACACTTTCATCCTTCAATCGTCAGGTAAACTATTTACCTTCATTTCTTGAGAAAAATGTTTATACCCAAGAGTGCAAGTTTTATTTTTGCTTTGGAATTTATCATATTTGTGGTGATGCTGTATTAATTTCTGTCTTTTTTTGCTTTACTTTTGTTTTTTCCAGTGTCTGAGAATATTTCTGTGGTTGATCTGAATCTGCGAGATTGTTATCTGTGTGGTTTGGTCTGAATCTGATACCTCGTAGTGAGTTGTTGTAGCAGTGGATCTAGTAGTTTACACCTTGAAATCTCACTAACTCGCTCTACCTGGTTGGTTACTCATTGACTCAGTTATTGTTGTCATGGAAACTCTTGTTGTTGTTGAACAGCATAAGATCCAATACTACAGCACCAAGTCCAAGCCACAGGGCCATGGTTCTTCACCTTCCAGGGACTTTAGGGGGATCAATTGTAGGACTTTTCAGTCTAGGACAGGTATATTACCAATCCCATTGAAATCTCATAGTTCCCCTAAAACACCCTCACCTACAACTACCCCTGCAAAGTCAAACCCTGATAACAAAACTTTTGAGAAAACTACTCCTATGACCACCCCTATTCCTATCAATGCTAAATCTTGTAGAAAAGAGACAACTTTCTGTGAAGATGTTCTGCTCTCTGAGTTATGGGCTGGACCTACCTACTCAAATTCACCACCTCCTAGTTCCTTGCCAATCCCTAAGTTTTCTGTGAAACCAAAGAGGACTGTGTCTCTTGATTTACCTGGTTCCTCCCCTGAGTTTGAAATGCGCCCTGTGGCTAAGTCTGCTCCCCCGTCCCCGAGCAGGGAGCATTCTCCATCCACCAGAGATCTCTTTGTCAATGCTGATTCAGCCACGCAGACCCTGCGTCGCATTCTCAATCTTAACATCAATGATGAGTGAAACACAAGGAGCAATGGGTTCCTGTAAATAACTCTTTTTAATGAAAATGATTTAGTGTTAGATGTATATAGAGATCAAATAAAATTTGTAGTCTGAGTTGGTTTGAGTTTGTGTAGCTTTCAGTAGTGGTGTGTGGTGGTGCCCTTGGCAATTGTCGCTGTGGTGGGTCAAAAATCTCCAGATTTTGGAGATGGTAACTGGGTGTGTTTACTTGAGGAATCTATTGAGAGTGGGGTTTGCTACAGGTCGTGCTACTTGATGGGAGCTTCCATGAAAATGGTTGGGAAGCAGAATGATGGTACTAAGTACTAATGGGTAGGAGTGGCATGGAATAGACTTGGTTGACCGTGTTTAATCTATTGGGCGCGATGAAAGTTACATTCAAGTTAAATCATGACTTTATGATATAGTTCACAGCATCATTTCCTCATAGAATGGATGGCTTTCTCTTAATCTGACATAGGATATAGGCCTCTGGCATTAGATCCCAATACTATGTACAAACTGTAGAGTTTTAGAGTACCCTTTTGGTCTTTTTTCCTCCTTTCTTACCAATCTTTAATCTTTCTATCCTAATTTGTTTTCCTATTTTCTTTGTATGACATTTAACAGTGTGCATCACTGTTATTTCAGTCTCCTAGATGAACTGCTGTTTAATAGTTACTATCTTGCCTTCCAGTCTGTCTTCTCTCTTTTAGTATCTTGTTTCTTAGCTACCCTCAACAAGGGTGTAGTTTGCCCCTTCACTATCTTTTCTGTTTTTTTGAAAGAAAAGTTAGAGGGGATTTGGTATAGTCTTTCTTAGCATCGGCTTCAACTTTATAAGATCAATCCATGTCACACTACCTGCTAGTAAACCCCTGATTTTTTATTTCTGGTGCTGGTAATGCTTCTTTCCTTAGTCATAATCCTCACCCTTACCTTCTACGGAGAGTGTTGACCATGCCATGCCAAAATTCAAGGTAAGATCTTGCTTGATGGTTACATTAATACTTCTGCTCTATTTTCTTTCATGCCCTCACATTACATTCACTGAGATTTTTTTTTTCAATGTATGAATCAGGGAGGCAAACTTTTCCGTCGTAAGCTGCGGTCAGTTAGATTTTCTCCATGAAATCCTTTGTGGCTCGTAAATGTGTCTGTGTTTCTTTCTTTCGTTCTGCTTCAGTAAAAAGTGGAACTTGTTTGGTCTGCTGAAATAAAATGTTAGTTACTATTATCTATGCAACATGTTTTATCTGGATCAAAATACTTGTTCTCTTTATTAATTTATGTAGCGTTTCTTCAAAAGCTATGACCTGATTGTCTGCATTTTAATGAACTTTTGTATTTGGTGTTGATGTAGTCGTTGTTAATCTTAAATTAATTGAATTTGATGGTCCTCCTAGTATTGAAGGAACTTGGATGATGAAGTATTTAGCAATGATTGTCACGCATCAAAGATTTGGTCTCATGTTTAAACCATTCCAATTGAGAATGATCTATTTCCTGCTATGGCAACTACATATTTGGATCCTTCAAAGGATCCAATTTTTATGCCGAAAAGTGGCATGATAAGTTGGTGTTCATATTAATATTACTCATATTTTAGAAATCTCATCTTAGTACTTTGTCCAGTTCAGTCCGTGTGAGCTAAACCTTTTCAATTTTCTTTGCGTTGGTTCATGTTTATCTGTTGCCTCTATTCTTTCATCTCTAGATGGATGAGTTGCAACTTGAAACCTTCTAATTTCGGTAGGTTGCCGTTTTTCCTTGAGTAGTGATATTATAAATGTCTCTAACTCGCACTCATTTCACTCTCTCTGTCGTGAATATCATTGGAATTCTATTTAGCTATTTTTCTTTGGAATGATTCAAATTGTCACTGTTAAACATATCCCAATGTCATGAGGTGCCTTCTTTTTCACAAATGATATTATTTTCAGTCTCTAAAATTCACTCATATTGCACTCTTTATTCTTCTCCTGGATACCCTTTGATATCAATTGAATTAATTCCATTTAAATGTTTTTTTTAGAAAATTATATTGACCTCTTTGAAGTTTGGCTTAATTATACTCATCACTCAGCTTGTTTAAGAAATTACACAACATCCCTTGAGATTTTTGTTGTCATTGCATTTATCTCCTTGAGGCTTATGTTGTTATTATACATTTCCTCTTGATGTTTATATTGTTATTACACTTCCCATGAGGTCTACATTGTTATTATACTTAGGATCATGCTAACGAGTGTCCTAAGGGCACTCGTTAAGGAACCCATAAAAAGCAAGTTTGCATTAGAAAACTTAGTATTTCACTTCTTTAGCTATTAAATACATTGATTCTCAATAGAAACAGTGTGCCTAGGACACTTGGCATTCTCCTTATACTCATTATGGCACTTATAGTATAAAAGCGAGTCAACGTAATTTATGAAACAGGATTAATGTAAGTATGATTAAGTCAAACCTAACGAAATTATTGTAATTTTTCTTTTTCTATTGAATTATATAAATTGTTCGTACTTGTTTACAAAAATAAAATAAAATAAATTGTCCGTACTTATTTTACACAATTTGAGACAATCATACTAACTCTTTCAATATTTCTTATTGTCCCACGCTAGTAATATGAGACAAGTTTTTTTTCACACAAAAACGTGTCTCGCTGTTTATCAAGTGTGGATGCCTCGATGGTATGAATTGTTTGGACTTTGGAGAGAAGTTTAAAAGTTTGTAATTCATCAATTTTGGTTAATTTAAATAAAAATTGTAGTTAGGAAGAAAATTTCAAGGTTTGACATTTATTGTTACTTAATTTTTTCTATATCATATAGTCCATTTGGTCATTGGTATAAGTAAAAATTGAATAAAATACATATATTAAGATAGTTAGTTGACTCATTTAAAAGAGTCATTGAGAATAAAAAATTAAGTTTGTTACCTAAATTATCATTCCTCTTATTTATTAAGCTTGTGTTGTTGAGAATAAAATGAGTCATTAGAAAACAAATTTTTTATTAAATAAAGAGTATTTCGAGAATAACTTCATTAAATAAGATGAAAAAAGTTAAAATTTGCTTATATTTTAGACCAAAAAATTTGGAAAATTTTGCTTATATAGTTGATCGGGGGAGTATGTTCGAAGAAAATATATTATTGAGAATGCTAACAAGTATCCTTAGGACATTGTTTAACAAATCAAGAAAGGAAAATTTGTATGAAAAATTGTGTATTTAATATTTTGAAAAGTATAACATTTCGAAGTATTCATAGAAAACAATATCTTAGTTGTTCGTGATTTCGTTACTTGAAATCTGAAATATGTCACAATGATGTAATTTCTCATCAGTATTAAGTATCACTCCCTCCTCCGGTCCATATTATAAGCAAAAAAATCTCAAATCTTTTGGATCAATATATAAGCAAATTCTGTTTTCTAATGACTCATTTAATGATATTATTTTTAAAATATCCTTCATTTAATACAAGTTTTGTTTTTCAATCACTCATTCTATTTCTAACAACACAAACAATTTCTCATTACCATAAATAGTAATTTAGATAAAAACCTATTTTTTTATCAAATTAAATGAGATTAAATATGTATCGTATTAATTTTTTGCTTATAATAATGAACAAGAGGGAGTAACTGGTTGATACCAAGAAGTCACCGTCTATCAGGTTCCTTCTGTTAGTTCTTTGTTGACATTTACTGAACATCTTAGCATATTAGCACTATCACTTTATAGTACTTTGGGTTGGGGTCCCATTTCCGTTGTGTTCTCTAGCTTTCGCCTGAATGAATGCACCTACCTTCCCGAATGTCAATTTTCTTATTAATGATTTTCCAAGCACAAGACTTGCAAGGTTGCTAGTGGTTTTCACTTTTCATGCGCACCAAGTCTTGTTTGTCATTTGCTTTCATTTTCGGATCAATCCTGTTATTTGTACAGCCAATCAGGGCCACAGACACTAAATGTAACGTTGTATAAATATACGGTTGTCTTGTATATTTATACAATAATTTTGTATTTTGATTCTTTTTTCTTTTTTTCAATTTTTTTCCACGGCTGCTGGCAATTATTGTCCAAAATTCTTTTCCTTTTTCGGATACATGTATCATGTATGATATGCCAGACCCTGTTTGGGTAATATTGGACTAATAAATAATAATATGCGGAAGTTCTGTTTTACCACTCGGCCTGAACCAAGCTGAAGGAATGGCTAAGAGCCCAACAGCCTTACAAATCCGTAGCCCAAGTACTTCTTTTGCATGATGATGGAACCAAAAATGCCAGATTGTTTTTTTGCTTCAAAATTATAATCTGGGATTGTTTTTGTCTAATCTGACCGGAAAAATATAGTTACTACTTACTACTACTGTTTAAAGCTAATCATTTAATCGTTAATGTAATCAAATTTATCATAGAATATAGTGTACACCATTATCACAAGTCATTTTGGGGTGGAGTTATCTCTCTTGTACATAATGTTGATTTAATGATGACCCCATTTATTTAAGACTTTTTGTTGCCCGTGTTGGTTATTTAATATCAGATTTGCTTACAATCCAAAGTTTGAAATTTTGGGATTCTCCCTGTTATACGTATCAAAGTATCTAATTGTAACCTAATATATTCAATTAGTTGGATAATGAAGTAATAGGTAAGGAAAAAGACCCTTAACAAATGGATATTTCTCTGTCAATGTCCGTTTTTTTTTTAAAGTATGTATCTTATTAACGAGTGTTTCAAAAATATTGGTTAAAAAATCATGAAAAAAAAATTTGTATTGAAAAATTAAATATATCACTTTTCAATACGTTGAATATATTATTTTTCTATATAAACTTTCTTATTTTAATTACTTAATCAATATTTCAAGGACAATCTAGTATTTTTATTAAAGTATTACGATGGTTCGGTGGATATTTTCTCCATCGAGGGCCGTGGACAGCAAGGACAATTATAATGAGGAATCTTGAAAAAATAATAATTAATTGGTCCCCATCGACAATAATATGCAGCATCATCATCAACTCGATAAGAAGAAAAATAAAGCAATATTTTCAATCATACATCACCATCTGCTTCAGCCGAAAACAATGGGGGAAAACTAGAAGCAATCTAAATTATTAATTTCTTGTAATGAACTCTACATCCCCCTCTTATCTCTATTTGCAGGGGAGAGGGAGAAAAAACCAAAAGAAAACAAAAAAAAAATTGAAAAGGGTTAAAACTTAGAAGGACCAACGTGGTCAAAATGAAAATACTATGGATAGTCCTAATCAAGAATGAAAAATTGTGACTTGATAATTATCCTCATCCAAATGCAAGACTTTTGAGGCCTTAGTGCAAGTAAAGTACGGAAAGGATCGAAGTCAAAAATGATCATTACTATCAAACTCTGAATTTTCTGCATCATCTAACACCATCTCTTGGTATCGACATTCTTGACTGCAGAAAGCTCTGTCTCTGCATAACACAAGTCATTTCAAACTCCTTGAGTATGTTCCAAGTGACTTAAAAGCTAAATAAGACCACAAATGAATGAGAAAATTGCATGTCTTTCTGATAAATCTATCACTTACCAATTCAAATTTCAAAGTATAAAAGGTAGCATTGAGAACAATGAAATGAACCATACCTGTAAATAAATATGTCTTTTGTGTGCTCGAGATGCTTCTTACAAGTGTAACAGAAGCTGAGGAAATTCACCAAACTAGAGTGAGGAGGCTTATTAGGCAGAGAACAATAGTTTTCCAAAATGCAATTATGGAATATATGTGTTGTTCTTGGATTAGGTCCATGGGATATCACACATGTGTACTCCTCAGAAAGCTCCATCTCACTCAAACTCCCAACAACTGCATGTGGAGATTCCTTTGTATAAACTCCTGAGTTCTGTGAATCCTTGGTTTTGGTTCCATAATCAGCAGCACATGTTTGAGACTCAAATGGAGAGAGCATGGAAAGTGGCAAAGGAGGGATTTTCACTCTAAGCTGTGTTCCAAATAGGACCTTTCCATTGGTTTTGTTGGCAGAATTCACATCAAGTGGCTCATCTTGAAGCTCACCAGCAAGAGCAAGGCCTATACCTTTTGAAACTATCTTGTCCCAAGAGCTTCTTTTTTCTGATTGCATTATTCTTGGGGACACAATAGTAGTTTCATATGAGAATGGATTCCCAAATGGGGATAATGCTCTAGTGTCAAGAATTGATGTTGGGCTTCTTAAAGCCTCAGATCCTGAGAGACACTTGAGGGTGAAATGATCTCTAAATTTTTGTGTAGAATAATTTTGATTTGGTTTTGGAGATGGCTGGGAGCTGTGATCAGCCATCAAAGCTGGTTTGGTTACTGCTCTTGATCTGTTCCTTAGCAGCATAAGTCTCTTATTCTCTTATCCCTGCCTCCACTGCTAAAATGAAAACCAAATGAAGAAACAAAACAAGTGATTAGATTCAAAACTAGAAAATGAGTAAATAGCTGCTAGAGTGATATTACAAAGAAACCACTGTGATTGATGCAAGTTGCAATATTCCAATAAATACCTTTCATTTCAGTTTCAACTTTCAATGTCCCTTTAGGCTTTAGGCCTCTAAGAAAGAAAAAAAAGGAATCCTAGTGTATTGGGAATGTTTCTGAATTTGTGACACAAAAAACCAAAGCAAAAAAAAAAAGAAGGTGAACCGAAACTGTGTCAGGGTAAAGTGAATTTGCTTCTTCAAACTATCAAGCATAAAAAAGAAAAGCTCCCTTATCTTCCCTTATTAATTTTCTTGAAGAACACAAAGTATCTATTCCCATCATAATCACCTTTGTTAGTGCACCACGTACTGGAACTTTGGGCTTGAGGAGAAAAGGAGGGAAGGTTTCGACTTAGAAGATATAGAGAGAAAGTGAGAGAGATGGTTCAATGTGGCTTTTAAAGGAAGGAGAAGCAAAAGTTGTGTGCATGAAAATCAAACGTTAAACGATACTTCAAAGTTTTGCTTTCATTTTCAATTTTAAGATTAAAAAATACACCTTTTTTTAATAAGTTTTTTTTTTTCATTTTTAACATACATGAATTTTTTTGAAAAATAGATGCATTAGAAAAAGTACAAATTGTAATTTTTTTTAAGATAGATTTTGGAGCTTCCGAGAGAAGATATTTTAAAGCAATTTTATCATTAAAAAAGTCTTTGCATTTCACATCCAAACAATAATAAATTTTTAAAAGAGCATTTTTTGAGAACTTTTGTTTTTTTATAAGACCTTTTAAAAGAAGATCGCATAAAAAAGAATTTTATTTTTACATTTCATCAAAACAAACTTTTTATAATTATGTTATGAATAAGAGAATGAGGAATAATTATATAATTATAAATTTATTTTTTTAAAATATAATTGTTTAAATAAATTAGTTTAACAAAAAAATATTACAGTTATAAATCATTGATCATGTAAAATAATTAGTATGAAATGTAAACAGAACTATACAGTTTGATTATTTCTCCTTGCTAACTAAAAATCATAAGTAGTCTTATAAAGTGGTCTACGGTCTTTATTGAATTTAAGGCGAGGTAGCACCATTTTTTTTTACTTCGAGGAGTATCCCACCGCCAACTTGAGATGGGGACTAATCTCCCGCAGGAGTTTGTTCGGCACCTCGATAATGACATTCCTCCCGGCTGAGGTTTTTTTCATAACCAAAGCTTGAATCCGGGATGTTAATTAAGGGACAAGAGGTCTTTAACCACTCACGTCAACCTCAACGGATGGTAACACCATATATAACTACATATGAAAATTGATCTCACTTCTAAAAGGTGTTGAAAAACCTAGTATAAAGATAAAAAAAAATGTCATTACTGAAAATCTTCTGATTATTACGAATTTTTCTATGAATTTTTGAACAATATTTGTAGGAAATAGGTTTTATGCCGATTTTTCAATGGATTTTATCCCTAAGTGATATCTTTGTAGGTAATTTTTTTTTACAAATTTTAAAATACATAAAATATTTTCTGTAAATTTTCTTGCGAGGAAAATCTATAAAATAAATGCCTTATTTCTAAAAAAATTGTAGAAAAATCCGCAAGTCAATCATGAATTTCCAGCAGTATGGTGAGTTGAAAGACATTTAGTACATATCTGATTTATGGTTCATTACCCCACTCCATAACTTGGTAGCTGTACTTGTCAAAAAAACAAAAAAAACTTGGTAGCTGTTTCATCTTATCTAATACATGTTTAATAAAACCACTTTTAAATTTTTAATTCGTATTTGAGTTTTAATTTTAAAATCCTGATTTAAAAAAAAATCTGTTTTCTGTTATTTTTTCATTCATTCAAACCCAGTCACGTTAAATGAAAACTTAACATGCTATTAGTTATTTAAATCAATGGTGCAGTATTGTATCTTTCTTATCGTACATTGCAATTAATCGGATTAAATATTTGTGCACACTTGTATAAATCACTTTATTTATGGCTAAACTTGGATACACGGACACCTTTTATGAGAAGTTGTAATTGTGAGTTGAGCCAACAATAAATTATTAATCATAGTCTCGGTCTAATAAATTATTTCCATATGGTCTAGCTCTACAATGTAACGTGTTGCATCTTGCAAGTGCCGCATACCATGCGAAATATTCTAGACTATAAATTTAATCCCAAATTGACAAAATTTTGAAGTAAAACTAGTTGGGCCTAAAGTCTTTGTACAAGTTTAATTTAGAATATTCGTGTGCGTTATATTTAAAATAGTTGTGTTGAACACAAATTTGAAACTTTTTTTATGGCATAGTTGATATTAGGTTTTTATAACTGAGATATGGCGAGTTATAATTTGAGCTTAATGCTTCACTTCACGGGGCGTTTAAGCATTTGTGCTATGTTCATAATTAAACACTTTTTTTTAAATACTAAAAAAAATATTCATTCATTCAAATTGATAAAATACATCGAAAACAACACAAATTCAACATCGCTAAAAATCGAAAAGGATGAATCTGCGAACAAACTCACAGCACCCAGGTTAATAGCATAACACGGCAAAATGTCTATAAATGCGACAAAATCAAAGTGAGCGGAATACCCATGTCTCCGGATCTGTAATGACGCTCAAGTCTTAATTGAATCTGTAATGGATCGAAGCTGATCTGTCAACCTGAATCAAACGAACACCGCAAAAAGACTGGAAACCAAACGACACCGCAACAAGACGACGAACAAAACACCGCCACATGCAGAGGACGATTTCATAATGCAACAAAATATCTAACCATAAACTAGCTATAATAAATAATACATCTCTCTTCATCATTAAATCGAACTTCATCATTTTTTTTGGTTGAAAATTGTTGGCTTTTTTTCTTTATAAAGAACCCACCTTTAATCTTATTTCTCATACTTTTTATTATATGCTAAATATAATATAAGGTTATGGAACTCATCCATGGTAAGTCTCATCAAATTTGTGATACAAATCCCAAAAAATTGAAATTCCTCTTTCCTTTATGGATCAATCTTAACCAGGGTTTATTAGTATTCCAATTCCAATTCTACAAAACATAACGTAGTGGGTTAAAGGTGTCTGTGGGGGTGGTCCATTCCATTCCATCTGCTGAATCAGACATGTGGGGACATAAAGGGAAATCTTGAGGAAGTGGTGGGCCCTGATCTGTAGGCGGCAACTTTCACACTCCAGTCCAGCCCAGCGGCAGAAACGTATACTCCTTCGTTATCCTCGTCGGATGGGACCCATATGTACCCTCCCCCACGTAACGTACTTCTATCATCCCAACTCCCTCCCAAGTCTTCTTAAAAACAAAATTGAAGTATTTTGACGATCATTGAGAAATGCCTCAAAATTAACATTATATAAAGTTGGTTAATTAGTTAATACCATAATTAGTTTGGATGATTTAAAGACTCACAAGAATTGATGACTTTAAGGACTCGTTTGGTGGTCAGGATAAGAGAGACAGGATATGATAAGCTATCATATCATGTCTGAAACTATTGTTTGGTGAGCCAGCAGGATAGGATAAACCAATCCTGTCTCCTATCCTATCTTGTCCATCTAGTTAAAATTCTATCCTGAGGGGGAGTTGGGTTAGAGCTCAACCGGATAGGATAAGGTGATTTAAAGTATAATAAAGTATAAAAAAAATGTATACATAAAATAATTAAAGTATAATAAATTATAATATGGTTACCGAAAAAGGTATAATAAAACATAAAATAATAAAAATATTAATAATTAATTTTAAAAATTATTTTTTTTCTCACAAGGCTAATTTTGTTACGTCATATTATTTTTAAAAACGGAAAAATAAATAAAAATATTCTAATAATTTAACTATATATAAAGTAAAAACTAAAAATGAATATTTAAAATTATAAAAAAAATTAATTTAAGTTAAACAATATTTTAAAATTTTTAAATATTATATGTAATTTTATCATAAGGACAATTTTGTCTTTTTATATAATCTTAAAAAATGAAAATTATCAATAAAACTAAAATCTAATAAAATATGAAAACATTTAGAACAAGAACGAAAATTTTAAAATTCATACTAAAATTACAATGCTATCCAGTTGGTTATCTGGTGGACACCAAACGTCGGATAGGATAACAGCTTATCCTGCTTATATCATATCCTACTCCTATCCTGCTCCATTATCCTATCCGCCCATATCCTATCCTGACCACCAAACGAGCCCTAAAAGGATTGAGACTTATAAGGATGGATGACTCATTAAACTATTAGTGATTGGTTATATAGTTTTCTATGAATACATATATCATGTAAGGGTTTTTTTATCATGTGTAATTTTGCATTGGTTAAAAAGCTCTAAAACATCAACTATTTATTGAAAAATTAAGTATTTCATTTTTGAAAATATAAAATACACAATTTTTCATATAATTTTACTCTTTTAAGTTCTTCAACCTATACAAAATTGAATAGGATAGAAAAACCAATCATGTAATAAGATGAGTGTAAGAAGTTAGACACAATGTAGAGTGTGGAGAAGAAGAAGGGGTTATGAGTGAATCAAATTCTATCTCGAGAGAAAATCATAAAGTGATTGTGAGAGATAAGAAAATGTGTATAGAAGTAGAAATATCAATCTTGGATAGTTTTTGGAGGCATAATGTGAGACAGATGTGTGTACAAGATTAGGAGGCAATGTTACGGGAGATTTCTTTTGTAAATCACTTTGTATTTTTGATTTCAAGATAAAACAACCTGTTTGTTTTAGATTTTGATAGAATTGATTTTGGTAGAATTGATTTTGGAATAATTGATCTTGAAAAAATCAAGGTTAAAAAAATTGATTTGTGTTGGTAACAATATTTTAAAAGTAGGTTTAGAAGAATTGATTCTGTTTGGATGATAAAGTAAAATCACTTTTGAAGTGTAAATATGTAGAATTTTGTAGATCCTACATTTAAAATCAATTATTTTCAATGAAAGAGCTAAAAAATTTTACTTCCATAAAATTCAATTTTATACACCAGGAATCATTTATTTTGGATGTGATACCCAAACGTCATTATTATAGTAAAATCTACCCAACCAACACTAAATGTGTTGAAGAAAGCTTTTTAATAAAGTAAGCTGTAAAACCAAAGATAACAAATTATTCATAAAACTGATGAAACTCAAGAAAACAATCTTTCCCAAACAGGCTCTCGTATAAGCAACGCTCCTTCAAAGAAGATGCATGAAAACAGTCGTTTTTCCCTAAACAAAAACTGTTTCGAAAATATAAGTCGAATGCCAAACATAATATTTTTAAGATGGAAAACAGCTGAAATACAAATAATCCATCTTTCCCGAACACAATTATTACTGGTTGAGTTTGCTATCGTTTCTGGCTATTTTCCTTGATTGTCTAACACCTGTTCCCATCCAGAACATCCCCGTAGAGAGTGTAGATGGGCTGTTCCCTTAGCAGGTAGGGACAAAGGTCTCTCCTGCAATAGAAACCACCTACGGGGTCCCATTAGTTTTTTAGTTAAATTAAAACATCATTTAAATACCTGTCTTAAAAACAAATATGTTCCCTCCTATGGGTTTGTGGTTATTTTTGCTTTTACAAGATAAATGCTAACACAAGTAGAAACCTCACTCTCCAAACACGACCAATAGATATCAAGATATGTCAGAGACCCTAAACTAAATATGACCACACGGTCATGATACAAGTCAAATGTCATTACAGCCCTTACATTGGCATTTGGCAGAAGAAAGTGTTTGTGTGGAATGATTGCAGTTCCACAATGCTATTCCTTCCAAGTTACAATGGTGTGAATAAAAGACATGTCACTAAACCAACACTAAAATTTCTTAAAGAGAAACAGGTGAGTGAGAGACTAGCCTCTAAATGCCCACAGCGACAAGCAAACCGTCCAGATTAATGCATAAATCAGTAATAATGCATAAATCTGTAATAGCATGGTCGTGGCCGTTGCTTGTTCTTGGCTCGAAAACAATCAGTGCAAATGACTCGAGGGAGCAGAGATTACGAACACAGAGTGAATGGATTGTTGTTGCACTGGTTGACTTATAAGGCTTATTGAATTACATGAGTTTGAAGGGATTTTTAGTTGTTCATGTGTTTGACAAAATGCTGCCTTCACTTGATCATTGCAAAAACTCATGTAGTGTTAGTTTTGATTGGCAAGCCGCAAGCCTATACTGGTTTAATGAGAAGCCGCATGACTCTTTTCAACTCCATTGTATGTGATTCTTATATAAAATGATTTTTCTCTCCCACTTAGCTACTTAGATCAATCTATTCTTTTGGCATTACCAACAAAGATCTTAATTATAGGAGACAAAGGATGGAAAATAAGCCAACTTGGATAAGAAGAAAATCAATGCCAAAAGCTGTTGCAAGTTAAGATGTATAATTGTTTTATAAGGCATGGTGTTTTTACATGCAAATCTGCTATCTCATTCATCACTTAATATATAGCTGTGTTTATAAAAATAAAAATATCTTTACAAGACACCACTCGATAGTCCAACAATTTTGTATGTTGTATGACAGGTATGTAGATATTATTACATAGGCCAAAGCGAAAATGGTTGTATCGTGTGATCACAACTTATTGTTACATGCACTCGATGCTTCATCAATTATAGTCACCTGATGTATTGGATTGGACTTACCAAATAATTCAGAATGCTTGCTGTCACAGCTGCCATGCTGCAAGTACAGCACAGTCACCATGGAAACCGTATATAGTTTCATTTTACTGTTATTATTTTGATCCTCTCAGGTGCATTGTCCAATTGTTTCCTTGCAATTTAGATTTGCCATGTATGAGCTATATTGCCACATCTTTGTCATATACTACTATCTGTTCTGTATTTTTCACTTAAAGGATGTATTTGCTCTTACAAAAAATCATGCCTAAAATTCAAGTGCTCAACCATGTTAGTCTTGTTTCCCTTATGAGCAGCTGTTTGAAAACGTGTTACTCCTTTTACAAGTGCTCAACCAGACTTCTCACAACTTCTACATGCTCAATTATCCTAAAACAATCAAGTGCAGCTTCTAAAACCTTGAATTGTATAACTGTTCACAAATTAAGGGCAGGTAGGAGAGAATAAACAATTTATGAGGTTACCAAAAAAAGATTTGAGATTTTTCATCGAACAGATCGTATGAAACCAGAGCAACTTTCTTGTAACATGAACTTGACACTAGAAAAATGTATTGATTGATGATGCCAACTGGAAAATTTTTGGGGATGAAGGAAACCCATGGCAGAAGAGAAATTTATATGGATTTAAGCTAACAAACGAATTTATACAACACTGGGAGCGGGAGAAGAGGAAGAGAAAACGCAATTTAGAGCCTCGACCAACAGACGACGGGTGAAGAAGCAAACGATGGCAGATGAGGCGGCAACCCGCTAGCGGCGGAGGAGGAAGACGAAGCGTGACCGGAGACCCGAGCGGAAGACCGTAGATGAAGGTCACACTATTGAAGTTTCACAAGTTTCAACCAATCCTAACTTATGTTTCTTTTTCTGGTTTGTATTTGTATTTTAATTAAATAATTAAATAAAATAAATTAAAAAATCCATGCCACGTCATTCATACGAGACATACAAGGTGACAAACAGATGGATCGGATAATGATAGATTTAATAAAAAATATTCAACCTATTCATTAGTCATGTTTATGTAGATGGATATCAAACCTATCCATTTAAAAATATAGTATACATTAATATTTCATTTTAACAATTTTTACAAACTAAATATTTTCCAAATCTGAATATTGTCTCCCTCTAAATATTTTCTATACATGAATTTTCGGTATTCGGCACACAATTTTTTTAGAAGGGATGAAAATAATGTAGTATTTTGTGATTATTCTTTTGGTAGATGAAGGCAAAACCCAGCATTATTTGTTATACATAAAAAAAAACAGCATTATTATTTCTGAATACGAAAATGAAAAAGCAAACCCGAAAAAACTTTTGTTCTCATTCCTTTTTTCTCCTGCTCAACCTTAAGAATTTCTTCCTTACTGATAGCAACCTTTTTGTAATTAAGATCCGAGTTCTCTTCTATACTTCCAATACAAGTTCAAGAAAGTGCTCTCCCTGTCTCTCTCATATTCGATCTTTCACCTTCTACATCTCCAATGACGGTGCTCAAAGCTACTAAACACTGTTTAAGAAACGCTTCGAATTTGCCTTTGTTTTCATTTCATTATTTTCATCTTCCTCAAGCTCATCACGTTTCCATTGAGCAGATCGAAGGTTTGTAGATAATAAGGTTAAAATGATTTTCAATTTATGAAAAAAAAATGGAATGGATACGAATGAACCATTTCTTTAAAAAAAAATCGGAATGGATAATAAATGATCCCCTACCTTTTTTTTTTTGGATCCAATGGATTAAGCAAAATTATTGGATGGATCATTAACCATCCATTAATAAAAATAATCTAACACATCCAATTCATTTAATATTTTTATTTATTTTTGGATGAATTTTGTTATAAATGGATCGGGTGGATAATTGATCCGCGGATTTCTTTGACACCCCTACTTCGCATCAAATAGCGATTCTGTTTATTATTTTCTTATCTCTAGTCATGTATCTAACTTGTGTGTCCAAATATATTTACTCATTTTTATTTTTTATTTTTGCGAAAGACTAGAAAGGGTTTTTTTGACCTCTATAGTATGATTTACATTTTAAATTACCAATTTGATACAAGTTAAAAAGTATTTACCTACTTGGGGTAAGTTGTACATGATATATACGACTTTGAAGTTGTATATGACATGTACGACTTGACTTTTTTTATTTTTACAATAAAATAATGGGAGTCGTGCTTACTACATACGGCTTCACTTTTTACGACTCAATTTGTTATATACGAGTTCGCAGAAGTCGTGGAAGATAAATATGACTTTCATTATTTTATTATAAAAATCAAAAAGTAAAGTCATATGAACTATGTATGATTTAAAAGTCGTATGTACCATGTACGACTTACCCCACATAGGTAAATATTGTTTAACTTGCACCATATTGGTAATTTGCAATACAAATTATATCAAAAAACACAAGAAAGGTGCATTCCCATCTAGCAATTCTGAAGGTTTCCAACATGAAATCAAATACGTCTTTGTTCTATGTCACCAAAAGCATTAATATATTCTTTTCTTTTTTCTCTCGGAAGGCAAAACAAGTTGTCTATGTTGTCACATTAATAGAAAGGGCCAGATGCAATGTCATGGCTAAGATAATTTTATTAACCCTCACTTCATAATAAATCATACTCAGTTAGTAGTTACAAAATTTTCGGACGATTAAAAACGGCTGTCACAGAATTGATGGCTGTCTGGTTTAATGTTTTCAGATACTCAATTTACCAGAGAATAGATAAAATGGGTCACAAAAATATAATTTTTAGCAACTACTGATCAGGTAAAATAAACTTGTCTGCTCTTCATGTTAGTAATACAAGAGAGAGAGGAGGGTGGGGGGAGGGGGCACACATTATTACTGGTTGAGTTTGCTATCGTTTCTGGCTATTTTCCTAGATTGTCTAACATCTGTTCCCATCCAGAACATCCCCGTAGAGGGGCTGTTCCCTTAGCAGGTAGGGACAAAGGTCTCTCCTACAGTAGAAACCACCTAGGGGTCCCATTAGTTTTTTAGTTAAATTAAAAAATCATTTAAATACTTGTCTTAAAAACAAATATGTTCCCTCCTATGGGTTTGTGGTTATTTTTGCTTTTACAAGATAAATGCTAACACAAGTAGAAACCTCACTCCAAACATGACCAATAGATATCAAGATATGTCAGAGACCCTAAACTAAATATGACAACACGGTCATGATACAAGTCAAATGTCATTACAGCCCTTACATTGGCAGAAGAAAGTGTTTGTGTGGAATGATTGCAGTTCCACAATGCTATTCCTTCCAAGTTACAATGGTGTAAATAAAACACGTGTAACTAAACCAACACTAGAATTTCCTAAAGAGAAACAGGAGAGTGAGAGACTAGCCTCTAAATGGCCACAACAAGAAGCAAACCGTCCAGATTAATGCATAAATCTGTAATAGCATGGTCGTGCTACTCTGTTTTACCATTAGACTTGAAGTCCTCCCTTTTGGAAGCAGAAGATGCACTGATGAAGTCATGAAGAGTGCCAAAGTGAAAATCAAGTGCAACAAGAACAAAACATTAGAACCAGTGCCTTCCCGAAATCAATAGCATTTATTTTATTGTAATGCTATTTGGTAGAGGTTGACGTGCTTGCTTCTCTGATGTTACATTCCTCTTGCCGCTGAGCTCTCTTTCTCCTCTGTCCAGAGACAAAATGTACGACTCGTGGCATCAGTTCATCACGAAAAGAAAGGACTCACTAAGCCATCCGGCCCAAAAATGAGTGAGACCTAAAACCAACCTTGAGTAAGATTTTTTATTTTAAATAAGAATCTATCTGGATCATGCTGTGCTTTAGATTGGACCCTATTAGTAGCATGTGTGATTTTTTTGCTTTAAAGAAACTAAGAATAAATAAAAAAAATTTGGTATCTGAAACTAGGACTTCAGTAACTTCAACCATTGAGCCGACATCACTAACTAATATACCACAATACCTGGGAAAGAGCACAATAGTTCTACTCTAGTTTCAACTTTAACGTATTGATTAGTCCAATAATATTTTTCATAATGCATTTATGTTGGAAATGAATAAACAAATTACATATGTATTTTGCCTCTAGGAGATATCAAAATACCTTAATTGCAACTCACAAGTGCGGCGTTCCAGAGGAGATATCCCACAATCGTACCTGCAGAAACCAAACCAGAATACTTGCATTTAGAGTAGGCGCATAACGAATATTTTAATTCACTTTTTATTATGGTGGTCACACACGAATCTTAAAATACATCCTAGTTTAATCCACCCAAAAAGTCATTTTTCTGATATATATCTATATTTACATTTGCTTTTACATATAATATACCACAAATCAACAAAACAAAAATATTTAAACCAAATATTGAAACAGGCCAAAATGTATCAATAAAAATCTCTAACAAAACCCTTAGGCCTAAAATTGGGGCGCGGTCGAGGCCCAAAATTTAAGATAGAACCGAAAAAACTTGGACTAGAATTGGGCGGGGGCCGCGCGAACGCAGGCCCCCTCTACCACAAATTATGACGTAGGCTCCACCACTTGGGTAGACCTTAGGCTTGCACCCTTCCTAAGTGCAATGGAAGTCACCAGCCTAGGCCATGGGCCTTCTTGATCACCCATAGACCCCGTCCAGGTAAGTATGTTGCAATTGTCCCCCTACCTTCTTTTTTATACGCAAAGCTACCCTTTCCAATCTGATATGCAATCGATGTGGGACTTCACTGCTATGCATCTATCTTCACATCCAACACTTAAACAACTCTCCCCTACCCCAGCCATCATAAACCCAATTCAACTTCTTATTAAGGATCCCAGTAACCAAAACTCAAACTTCAAATGTGTTATGGTCGTACTCTAAATAAGCTACTTATTGCTTAGTAAAAGATCTTCCCAAGTCAAGGTCAAGAGATGTTAGCTTTTCTGACTATATATATAACTCAATTTCTCAACTCAAATGTACAATCCGTGCCCTCGCAACACTAATCAGAGTCATAACTAATTGATGAGAGAACGTAAAATCCATTCATCTCATAGCTAATTTAATTGCTGCATTGCTAAATAACAAGCTAATTACATTTCTAAAACATAATCAGTCTGAGCTACATTCGCTAATTAAGACAGAAAAAAGAACAGCTAAATGACTATGTCCTTCATACATAAATTTCAAGGTAAAGTAGCAAAAATTCGTTGCCTGTTTACTAGTGTGTGGCATTTATTCTTTCGCTTGGAACATCATCTCATCATCAACGCATATATGATTAACAAAAAAAAAAAAAAAAGAGTAGCTTTTGAACAACTGATTCTCTGTCTCCATCAGGAAGTCCTTCAATCGTTCCACACATAATAAATACTATTTCATATATGTTTGGTGATTCTCCACTACAGAATTCTTGCTTTACTGGAAGATGCACCTGCAATCAAAATGTTAATTAGAAGATTATTATACTTTAATTTTAAATGAATCATATATGATATAACTAAAGCATTAGCATTAATGACATAACTTAAGAAAATGTATTTTTTTTTATTTTTTTTTTAAAGAAAAAACAAATATTTTGTACCGTATGTCAAGATTGGGTCTCTCATGAATGGAAAGTCAAGTTATATTGTTGCGAAAGAGACAAAAAAACAATAGAGCAGGCCCATATATATAGGGTGAGATCCAGTCCAAGCTTGAGCAATAGTCCGTTAGTAGCAGGACTTGTGTTGAATGTTGAGACATTGGCATTCCACTAATTCCTTTCTTCTATTTCACCAATACTCCCTTCAATTCAATCTCAGCACATCGATTCTTCCCCCCGCAATGTATTACCTTTGATTTATTTCATTTTTGTGTTCCACAATTGAAATGGCAAAAACAATTATTTATGAATATATTCTTCACATATATAAACTATGATTACTTTCCCACTTTTTATTTTAATAAAAAAATTAGACTTAAATTTAACAATCTAAAAACAAATCCGTTCAACGCATGGTTATACGTATTATTACATAGTTTCTTGAACTCCAATTTTAATTACTTTTACCATTCTTTAATTTCACGTATATAATCAATTTAAGACATTATTACGATGAATTTACCACAAAGTTAAACTTTTTTTTTCCTAAATTCGTATGATAAAACGTGAAACCTAGTAGTTTAAAAATTGAAACTTATTATTAATGTATGTTAGTTCAAATGAAATGAATTTGAATAGTTAAGTTTCTTAAACATGTGGTTTGGGGTTTGATCCATAAATTCTGAAAAAAATATCATTGGAAGAAATCCTTGCTTTGACACCTAATAGAATCTTGAGAGATTAGTATCTTTTGGATACTGAGTAGGAGGAAACTATACAAAAAACCAAAACAAAAAAAAAAATTAATTGAAACTTGCTAAAGAAGAACACCAAATATCAGACAAGAGCTTAGGACAGACAGAATAAGAGGAGCCTATTGATTCTACTGCAGCGAGGAAAGGGCTTAGTTAATTTCCAAGTGAGATGACGATGGCATTGGTGTCATTGTCTATGGTAATTTGTTCTTCACGGCACCCACCCAGAGCCATCGCTAGAAAAAATGCTTGCAGTTACTTCTTCATGACATCACCATTCATCAAGCAGGGGATATCGAAAGCAGGATGATAAAATGATCCATTTATTCATCATTCATCCAGTTTATCTATGATAAAATCCAACCAATCCATTCATTTGTAAAAAAATAATATAAATGGATTGGATTATTTTTTTAGTGGATGGTTTATGATCCATCCAATATTTTTTAAAATTCACTGGACCAACAATAAAAAATGTAATTGATCAACTTTTATCCATTCCAAAACCAATTTATTTTTTTCATATTATTTTTCACCAAATAAAAAAAACCTCCATTTGTAACAAAAAAAAAACTCCATCTAATTTTCTCTTCCGTTCCCTATTATTTTTTCTTCACTATTTTTTATTTTATTTATCTGTTTTTTTTTCTTTTTTTGTTACATTAAGTATTAACTAATTAATTGTTCTCAAACACCAGTTGTAGTCCACGTTATCACATACGTTTTCTTTTTTCGTTGCCTTTTTTTTTTGCTGAGAAACTTTAAAAAAAAGTATTAACTAATTAAAAGCACAAAAAAGTCGTAACAAGTTTCGTAAAACAATATCATGGAACGTTGTGGCAAAACAACCTCTGTAGATGCACATAATCAATAACTCCCATATAATAATAGAAAAATGGTCGTAATACAAAATGGTCGTGAGATAGAGTGGAGAGAGAGTAAAGATAGAGAGAGTAGGAAAAAACGTGAGAGAGAAAGGGTAGAGAGAGGAAGAAAGAGGAGAGCGATGGTGAGATAGAGATAACATGTTAATTTTTTTTATAAATTATTTTATTTTTAAAAATATTTTATGGATGGATAAAAGAGATATAAAATTATTTAATTTCTTAAAATAAATTTTAGTGAATGGATTGGATCCAATCCATCCATGAAAAGTTGTTAATGGATTGATCGGATAGGTTTTATTTAATGGATTATGGATAGATTTGATTTTTTTTAATGAATTTTTAATGGATTAATGGATTGTTTTTAATCCATCCATTAAGATCCAAATAAAAATGTATCCGATCCATCCATTTCTCAGTCTTAATTGAAGGTACACTAACATTTGATATAGTTCATAAAAAAACAGTCCCTTGTTAAATAAGTGCTACAATAGCACCTATGGTTGAAGGAGATTGCAGAGTAATAATTGGAATACAAAGTTATTTTGTATACTACTATTTAATGCGATGTATTCAAAATATAGTTTTAAAAAATTTATTTTATTATTGCCAAAAAATATATATTTTATTCTTGTAGAATACAGATTTAACCTTCTTAAGATTATTTTTTTCTCCTTAAAATATTTATTCCAGCTTACCCCTAAATTCATAACTAGCTTGCGAGATATTATAAGCACAAAAATGGTGCATGGGAAAACCTAGGCCAAACTTTCTTATAGGGTAAAAAAAGTACAACCCTAAATAATCCAATTTGTAAAGCCTTCTTTCAAACAGTTGAAATAATAATAGAATTAACCTACTCCGTGGACAATGTCAGTACATTATTTACAGAGATGCAAAAGAAAGACAAAAAAAAAAAAAAAGGTAAGGTGAAAAGTTAAAAAATTGAGTCACCCCAAATTGGCATTGGTTGAGTCATTTGGATTGATCAACAACAATTCAAGCATTTACAATATTCCACTCTTGTTACAGATCCACCTATGATTGGTGGATGTTTTTTCTTAAAAACTAGAGAAAATTATAAGGATAAATAAATTTCATAAGAAAAATGTTAATTGAGTAGGAGGTGTTTAATGCTCCTTAAGATAGTTCATCAAAGTTCACATGATTTTATATATCACAGGAATGGAAGGCTGAGAATCGTGTTTTCCAATGTCTAGTGTAACATATGTAGTGATGATTGATGAAGGGGATGTATTTTGTTTAATATTAACAAGTGCCCTTATAGCACCTTTATCGTAAGGTGCTTTTCCGGTTCTTGACGTAAGAATCGGGTGCTTGTTTGGGTTGTTGGGATGAAGTGGGTGCTTGTATAAGAATTTGGAGAGAGAAAGTACTTATATAAGCACTTCTCCTTATAACAAAAAGTGGGTCCTTTTAATTTTTTTAATAATAAATCAATTGTAAAATAAAATAAATTATTGACAATGTAAGGATGTGGGGTTATTGGTGGGGTCTATTTAAGAACTTTTAAGAAGTTATTGGGTTTGAGAGATGAAATGCTTAATTTATAAAAAATAAAAATAGGTGATGTGTAATGATGGGACCCATTTAAGAACTCCAAAATGGAGTGTTTTGGAGTGTTGAGATGATGATGCTCTTAGGACATTGTTTAAGGAATTAAGAAATTAAAAATTATATAAAAAATGATATATTTAATATTTTAAAAAGTTTTATACTTAATTTTCTAATACAAACACTCGTTTCGTGGATTCAATGACCAATAATACATTGGGCACTCCGTGACAAGGTCAACAATTGAATAGCGGAAACACCCCAGAGCATTAATTGTGATTTTTGAATTATGAGTAATGAGTCACAAGAGAAGAGAAGGAACAAAAACAAACAAATAAGGACTTGCTATAATACGTACACACAGGACTGAGTAATTCAGCATAGAGAGAAGTGTTGCCCTCTGCAATCTGCATTCTGCACTGCACAATGAAAGAGGGGAAGTGAATGCTAGGACTGTTGTCTTGTTGGCTAACCCAACCCGAAGGCTCCATATATAGGGGTCCAAATTATTCACCCAGTACCGCTCGAGTGGCCTCTTGTCTTGTGTTTATTCAATATCATTAACTTCATATTCTGCCCACTGACACCTTGTTTAACAAGCAAAAACAATCAGAGATTTCAGACATATATGACTATTGGCCTAATTGTGACATCACCAGTTACATTATATATGTGCTTAATTAAGACCATACATAACATTCTCTTCACCTGTCATATACACATCATTATCCCATTATGGTGAATGCCTAGCTTGCGTATGTACATATCTCGTTAAATGTCGTCTCTTGCTGATGCTATATACATGTACATATAATTCTGTTTTGATGCTACTGCTTAATTGCAAAGGACAGACACTTTACTTAGCTTCAGTGAACGTGTACAATCTAAGAAATTAATTAACCAGTCACATGTTGAGAGCAAAATTCCCTTGCACATTGCTTCACAAAAAAGGAAGGAAATTAACTTTCTATCTTTTATATATATCGATATATGAATTTGTTGTTTGAGCAAGGATGATGGCATTGGCACGTGAGGTAGGAGTGGAGTTTTGGTCAGAGCTTTTGACGCCTTCCAAAGCCAATCAACTTTTATCATAGTCCTTTGTGCAACTGCCAAGCGTGCGTTAGTATTGTCAGAAATCAAAATTCTATCTGCAAAATGTGTCTGTCTCTGCCTATGAAACTTATTTCCAACCTATAATATATGATAATGATACCAGGATTTAAGCGTCATCTTCATATATCATAAGTTCATAACCAATGTCTATTCAAATATAAGTGAGAACTTGGGAATTGAGACCCAGTCTCAACCCAATCGAATTCAATTATATATGTCACAATGTTAAATAGAACTCGTGCCGGTATAATATAGTGTATTTTCATAATAATTATGAATAATTAACATAGCAGCATTGATAGCATGAACATTAAAGTCATGAATAATCACATGTCAAAATAATGATAATGATAATCTGCTCCTGGGAAGCCAACGTTTGGCACATGATTATCGTAATCGTGAAGCTAGGCCAATTTCATAAGTGCCCCATTGTCCTATAGGCATCAAGTATATCGAGTATCAACCCCAATGCAAATGCAATTCAAAATTGCAGGTGAGCCTTTCTTTTTTGGTAAGCACTAGTCAATTTGTTTATGATTAAGTGGTCCACTTCAAAAAGTCCAAATTAACTATAACCGATGCATGTTGAAGTGCACACACAACCCTCGCATCAGTCGCATGCATTACGTATAACCAATAAAAGTGGGAGATATTACAATGCACAGAGAGTATTTATAAATATTTATCATTGAAATTGAAAAGCATGGGGGGCATGTATCGATGCTTTAATAATCATACTGTCCAATGCAAGCCTTTCTTTTGAATTCCGTTATGACAATTCGTTCAAGAATCAAATGCATGTCATGCACGCTGTCAAATGCAACTGAGACTCTAGATAAATTTAATCGATAAAATTAAAGGTTTAAATATTGGAATTATTATATTTGGAGAGAGTTTTATACTTTTATTAAATCCCTACCCAGTATAAAAATATGAAAATAATAATTTATTAAAAAAATGAGTGTCTAACACATTGGAGATCACAGAGAGTCACACACACACGTACAAGACAGCGTAAGCAAACCGGCATGGGAAAGAGTATGGGATGGTCAGGATCCTCGTGGAGCTGACGTGAATTGATCTTCCAGTGTCCAACCAATTATTGAGAGAATATTAGTCGTTACGGTTATTACACGTTAGAATTGATTCCGACCCTTGTCAAACATGATTTTTGTGTTAACTTAAAAATTTTATACTAAATTTTATATCAAACTAGTTTTTAAAATGAAAATATCCAAATATAAATCACTTCACTCCGAACTCAACTCTAATCAAATCAATTTTATAAAATCAATTTCATTCAAAATCACTTTTACCAAACGTTTATCCAAACACACAATGTTACTTTTTTTTTTCCCGAGTAATGATACTTACATTTGCTGGATCATATATTTTGATTATGATGGGTGTGATTTATTTTTTTGTTTAGTAAACATTTTTTATCATGTAAATATTATACTTGTTTATAATATTATCTTTTTTTTTTTATCAATCACCGTAATTAGAGCTAAACTGATTTGAGGTAAAGGGTATAAGGAGTTTGAGGTTCATGGTTCAAACCCC
The DNA here is from genome assembly GCA_030762895.1 of Sophora flavescens. Classification (NCBI taxonomy): domain Eukaryota; kingdom Viridiplantae; phylum Streptophyta; class Magnoliopsida; order Fabales; family Fabaceae; genus Sophora; species Sophora flavescens. Next base: position 141,345,015 of record CM061067.1, read on the forward strand.
GGCAAAGGAGAAGAAAACTAACATATATAACAACTAGCATACTAATATTTGCCTATAAAAAACCACCGTAATTAGAGTCTTTGCCTCCAGGTGACATCCTGAGCTATCATATAAGCTTCGGTCCTTTGGACCGGATATGAAACTAATCATCAATCGGCTACTTAGAGCAGAGAAATAACCCTTGATTTTTCATTCACAATCTCCCAACTAGAGTATCCGCCGTCAAGATTCGAACTTGCGTTCTCATAACTCCTTATGAAATTGAAATGCTTACCACTCGATTTCTGTAACATCCTATCTTTCGGGAAATTAAATATTTTAATTAAATGGGAGTGAGGGTTACATAAATCTAAAATTTATTTAAGAATCCAAACACATATGCAAGTTCAAAATAAAATTCAAGCAACCCAAATTTTTTAGTAAATAAACACCTCTAGCAAGTACGTCAAAAACCCTTATTGGAAGTACCTCGATTTAAATTATTAATTAAGGTGGTTTATCATCAACAACATTAAAAGATAATTAGTCATAGATATAAATCTTAATCATAGCTAGATGATTATAATTAATTTACTCAATTTTTACTCATTATGAGTAAATAGCACTAATCTTAATTAATTATACCCTAGTTACAAATTTCAACATAATTGAATTAACTAAACAATTTTTTCCTGATTAGTGGTACACGGCAAGTTTGTAATATCCTGACACCTCCACCTTTAAATTTTTGCCGCATGATAAGGAAGTAACACCTCCTACTATAATTCATTCAATGTTTAACTAGTTTACAACAAGTCTGGCCATTTTTCCTTAAGCCACCTCTTGCTTGCCTTTTTCTTCAAGCCATTTTCGTTGACCAACAGCCAATTTACGTAACTGCTGAATTGTGGCAAAATTCCTTCCTTATCAATATATATACTACTTAACACCTAATAAAGAAAGAATAAGAAAAAAAATAGTTAGTTAGCATGAAAGAAAATAATAAGTCAGAGAGAGGATAACAAGAAAAAAAAAACGTGAGAAAGAGAAAGAGAGAAAATCGTGAGAGTGAGAGAAAAGTCTAGAGAGATTTTCGATCAATCCGTTCGTCCTATTAAAATTCTGATTATACCGTTGTGATCCTTATGACGTCTACTTCATTATCCTATCTTTCTTTTCTGGATTTGGCTAAGGTAAGTCTATGTCCTTTTTATGCCTAAATACCGTCGGCGACGGTATTGAGGTTATATTTCAATTCATTTATCGGTTTACAATTCCGTCTTCAGATTTGGACTACACGTAACGTGTGCTTCACAATGATGTGTTCAGGTGAATTTTTGGAGCCCCGGAGGGTGTAGAACTGTGCGTGGCAGATTTGAGGGAATATAGGGAGTGTCCGTTTCGTTGCCCCATAGCTAGCCTAAGACATTCCAGATGGGGGAAAGAAACTATTTAACGTCGAAAATGGTGCGGTTACATTTAATTAGATAATGGTGTAGGGCGACCCAAACCCTACACGAGAGCGAGTAACGGACAATGTCTATACCACATTGGGAACTACTCAGTGGTACCAATGATGATATAAAAATTGTGTGTTTATCGTCATTACGCTACATACATAGATTATTTTATTACGTGATGATTGCATGTTTGACTGGTTGATGTGAACTTGATACTTGGTATATGATATCATGAGTGTGGTAATTATTTTAGAAGTGTTTATTATTATTATTATTATTATTATTATTATTATTATCATTATTATTATTTTAATATTATTACTACTACTACTGGGATGATAATGATTATTATTATTAGTAGTAGTAGTATTTATTATTAGTATTATTATTATGAGTATCATCAACATCATCATCATCATCATTATTATTATTGTGATTGTTATCATTATTATATTTCGGTATTTATCATTTGGAAATTATATTATAATATGAGGATATAGGATGATGATTTTGGATAACACGATGATGATTATGATGATAGGATGAGTGTCATGATTGTATTTAGAGGATTAAGTAAATCATAAGTTATAATGAGATACGAGGATGTATTTGGGGATTGCATACGATATGTGATAGCAGTGCCCAACCGAGATAATTATCGTGAGATGAGATTATTTTGAGGTTATCTTTGAGATTAGGATAACCGGTTAGGGCACTAGGGGGTGACCTGAAACATGGTCTGTGATATGAGGAACCTAAAACATGGTCGAGTGGGGTCTATGCCTCGGAAGGAAAATTCTCGGGGATAGGCTAACGGCAGACCGTCCAGAGATGATTTCATTTTAGTTGCAGCTATAGTTCATGCATTGCATGAGCATCCTAGATTGTGGTCCAGAGCTGTGCACCGGATTCTGTAGCTATAGTGCCATTGCTTTGCATGGGCACCCTCCAGTCGCGGACGAGGGTGTGCGCCGGGGACTCTGGGACGTGTCGATTATATTGTTGTGATATCCGGATATGGCCGATACTTGAAGAGATTATTCATACAGCATTTGCATTGCATCATGATGGAGGGTAGATGAAAGATTATAGATGTGGATTGAGGATGATTATGTTATATATATTTATACTGGGGAGACAGATGTTTAGTGTGCCGTTATTTAATTAAATGTTGCTAAACCATTTCCACGTTTGATGTTATATGATTTCTTATCCCTGTCTTCTCTATATTGCATATGTTTCTTTTTGTGATCGTGGTGAGAAGATCCTATGGGGGAGCCAGCCAGGGAGGAGCTTTATGGGACCTCGTATGCGCTAGACGTTGGTGGGCGAGTAGTGGATCCTCATAGTTGAGTACAGAGTCTATGGCCAGTGCGTCTCATCTCTTTAGGATGTTGTTTTTATTTTGTTTGATTATCAGTTTGTACATTTTAGGATCCGACTGATGGGATTCCCTCTACTGTACTGTATCAGGATTTGAGGTGTATATGTTATGTATGTGTGTTACGTTTTAAATTTTTCCGCTGTTTTAATATATTCGCTCAACGATAATAACGAAATTAGCTCTTAATATTTTGGGTTTTCTTTAATGGGACGTCGGGGCGTCTCAATTTCCTCCCATCCTCCTTCCTCCCTTGTCACTATTACATTTAACACTTTTAGCAACATTTATTTACTCACATTTGTTAAAATGTTACTAAATCAAATAAAATAACTATTTGTAACAATTATAATAATAATTGTTAGCAAAAGTCAAAAACCTATCTCAGACCAAAATTTCGGTGGCCCAAACGAAAAACCCACTTGTATTAGCACAAAGTCTGTGGCCCAAATGACAAAAGCCACATGCAATAGCACACATATACATTTTCGGCCTGTAAGTGCTTGATACCAGTGATTACAAGAACCAAGAGTTCTTGATAGGAATTGCAGAAATAAACCGAAATTACGCAGAAGAGTAAAGGAAGAGAAGAATAACAGCAATATATTATCGTGGTTTAGAGAAAATTGCTCCTACATCCACACTTAGGCAAGTCTTCCATCCACTAGATCAAAGAATAAAACCAGTTACAAGACTTTTCAGGTTTGAAGTTAACTCTCTCAATCCTCACTTGCATTCTTTCTTGATCTCAATGAATCACTCACTCTCTCTGTTTTTCAGTATCTTTAACACTCAGAAATTCACCACCTAACTTTCTCTCAACTATGGCTTATATATCTGTACAAACAAGTCTCTCAAGGTAGTTACAAAACAGAAAAAACTAACTGCCTAACAGACTTAACTACTTCACAGATGTCACATAGTTAACAAAGTTCTATGCATAACCTAACTTTCTAACAGATTGATGATCCATCTGCCACAAATCTCCACCTCGAATCTTCAATTCAGGTGCCCTTGCGTTACAATAATAACCCGAAATAGATTCACATAAAAAAAATGTCTAAATAAATTTTTCATAAATACAATTGTCTGAAAATACCTTAATGATTATTAAATTAAAATAATGGTAATAACTCCTTATGTAAATGAAATGAATTGCCTCAAAACCCGGGCGTCCACTAAAATAACCCAACGTAAAAAAATACTAATAAAGCTAGATAATAAATGAGGAAAATCGCTAAGTCTTTAGTCCTCTCCAATTCCAGCGATGTCGACCTCGTGCTCTGAAAACAACACTTTTAATGAGATATAATCCCAGTGAATAAAAATAATCGTTTGATAAAAAGGTTCGCAAATAGTGTTGTTTTCAGCCAAAGCGCAACCTAAAAACATTCATGGTACCCGCTAATTTTTTAAAATATTGAATATAATAAACCTCCAAAATAATGATATATATAAATAAAATTAATGTCAAGCATTTTAAGCACAAACTCATAAACTCAGCAACGGTCACATCTCATTGCATTTAATCACATTCACCATGCAAACTCTACACAATGCAACTCCACTAACATGACTCGGTGATTCCCAGAATCCCTTAACTTGACTCTCTGGTTCCCAGAACCGGTGTGAATCCCAGATCCACTAAGGTCTATGACACTACAAAAAAAAGGTTGTTTAGCGACTGAAAATAGTGACCGGATTTTTTGGTTGCTATTGGCGACCGAAATGATCTACATGAAAGCCTGATTAGAGATAATACTGCGACCGAAATAGAGCGTAGTAGGGTTATCGGTCGCTATTTCAGTCGCTAAATAAAGGAACTTAAAAGTCATAAATTTTATGCCTTTTAGCGACCAAAATGGTGATCGAATTAGATGCAGCGGTTAAATTTTATTTACATTTGCGACCGATATTAATTCGGTCGCTAAACGGCGCGTTTAAAAAATTAAAAGAGCGCGTCTTAGCGACCGATTAAATAATCCGTCGCTAAATTCATGGATTTAAATTTTGAAATGGCGCCCTTGCGACTGAAGTAGCGACCGAAATATTTGGTCGCTAAAAATTAAAATCCCTAAAAACGCAGAAACCCCTTTCTTCTTCCATTTCGCGATTTCTCTCTTCCTCTCTCTCACTCGATCTCTCTTTCTCTCCTCCGGCCACCACGGTTCGCGACTGCCGCCCCTCCTCCGACCACCACCATCACGGTAAGCTCTCCTCTCTCTCTCTCTCTGCAGCTCTCTCTCTCTCTCTGTCTGTTTCTAACTTTTTCTCTCTCTCTCAGTTCCCTCCTTCTCCGCACGGCTGCCACCGTTGCCGGCACCACCAGAGCAGCGCCGCTGTCCTCCTCCTTCTCTGGTATGTTTTCATCTCTCCTTCACGTTTTTGGTCTCATTCTGCTACATTTAGTGGTTCTGTTCTTCAGCCAAATTATAATGGTGGTTAAATCCTGACCACAAGTTCTATTTTGTCTATTGTTTGTTCTTTGTTCTAAAATTATATTTGATGTTAAGTTGTTTGTGTGAATTAAGTTGATTATGAAAAATGCACGTGAGTTGTTTGAGAATTTTCTCTGTGGGTAATGCCAAGTTTTTCTCTGGGGAATAGTTAGATAACTGAACTTTTCTTTCTAAGTGGATTAAGAAGCCTTTCAGGCTTTCACACTACATTTCTTAATTTTTATTTTTTATTTTTTTATAGGACATTTCTTAAGTTTTATCTTATTCATATAGTTTATCTTGATGTGATTTTTATGTTCATAAACTATTTTCAGAGTTTAAATTGAGACCTGTTATCAGATTGCTAATATATGCATTTTTTTTTTGGGTTATTGCTAATATATGCATTTGACCCTTGCTTTTCTGCCTATATTTTCAGTTTGCTAATATCAATTTTTGCTTTAATTTTTGTTTGAATTTAAGAAAGTGATTGCTATTATATTAGTCATATTACTCAAATGCATAAAAGAAAAATGGCGAGTATGTGAGTTCAAACAAAGGGTCAAGTAAAGTAATTCTTCTCTGTCCTTATTGTTTTTCATTTATGCTAAAGTTTAATTGTAAGATATCATGATATGTTGTTGATATTTTTTTTCCATCACGCAGAATGAGTCATAGTCTCTTAGATATCCAAGTTATTTAGAGGTTATTATCTGTTGCAATAAGCTGTGTCTTTGGTCTTTGGTCTTTCTGTTGCCAGGTTTGTTGCGTATATTTCCCACCCACCCTTGGCCTGTTTCTCCCTTGCCTTTTTACAAAATTATTATGGTGTCATGATATTATTAGAAAGCAGCTTTGTACACAATATTATGAAAGCAACGCTGGCTTTCTACTCATTTGTTTCACTAGGAAATGGAGCTTTCCAGAAATAGTTGTTGATGACCATCCTTACTAGGTTATCTAGGCACTTCCGGTAGGAAAAGTCCTCTCTGTGACCATCCTTCAAAACGACGTAAAAGCATCTGCTTTCCTGAAAACTACTATGTTTGCTAATCTGTAAAGTTGCATGTGAAGTTGCATTTCTTTGTTCTATTTTAACATGCTAGTATGCGAATGGATCTTTCCATCTTTTCTTATTATCACTACTATATATCTTGTTGTTTGTTAGTGGAGAGCTGAGCTCAATAGGAAGGTATCCTGCCTGAAAGGAAAGATGCTGATTGTGTGCTAATAATTTAATATTTATGCATGCATTTGCAATTATGTGTTGTTTGTTAGTGGAGAGCAGAGCTCAATAGGATGTGATCCTGTCAAAAAGGCGGGATGCTTGTTGTGTGTTGCTAATTTAAAAGTTATGCATGTGTTTGACAATTATGTGTTGTCTTGTTAGTGGAGAGCGGAGCTCAATAGGATGTTTGCTACTATATTTTATTTAAGTTTGTATTGAAATATGCTTCAATATATATTTGTTGAAGTATGCTGCAATCCAAGCTTAGGAGTTGTTGATACATGCTCTAATTAGTTGATTTTCTATTTGCATGTGTATTGTAATTTGGTTTTGATTTTGTGATGGTGTTGATATGCCAATATGTGAGAATAGATATGTTAAAGGATCTTGCTTAACAGATGTTTGTTATATTGCTTACAAGGAGATGTTATAGTTGCTGTCCTGAATACCCGTATGGACATAGGTTCAGTGTTTTCTTTATAACTGTTTCTGTAGAACTATTTTGTTTATGATTTTTATTTTGTTAGAAGCTAGACTCGATTTGCTACAGTTTAGGCACTAAATTTGATGTTTTTAACTGAGTATTGATGAAGAAAATTCTGTTAAAAGTTAGAGGACAATTGCTGTCTTGTTTTTCGAATGCGATAGCTTGTTGGTTAAAATTGTACTTTTTGGAATGCTTTTTCCCAAAACTAAATTTAAATTTGTAAACTAGACTTGTTTAGCTTTCCATAGAGGGGTCGTTTGTTTAAATACGACTTCATTTGGTATTTTAATAAAATCATCTAAGTTGACTAAAAACCGTACGAATTCTGCATATGTTGCTAATGAATGTTGATTGTTGGGTTTTGGGACCTTAGGGTGTAACTTAATTACATGTTGTTTGTAATACTGTGATTTCAATTGGGAATTACTTGTTAATAGTAGTACTGTATTCTAATTGAGAGATTATAGAATGTTCATGTGAATGGTTTATGTGTTTTGTTTTATGTCATTAGTTGTTAAGCGATAGATTGATTTATGAGTTAAGCGATTGATTTCCTGAAAACTACTATGTTTGCTAATCCGTAAAGTTGCATGTGAAGTTGCATTTCTTTATTCTATTTTAACATGCTAGTATGCTACATGGATCTTTCCATCTTTTCTTATTATCACTTGATGAAGTTTAGACATATGACTTGTTTTCCTTATTGTTTTATCAGAAAATGGATCCGACTAAATGTTTTGAGACAGCCATCCATATAGACCAGGTACAGTATCTCATCAACTTAAGAATAACGATCGGATTCACGTAATGATAGTTAAGGCATAAACTAATCATTACTAAATTGTTCTTGTGTATTGGTAGGATTTGATTTCAATCCCACGATCATTCTACCGTCGTTGGGGACAAGAAATACCGCGTGTTGTGACTATTGAAGACAAAAGCGGAAATTTGTTCAATGGGAATATAGTAATCCATGAGGATCGCCCATATTTTGCAACAGATACAAATGGCATCAGGGAGTTGTATTTGTTGTCCACTAGTGCATTGGTAAAGTTTAAGTACCTTGGGGGTTCTCGCTTCTACATGTTCTTCCCTTTGGAAGATTGATGAGTTTTGATATTTTGATTAGTACTTATTGATTGTGGTGTGTTCTTTTATAAACAATTATTAAACTTGCGTTAATTAATGTATATGTTTTCTTTATCATATTGACTGTGGTGTTATGGATCGTTAGTACATCATATTTACGTTTTCTATTTATTCAAAAAAAATATTGGTGTATTTTGTTTATATCAGAAATTAAAAATCAACGGGGTAATAGTTGAAAAACAATATTTGGTCGGCAGGATTAACTTATATGAAAGTTTAAAAAAAAAATTGCGACCGAATATCGGTCACCAAATGAGGTGAGCTGAGCATGCGACCAACTATACGGCGACCGAAATGAAGTTCGGTCGCTAAACATTTAGCCACCAGGGTTTCTGCTACCCCCTTAATTCGGTCGCTAATTCGGTCGCCAAACTATATAGCAACCAAATTATCATGTTTAGCGACCGAAATCTTGGGTCGCTAAAGAGGTTTTTTTTTTGTAGTGTGAGCTCATATCCATGCAATGGCATCCCACTGCCTTCCCCATCCCAGATGGAGGTATCTAGTAATATTCCATCCCAGATGTAAATATTTTAATCATCTGATATCCCATCCCAGATGGTGATATCTCCATCCTATTCCCGGAATAGAATGTATACCATCATCCCTTCCCAGAAGGTGATGACCAACTCATATGTAATGCGATATGTCATCCCAGATGACTATCAAGGTTTCCAAACTCTATGCATCAATAACAATTATATTATGTCATACTAAGACAACAATATAACATCATCTAACATGCCATTCAACCACAATTCATATAAATCAAACATATGTATATGTATATATATTTTTAACAATAAAAATTTAAGTGTGATAATATTATATTCAAATAGTAAATAATTATATATATATATATATATATATATATATATATATATATATATATATATATAAAACTCACGCAATTCATGCGTCAGAGGAGGAAATTGGCCTTAACAAAAAATCTCATGCGTAGAGGAAATTGGCTTTAACAGGATCCTTAACAAAATTATTGGCCTTAGCAAAATATATAGGAGTAGGACTCACACAGGAAGCATCTGAGAATTTGATGCAGACAGAATACAATAATTCAAAAGTAAAACCGTTTTTATAAATTCAGATAAAATATATTTATTATATCAACTCATCAAATAATATCAAAGTATTTTAAGAACCTCAAATCAAGAACCAAGAACCCTAAAATATTTTACTATTTCCAAAAGACAAGTTACATGTAGAAGCATCAAATTATCTGTACCATGAAAGTGTGAGAAAAGTTATTTTTACTCACCTCTCGAAGGCCTTCAATGTGCTCTAAAAATCACATATGATAGGGATTTGTGCTTCCCTAAAAATTCCCCTTCTGTTTGGTGGTGTTCTTGGATCTATGTTATTACGATTGTACTGGCAAGGAAGGAAAATGTTACACTGTGAGGCGCTCCTCTCATTCGGCCAAGGTACTGCGCACACTCCTTAATGAACATTTAGGTTTAAATACATACATGTGTGTGTGTGTGTGTGTGTGTGTGTGTGGCAGCAGGCAACGTTTTTAGGTTTCGTTTTTTTTTTTAATTTTCTTTAGCCAAAACTTGGCTGCTTGGGCTTAACACCCAAGTATCCTTTTATATATATATATATATATATATATATATATATATAATTTTGCTTTCTTAATAATAATTAGTAAATTTCAATAAATCATTATACCATCACTTCTTTACACTAAATCTCTCATTTATATTTTATTTGCACTACACTTTTTAATAACTTAATATTTTTATTATTATTATTATTATTATTTATTTTTTCAAATTAATTATGTTAGAATTTTAGGATGTTACATTTTCTCCCATCCTTAAAGAATTTCGTCCCCGAAATTCATCTCATACACATGCACTTACTTTAACATATGACATATTTGAAACTAAAAGGTTACCATACCTTAGATAATAAAATCTGGGTATTGACGAACTATGTCCTCCTCCATCTCCCAGGTGGCTTCCTCAGGAGTCAATCCTTCCTATAACACTTTCACCAATTGTATTGTCTTGTTCCTCGGAGTCTTAGTGCTCTTGTCCATGATTTGACTAGGCTTTGGCTTATAGATCAAATTATCTTCCAATTGTACAGACTCAGGAGCTATTACACGATATTCATCAGACACATTTTCTGAGTTGCGACACATGGGCCAACTGTGGCGGAAGAGCCAATTGGTAAGCAACGGACCCGACTCTTTTTAGGATTTGAAACGGACCCATGAAACGAGGGTTGAGCTTTTTGACTTTCGTCGACCTCCCAACCCCAGCCTTAGGAGTGACTCTCAAGAATACATGTTCCTCTTCCTGAAATTCTAAAGGCTTCCTTATATTGTCGGCATAACTCTTTTGCCCACTCTGCGCAGTGCGCATCCTTTCCCTAATGACTTTAATCCTCTCTGTGGTCTCCTGGACTAACTCTAGTCCTAGCAGGGTCTTCTCACCCACCTCACACCAACATAAAGGGGACCTACCCTTCCTCCCATATAGGACCTCATAGGGTGCCATGCCTATACTTAGCGTGATAACTATTGTTATACGCAAACTTAATGAGAGGTAGGAATCTATCCCAACTCCCTCTTCATCCAGGACACACGCCCTAAGCACGTCCTCAAGGGTCTGAATGGTCCGCTCTGACTGACCATCCGTTTGGGGATGATAGGCCATGCTAAGGTTCAACTTAGTCCCAAAGGCTTGCTGAAAAGCTCTCCAAAATCTAGAGGTAAACCTCGGGTCTCTATCTGACACTATAGATGTGGGTATCCCATGAAGCTTGCCTATTTCCTTGATATAGAGGTATGCCAACTTGTCTAAGCTATAGGTTACCTTAATTGGCAAGAAGTGGGCAGACTTGGTCAACCTATCCACTATCACCCAAATGGCGTCTAAGCCCAAACGTGTCTTAGGTAACCCCATCACAAAGTCCATAGAAATTCTCTCCCACTTCCATTCTGGAATCTCCAAGGACTGCAACAACCACGAAGACTTCTGATGTTCTATCTTAACCTTTTGGCACACTAAACACCTAGCTACGAAGCTAGCCACATCCTTTTTCATTCCTAGCCACCAATACATCCTCTTAAGGTCTTGGTACTCTTAGTTATCCCTGGATGTATGGTGAACTTCCCCTTATGCGCTTCCTCTAAAACTTTCTCTCTAAGGCTCCCCTCCTTAGGAACAACGATTTTATTCTTAAACAACACTAGACCATCGGTAGACAACACATAATTCTCTTGATCTAAAAGAGACTGTAACTCCTGGTCTAAAAGCTGTTCTCGCCTAATCATTTCTCTAAGGTCACTGCAAATTTCCAGTCTATTCAACTTCAAGCTTAGAGTACTAAGAGATACATCTAGATTCATGTCTCTGAACTCCCCTAACATATTCATCCCTTGGACCATTAAACTTGACACATGCAAGGTTTTCCTACTGAGTGCATCAGCTACCACATTGACCTTCCATGGATGGTACTTCAACTCGAAATCATAGTCCTTAAGGAATTCCATCCACCTCCTTTTTCTCATATTCAATTCTTCTGGTCAAACAAATACTTAAGGCCCTTATGATCACTAAAAAAACCTCAAACTTTGCACCATACAAATAGTGCCTCCAAATCTTAAGAGCGAAGACTACTGCTGCTAACTCAAGGTCATGAGTAAGGTAATTCACCTCATGCGTCCTGAGTTGCCTAGATGCATAAGTCACTACCCTACCCTCCTGCATCAACATACAACCTAAACCATTCTTAGAAGCGTCACAATATACCACAAAACTAACTGAAGGATCTAGAATGGTTAAGACCGGTGATGACACCAATCTTCTCTTAAGCTCCTCAAAATTCTCTTCGCATTCCTTATCCCACTCAAAAGATTTTCCTTTCCTAGTCAACTTGGTGAGAGGTAAAGCTAGTCTAGAGCACCCTTCTATGGACTTCCTATAGTAACCTGCCAATCCCAGGAAACTCCTCACTTCCGTCACTGACCTAGGTTGCTCCCATCCAAGCACTGCATCAACCATACTAGAGTCATCCGCTACACCACTCCTAGATATGGTATGTCCTAAAAACTCCACCTCCTCAAGCCAAAATTCACACTTTTCTGGCTTTGCATACAATTGTTCTTCCCTCAAAATCTGCGACACATACCTCAAATACTCCTCATGATCCTCTGGTGTCCTAGAGTATATCAAAATATCATCTATGAACACCACCACAAAGCTATCCAAGAACGGCCTAAAGATCCGATTCATGTAGTCCATGAAAACGGCTGGAGCATTGGTCACTCCAAAGGGCATCACTACATACTCGGAGTGCCCATACCTTGTCCTAAAGGCTGTCTTAGAAATGTCTTCATTCTTGACTCTAATTTGATGGTATCCCGATCTTAGATCTATTTTGGAAAACACTGACGCTCCCCTCAGCTGGTCTGAGAGGTCATCTATCCTAGGCAACGGGTATTTATTCTTGATGGTCACTTTGTTCAACTGCCTATAGTCAACATATAGCCTCATGGTGCCATCCTTCTTTTTCACCAGTAGAACAGGTGCTCCCCAAGGTGACACACTAGGCCTAATAAACCTCTTCCCTAGCATCTCCTCTAACTGTTTCTTAAGCTCGCTCAACTCTAAAGGTGTCATTCTATAAGGCGCTACCGATACTGGTCCACTCCCTAGCACTAGATCTATGTTAAACTCAACTTCTCTATTCGGAGGCAAACTAGTGACATCCTTAGGGAAAACATCCTGGAACTCACACACCACAGGTATAGCCGTCACGTCACTGTCAGCCTTTATCTTAGCAAAGAATAAGAGTACACATCCTTGAGCTCCCTCAACTAAGCACTTCTGACAAGCAACAACAGAAACAATAGAACTGGGTACGGGGAAAATCATTAGACATTGGATGTGAAGAGATAAGGATATATTTGTCAGAATGCTTATGGCAATGAGTCTAGATACCAATAAGTCAATACCAAGAATAACATACAATACTTAGATAACAATAAGATTGATGTCATAAGGAGTGTCTTGACGTACAATGAAACAATTTAAACAACCAATGGAAGGACAAGAATATCCCTATAGGAGTAGAAACGTATGAATCAAAGGACAAATGAAAGATTGGTATCTCCAAATATTCACACATAAAGGATGTATCAAGTAATGCGTTGCTCCTGAATCAAACAATATAATAATTTACTATTTTTTTTTCTTAACGAGTAGAAGAAGTTCAGCCTCCTTCGGATCTAAGCTGCCCCAGAATGATGGCGAATTGTTCTTCTTGAATTCGAAAAGCCCCACGTGTTAAGGGTCCTAGGTTGCCACCACTTCATTAGTGACTGACCTCCATTCCCTTTCAGTCGACGACGAGTCTCCGTCTGCCCTTGCATAGCCTTGGCCGTACAATCTAAAGCTGCTGCAAGTGCAACATTCGTCCCTCGCCTATTAGTCGCCATAAATCTTCTCACTACCAATGAAATACTGGGTTGATCAGGTCCAATATCCCAAAGAATAGCTTGCAGCATCTATAACCCTAACAAGCATCTTATGCGCCCAAGTTTTATTTTAGAAAAAGCCCCATTACCACAGTCCGATTTAGAATCGAACTGCTCTGATACCATAAATGTAACGCCCTTGCGTTACAATAATAACCCGAAATAGATTCACATAAAAAAATGTCTAAATAAAATTTTCATAAATACAATTGTCTGAAAATACCTTAATGATCATTAAATTAAAATAATGGTAATAACTCCTTATGTAAATGAAATGAATTGCCTCAAAACCCAGGCGTCCACTAAAATAACCCAACGTAAAAAAAATACTAACAAAGCTAGATAATAAATGAGGAAAATCGCTAAGTCTTCAGTCCTCTCCAGTTCCAGCGATGTCGACCTCGTGCTCTGAAAACAACACTTTTAATGAGATATAATCTCAGTGAATAAAAATAATCGTTTGATAAAAAGGTTCGCAAATAGTGTTGTTTTCAGCCGGCGCGGTAACCGGAAAAACATTCATGGTACCCGCTAATTTTTTAAAATATTGAATATAATAAACCTCCAAAATAATGATATATATAAATAAAATTAATGTCAAGCATTTTAAGCACAAACTTATAAACTCAGCAACGGTCACATCTCATTGCATTTAATCACATTCACCATGCAAACTCTACACAATGCACTAACATGACTCGGTGATTCCCAGAATCCCTTAACTTGACTCTTTGGTTCCCAGAACCGGTGTGAATCCCAGATCCACTAAGGTCTATGAGCTCATATCCATGCAATGACATCCCACTGCCTTCCCCATCCCAGATGGAGGTATCTAGTAATATTCCATCCCAGATGTGAATATTTTAATCATCTGATATCCCATCCCAGATGGTCATATCTCCATCCTATTCTAGGAATAGAATGTATACCATCATCCATTCCCAGAAGGTGATGACCAACTCATATGTAATGCGATATGTCATCCCAGATGACTATCAAGGTTTCCAAACTCTATGCATCAATAACAATTATATTATGTCATACTAAGACAACAATATAACATCATCTAACATGCCATTCAACCACAATTCATAAATCAAACATATGTATATGCATATATATTTTTAACAATAATAATTTAAGTGTGACAATATTATATTCAAATAGTAAAGAATTATATTTATATATATATATATATATATATATATATATATATATATATATATATATATAAACTCACGCAATTCATGCGTCAGAGGAGGAAAATGGCCTTAATAAAATAATTGGCCTTAACAAAAAATCTCATGCGTAGAGGAAATTGGCTTTAACAGGATCCTTAACAAAATTATTGGCCTTAGCAAAATATATAGGAGTAGGACTCACACAGGAAGCATCTGAGAATTTGATGCAGGCAGAATACAATAATTTAAAAGTAAAACCATTTTTATAAATTCAGATAAAATATATTTATTATATCAACTCATCAAATAATATCAAAGTATTTTAAGAACCTCAAATCAAGAACCAAGAACTCTAAAATATTTTACTATTTCCAAAAGACAAGTTACATGTAGAAGCATCAAATTATCTGTACCATGAAAGTGTGAGAAAAGTTATTTTTACTCACCTCTCGAAGGCCTTCAATGTGCTCTAAAAATCACATATGATAGGGATTTGTGCTTCCCTAAAAATTCCCCTCCCGTTTGGTGGTGTTCTTGGATATATGTTATTACGATTGTACTGACAAGGAAGGAAAATGTTACACTGTGTGGCGCTCCTCTCATTTGGCCAAGGTACTGCGCACACTCCTTAATGAACATTTAGGTTTTAATACATATATATATATATATATATATATATATAATTATATATATATATATATATATATATATATATATATTTTGTGTGTGTGTGTGTGTGCGCGTGCGTGCGTGCGTGCGTGCGTGTGTGTGTGGCTGCAGGCAACGTTTTTAGGTTTCGTTTTTTTTTTTAAAAATTTTCTTTAGCCAAAACTTGGCTTGCTTGGGCTTAACGCCCAAGTATCCTCTTTATATATATATATATATAGATATATATATCTATATATATATATATAATTTTGCTTTCTTAATAATAATTAGTAAATTTCAATAAATCCTTATACCATCACTTCTTTACACTAAATCTCCCATTTATATTTTATTTGTACTACACTTTTTAATAACTTATTATTATTATTATTTATTATTATTTTTTTTCAAATTAATTATGTTAGAATTTTAGGATGTTACACCAGCTAGGTATGCATCCAGTCTCTTTAAAGAGACTCATTTATCACAGGTTCCAATCCTTGCCAAATTCATGCAGTGCTGGAATTTGGCTCTTGGAACCACCTTGGTTAACATATCAGCCATGTTGTCTTCAGTAGGAACCTTTTTCACTTCAACTATGCCATTTGCAATGATGTCACGAATGTAGTGCATTCTGATGTCAATATGCTTTGTCCTCTCGTGGAACATTTGGTTCTTTGAGAGATGGATAGCACTTTGGCTATCACACCATACAGTCGTAGGAATTTCCCTCCCTTCCAGTTCATTTACAAAACCTTTGAGCCATATTGCTTCCTTTAGAGCTTCAGTCAAAGCAATATACTCAGATTCAGTGGTAGATAAGGCAACTATTGATTGCAAATTTTCCTTCCAACTTACCACATTTCCATAGAGAGTAAACAGATATCCTGTTAGAGATCTTCTTCTGTCAATATCCCCTGCAAAATCAGCATCCACATATCCTGCTACATTGCTGTTTTGTGATTTTGATTTACCAAGTATCAATCCAACAGATTTTGTCCCTTTCAGGTATCTAAGAATCCACTTAAATGCATGCCAATGCTCCTTCCCTGGGTCCCCATGAATCTGCTGACCATGCTGGCAGCATAGGCAAGATCAGGCCTTGAACATACCATAGCATACATTAAACTCCCTATGGCATTGGAGTAAGGAATGCTATCCATGTACTGCTGGTCTTCATTAGTTTTGGGAGATTGTTCAACCGATAGCTTGAAATGACCAGCTATAGGAGTTGAAACTGCCTTGGCATCTTGCATATTGAACCTTTTAAGCACCTTTTCTGCATAACCTGACTGATGCAAGAAGAGAAGTCTTTCATCTCTCTTTCTCAGGATTTCCATCCCCAAAATCTTTCTTGCAGCTCCTAAGTCCTTCATCTCAAATTCAAAACTTAGTAGACCCTTGAGCTTGCTAATTGCTCCTAGATCTTTACTTGCAATGAGCATGTCATCAACATAGAGTAAGAGATATATGTAGTGACCTGAGCTGGCTTTCTTGAAGTAGACACGGCAATCAAAAGAACTTCTGTTGTAGCCATTTGACACTACAAAAGTGTCAAATCTTCTGTACCACTGTCTTGGTGACTATTTCAGTCCATACAAGGACTTTTTTAGCAAGCATACCATTTGTTCTTTTCCTTCTACTTCATACCCTTCGGGTTGCTTCATGTATATCCTTTCATCTAACTGACCATGTAAGAAGGCTGTCTTCACATCCATTTGCTCAAGTTCCAAGTTGTAGACAGCAACTAGAGCAAGAATGACTCTAATACTTGTGTGTTTCACAACCGGGGAAAAAATCTCATTGTAATCAATTCCTTCCCTTTGTGTGAAACCTTTCGCAACGAGTCTAGCCTTGTATCTACTTCCTTCAACCCCTGGAATTTCTGGCTTTCTCTTAAAAATCCATTTGCAACCTACAATTTTCTGATTTGCAGTTTTTTCCACAAGTTCCCAGGTGCTATTTTTCATAAGGGAGTTTATCTCATCAGTCATAGCAGTTTTCCAGTGCTCCTTATCTGAACTTTCCATTGCCTCCTTGTAGTTAATAGGATCAATTACCTGATCCTCAATTTCTACACTCAGTGCATAAGCAATGAGGTTTGCATAGCCAAGCCTTTGAGGTGGTTTGATCTGCTTTCTAGCCCTGTCTCTGACCAGATTGTAAGATGATTCTGCTGCTTCCTGTTGTTGTTCATCAGTATCAGTAGGTGGCTGAGCACTATCATCTGTTCTATCTGCAGTATCATGCTCCACCTCCAATTGAACCTTGTTATCAGGTTCATCTGGTTCCTTAGACATCTCAGTTTTCTGCCCTGCATCCTCAAGCATACATTCTTCCTTGAAAACAACATCTCTGCTGATCACAGCCTTTCCTCCACCTGGTTTGGTTAACCACACCTTGTAACCCTTTACACCATCAGGATATCCCAAGAAGATTCCCTTCTTTGATCTAGGCTCCAATTTCCCTTCATTTACATGAATATAGGCTGTACATCCAAATATTCTCAGGTTGTCATAGGTTGGTGTTCTTCCTGTCCACAACTCCTCTGGTGTCTTAAAATCAATAGCAGCTAAAGGAGACCTATTGATTAGATAGCATGCAGTGTGGACTGGCTCTCCCCAAAACATCTTGCTTAGGTTGGCATTGGACAACATGCACCTAACCCTCTCCAAAATGGTCATGTTCATTCTCTCAGCAAGACCATTTTGTTGAGGAGTTAGTCTTACTGTTTTGTGCCTAGTTATCCCATTATCCTTGCAAAACTCAGTGAACTCTTCACTTAGATATTCAAGTCCATTGTCAGTTCTAAGTACCTTAACTTTCCTTCCTGTTTGATTCTCAACAAGTGCTTTCCATTGTTTAAAACACTTGAATGCTTGATTCTTGTGTTTCAACAAATACACCCACACTTTTATTGACCATTCATCTATGAAAGTTATGAAGTATCTAGCACCACCTAATGAGGGAACCCTCGCTGGCCCCCATATATCAGAATGCATATAATCAACCGAGGCTTTAGTTGTGTGTATGGCAGAAGAAAACTTAATCCTTTTCTGTTTGCCATAAAGACAGTGTTCACAAAATTCTAACCTTTCAAAGTCTCCATTTCCTATTAGACCCTGCTTATACAATTCCTCCAAGCCTCTTTCACTGACATGAGCTAGTCTGAGGGGCCTTAGCTTTGTGGAATTTAATTTTGATGCAGAAATTAAACTAGCATGATTTAATATAGTTGCACCTTGCAATATGTACAAGCCATTCTTTCTGGTTCCCTTCATCATGACCACTGAGCCCTTGCATATCTTCAGAACACCACCTTCTCCTTTGAATGTACATCCTGCTTGCTCCAGCATCCCAAGAGAAAGGAGATTTCTCTTCATCTCGGGTACATGTCTAACATCTGTGAACAATTTTGCTGATCCATCACAGAATTTGATCCTGACATTGCCAATTCCAGCTACTTTGCAAGCAATATTGTTCCCCATTAGCACCTTTCCAGCATCAATCCTTTTATAAGATTCAAACCATTCTTGATTAGGGGTCATGTGGAATGAACACCCTGAGTCAAGAATCCACTCCCCACTGCAAGAATCTTTAGTTACTGCCAACACATCCGAGCATTCATACCCATCTGCTACCACAGTCATATCATTTGAGTTTTGCTTGCCATTATTCTTTCTTTTCCTCTCAGGACAGTTCTTTCTGAAATGTCCCTCCTTATGGCAGTAGTAACACTCTTTCTTGCCTTTGGATTTGGATCGGTTCCCCCTATTCTTGCCCTTTGCTTCTCTGTTATCAGTTCTGCCTCTGACAAACAGCCCTTCTGCATCTCCACCTTCACCTTTGTCATAAATAATTCTCTTCTTCATTTCTCGAGAATTAAGAGTGGTTAATTAAGTTGATATATATATATATATATATTGGTTATTAAAATGTATAGTATAAATAAAATATAATTAAGAGGTTTAGTGTGAAGAATTTGATAGTACAAGAATTTATTGAAATTACTTAATTATTTTAAAAGAATATAATATATATATATATATATATATGATAGTGGCGCACAGGCACAAGAAATAGTGGCGTGCAGGGCCTTGCGCCCACTTCCGGATTTTGCCAAAATAAAAAAAAGGGACAAACCTACGCTGACACTATATATATATATATATATATATATATATATATATATATATATATATATATATATATATATATATATAAAAGAATAGTAACCAAAAAGAAAAGGAGCGTGGATCAGGAGCGCCGCAGAGGAGTTTGGCATTTTCGTCAGTTCCGTTCTTCCTTGCCAGTGCAACCGTAACAGCACAGATCCAAGAACGCCACCAAACGGGAGAATAATTTTTAGGGAAGCGCAAATCCTTATCATAAATAAATTTTAGAGCACATTGGAGGTCTTCGAGAGGTGAGCAACAATATCTTTTAATAACCCTTTCCATGGTACATGTGTTTGTTGTGTTGAGCGATTTATCTATGAATTTGAGAGATTTTAATTGAATGATGCATGTTATTAATAAAGTAATTTTCTTTTAAAAATTAGGAGTTTTGAATTAAAATAAAAATTATTAACTTGGGTATTTATTCTTGTTATTGATGGCATGGAATACATGACTGGTATTTGTATTCATTGAATGACGTGTTTATTGGTGTATGTTATGTCATGTGAGTTTATTTGACATGCATGATAAGATCTAATATTTAATTTTTGGTAAATGAATTGTTACACGTATGAGATATGAAATTATGCCTTATGATGAATTGTATGATGTTTGCCGCAATACCACCTATGATAGGGGTATCGAAGAGAAATACCGCCTTAATGGGGTATCGAAAGTAACATCGCTATGTGATTGGGATGTCGAAAAAGAGTAATACTACCTAAAAAGGAGTATCGAAAGTAACACCGTCATAGGTTGGGGTGTCGAAAAAGGAGAAATACCACCATGTGCACATGGGAGGTATCGAAATGGAAATGTCCCCGACAGGAGGTGACATCGAAACACTCCTCATGAGTAGGGGTGGGCAGAGGGACGTCATTGTCGTGTGATGTGTGAAATTATGGCATGCCAGCAAAAGGCCAATTTAATTAGGAGGTCTTTGGACCGCTTAGACTGAACTAGAATTTATCTGGTATAGGGAATGTGATGTATTGAGATGAGGTTATTATTGATATTAAACGTATTTTATTTTATATATATTATCTTGGAAAATTAGCGGGTGCCATAGACAGTTTTTTTCGGTTACCGCGCCGGCTGAGAACAATGTTATTTTCGAAAATATTTTTTTTTAAACTGTTTTGTTGATCACTGGGATTTTATATCTCATTATTAAGCATTGTTTTCAGAGCACAAGGAGGACGTCATTGAGGCTGAAGAGGCGTGAAGACTTAGTGGACTCCATTAGTTAATCTTTCTAGTTTGGTTAGTCTGCTCTTAAATAAGGAGCCGTATGTGGCTAGACGCATTTATTTATCGTTGGGATTGTAATTAGATGCCCGGTTCTGAGGCTTTTGATTTTTTTTTATTTATATCTATATTCATTACATGGATAACTTAATACTATATTATTTAATATGAGGCATTTTCAGACTTTAATATTTTTTCTAATTTTTCTTTATGAGATATATGTTTTAATTAAATGTTTTAAATGATATTTTATTGATTTTATCTTGGGATTACTAATGTAACAAAGGACGTTACAATTCTTTTCTTCATTTCTAGAGAATTAAGAGTGGCTTTAACTTCTTATAAGGTGAGGCTTTCTTTACCAAACATCGTTGTGTCAACGAAGTTCTCATAAGAGGGAGGAAGCGAGCACAACAACATCACAGTTTGGTCTTCATCATCAATCTTCACATCAAGATTCTTTAAATCAAGAACTGCCTTAGTGAATTGAGAGACATGTTCTTTGATTGATGATCATTCCTCCATTTTCAGCTGATGGAGTTTCTTCTTCAAATAGAGTTTGTTTGTCAATGACTTAGTCATGTATAGGATTTCAAGCTTGAGCCAAACACCTGCAGCAGTGGACTCATCAGCTATCTCACGAAGAACTTTATCTCCCAAAGAAAGAATGATCATGCTATGAGCCTTGTTGATCAAGTCTTTCTTTTCTTTTTCTGAAAGCGTTTCAGGAAGTTTGTTCATTCCTCCCAAGGCTTCCTCGAGTCCTTGATGAACAAGAAGGGCCTTCATCTTGATCCTCCACAGGCTAAAATCATTCTCCCCATTGAATTTCTCCAAATCGAACTTGGCAGTGCCCATCGCGGAATCAGCCCTCAGCCCCAATTCGACAAAGCTCTAGATACCAGTTGTAATGCCACAGCACTTACAGTGATTACAAGAACCAAGTGTTCTTGATAGGAATTGCAGAAATAAACCGAAATTATGCAGAAGAGTAAAGGAAGAGAAGAATAACAGCAAGATATTATCGTGGTTCAGAGCAAATTGCTCCTACATCCACACTGAGGCAAGTCTTCCATCCACTAGATCAAAGAAT
Source organism: Sophora flavescens (assembly GCA_030762895.1). Taxonomy (NCBI): domain Eukaryota; kingdom Viridiplantae; phylum Streptophyta; class Magnoliopsida; order Fabales; family Fabaceae; genus Sophora; species Sophora flavescens. The sequence goes on from CM061067.1 coordinate 141,366,997, forward strand.
AAAACCAGTTACAAGACTTTTCAGTTTGAAGCTAACTCTCTCAATCCTCACTTGCACTCTTTCTTGATCTCAATGAATCACTCACTCTCTCTGTTTTCCAGTGTCTTTAACACTCAAATTCACCACCTAACTTTCTCTCAACTATGACTTATATATCTGTACAAACAAGTCTCTCAAAATAGTTACAAAACAGAAAAAACCAACTACCTAACTGACTTAACTACTTCACAGATATCACATAAGTTCTATGCATAACCTAACTTTCTAACACATGATCCATCCACACGGCCCTTTTCCATTAAGCCCCTCATCAGTACTCTTTTTCTTAGTTTTCTTTTTCTTTCTCCATTAAGCCCTTTTCACGCCTCTTCCCTGCATCTATTCGTGGATTGTATTCTGCATTTGAATGTTCATGTGTTCGACGCATTAGTAACTGTTCGACGTTTTCTCCATTTGGCAAATTGTTCCTGTACTGACCGAGGATTGTCAACACGACCGAGCTCATTCTTATAGGTGGGCCGTGACCCGAACTCCCATAAAGCCGATGACCTATTAATACACTTGACACCCGAGGATAACTACTCGGGCCTATTCCACAACATGCCTCGGATGAAGATATCTCGGCCCCGAGCTATCCAGTCACAACTAACTGGGCCGAATATCTCGCTGGTCCAAATATCTCTCCGTATAACTCGGAGCCTTATCCTTATCATTGTCTAACCACAATAACAATCCGATCCTAACAAATAGGATCTCAATAACAGTCCTACCCAAACTGTTACTCCAAAACATCTCTATAAATAGGGGTCCAACCCCCTCACTTAGAACTACGTTTGCTTTGATTCCCATTTGGATACGTAGGAGCATAATTCCAATTCTGTCAAGCTAATTCCAAAACACTTCCACAAGACCTTCTTCGGCCGAGTATCTCCTTCCTGAGGTATTTGGACGGAACATTTGGCACCGTCTATGGGAATCGAAGCAAAACTTCCCATACCACAAACAATGGTGAGAACAAGGAGCGGGAACTGCAGGAGAGAGGAGCCAGAGAATGCCAACAATGGGGACAATGGGGAACGATCCATAAACCCGGCCATGACAACCGACAATCCAATTATCCAAGAACTCCTCGCACAAGTGGCCATGCTGAGAAGGGAGAATGAGGAGTTTCGGTGGCAGAACAGCCGTCGGGAACGAGAACAAAGCAGAGAAAGGTCCGCCTCTTCTCCTCATGAGAGAGAGCGCCGGACAGCCGAAAACGAAGGATCCGGAAACACGCGCAGAGAGGGAGACCAACAACCTCGGGTTTCTCATCACGTTGACCGAGCAGACGAGGGGGAATTTCCTAGGCAGGCCCCTGAACTGTCACTTCAGGCGAATAGGCCTAATGAAAGGGCCGGCGTGCGGAGGCCGAGACATCCCTTCACCGATGCCATCATGGGGGTTCCTCTTCCAGCCAACTACAAACCCATAAACATTGACAGGTATGATGGCACCTCGGACCCGGAGCGTCACTTAGATGCTTTTACTACTCAAATGTACCTCTTTACCGACGATGATGCTGTCATGTGTAAAGTCTTTCCAACTACTCTGAAAGATGCTGCGTTGAGCTGGTATACCCAGCTACCGCCAGCGTCAGTTGACTCTTTTGACACATTCATGACTAAGTTCAATGCTCAGTTTGCTACGAACCGAGCTCATCAAAAAACCTCGACCTCGTTGGTAAACTTTAAGCAAGAAAAGAACGAGTCTCTGCGTGATTTCATGGCCAGATTCAGCAAGGAGACTGTCCTCATCCGGAATCTCACTGCCGATGTTGCACTACACACTATCTTGACCGGGTTACGGCCTGGCCCTTTCGCCAGACACTTAGCACGGAAGCCATCAACCAGTATGGATGAGTTAAGGAGAAAAGCTGCTGGATTCATTAATATGGAGGAGATTGAGGAGTCTAAAAAAAGGGACAGAACTGATGATTCAGATAGACGAGAAGGGAGAGAGAAGAGGAGGGCTGGAGGAGATAAACAGAAATTCAAGAGCACATCCGAGCATTTGAACAGGGGACCGAAGTATGAGCACTATACCCCTCTTAACACCAACCGAGCTCGGGTGTTTGAGGAAGCCTACAATGCCGAACTTTTGCAGCTCCCCAACCGTGGTCACACGCCCCAGAATGCTGATCGATAGAAGCATTGTCGGTACCATCGTAACTACGGGCATACCACCAAGGAGTGCTGGGTCCTGCGGGATAAGATTGAAGAGTTGGTGCAAGCTGGCCATCTCAATAATTTTGTTCGGAGAAATCACAACAGTGGTGAGGGACGTGGCAGAAGTAGAAGAAGAGGAGGTGGCCAAAGCCCGAGAAGGGGCGACGGTCGACAAAATAATGACAGAACAGAAGCCAGGGAGGACCAGAATGAAAGGCGAGAGGAGGATAATGTTGTCCGAGGTGTGATAAACACTATCTCAGGTGGATTTGCAGGGGGGCACGACAAGTTCAGCTCGGAGAAAACACCTGCGGGCTATTCGGGCTGTTAACTCGGTATCTGGCAAACCCCCGAGGGTTTCTCCACCGATTATCTTTTCTGACGACGACTTCTTGGGGGTGGATCCTAATCAGGACGACCCTATGGTAATCACAGTACAATTGGCCAACTTCTCGGTCAAGAGAACTCTTGTCGACCAGGGGAGCTCGGCTGACATTCTATATTATTCAACATTTCAGAAGCTCGGGATCCCAGAAAAATCTATTCAGCCATACGACAGTAAGCTTGTCAGCTTTGCTGGGGAACAGGTAGATACCCGAGGATACATCGACCTCCTAACTACTTTTGGGGACGGCAAAGCATCCAAGACTATCATGGTCAGGTACGTGTTGGTTAATGCAGTAACATCGTACAATATCCTAATCGGAAGACCATCTTTGAACGAGTTAGGAGCTGTGGTCTCTACTCCCCACCTCACAATGAAGTTCCCTTCCAACTCGGGAGACATAGTTGCTGTCCGGGCTGATCATAAAATGGCTAGAAAGTGCTATGCTGATAGTTTGCGTGTAAGCAAACTCAAATCTACACCCGCAAAGACACTAGACAGGGGAAAAGATAAGTCTGTGAATTCTGTTAACTATGTTGAACTAGACCCGAGAATGGACATGCAAGAACAGCGGCCACAACCCATTGAGGAGTTAGAAAAGTTCCAGCTCGGTTCACAGCCCGATCAGTGCACCAAGCTCGGCGGTCAGTTTGAGCCGAATTTAAAAAAGAAAATAAAGGAAGTGCTCCGCAGCAACGCCGATTTGTTCGCTTGGACCACATCTGATATGCCGGGGATTGACCCCGATTTCTTATGCCACAAATTGGCAATCTGTCCTGAGGCAAAACCAGTAGCCCAGAGGAAAAGGAGACTTGGAGAGGAGAGGAGAAAGGTGGTGGAAGAGGAAACAGCGAAGTTGGTCAAAGCCAACTTCATTCGAGAAGTAGAATACACTACTTGGCTGGCCAACGTGGTTCTTGTCAAAAAAGCAAATGGCAGGTGGCGCATGTGCACTGATTACACAGACTTAAATAAAGCCTGCCCGAAGGATTCCTATCCTTTACCGAGTATTGATAGACTGGTGGATGGTGCCTCCGGATACAAAATTTTGAGCTTCTTGGATGCATACTCAGGGTACAACCAGATCCGAATGTATCCCCCAGATGAGGAAAAAACAGCTTTCATAACTGAAGGCTCGAATTATTGTTACCGAGTAATGCCATTTGGATAGAAGAATGCTGGAGCTACCTACCAAAGGCTCATAGACAGGGTGTTCGAAAAACAGATCGGAAGGATTATGGAGGTTTATGTGGATGATATGGTCGTAAAATCCGATGACCCTAACAACCACCCGAAAGATTTGGAGGAAATTTTTCAGCAGCTGAGAAAGTATAATATGAGGTTGAATCCGGAAAAATGTGTTTTTGGTGTCCAGGGTGGAAAATTCCTCGGTTTTATATTGACACACCGAGGAATCGAGGCCAATCCTGATAAATGCCGAGCTGTGATTGAGATGCGGAGCCCACAAAATATTAAAGAAGTGCAACGACTTTCAGGGCAGCTGGCATCATTATCTCGGTTTCTCCCCAGGTCTGCAGAGAAAGCTCGGCCTTTCTTTAGATTATTGAAGAGACCTCAAACCTTCGCATGGACCGAGGAATGCGAGAAGGCCTTCGTCGATTTCAAGGCCTTTTTATCTTCACCCCCAATATTAACTCGACCTATCCCAGGGAAAGAGTTATACTTATACCTGTCAGCCACCGAGTACGCCATCAGTGCGGTCATTGTGCAAGAAGTAGAGAAAGTTCAAATGCCGATGTACTTCATCAGCAGGGTCCTTCATGATGCCGAAACCCGGTATCAAGTCATAGAAAAGCTGGTTTTGGCCCTGGTAACGGCAGCTCGGCGATTGTGTCCGTATTTCCAAAGTCACCAGGTGATTGTCAAAACTGATCACCCGATTAAGCAGATTCTCAAAAAGCCCGAGTTAGCAGGCCGTATGATTGCTTGGTCAGTGGAGTTATCCGAGTTCGGCCTGAAATACGAATTGAGAGGTCCTCTGAAAGCTCAATGTCTCTCCGACTTCGTAGCCGAGCTCAATCCGCGGCCGATAACCGAGGATATATGGTGGAATTTGTATGTAGATGGATCCTCGAATGTCAGAGGCAGTGGAGCTGGGGTGATACTGGAAGGCCCGAGAGAGCTGATCCTGGAGCAGTCGTTAAAGTTTGAGTTCAAAACCTCAAACAACCAAGCCGAATATGAAGCCTTGATAGCGGGGTTAATACTGGCTAAGGAAATGGGGGCAAAGGCTGTTAGATGCCGAAGTGATTCACAGCTAGTCACAGGACAAATCTCTGGGGGGTACCAAACGAAAGAGCCTCAGCTCACCAAGTATTTAGGTAAAGTCAATCAATTAATTTCCAGCTTTGAGAAATTCGCTATCGAGCACATTCCCCGAGAAGAAAATACTCGGGCCGATCTGCTGTCCAAATTGGCCAGTACGAAGAAACCGGGCCAGCATAGAACAGTTATTCAAGAAACCCTCAATGAATCGAGTATCACGTTTGGGGAGGTGATGGCCAACAAGCCGGTTGACCAAGAATGGATGACACCCATATGGGAGTATTTATCCTCAGAAACTCTGCCCCCAGACCACGCTGAGGCTAGGAAGATCAGGCTCAGAGCAAGTCACTTTGCTATCGTTTCCGGAGAATTGTATAAACGGGGATTCTCGGTACCATTGTTAAAATGTCTGACAAAGTCACAATCAAAGTATGTCATGGAAGAGGTTCACAGAGGAATCTGTGGTTTTCATTGCGGGGGCCGATCAATGGCCTCCAAGGTAATCCAAGCAGGATACTATTGGCCTACCATCCGAGCAGATTGCATTGAGTGGACGAAGCAATGTGATGAGTGCCAAAGATTTTCCAATGTAAGTCGTACCCCACCCAAAGGACCGAGCTTATTCTTCGGCCACACAGACTTCCGTATTCCCAGCTGTCATTTCAATCAAACCCTTCCTCCTGTCAGAGAAGGCAATCATTCCCCCTAATACTTCTGTGGCACGCTTCAGGTAAGAAACCCTAGAGTTCCGCGCCCATTTAATGAGGGGAAAATCAAAAGTCGCGCCTTTGGGCTTGATGGAACGTGGGCCGTTGATCGTGTCATCAACCGCAGCTATAAATATCCCCTCCGACGCCAACTCCCCTCCACCTTGCCTATCTTCCCTCGCCCTTTTCCTCCGTCTTTCAAGTTTCTGCCATCACTCTCCTGTCTGTCATTCTTCAGGTACGCCTCGTCTTCTTCCCTCCTTCGTACTTCTAAGTTTAATTTCTGCTTATCAGATATGAGTTCGTCCGAGTCTTCTGAGTCAAACACCTCGCCCCTGGTTGAGCGCGAGGTTTCCCCCATTGGGGGTTCTCCTTCCACTTCTTCCGTTCCTTCACAGGGACTGAACATCAGACAGGTGGAACCATCCTCCTCCGGGTCATCTTCCACTGAGTCTGATTCCTCTGGGTCCGATTCTTCTGGGTCTGGCTCTCCCTAGCATAGAACAGTTATTCAAGAAACCCTCAATGAACCGAGTATCACGTTTGGGGAGGTGATGGCCAACAAGCCGGTTGACCGAGAATGGATGACACCCATATGGGAGTATTTATCCTCAGAAACTCTGCCCCCAGACCACGCTGAGGCTCGGAAGATCAGGCTCAGAGCAAGTCACTTTGCTATCGTTTCCGGAGAATTGTATAAACGGGGATTCTCGGTACCATTGTTAAAATTTCTGACAAAGGCACAATCAAAGTATGTCATGGAAGAGGTTCACAGAGGAATCTGTGGTTTTCATTGCGGGGGCCGATCAATGTCCTCCAAGGTAATCCGAGCAGGATACTATTGGCCTACCATCCGAGCAGATTGCATTGAGTGGACGAAGCAATGTGATGAGTGCCAAAGATTTTCCAATGTAAGTCGTACCCCACCCGAAGGACTTCACACATTAAACTCGCCTTGGCCTTTTGCTATGTGGGGGATGGATATACTTGGGCCATTCCCTGTAGCCAAAGGTCAAGTCAAATTCCTCCTGGTAGCAGTGGACTACTTCACAAAATGGATTGAAGCAGAGCCTTTGGCGAAAATTACCGCCGAGAAGGTACAAAAGTTTGTGTGGAAAAGCCTCATCTGTAGGCACGGAATTCCCTTTGCAATCGTCACTGATAACGGAAGGCAGTTCGTAGATAAGACATTGCGAGAATTCTATGTCAATCTCGGTGTTAAACACCATGTCACATCGGTAGAACATCCCCAGACCAATGGGCAAGCCGAGGCGGCCAACAAGGTCATTCTCGGAGAACTGAAGAAGAGAGTGGGAAAATCCAAAGGAGCTTGGGCAGAAGAGTTGTCGAGTATCCTCTGGGTCTACCACTGCACGCCTCAATCCACTACTCAAGAAACACCCTTCAGGCTGACATATGGAACATACGCCATGATCCCAGTTGAGGTTGGTGAGCCGTCTTTCCGACGAATGCAACATGAGCAGAATGAGAATGAAAGCAACCTAAGGGTCGAACTTGACTTGGTGGAGGAAATCAGGGAGGAGGCTAAAATCACGGAGGAAGCCTGCAAACAAAGAGATACTCGGAGGTATAATTCAAAACTGAAACCGAGGAGTTTCTTGCGTGGGGACTTAGTGTTGAGAATGAAAGGAGAAGCAAGGAGGGATCATACAGAAGGCAAACTAGCGGCAAACTGGGGAGGGCCATTCCGAGTGGTAGAGAACTTGGGGAACGGAGCATATAGGTTAGAAGAGTTGTCAAGGAAGCCTATCCCGAGAACTTGGAATGCTTCGCATTTAAAATTTTATTATAGTTGATGTATATAGTCGGGTGATGTACTCTTTTTCCTACTTCGGTATTTTGTCCCAAAAAGGGTTTTGATCGAGAAGGTTTTAACGAGGCACACCGTAGACTTCCTTTTTATCCAATAAAAGAATTTATTATGGACATTGTTCTGTTTTCTTAATTTGTCGATGTATGTATTTCGCGAATACTAAATTGTTTAAGGCCAAGTTTGAGCCTGAAGGCCGAGTTCGAGCCAATTAAATTGTTTAAGGCCAAGTTTGAGCCTGAAGGCCGAGTACGAGCCATTAAATTTTTAAGGTCAAGTTTGAGCCTGAAGGCCGAGTACGAGCCATTAAATTGTTTAAGGCCAAGTTTGAGCCCGAAGGCCGAGTACGAGCCATTGAATTTTTAAGGCCAAGTTTGAGCCTGAAGGCCGAGTACGAGCCATTGAATTGTTAAAGGCCAAGTTTGAGCCTGAAGGCCGAGTTCGAGCCTTTGAAATTATTAAAGTGAAATAGAATACGAGAAGTAAGAAGAACAAAACTTTGATCTAAAGGCCGAGTTCGAGCCATTAAAATTTCTTAATAAAACCGAGTACAATGCCGAAAGTAAAAACAAGGTACGAGTCGAGTACTAGAAAGTACTACGACTTACATAAAGAGCTGAAATTGAAAATAAGGCCCGCCCGGCTTGCCATTAGTTCCCCCAATTAGGGCAGAGGCAAGACCAGTTGGCCAGTAGTCCCCCCAATCGGACACCACGACTTTCCCTCGAGGGGAAAAGTAATCACTTCCCCCTGCGAAAGTTGGACGATGAGGTGCTCGGTATGCTCAGGGAGTAGACGGCCTCTACCCCTTTCTCCACGCCCGAAGACTGCTATTCTCCCAGTTAACATCCTTCTTGAAGGATTAAATCATAAAAGGAATTCTGGATCCCATCTCCCACTTACATCCTTTTTGGCAGCTATAAAGCTCAAAAAAGGATGTTAACTGGGAGAGAGGAGCGCAAACCCCTAACACTATTATAGAACTACTCGGGTTGAAGGGAGACTAATTTGGCTGGTGGAAAAGAATGAAGAATGAATAAGTGAAGCAGTGAAACAACCCTATTTATAAGGGGCGAGAGGCGTGGGAAAGGAAAAAATATGCGCTGGGAAAAGGTTTGTTGAAAAAACAAACCTCGAAACTCAGCAAAAAGCAGTAATTGCATGAACCCACTACGGTTTCCAAAGCACATAATGTGTGACCACATACGTAAAGCATGAATCATGTGTTTCACGTGTGACAACTACTATCCGTTTTTGATACGGACGGCAGAACACCTCAGCCTTAGTCGAGGACTTGTTTGAACAAGTCAACACAACAACGGAATATAAAAATATTCCAAAGGGTATCTCGGCCAAACAAGAGGAAAAAGAAGTCATCAAAATAGGGGAGGAATTCTCATTAAATCAACCGAGGTTACAAGGGAAAAAGCCCGTTACAAGGAATGAAGAAAACAGAAACAAAGAATACAATCACTCGTCCCTATGACTCTCTTCGGCCTCAATGTGATCCTTGGGAGAATCTTCTTCCCCTTCCACCTCCTCTTCCTCTTCGGGAATAATGGGAACAAGTTCCCCGTTCAGCACCTCTTTAGTCACATCGACGCCCGAAATATCAACCCCCGGGGCGAGAATTTTGACTTGAGCAATGGCCTTGTCAAAACCTTTCCGATGCTCGATAATAATGCAGTCAGTGACCTCTTTTAGATCCTCCTGGAGCTCCATCCTGGCCTTAGTCTCGACCTCCAGGGCAGCTTTAAGTTGCTCGATTTCAGCTTGAGCCTTCTTGAGCTCCTCTTCATCACGAGCTCTACCTTCTTCAGTCCGAGCTTTACTCTCCTCAGCAAATTTTGCTTTGGTGTTAAGCTCGGAGTTTTGGCCATTCAGCTCGGTAACGGTAGTATTCAGGAGATTATTAGCCTTGGCCAGCTCGTCGCGCTCCGTGGAGGTCCGGGTAAAATCCCCTTTCAGCTTCTCAATAGAAGCAAGTTCAGCTTCCAGATGCCGGGATTTCCTCTCAGCCTCCACTAAATCTCGGCTACAAAAGTGGGCCAGGGCGGCAGCTCGGATGCGGTAGGTTGAGAGAGCCTCCATGCTAGACTGAGCCCCTTGTTACCTCATTAGCCGGAGATCAGCGGGCTTTAGGAAGTTCGATTCGAAAGAAGGGAAGGGGTTGAAGTCTTCGCCCCAGAGAGATGAGGTCCCTGCTTTTAGAGAAGTTTTGTACCACTTCAACTCGGTGGAAGGAGGGGGTTGTCCTTCTCGCCCCGTAGTTCCCGTCTCGTGAGTGGTCGGGTGTGGGGGACTTGAGCGAGGAGGGGAAGAATCTTCGGCGTCAGCCACTACCTCTACCCTCTTTCTTTTTTGAGGGGCGAATGATGAAGCCCCCTTGGCAGAGGCCTTGGCAGTGGCCGGAGGAAGTCTTTTCTTCTTCTTCTCGGTCGTGGAGGGACCCTGACCCTCCTTCGCGGCAGACTTCAAAAGCTTGGAGAAGTCAAATTTCCCCATAATGACTGCCAAAAAGAAGAGTTATTAGTACAGCAACACATACAGAAAAGATTTAAAAACTAAATTGCCAAACACTTACTTTTTAAGTCGGTTCTCGGAGTAGATAAGAAGGGGAGTTTCAGAAGACGCCCACAATGGAGAGGCCGAGGAAGTTTTTCTAATATATCTATATCTCATCTATCCTCGGCAGGAAGGGATTGGTACTCGAAACCGACGAATTTGGTGGGAGATGATTTCCAGTATAAAGGAAACTTGGCGCATCTATTTTCATCAAAGAAGTGGGAAGAGTGAGAGCCCGAGGGGCGAACTCGGAAGAAGCCGACTTTGAAGTCCTTATACGATGATGTGTATAAACTAATCAGTCCTCTTCGGTTCAGTCCATTAAGGGAAATCCATCCCGTTTTCTCACCAAACCTTGTTTGGTAAAAATACAAAATTTTTGGAGTAGTGGGCTCCATCCCGAGGTATTTACACAGAATTTGAAAGGCTTTCATAAAAGCCCAACTGTTGGGATGAAGCTGAGTAGGTGCGACATTCATGGTTCTCAGAATGTCACACTCGAACTCAGTGAAAGGAAGAGAGACACGCAACTGGGCAAATAGTGTCTTATACATATATGTGAAAGGGAGCTCAGAAGGACGAGCCCTGAGAAAGACATACTCGGTACCCGAGCATGGGAACAAATAAACTCGGATTCGTCTCCGGATGCTGAGATATTAATTTGGGACCGAAGTTGAGCAATTGAATCTGAAGTCTGAAAGTCAGAGAAAAATGTCCCAACCTCGCCTTTAACCCAGGTATACCCAGGAAGGGTAATATCGGGGACAGGGTCTTTTGGAACCCTTAGGCGTTGTTTGCGAACGACGGGTTTGGAAACTTGGGGGGAGGGAGAGCCAGACCCAGAAGAATCGGACCCATAGGAATCAGACTCAGTGGAAGATGACCCGGAGGAGGACGGTTCCACCTGTCTGATGTTCAGTCCCTGTGAAGGAACGGAAGAAGTGGAAGGAGAACCCCCAGTGGGGGAAACCTCGCGCTCAACCAGGGGCGAGGTGTTTGACTCAGAAGACTCGGACGAACTCATATCTGATAAGTAGAAATTAAACTTAGAAGTACGAAGGAGGGAAGAAGACGAGGCGTACCTGAAGAATGACAGACAGGAGAGTGATGGCAGAAACTTGAAAGACGGAGGAAAAGGGCGAGGGAAGATAGGCAAGGTGGAGGGGAGTTGGCGTCGGAGGGGATATTTATAGATGCGGTTGATGACACGATCAACGGCCCACGTTCCATCAAGCCCAAATGCCCGACTTTTGATTTTCCCCTCATTAAATGGGCGCGGAACTCTAGGGTTTCTTACCTGAAGCGTGCCGCAGAAGTATTAGGGGGAATGATTGCCTTCTCTGACAGGAGGAAGGGTTTGATTGAAATGACAGCTGGGAATACGGAAGTCTGTGTGGCTGAAGAATAAGCTCGATTTAATACTTGTCAGCTCTTTCGCTTATTTAAGCTCGGAGCTCGGGGGGCTTGTGTACTGACCGAGGATTGTCAACATGACCGAGCTCATTCTTATAGGTGGGTCGTGACCCGAACTCCCATAAAGCCGAGGACCTATTAATACACTTGACACCCGAGGATAACTACTCGGGCCTATTCCACAACATGCCTCGGATGAAGATATCTCGGCCTCGAGCTATCCAGTCACAACTAACTGGGCTGAATATCTCGCTGATCCAAATATCTCTCCGTATAACTCGGAGCCTTATTCTTATCATTGTCTAACCGCAATAACAATCCGATCCTAACAAATAGGATCTCAATAACAGTCCTACCCAAACTGTTACTCCAAAACATCTCTATAAATAGGGGTCCAACCCCCTCACTTAGAGATACGTTTGCTTTGATTCCCATTTGGATACGTAGGAGCAGAATTCCAATTCTGTCAAGCTAATTCCAAAACACTTCCACAAGATCTTCTCCGGCCGAGTATCTCCTTCCTGAGGTATTTGGACGGAACAGATCCATTCTGTGTTTTCATCGTTCTTGAATCGAATCACAGATTCAACTCCATTTGGTGTTTTCTGAATTTGTTTTCGGAGATCCTTTTATCAGTTCGTTTTTCAAAGGTGATTCTTCCCTCTCTTCGATTTCGACTTGTGTCTCTTGTTTTTGTTCTAATATCTGATGTTTTTTCTTTGGTTTTTTGTTTTGAATGTATTGAATGTTTGAGTTTGTTCGATTGAATCTTCTTCCATTTATCTGCAGATCTGATGATTTAAATTTAAGAGTTTGACGCTTTCATTTTATTTTATTTTTTCTTATCTCTGTTTTCATTTTATTACTTCCTTTATTAGTTTTAAATTAATGAGTACTAATATTACAATTGATTGTGTACTTACTGGCTTTCTAATTGAAGTGTTTGGCATTTTGTTCCTCGAACCTCTAACTTATCACTTACATACGCTTGTGATTATTATGTTATTGTTATGATTACTCTTCTGGGCAAATTATGTCTACAATCAATGCACATACCACATGGGTTTGATGACTTGATAAGAAAATAACAATTGATCATGAGTCATGTCGTAGGCTTTGTAAGTTAACTTTCAATTTCACTCTCATAGCGTATGTAAGTGTATCACGGGTAAAGAAGCAAGTATCATCAATCACAATGACCTGAACATTAGGTAGTAGGTGCAAACAGCCAGTATCTCTAAAGATGTGGAACAAAATAGATCAAATCAGATTAGATTTCAACTAAATAAGAATTAAAAGAACTAGATCACCTAACTAAATTGATTGGAGAACATGTTGCTATTGTATGTTGGGTTGTGACTTGCATGTAGATGTTGCTTCCAGGATATTCTTAAATTAGTGTAAATTGAGAGATGGGTTAAATATCTAGGAACCTCTGTTCTAAATTGAATAACTAGACTTATAGGACTCCAGTTAAGATGAGATTTGTTCCATTTGAAAGCTAAAATATTGTAGGTTTGAAAATAGAGTAGTGAGAGTCATGGGTTTCCCCCCTGATAGCTTGTAATCTAAGCTAAATGACATGAGTTGTAGAACTCTAATTAAGATGAGCCTATATCAATTTGGAACAAAACATCCATGAAATTGTTTAATGGATCAAAATGAATCTAACTTTGAATAATTGAATCTTCATTTGGTTTTTTTATTCTAGAGAACATCTATTGGATGCATGAACCAAGGGCTTCTATCACATACTTGGATGGGTTAAAACAATTTATAGATTTTTCATTTCATAATGTTGTACAAGGAAGTCAAATTCTATGTGCTTGTAAGAATTTCAACAATCGTTATTGGGGTAATCCAGAGGAAGTGTATGAGCATTTAGTATGTGATGGATTTGATAGAAGTTATAATACTTGGTTTTTTTTTAGGGAGAAGGTGGATCTTCAAAGAATTCCATCAATGAGGAGAGTAATGAATTTCTTATGCGTGATAATTTGGATCGACTTTTAGAGGAGACATTTATGATGTCGACACTATTTGAAGAAAATGAGTTTGATGATACCTTGGAGGAAGATGAAGAGATTGATGCAGAAACAGTGAAGTTTCCCAAATTGCTAGCAGATGCCCAAGAAGAAGCATACCCCAGTTGTAAGAACTTCACAAAGCTATTAATCATTGTTCGTTTGCTTCATATTAATTCATGGGTGGAGTAATGTGTCATTCAATATGTTGCTACAGTTGCTAACATAATTGCTTCCTGAAAACTCTTCTTTACCATCAACATTCCAAGAATGCAAATCTATCATTCAAGATTTAGGCTTTAGTTATGAAAAAATTCATGCTTGTCCTAATGATTGTATCCTATTTCGAGGGGATTATGAGAATTTAACTACTTGCCCTAAGTGTGGTGATTCTAGATATAGAAAAAATCAGGTTCAAACTTCTAAGAGAAAAGTTTCCCGCAAGGTAGCTTCACCTTCAATTCCAGCTAAGCTTTTGAGATATTTTCCATTGAAACCAAGGATCAAGAGGCTATTCATGTCATAAAAAACGGCTAACTCAATGAAATGGCATGAGATTGGTCGCACCAAAAATGGAAAACTAAGGCATCCAGCAGACTCACTTGCTTGGAAAACCTTTGATTCTCTACATCTTGATTTTGCATTAAACCCTCGAAATGTGAGGCTTGGGTTAGCAAGTGATGGATTTAATCCATATAAAACACTAAGCAGTAGATATAGTATTTTGGCCAGTAGTCTGCATGACATATAACTTAGCTCAATGGAATTCCATGAAACAACCTTACTTGATGTTATTGTTGCTTATTCCTGGTCCTTCTTCCCCTAAAAGCAGCATTAACATCTATTTGCAGCCTCTAATTGATGATTTAAAGGAGTTATGGGAGAAAGGGGCCGAGACTTTTGATGCGTCTAGTAAGAAACTATTTCATGCACGTATCGCATTACTATGGACTATAAGTGCCTTTCCTGCTTATGCTATGTTATCAGGTTGGCGTACAAGTGGAAAGCTGGGATGCCCTGTGTGTAACTATGACACATGCTCTAGATACTTAAAACATAGTAGAAAGATGTGCTATATGGTCAGAATATTTTTAGATTCAAAGCATAGGTGGCGAAAAGATAAGAAGTGTTTTGATGGTACAAAAAAGATGAGAGCAGCACCAATACCATCGTGAGAATATTTTCAGGAAGATTCAAAAGAAGAAAAGAAATTATGATGATCCATGGACAAAAAAAAGTATATTCTTTGTGTTGCCATATTGGGATACTAACTTGCATCGTCACAACCTGGATGTCATGCACATAGAGAAGAATATATGTGAAAATGTGGTTGGAACACAATTGAATTTAGAGGGGAAGTCAAAGGACAGTCTCAAAGCTCGCCTTGACTTGGTAGAAATGGGTATAAAGAAAGACATTCATCTTAAGAATATAGGAGCTAATAAGACATTCCTGCCACTTGCTCGCATTACAATGTCAATGAAAGAAAAAGATATCTTTTGTGGTGTTTTGAAGGGAGTGAGGCTTCCTGAGAATTATGGCTCCAATATTTCTAAATGTGTTCAGCTTGAACAACATAAAATTCTTGGGCTTAAGAGTCACGATTTTCACACACTAATGCATGACTTACTTAAAATAGCAATACGAAGAGCTCTACCAAAAGATGTTGTAAGAGTGCTAATCAAGTTAAGCTCATTCTTCAAAATTTTATGCTCCAAAGTTTTTGAAATTGAAGAGTTTAAGTGCTTGGATGATGAAATTACAATAATTCTTTATGAATTGGAAAAGATCTTCCCTCCATCATTATTTGTTAAAATGGTGCATTTGTCAATACATTTGGCACACGAGGCTAGAATTCTTGGACCTGCACAATACCGTTGGATGTATCCCATCGAAAGGTATTCTTTCATTCCTCTTGATCAATATATATAAATTTTATTTTTGCTTCTCACCAGCTCAGTAGCATGTTCAATGATTTGTTGGTTAATGCCAATGAACTGAGGGAACTCAGTTTCGACGATGGTTCTAGCATTAATGTGTGCATTAATTCGCAGTGGTTCCCAGATGTATGCTAGAACCATCGTCGAAATTGAGTTCCCTCAGTTCATTGGCATTAACCAACAAATCATTGAACGTGCTACTGAGCTAGTGACAATGGAGCACTTTAGGTGCCCATACACGCACTTGAGTGACATGATGATTTTGTATTTAACCAAGTACATGAAACAAGTTATTTGAGAAAAAAAAATTAACAAATTGGTATATCTCTATCACCAAAATCAAAATCATCTTGAGATTCTTCTATTATTTCTTCATGATCCGGGACACATGCATCA
The DNA here is from genome assembly GCA_030762895.1 of Sophora flavescens. Lineage (NCBI taxonomy): Eukaryota > Viridiplantae > Streptophyta > Magnoliopsida > Fabales > Fabaceae > Sophora > Sophora flavescens. Next base: position 141,382,751 of record CM061067.1, read on the forward strand.
ATTGTTGTCCCGAGTATATCATTCCTAAACCAATTGGCATCTTCACCTTCATCTTCACTAATAGATTGATCAAGTATAAAAATTCTTAATTGAACTCCCACATGTCCCGGAAAAACACATGGGAACTCAATTAAGAAGTCCTATACTTGATCAATCTATTAATGAAGATGAAGAAGATGGGAATGATATACTTGGGACAACAATTGATGCATGTGTCCCAGATCATGAAGAAATAATAGAAGAATCTCAAGATGATTTTGATTTTGGGATAGAGATATACCAATTTGTTAATTTTTTTTCTCAAATAACTTGTTTCATGTACTTAGTTAAATACAAAGTCATCATGTCACTCAAGTGCGTGCATGGGCACCTAAAGTCCTCCATTGTCACCATCTCAGTAGCACGTTCAATGATTTGTTGGTTAATGCCAATGAACTGAGGGAACTCAATTTCGACGATGGTTCTAGCATCCATCTGGGAACCACAACGAATTAATGCACACATTAATGCTAGAACCATCGTCGAAAGTGAGTTCCCTCAATTCATTGGCATTAACCAACAAATCATTGAACATGCTACTGAGCTGGTGAGAAACAAAAATAAAATTTATATATATTGATCAAGAGGAATGAAAGAATACCTTTCGATGGGATACATCCAACGATATTGTACAGGTCCAACAATTCTAGCCTCGTGTGCCAAATGTATATTGACAAATGCACCATTTTAACAAATAATGATGGAGGGAAGATCTTTTCCAATTCATAAAGAATTATTGTAATTTCATCATCCAAGCACTTAAGCTCTTCAATTTCAATAACTTTGGAGCATAAAATCTTGAAGAATGAGTTTAACTTGATTAGCACTCTTACAACATCTTTTGGTAGAGCTCTTTGTATTGTTATTTTAAGTAAGTCTTGCATTAGTCTGTGGAAATCGTGACTCTTAAGCCCAAGAATTTTATGTTGTTCAAGCTGAACATATTTAGAAATATTAGAGCCATAATTCTCAGGAAGCCTCACTCCTTTCAAAACACCACAAAAGATATCTTTTTCTTTCATTGACATCGTAAAGCGAGCAAGTGGCAGAAATGTCTTATTAGCTCCTATATTCTTAAGATGAATGTATTTCCTTATACCCATTTCTACCAAGTCAAGACGAGCTTTGAGATTGTCCTTTGACTTCCCCTATAAATTCAATAGTGTTCTAACCACATATATTCTTCTCTATGTGCATGACATCCTGGTTGTGACGATGCAAGTTAGTATCCTAATATGTTAACACAAAGAATTTTTTTTTTTGTCCGAGGATCATCATCATTTATTTTCCTCTTTTGAATCTTCCCGAAAATATTCTCCCGATCACTTAATATTTCCAATATACTAGAGCCTGATAATGGTATTGGTGCTGCTCTCATCTCTTTTGTACCATCAAAACACTTCTTATCTTTTCTCCACCTATGCTTTGAATCTAAAAATCTTTTATGACTCATATAGCACATCTTTCTACTATGCTTTAAATATCTAGAGCATGTGTCATAGTTGCACATACGACATCCCAGCTTTCCACTTGTACGCCAACCTGATAACATAGCATAAACAGGAAAGTCACTTATAGTCCATAGTAATGCAGCATGTGCATGAAATAGTTTCTTACTAGAGGCCTCATAAGTCTCGACCCATAACTCCTTTAAGTCATCAATTAGAGGCTGCAAATAGATGTCAGTACTGCTTTTAGGGGAAGAAGGACTAGGAATAAGCAACAATAACATCAAGTATGGTTGCTTCTTGCAATCCCATGGAGCTAAGTTATATGCCATTAGGACTACTGACGAAATACTATATCTACTGCTTAGTGTTTTATATGGATTAAATCCATCACTTGCTAACCCAAGCCTCACATTTCGAGGCTCTGATGCAAAATCAGGATGTAAAGAATCAAAGGTTTTCCAAGCGAGTCTACTGGATGCCTTAGTTTTCTTTCTTTGCTGCGACTAATCTCATGCCATTTCATTGAATAGCCTCTTGATCCTTAGTTTCAAAGGAAAATATCTCAAAACCTTAGCTGGAACTAGAGGTGAAACTACCTTGCGGGAAACTTTTCTCTTAGAAGTTTGAACCCGATTTTTTCTATATCTAGAATCACCACACTTAGGGCAAGTAGTTAAATTCTCATAATCCCCTCGAAATAGGATACAATCATTAGGACAAGCATGGATTTTTTCATAACCAAAGCCTAAATCTCGAATGATATATTTGTATTCTAGGAATTTTGATGGTAAAGAAGAGTTTTCAGGAAGCAATTCTGTTAGCAACCATAGCAACATATTGAATGGCACATTACTCCACCCATGTAGATTCTTAATATGAAGCAAACGAACAATGATCGATAACTTTGTCTGAAGTTTGATATATGGTTTTGATGATGTTCACCAAATGCACTAAGGAAGAAACTCTAAGATTGAAGACTTTCATATTTTTTTATTAAGGAATATTGTGTGTATAATTGCCTTAAAGAATGAAGTATAGTTTTAAGTGTTTTTGCGTTAAAATGTTTACAAGATTATATCACTTTGATTCAAGATATTAAAAACAAGTTTCTGGACTTGTCTTTGTAAAAAAAAAATTTATTTTTTATGTGAAAAAGGCAAGTAGTCAACTACTTGTGTTAAGTAGTCTACTATTTTGTTCTTCAGCATTCCAGAAATGTGTTTGAATCAAAGTAGTCGACTATTCTTGTTAAATAGTAGACTACCACCAGAAAATCTTGACTCTTGTTTCTGTCTGACTCAAGTAGTCGACTACTGTTGTTAAGTAGTCGGCTACTTCATGAAAAACAGAACAAAAATTCTTTTAATTTTCAAAATCTCTTCTAAACTTTTTCTCTATAAATAGGTGTTAATTTGGCACGAAAATTAAGAAGTTTTTAGCTAACAAAACTCTGTCAAAATACTCCCACAAAAATCACTTGGAGCTTTCATATTTCATTCATGCAAAAAGCAATTGTAGATTTCACTTTGTAATTCTTTTTGGATTCATTTTGTTGTAAGCAATAGGATAGTTGCTATATTGATTTGGTGGGGCATCCAAGTCAATTCCAAGGTGAGGTATCCTTGGAGGAAAGGTGACGCATCCTTAGAAGGTAATGATTACTTTGAGTGAGGTATCTCAAAGTAATCAAGGTAAAGGTGGGGTATCCTTTTTGGTTTTTGATAATTGTAATATTGTAAAGAACAATTTTCAAAATAGTGGAATCTCTCAAGGTTTCTTGAGAGCTGGATGTAGATCACTCAGGTTGTGATCGAACTAGTAAAATTGAATGTGTGATCTTCTCCTTCCCTTACTCTTCTAATTCTTGCAATTATTGTTCTATATTGTTTGTTGCAAATTGTTGGTGAGATAAATTGCTGTTTTTAATTGAGGTTATTCATTTATAATTGTTCTCTTCTTCTACTCTTTCTCTTTGCATCACATATAGTCTTTTTTGAAGAATTTTTTTCATAAAGAAAACAAGTTTTTCAAAAAAGCGACTTAACCTCAATTCACCCTCTTCTTGAGGTGCCATATTATTTCAACTTTGTGAAGTTCTTACAACCGAGGTATGCTTCCTGTTGGGCAACTGCTAGCAATTTGTGAAACTTCACTGTTTCTGCATCAATCTGTTCTTCCTCTAAGGCATCATCAAACTCATTTTCTTCAAATAGTGTCGACATCATAAATGTCTCCTCTAAAAGTCCATCCAACTTATCATGCATAAGAAATTCATTACTCTCCTTAATGATAGAATTCTTTGAAGATCCCCTTCTCCATGAAAAACCCAAGTATTATAACTTCTATCAAATCCATCACATACTAAATGCTCACACACTTCCTCTTGATTACCCCAATAATGATTGTTGCAATTCTTACAAGGACATAGAATTTGACTTCCTTGTGCAAAAATTCCTATATGTAAAGTTCTCACGTTTCTGTAGGTATGTAAGAGTAGAAGTGGATCACAAATAATACACAAAGTATGCACAAATTGTAATCAATTTGTGCACATACCATGTATTATACTTTAAAGTTTTAAAACATGGGTTGGTGAAATGACAATGAGTGTGCTTGTGTTTCACAAAGACGACCAATATCTGATCTGCGGTTGTTTGACACTGTCAAACTGCTAGCTAATAACTAATAGCTTATAACAGATAAATTTATAGTTCTATTTGATAAACATTGTTCTCCCTAGCTCACAGCGTTTTTCCACCAGCATGGTTTGAACAAATTTCAGGGTAGGGTTGGGCAGTTTGTTGGTCAATAACTCCAGTAGAGAAGTTGCATTGTCGATGGTCCACATTTTGAGATTTGACAACTTAAATGAGCCATTATTATAGGTCTGAAAATTAGTCCCTCAAAGGATCAAAATAGGTGGACGAGCAGCGCACTTTGGCACGTACCTTTCTTTATATATTACATCGCTATAACAATTATATCATTCTTTAATAGGTTAACTTTTCCAATTCTAACATCAAATATTCTAAAACCTAACAATGCCAAAAAGGAGTGCCAATTGAAAATTTATTAAGCATGGGTGAATTCACCGGATATATAGGGTAAACAATGACTGAAAAGGTACTGATGTTGCCCAAAAAATAACACCCGAATCAGAATGAAAGTAAAAGGGTATAAAAAAAAAAGGACGAAATTTTGAATTGGGTACAAATAATGACTTAGAGGTAAAAGCTAATAAAGCAATATAAGTTGTGGGCATTTCCTTCTTTCCTTTTGATTGCAACTTTCATCTTATTCAGAAAACGAATGCACAACAATATGTTGAAAACAAAGCCATAAAATTTATTCATTAGCTTTAATGGTTCTCAGTGAAATGAAATCATTAGCTGCTACAAGAAAGAAGCTCCATATTTGTCAGAGCTTGCACATCTCTTTTCTAACACAAGCAATGAGTGCCCATCACATCTCTAATTCTTTTTATGTTTCTGCAACAAACCAAAGAATGAATAAGATAATTAAGTGGGTTTACTTCATGTTACAGTTCCTTTTGTTATTCTCCACTAACAATTACATTACCTTATTCATGAGAATTGAGAGGCTATTTGCAATGAGCCACAAAGCCATTAGTCTGTCTAATAAAAATTGTGAGCTGCAAAACATCCAGTGTCAGTAGTTGCAGCTGCAAGAAAGAGGTATGTAGGAGGTATTGAAATAAAAATTACATAGAAGCATATAAAAGGAGAGAAGGCAAAGGACACACTTCTTTGGGAGTGTTGAGAGTAATGGAATGTCTCCATCACCATTGGGGCAAGCATTCCTCATAGCAGTGCCCACCTACAATATGGGAGAATGGGGGACCAAGCCAAGGATAAGAATAAGACTTTGAATAAGATCCCAACTAAAGACTTTATTAGAAAGGCGGTAGGCAGACACAGTCAATTGCATTACTGTCAAGTAATCCATGAGCTCAATCTTTCATGAACTTATGCAGATTGAATCAACTAGCCTCTTAAATTCTGGGATGAATAGCCAAGAACAGACAAACTTAGTACTTATTCCATGAAATGGACCGATGCTTAATCTAGTATTATCAATTGGACAAAACTTGGTTCTGGGAAAATGTTTTGTGATGAAGAGAAGTAAATGAGGAAACTGTATCTAGTCTTCATTGAATTTTTAAATTGTAGGAAACACAATAGCAAACAAGAGTTTTATTTTGTTTTGTAAAATATGAAGGACATCTGAACAAGACAGAAAATGAAGTAATTTCTTTGTTGAGGTGAATTACCTCGTATTACACTTTGTTACTTCAGCTGCCTCAATTAGTCATGTTGATCAGACAGAACAAGTATATAACATTCATCAAAAGAAATTCAAATCGGTGTAACTATAACCATGTGAATGCGGCAACAATTCTTCTACTTCAATCCTGGAACTGGAGCAGTTTCTAATTCGGTCACGGCTAATAGACTCAACTTCTGCCAGTAATATGCTACAAACTGGTCTATGATCAGAGAATCTTGATTCCCCACGAACATAAGATAATTGGCGGAGGCCACTTCCATACCACAAGATACGATCGCACCTTCATGAACAAAGATTTGAATTAGATTAGCATAAACAACGCCATATTTTCATAATAACGACCCAAGACATTTCTTTTGATAATAGTTTCTTTCATTTGTTTCCTCTCTACTCCCTTCACATTTGCCACTACATCTACATGTATTATTACAGGTGGTTATTCCCAGGAAAGATTACCATGCTGGGGTTCTTCTCTTCTGTTTTGAGTGTCTTTCATCACCTGTGTATCTGTCTGAATTGTTTGAATACTTGTATGTAGGAGGGAAATATATTTTCCCTTCATTCCATCCTTCAAAGACGCGACCCTGTCTCTGCTCTATATGCAGCTGAAAGTAAAAGGTATCCAATGGTCAGGTTGATATCATAAATAATCTGTGTAAAGGTTCAATTGTAAAGGGACAAAGTATCATGCCTGGTCATTCTCCAATAAAACCTTCCAATCATGCATCTCAACGAGAGCTTTTGCTGCACGGTAAGAAAGGGCTATCCGATAATTTAAATCCCCCAGCCAAATTATTCGACTGCACCAATTAAACCAAAAGTTTAGGTATTGACAAGTTAGGACTTAGGAGTGATTTTTATTTAAATTTACAACCTCCAAGTATCACATATGCATAGCAAAGATTCTAGGAAAAGAGAAGAAGGGCATACTCATGTTCCAAAATTGTCTGGGGAGAACTCTCATCACCCGTGCCATGAGCACGGGGAAACCTTGTCTTTTTTAGAATCTCCATTACATCTGAGTTTCTCCTGAGCTCATCACCCTCCTTTTGTCCAGAAGTCAAATGACTACAGATGAAGCAAAAGCTTGTTTGGTGCAAAGACATGCTAACTGATATCGAACCCTGGAAAACCCAAGAGAATGAGGTTGCCTCCTCCTTGGTTCATTATAAACTCTGCTCTTAAAAAGAAATTTATCAACTTTACCTTGTTTCCAAGATATCCCATCAATCCTCGGCCAACGCAAGACACTTTCATGTTGTGAACATAATCTTTCATATCACTTTTCACCCAAACTGTTAGAAATATCCCAACCATTTGCTTACTACCAACCAAACAGTATTTTGAGTGCCCCGTTTGTCTATCTCTGTCTTCCACAGAGAAACAACCTCTATATGACATTGGAGAATATTGTGCTGTAAATGGGGAATCGCCAAGTCCGTTTTCATCATCAGAGGAAGCCCATCTATAATTGGGATCATAATCACTATTCCTGTGACCGAATATCATTCTATCACAGACACTGAGCCGGCGATCAAGGGACGCTTGTGACAGTGACATGTCATTGTCCATTCTCATACTATGACTCAAGGATTGGAAGGACCTCCGATGGAAGAAAGAGGATGCCTTCTGCCTCATTGATCCCTCAACATCACCATTTAACTCTACAATAGGATTAAGGAGCGGCGAAGTACATTGGTATTCACCATTAGTTCCAGGAAGATTGTTTAGGGTCTTCCTAATTAGAGCTAGCCATTTTCTAGCAGGGCCATTGTCTTCTGTTCCCAAAACATTACCAGCATTTAGAGGTACAATTTCTTGAAACCTGAGAGCAATAAAAGGTAAAATATTTCAGACTCAACTCTTACATAGCTAAAGGAGAGGACACATTATATAAACAGTAATTTACCCAAGAACATAGATATCAGCAGGGGGAGAGGTGTGAAGCCAATCTTCCAGACTCAAATAACTTGGAGGAGATTTTCCACCTACATTCCAAGTCGCAACGAAGATTCTGTATGCAGAAGGAAGGAAGAACTAAACATAATAACCATTCTTCTAAATTTTATTACAATAATAAGGATGCCAATAATTAAGTACAATTCACAGTAACATGAAGCATACCTATAGTTATACACATCAGTAACCTGAGCAGCATCGAGTTCAATCTTACATCGCCGCATTCTGTCTGAATGCCTTCTCTTTGCTCTTTCTGTGCATTAAAATGGAGACTATATGTGTGAGACATTAGAAGGAGACAAAAGAATAGAGAAAACAAAAGGCAACGACAAAAGAATTATGAAATTGTAGCATTACAGGCTACTAAGTTTCTTTTTATCTTTATCTAGGTGGGGTTTAGGAATTGTGTGGTCCTAAGAAATAGCAAGGTGTATGGATACTGAACCTGTTTTGCTTTTCTTGATAGTGCATTCCTCCCTCTTTGAATAGTTGCTCCTCCACTCTTCATCAACACCTGAAAAAGCAAAACCATAAAGTTAATAAAGCTGTGCTCTTTCAACTGTTAAATCTATCATCTATCATCCCACACAACCAAACCACACACACACACACACACACACACACCAAAAATAATAATAATAATAATAATAAATTTGGTAGCAAAAATAGAAACCATGGAAGGAGGAAAACAACAAACTGCAGATCTTGGGTTGCAAATTGCAGACCCATTGAAACAAAACAAAAATTGCTATACAAAGTCAAACCAGGTTTCAGAAGAAGAAAAAGAAGAATGCAAGTTTATCCAGGGTTCAGAAAAATATATATATAGAAAATTTGTTGAATTAAAGGGAAGAAAATTCTAATTTTTGTTTTTGAGTTTTTGACATGAAATCTCAGATTCCCAATCCCAGAGCCTCAAATTAGATTGAAATCATGAGAAAATTGACCAATCACCTCCGTAAATGGCATCATCTGCTTGAAAGTCCTCAGCTTTGGTCTTGATATTGAACCACTTCTTGACCAACGTTTTGGGCCATGAAAGCTTCACAAAAAAAAAAGGTAATCAATCAGTGGCAGAACACAAATGCAGAGTGAATTTGAAGGAGAGGTAAGTGGCATTTTTCAAACCTTGCTTTTCTTTGAGTTGTCATCTCTCATTGTTGGGACAACTTCATATAGCTTTCTGGATTAACAATACAAACAATGGTGATGACTAATGATGATATAGATACATGTATATATACTCCTTCTTGAGTGAACTTGTGGGGTTTTTGGTTCAACGAAGGGAAGTATATTAAAATCTGAGGGCCTTAAGAACATGGGTTTGTGTCCTGTTTCTGGTTTTGTTTATGTGTGTGTTCAAAGTTTCAAGCAGAATAAACGGAGGAAAAAGACATAAACGGCTTTGATGTTGAATTGTTAATAAGCAATGTGGAGAAGCCAGTTCAGGAAAGAGAGGAAATCCCAGTTTGAGTCAAATGTGGTACAAATGAAAACGATCGCATGGTCGTGTTTCCCGCTTTTAGTTCCACTTGTGTGTGTTTTGGGAGGTTGAAAAGCGAAGGAAAGACGTGACTATGAGGTTGTGGGGGTAGAAGTAGAAGAAGAAGACAATGTATCTGTGTGTGTCTGTGTGTTTTTGCGTTTGTTTGTTGCAAAACGAGGTGTGTAATTTGTGAAGGTGGGGGAATAAAGTGGAGACAAGCTTCGGTGTCTCTCGAGGCTTTTAAGTTATAACCCCAAATCCAAGGGCGACCGAAGCTTAGGGACTTCAAGACACTCACAGAAATACAGAGAGAGAGAGGCAATAGTTTATGTTGGTCACCCACTCACACCCAACACTGTCACACACACACAAACACTAAAATTGGGCACTTAACTTTCACTCCCCTCACTTGTACTCGTACACAGCTCAATAAAGTTGGGGTTCATGTTAGCGTATGTTTGGATTAACATATAAACGTGATTTTGGATGAATTGATTTTAATACAATCAATTTTAAGTAAAGTGATTTATGTTTAGATTTTTTATTGTAAAAACAAGTTTAACGTAAAACTTATACATAAGCTATTCTAAGCTGCTTTAGATGGAATCAATTTTGAATGTAAAATTGTTTCTCCAAATATATAACCAAAACCTATTTTTTATTATTATTAGAATCAACACAAACACTTGTTATGTCTCCGGAGGTGGAATCGAATACATAATTAATGTTCATTGCCACCTTTAGTAAGGGATGGAGGGAAGGGGGATGAAGGGTTGCCATGACCCCCCTTCCCAAGTTCTTATCTTTATATATAAAATTCATCTCTCATGCCAAAAAAAAAAATAGTAAGTAACTCAAATTCAAATATAACAGGTACAATTTTAAAGACTTCAATTTTCATTCTTTCAAAATTATAGGATATATGCAATTGTATACATTGAAAAAGAAATTGATAAAAAATAGATTAAAGTAGTATAAATTATTAGTGTAAAAGGATTTACACTAACATTTACTAATATTTTGATATGTGTTTTTTATTTTAATAACTAAGAGAGAAATAACAATAATACTGATTTGTCAAAATATTATTGGATGTCGGTGCAAAAATATTTACATTGACGGTGTATAGAAATTAAACTCTAAAAAAATATGTCCCATATAATAATAGATGATTTTTACTCCATAAAATACACCGTGCAGTTAAAGAAACGAAGGTTTAGGTATATACCAAAGCTGCCTATAAATCTATTTGAGTAATTTATATTTAATTAAGTTGTTAACCATATATCAAATATGCATCATATAATTTGCTTTTATATATTAGTTAATTTTTTGCTATAATATCATGTTATTTAAATTAGATTTTTGCCACCCTCGTTTTGATTTTTGGCTCCGCCCTGCCTGTGGTGGTTCTTGTATTTGCAATCATAAATCCATGTCTTGAAATTAGATTTATGATAGTTAACCCAACTTGTATAACATGTATAACAATTACTCCATCCGGTTACTATTATAAACAAAAATTGAATAAAACACACATAAAGATAGTTAGTTGATCTCATTTAAAAGAGTCATTGGGAATAAAAAATTAAGTTTGTTACCTAAATTATCCTTCCTCTTATTTATTAAGCTTATATTTTTAGAATAAAAGGAGTCATTGGAAAACAAAATTTATATTAAAAGAAAGATATTTTGAAAATAACTTCATTAAATAAGATGAAAGTAGTTAAAATTTGCTTATATTTTAGACAAAAAATTTGGAACTTTTTACTTATATTGTTGACCGGAGGGAGTATTTCATATCTCACATTCCTATTAGGAAATAAGACCTAAAATATTTATGGAACTGGACGTACCCTCTGAAGTTTTACAACTTTGATATGATTCTAGTAAGCTTTGATACACAAGGGAAACAAATTAATTATTATCCCTTTTATCAGTCAATTCATTTATGTGTAAAAAAGCTTATTATATACTTCCTCCGGTCCATATTATAAGCAAAAATTAATGCAATAATGAGAAGTTGCTTGTGTTGTTGGGAATAAAATGAGTCATTGAAAAACAAAATTTATATTAAATAAAAAATATTTTAGAAATAAAATCAGTAAATGAATCATCTGAAATAAAAATTAATTATATATTAGACCAAAAGATTTAAAATTTTTTGCATATAATATGTTCAGGAGGGAATAGGTGTAATTGAGTTTACCACGTTTAGCCTGCGTATCTTTGCAAAGTTGAAGAATGTTTTGGTCGCTGGAAGAAAAGTGGAGAACTACTTCTGATTTCGAGGCTGCAACTTGCAATTTGGACTTTGATATTGTAATTAAAATGCACATATCAAAACTTTTGATAAATTTGTCGCAAAATTGTTTTAGAAAAAAAAAATCTATAGGACATATATGTTACTGCGTTGTCTTTTTTTGTATATACGATCTTAGGTTTTGGTCTGCTACAAGCCATTTATGTCTTCTCAAAAACTTCGTGTCCATTTAGATGGTAGTTTATAATTTAAATTTGATAAGAGATTAATTCTACATTCTTAACATAATTCTATCTAATAAAAAAAGTAATTGTTTAACTAACAAAACCCAACATAGTTGATAGATAATTGAGTTCCTTAAATATCTGATCGTATATATGAAAAAAATGCTTTATTAAAAGAAACAAAACTCACTTTGATAATCTTTACGTCTAAAAAAGGATCAATTTCTGGCCAATAACTATCAACTAATAGAGGTAGGAATAGGCAGGTGTGACTAGGCTCTGACATAAACATATAGAATCCTTTTAAGAACTGGCATAACTTACTTCAAAGCATATATATGACTTGACCTGAAAGCTTATTTAAAGGCTTATTTTTTAATAAGATCTCTTTAAACATGTCTCCACCTATAAATAGGTTATGCGCCTTCACTTGTAATATACTTGTGAGCCTCTATTAATAAAGAGGTCGGTATGCTCTATACTAATAAATAGTTAGGTCATTGAGCCTCTACATTTAAATAGGCTAATAGTCGTTTACTTTCAAATATTATAAATGATATATGATATATTGAAGTATTATAATATATTAAATTATATGTGTGTGTGAAATAAAGTAACATGATAGGTCTAATAAGTTTTTTCTTTTAAACATTAGCTATGAGTTTTTTAAAAAAATTGACTTATTTTTTTTTTTTTTTTTGTTAAATAGGCTATGTTAAGTTAGGCTGTCGGTCAGGGATACATTTGATGGACAAATAAGTAATTTTTTTTATAAAGGACAAATAAGTAATTATTTATTGCTTCTTGCAAATTTTAATTTGGACTCTAAAATTTTCTTCACTTTTGTTTTCCATACACGATAACATGATAAAGAATGTTTGCCTTTTCAAATGTGGTTTGAAGTTTGAACGCCTCCAACTCAATTCCAAGGACACTCATGTACCAGTGAATTTTGGGTTTTGTTTTTAGTCAATTTTAGTGTGCCTTTTGATAATTTGATAAATATAACTTTAGGAAGAATGCGTTTAAAACAAAATTCACTTAAAGTTAACTTTCATGACGATTTTTGTTTAAATAATAATATAAAAAAGTTACTTTCAAGTACAAGTAAATAATTACATTTTTAAAATAAAATAAAATGCATATTATTAAAATGCTATAGATGATATAGACGTGCAATAATATCAATGCGTTAAGAGCATATGCTTATTGTATTTGGTTTCCTAGGGCTTTTAGCCTTATGTTGTTTGGGGTTTAACCCTTTTTTCATTAAAAAAAGGGTTAAGCATGTTTTGGTATTTGTAAAATAAGCTAATTTTGATTTTATGATCCTTGTAAAAGCAATTCTTTAGTTTTGGTCCCTCTAAAATCTAAAATAATTATTTTTGGTTCATACTATCATGTGAAATCTATATATTAAGTATTTATATGTCTAACGGAAGGTCATATGATCATCCCAAGTGACACACACAATAATCATTGTGGCGTCATGTTAACATATGATTCCCCTAAAATTTTCCTTGAATCCTAAAATGAATTATATTTATCTTTCTTAAAATGGATGCTAGGAACTAAAAACGGTGATATCAAATTTTAGAGGAATTAAAACCAAATAAAAATAATTTTATAGGGGTCAAAACCAAAATTTGCTTATTTTATAGGGACCAAAACTAGTAATTTCATATTTCAGAGGGATGTAAACTAAAGAAAAAAATTTACAGGGACCAAAACCAAAATTCACTCATTTTCTAGGGACTAAAAAATATTTAACCAAAAAAAAATGTTGAATATGTCAGGGTGAATTTGTCCTAAATCACATTGATGCAAAAGTAATAAAACATTGTCCTTTTTTTTTTTAAGGTTTCTTCTTGTATACAGATTTAAGTAACTCTTGTATCCTTTAATCAATATACCTTTTGGCTTATAAAAAAAATATTGTCCTTCTCTCATTGCATGTTCAAGGAGTTGGAAGAGCCATATTTGAGGGACAAAATGAAGCTACTAAAAAATAAATGAAGCTACTAAAAAAACCAAACATGCACATTCACAAGGCAAAGTTGTCCTCCCCATTTTTTTTTTAATAACCAAATCTCTCCAATTCCTTTTTCAGTCATTATCTAATTTATCTTTTATTCTTTTAATTTTTTATTCGATTAATTGATGGTTGGATTTTGTGGATCCGTCCCGTTATTGGAGGACTTTAGCATTGGCCCCTTAAGAAAAGATAATTTTTGCCCGATGCTAGCAAGATAACAAATCCTTTGTTCTTGAGCCTTTCTTTAGATGGGAAAGAAGAAGGGATGACAGAAAATTGAAGGAAAAAATATATTTTCTCTCTTATTGCTTGGATCAAGAGAAAGAAGAAAGAAAGAAAATGGAAAAAATATGATTTTCTTTTATTTTATCAAATAAAAATGAGAGGTAAGAATATAGATTTAGATATAGATATATATATTTATTTATTAAACGGCAAATATACCCGTCTTATATATCTAGCAAACAATGGTATTTTTGGATAATTATGTAATTTTAAAATATTTCTTATTTTATCTCTCTCGTTTTCTTCTCATAAGGAGAAAACATATTGGTGGACACACTACCAGCATATATATATTTTTTAAAATTTCTTCTCCCTTTTTGTCTGTTGGTTTTAAGTTTGAACAAACGAAAATTAAAAGTCATATTCTTCTTATTTTCTCTCCCCCTATTTTCTTTTATTTCATACTTTTTTGCTAAAATTATTTCATTTCATTCTATTCAATTAAAACAATGAGTAATTCGTAATAATTGTTGAGATATGTCTCAAAATGATGTAATAAATATGAAGTTGAAGTTGCAGAGGCATAATCAATTATCGTAATGGAGTAATCGATTATATGTTTGGCAAGATAGTAATCGGCTAGGGTAATCATGTTATGGCTAGTATCGTAAAAGGTGTCCGAGAGACGGAGATAACATAATCGATTATGGTCAACCGGATAATCGATTATGGAGCGATCGCTTGCAACTGTTGAGAAGTTGGTTAGTTAGTTGGTGTCATAACTAACTTGGTTAAGCTTCACAATGATTGGCTACTTCATATGGATGACGCCATAAATCTATAAATAGATATCATGTATAGGATGAGTGAATAAGCATCATCATATGAGTGACACAATGTGGTGTGTGAAAAGAAGAGAGGGATTGAGTGAGGCTTTTCTATCTTGAGGGAAATCTAGAGAGATTGTGAGAGATTGGGAAAGGTGCATAGGAATAGAAAGATCAACATTGGATGTAGTTCTTGGAGAGCATGGTGAGAAACATGGGTGTACAAGAAGAAGCAAGGGTTGAGGGATTTTCTATTGTAAAGCCTTGTAATCTCTGAGATCAAGATAGTAAAGATGGAGACGAAGACTTGTTGTGCTCCCTCCCGTGGACGTAGGCCACAATGGCCGAACCACTAAAATCACGGTGTTCATCTTTTCTTTTACTGTTTTATGTCTTCTTTAGTTTCGATTAGTTCTTATATATTATTGGTTGATTTGCATATTTGATGTTCTTGTATGTTTGTCTTCATGGTATATTACCTCTATGGAGGTTTCGTGACCCCGATCAAACCCAACAATAAGTAATAAGTAAGTATTATATTTTTAATTATAATTTAAGCTTATATATATATATATATATATATATGTGTGTAACAATTATGACACGATTCTTATACATAAGAAAGAATAATTTAGATAAGTAATATAACTTTTTATTGTTTATTAATTAATATTATTTTAAAAAAATTAAGTGTGTAAAACTTTAAGTGAAATTCTTTTAGAATTTAACTCTGACATACTCGGTGTAAATTCATTTACACTATCAATAATCAATTATCACATTATAAAAAAAATGAAAAGGCAATTCCTTTAGGTATTTATGATGCCAACGTATGCACCATAAGTATCCAGACAACAACACCTAAGTTTTGCCCTAAAATTTTGATTTTCTTAATAACTACCTTAAAGTCATATAAATAATAATGTGTGATTAATTAATAATGTATAAAATTAAGCTCTATTTTTTAAGAGCATCTCCAATGACAAAATTTTAAGGAAATCATTTTAAGTTTTTAAGTAGGTTCATGAAAGTTTACGACGCCTACTCAATTTTTACTTTAATGAGAGTTTATAATATCAAGTTCCTTAACTTTTTTCTCTCTTTAACATTTCATATTCTCTCTCACTTTTATACTATCAAATGCACATACAAAAAATTATTTAAATGTTATGAAACTATCTTTTAAGATTCTTTAGATAAGAAACCCATTTTAAATTTAAAGAACCCAAAATCACATATGATATATTGTAACAATATTTTATTCTTAAGGAAACCCTAAGAAACTCGTGCTCTTAGAACATAAAATACTTTTTATTTGCTGCGAGCATCCATTAATTTGCACATGGATTGTGATATATATATATATATATATATATGAGAATGGTAACCAGTGTTCTAAGGACATGATTAAGGATCTTAAAAAAGAAATTTTGTATTGGAACTTGGTGCATTTCACATTTTAAAAAATGTCAAACTTGGTTTGCCAATGAACTTTTACTTATGTTGGTTTCCAAGCACTGGTTAGCATGACTCATATATATATATATATATATAGGTCTTGCTAATCAGTGTCCTAAGGATATTGGTTAAGGAACCCGTAAAAGGAAAATTTATATTGAAAAACTAATTGTAACATTTTTAAAAATGCTAAATACATAATTTCCCATACAAATTTTTCTTTCTTGATTCTTTAAACAATGTCCTAAGATCACTTGTTAGAGTATATATATATATATATATATATATATATATATATATATATATATATATATATATATATATATATATATATATATGGTAGTTTGCTTTGGGAGACGCGTCGTTCAATAAACCAGTTGTTCACATTTCACATAAATTTATGATCTTGTTAATTAGGGGTGTTCTTAACCCTAGCTCGTCTCCATTCTTAGCTCAAAGTCTCAAACGATCTCCTCGGGTTTTGTGAAACTAGTTATAAAATCACACTTTAATGGAGGAGGAATCAAGTGCTATGTTAATGGTCTAATCTCAGTAACATGGTGCATATGGGATATCGTGTCTACCTATCTCTCATAGCTAGCTTAAGATTCTCAGTTTTCAATGATCTTTGCTTAGCAATCATTTAGCTTGTATGTTTTGATGTTCAAATCTTAATTAAACTAATGTTTCAAGAATGGGGAAGAGGAAAACTATTAAACTAATAGTCTAATGGAGTTGACGGCAGAATGATTCAAGGGACCCTAACTAAATCTTCCACGAATCAACTACCATATAAACCTAGCTAAACCTTAGCCCCAATTATCGTTCATAGGCTGTCAAACCTCAATGCTTGTCCAAAAAAAGACCCACCATAGCTTGTAAGTTGTACCTGAGTATCCTTTTTGTCGATTTCTGCTAGTGAATTACAGTTATATCTTATATCTAATGAGTCATAAAGATTCCTCTATTTTAAGTTTGCTTAATTAAGTGGTTGCCCGTGTTAACGAAAGAAATACCTTTCCCCCCTTCCTTTAAGGGATCTTAGCTCTTAGGAATCATTGGCTAGACAATAAGTTCCAAGCCACGGAAAACATTTCATTTAGGTCTAAAAACCAGCAAGATGGAGATTGGTCTGTCCACACACTACATCGTATTTGACATTTAATACCACACACTTATAATAATAACGGTTTTGGGGGAATTTTTTTTTTTTAAAGGTTAAATTTTTTTTTTGTCTTTTATCTTTTGATCAAAATTCATTTGATAATTTATCATTTAAAAGATTCATTTTGACCATTTTATCTCTCAAATGTAACACAAAATGATCACTTCCGTCAAGTCTGTTACTTATACTGTTATGATAGCCTACGTGGTAGTTAAGTGACAATCCAGACAAGTGATGTGGCACGCCCTCCACTCTTACCAATGAGGTGGAGCCAAAGCGCCAAAATGAATCCTTTAAAAGATAAATGATAAAAACGATTCTTTTCACCGGGTCTATTACTTACACCATTAATAATAGCCTACATGACATTTAAGTAAAATATGGATGAGTGATGTCGCACGCCCTCCACTCTTAGCGATGAGGTGGAGCCACTCTGACCTCATGACATTTCCTTTTTATTTTGCAATTACAATTGATACACAAAATTTGGAGTTTCTACTAGGGAATATCGCAATTTTTTATTCTTATATCTCTCACTGAAAAAGATAAATATGAGAGGTTTTTTTTTTTTTTTTGGAATTAATTGGAATCTTGTCCAAGATTTGATTGTAATTTTTTTTTGTTGAGATGGCCATTGTTTACGGTAACACATCTAAGGGTAACATTTTAGTACATGTTTATTTTTTGAAAAATAATTACTTATTTTTCAAATATTACACTACAATTCAAATATTCTAATTGGCTAAGTGAAAGCTTGCATATTTGATAGCTTGTACAAGTAGGGGTGTTCGTCAACCGATCCAAACCGTATAAACTGAATTGAAAAACGAATAAATCGAAAAAACCAAAAACCGAAAAAGCCACGTTTTTCATTAGATTGGATCAGATTTTGGACCCCTAGTGAAATCCAATCCAATCCAAACTGATCTATTATATACATATACTATTATTTTTGAAATTATAGTATTAATCATACTTAAGCATTGTTTTTCATACTTGTATGCCCTTCATTCTCTTTAATATTTTTGTTGGAATGACATATATGAGACTATTTAGAATAAATATTAATATCTTAAAGTTATATTTTGCTAAAATTTTTGATGCATAACATATATATACTTGATTGAGTAAACATGAAAAAAAAATCAATTAAGTAAATTTGAAAAATAATTAGCTACAATTTATTTGTAGTAGATTCAAGGGGAAAATATAGAATAAGTTAGAGTAGATATAGAGAAATAACATAAAAGAATATTTAACATAAAAGAACATGTTAAAAAAATATCAATACTTATTTTTTCTCAAACTCCCAAATTAAAATTTTGTCAAAAATTCTCTTGAATTTTCCTCACTCGTTATCAAATCAAATAATGATTAATACGAAACAAATAATTGCTGCCTTTTGAGACACCCCGTTGTGCCTCTTTGTGTCATTAGATTAAAACCTCTCGTCATTTAATTACTTAATTGCATGCTTAACGTAAAAAAAATACGTAAAAATTAAAAATTTAACTTATAAAGTATACAACTTCATATAGAATGACATATCACAATATAAGTATATTATGCATATTACAAAACACTGTTGAGGATATCTTATCAGTAGGATCCCTCACAGACATATACTTAGACAAAGTGTTAAACAGCGAAAAACATAATAAAAATACGCCTCACGAGACGCACTGACCATAACTAACTAGTCCCTAATCACCATGGATCACAGCTCATCCTCCAGCCTCCGGTTCGAAGGGAGTTCCATCTAACTCCTCCTGATTATATAACATCCTAAAATTCTAACATAATTAATTTGAAAAAAATAATAATAATATTAAGTTATTAAAAAGTATAGTACAAATAAAAATATAAATGGGAGATTTAGTGTAAAGGAGTGATAGTATAAGGGTTTATTAAAATTACTTAATTAGTTTAAAAGAATAATATATATATATATATATATGTGTGTGTGTGTGTGTGTGTGTGTGTGTGTGTGTGTGTGTGTGTAAAAGTGAACGGCGCAGGGCTTGGGATTTTTTTTGCCAAAAGGCAATTCCCAAGCCCTGCGCCGTTCACTTTTACACACACACACACACACACACACACACACACACACACATATATATATATATATATATATATATATATATATATATATTATGAAAGAATATAGGGGAAAGGTGTCAGGGACCGGGTCAAAGAAAAGACAACGAAAACATAACAATTTTTTTGATACTGCACCGCACAACAAGTTGCAGAAGCCGCACAGTGAGGGAGTATAGCGAGGGAGAGAATTCCATTCGTTGTTAATGCAATCGTAATAACACGGATCCAAGAACGCTACACTAAATGGGAGAAGAATTTTTAGAGAAGTGCAAATCCTTATCATAAATAATTTTTAGAGCACATTGGAGGTCTTCGAGAGGTGAGCAACAGTACCTTTTAATAACCCTTTCCATGATACATGTGTTTGTTATGTTGAGCGATTTACCTATGATTTTGAGAGATTTTAATTGGATAATGCATGTTATTATTATTCTAATTTTTAGGGGTTTTGAATTTAAAAAAAAAGATTATTAAATTGGGTATTTATTGATAGCATAAAATACATGATTGATATTTATAATAGATGAATGACGTGCTTATTGGTGTATGCTATGTCATGTGAGTTTATTTGACATGCATGATAAAATCAAATATTTAATTTTTGGTAAATCATTTGTTACACGTAGGAGACATAAAATTATGCCTTATGATGAATTGTATAATGTTTGCCACAATACCACATATGATAGGGGTATCGAAGATAAATACCGCCTTAAGGGGCTATCGAAAGTAACATCGCCATGTGGTTGGGATGTCGAAAATGAGTAATACTACCTAAAAAGGAGTATCGAAAGTAACACCGTCACAGGTTGGGGTGTCGAATAAGGAGAAATACCACCATGTACACATGGGAGGTATCGAAATGGAAATGTCCCAGACAGGAGGGTGACATCGAAACACTCCTCGTGAGTAGGGGTGGGCAATGGGACACCATTGTCGTGTGATGTGTGAATATGTGGCATGCCAAGAAGAGGCCAATTTAATTAGGAGGTCTTCGGACCTCTTGGATTAAACTAGAATTTATCTGGTATATGGAATGGGATGTATTGAGATGAGATTATTATTGATATTAAAAGTATTTTCTTTTATATATATTATTTGGAAAATTAGCGGGTGCCATATACAGTTTTTTCTTATCACGATTACTGAGAACAATACTATTTTCGAAAATATTTTATAAAACTGTATTGTTGATCACTGGGATTTTATATCTCATTATAAGTATTGTTTTCAGAGACCGAGGACATCACTGTTGAGGACCCAGAGATCTGAGGAGTCATCTTCTCATCACTTAGTTGGTTAGTAATGCAGTATAGTTGAGGGTGCTGACGACGTTCTTTTTTTGGTTTACGTATTTTTGGTCTCGGATTGTAATTAGACGCCCAGTTTTGAGGCTTGTGGTTTTTCATTTATATTTATATTCATTACATGGATATTTTATTACTATATTATTTAATATGAAGTATTTTCAGACTTTAAATATTTTTTTTTAATTTTTCTTTATGAGATATATGTTCTAATTAAATGTTAAAAATGATTTTTATTTATTTTATCTTGGGATTACTAATGTAACAAAATGGCGTTACATTTATGGTATCAGAGCAGTTCGATTCTAAATCGGACTGTGGCATTGGGGCTTTTATAAAACAAAACTTGGGCGTATAGGATGCTTGTTAGAGTTATAAATGTTGCATGCTATTCTTTGGGATATTGGACCTGATCAACCCAATATTTCATTGGTAGTGAGCAGATTTATGGCGATTAATAGGCGAGGGACGAACGTTGCACTTGCACCAGCTTTGGATTGTATAGCCAGAGTTATGCAAGCGCAGGCGGAGACTCTCCGTCAACTGAATGGGAATGGATCGAGGCCAATCACTAATGGAGTGGTGGCAACCTAGGACCCTTACCACGTGGGACTTTCCGAATTCAAGAAGAACAACCCGCCATCATTCTGAGGCAGCTTAGATCCGAAGGAGGCTGAATTTCTTCAACTCGTACAGGGGAAAAGTTACTCTATTGTTCGATTCGAGAGCAACACATTCATTTCATTTAAATGTGCTCAATTCTTAGAGTTACCTGTTACTAAACCGTCATATGATTTGTGTGTTTCTACTCCTGCTAAAGATAGATTGATTACTTCTTCTGTCTGCCTGCAATGTCCTTTATTGTGTCAAGACCTGACTTATATTGTTGATCTGATATGTTTGCCTATGTCTGGTCTGGATTTTACTTTGGGCATGGACTGGTTGTCAAGTAATAATGCTATTATTGATTGTGCTAGTCGAACTATTTCTTTCATTCCACGGTCCATGTCTGTTGACTTTCCTAGGACAGAACATCTTATTTCCGCTGCCTCATGTCATAAGTGTTTAGTTGAGGGGGCTCAGGGATATATACTCCTCTTTTCTGCGAAGATAGAGGCTGAAAGTGATATAGCAGCGTTGCCTATTGTGTGTGAGTTCCCAGATGTGTTTCCTAAGGATGTCTCCAGTTTACCTCCAGATAGAGAGATTGAGTTTACCATAGATCTAGTACCCGGGAGTGGACCTGTATCAGTGGCACCCTATAGGATGGCACCTCTAGAGTTGAGCGAACTCAAGAAACAGATAGATGATATGTTACAAAAGGGGTTTATTAGGCTCAATGTGTCACCTTGGGGAGCACCAGTGCTTCTAGTGAAGAAAAAAGATGGGAGTATGAGGTTGTGTGTTGATTATAGACAACTGAATAAGGTGACCATCAAGAACAAATATCCCTTGCCTAGGATAGATGACCTCTTAGATCAGTTAAGGGGAGCGTCAGTATTTTCCAAAATAGATCTAAGATCGGGATACCATCAAATTAAAGTTAGAAGCGAAGACATCCCTAAGACAGCCTTCAGGACAAGGTATGTGCACTATGAATATGTAGTGATGCCCTTTGGTGTGACCAACGCCCCAGTCGAAACTACATGAATCGGATCTTTAGGACCTTTGTGGACAGGTTTGTGGTGGTATTCATAGACGATATTTAAATATACTCTAGGACACCAGAAGAACATGGACAAGTGTGAGTTTTGGCTAGACGAGGTAAAGTTTTTAGGACACACAATCTCAAAGGATGGTGTGGCGGTTGATTCCTCTAAAGTTGATGCGGTGTTGGGATGGGAACAACCTAAGACAGTAACCGAAGTAAGAAGTTTCTTAGGCTTAGCTGGTTACTATAGGAAGTTCATAGAGGGGTTCTCTAGATTAGCCTTACCTCTGACCCAGTTGACTAGGAAGGGAAACCTTTTGTGTGGGACCAGGAGTGTGAGGATGGGTTCCAAGAACTTAAGAGGAGGTCGGTGTCATCACCAGTCTTAACTATATCAGATCCCTTAGTGAGTTTTGTGGTATGTTGCGACGCATCTAAGAATGGCTTGGGATGTGTCTTAATGCAGGAGGGCAAGGGTAGCATATGCCTCTAGGCAGCTTAGGCCACATGAGGGGAATTATCCTACCCATGACGTAGAGCTAGCAGCCGAGGTTTTTGCCCTTAAGATTTGGAGGCATTACCTTTACGGGGCAAAGTTTGAAGTGTTTAGTGACCATAAAAGCCTAAAATATCTGTTCGACCAGAGGGAGTTGAACATGAGACAACGAAGGTGGATGGAGTTCCTTAAGGATTATGACTTCGAGTTGAAGTACCATCCGGGAAAAGCCAATGTGGTGGCGGATGCTTTGAGTAGTAAGTCTCTACACGTGTCGAGCTTGATGATGCAAGAGCTTAACCTCATGGAGGAGTTTAGGGACATGAATCTGGAGGTGTTGGATGTGTCCTTAAATGTCTTAAGTTTGAAGTTGAATAGGTTGGAAATTAATAGTGATCTTAGAGATGAGGTTAGGCGGGAACAACTTTTAGACCAGGAGTTGCAGTCTCGATTAGGACAAGAGGGTTATGAGTTGTCAGTTTATAGGCTAGTGAAGTTGAAGAATAGGATCGTTGTTCCTAAGGAGGGGAACCTTAGAGAGAAAATATTAGAGGAAGCTCACAAGGGAAAGTTTACCATACATCCTGGAATAACTAAGATGTACCAAGACCTTAAGAGGATGTAATGGTGACCGGGAATGAAAAAGGATGTGGCTAGCTTAGTAACTAGGTGTTTGGTGTGCCAAAAGGTTAAGATAGAACATCAGAAGCCTTCGGGGTTGTTGCAGTCCTTGGAGATTCCAGAATGGAAGTGGGGGAGAATTTCTATGGACTTTGTGATGGGGTTACCAAAGACAGGTTTGGGTTTAGACGCCATTTGGGTGACAGTGGATAGGTTGACCAAGTCTGCCCACTTCTTGCCAATTAAGGCAACCTATAGCTTATACAAGCTGGCATACCTCTATATCAAGGAAATAGTCAAGCTTCATTGGATGCCCACATCTATAGTGTCGGATAGAGACCCGAGGTTTACCTCTAGATTTTGGAGAGCTTTTCAGCAAGCCTTTGGGACTAAGTTGAACCTTAGCACGGCCTATCATCCCCAAACGGATGGTCAGTCAGAGCGGACCATTCAGACCCTTGAGGACATGCTTAGAGCGTGTGTCTTGGATGAAGGAGGGAGTTGGGATAGGTTCCTACCTCTCATTGAGTTTACGTATAACAATAGTTATCATGCTAGTATAGGCATGGCACCCTATGAGGCCCTATATGGGAGAAAGGGTAGGTCCCCTTTATGTTGGTGTGAGGTAGGTGAGAAAACCTTGATAGGTCCTGAATTGGTCCAGGAAACCTCTAAGAGAATCAAAATGATTAGGGAGAGGATGCACACGGCGCAAAGTAGACAAAAGAGCTACACCGACAAAAGGAGAAAGCCTTTAGAATTCCAGGAAAGTGTGCATATATTTTTGAGAGTCGCTCCTAAGACGGGGGTAGGGAGGTCGATGAAAGTCCGCAAGCTAAATCCTCGTTTCATGGGACATTTCCAAATCCTTAAAAGAGTCGGGCCGGTTGCTTATCAATTGGTCCTTCCGCCACAATTGGCAAACCTTCATGATGTTTTCCATGTGTCGCAACTCAGAAAATATGTGCCTGATGAATCTCATGTGATAGCTGTTGAGTCTGTACAATTGAAGGATAATTTGATCTATAAGCCAATGCCTAGTCAGATCATGGACAAGAGCACTAAGACTCTGAGGAACAAGACGATTCCATCGGTGAAAGTGTTATGGGAAGGATTGACTCCTGAGGAAGCCACTTGGGAGATGGAGAAGGACATCGTTCGTCAAAACCCAGATTTTATTATCTAAGGTATGGTAACCTTTTAGTTTTGAATATGACATATGTTACAATAGGTGCGTGTGTATGAGATGAATTTCGGGGACGAAATTCTTTAAGGAGGGGAGAAAATGTAACATCCTAAAATTCTAACATAATTAATTTGAAAATAAATAATAATAATAATAATAATAATAATAATAATAATAATAATAATATTAAGTTATTAAAAAGTGTAGTGCAAATAAAAATATAAATGGGAGATTTAGTGTAAAGAAGTGATAGTATAAGGGTTTATTAAAATTACTTAACTAGTTTAAAAGAATATAATATATATATATATATATATATATATATATGTGTGTGTGTGTGTGTGTGTGTGTGTGTGTGTGTGTGTAAAAGTGAACGGCACAAGGCTTGGGATTTTTTTGCCAAAAGGCAATTCATAAATGTTTTAGAATATATATATATATATATATATATATATATATATATATATATATAATATGAAAGAATATAGTGGAAATGTGTCAGGGATCGGGTCAAAGAAAAGACAATGAAAACATAACAATTTTTTTGATACCGCGCCGCACAGCAAGTTGGAGAAGCCGCACAGTGATGGAGTATAGCGAGGGAGAAAATTCCATTCGTTGTCAGTGCAATCGTAACAACACAAATCCAAGAACGTACACCAAACGGGAGAAGAATTTTTAGGGAAGCGCAAATCCTTATCATAAATAATTTTTAGAGCACATTGGAGGTCTTCGAGAGGTGAGCAACAGTACCTTTTAATAACCTTTTCCATGGTACATGTGTTTGTTGTGTTGAGCGATTTACCTATGATTTTGAGAGATTTTAATTGGATAATACATGTTATTATTATTCTAATTTTTAGGGGTTTTGGATTAAAAAAAATTATTAAATTGGGTATTTATTCTTGTTACTGATAGCATAAAATACATGATTGGTATTTATAATAGATGAATGACGTGCTTATTGGTGTATGCTATGACATGTGAGTTTATTTGACATGCATGATAAAATCAAATATTTAATTTTTGGTAAATCATTTGTTACACGTAGGAGACATAAAATTGTGCCTTATGATGAATTGTATGATGTTTGCCACAATACCACCTATGATAGGGTTATTGAAGAGAAATACCGCCTTAAGGGGTATCGATAGTAACATCGCCATGTGGTTGAGATGTCGAAAATGAGTAATATTGCCTAAAAAGGAGTATCGAAAGTAACACCGCCACAGGTTGGGGTGTCGAAAAAGGAGAAATACCACCATGTGCACATGGGAGGTATCGAAATGGAAATGTCCCCGACAGAAGGGTGACATCGAAACACTCCTCGTGAGTAGGGGTGGGAAATGGGACGCCATTGTCATGTGATGTGTGAATATATGGCATGCCGGCAAGAGACCGATTTAATTAGGAGGTCTTCGGACCGCTTGGATTAAACTAGAATTTATCTGGTATATGGAATGTGATGTATTGAGATGAGATTATTATTGATATTAAAAGTATTTTCTTTTATATATATTATTTGGAAAATTAGCGGGTGTCATGGACAGTTTTTCCGGTTGCCGCGCAGGCTGAGAACAATACTATTTTCGAAAATATTTTATAAAACTGTATTGTTGATCACTGGGATTTTATATCTCATTATAAGTATTGTTTTCAGAGACCGAGGACATCACTGTTGAGGACCCAGAGATCTGAGGAGTCATCTTCTCATCACTTAGTTGGTTAGTAATGCAGTATAGTTGAGGGTGCTGACGACGTTCTTTTTTTGGTTTACGTATTTTTTGTCTCAGATTGTAATTAGACGCCCGGTTTTGAGGCTTGTGGTTTTTCATTTATATTTATATTCATTACATGGATATTTTATTACTATATTATTTAATATGAAGTATTTTCAGACTTTAAATATTTTTTTTAATTTTTCTTTATGAGATATATGTTCTAATTAAATGTTAAAAATGATTTTTATTTATTTTATCTTGGGATTACTAATGTAACAAAATGACGTTACAGGTTACGCTCATCCACAGGGTCTTCTCGTACGATTCCACAAGGAGATAAAATACAACATACAGAAACATACAGGGTATAAGAAATAGTTCTATCATCAAAAAGCAGAAAAAAGTCATAGTAAATTATACAGTAATTATCATAGACAATCAACGCACATAACTAATGAATCATCCTCAAGTTAATATATGTCATCCTATACCCTTACTCTCGGGCAATCTAACACTTTATTTTAAAATCCTCTCTAATCATGTCACCATGTCTTTACGTTATCGTGGCCACTACTACTCCCGTCACCATCCCTCATTTGCATCGGGGCACACCCTCATTCCCGTTAGGATGTTCCACCTAGTGCGCACCTCCATTCTCGTTAAGGTGTTCCACCCCCATTCTCGTTAAGGTGTAAGTGATCTCGTGAGAAGTCTTGATTTTACGTGTATTATATTACCAATACACGTTGTATTATATTACCAATACACAGATGTGTTTTACATATATTATATTACCAATACACAGAAGTGTTTTACGTGTATTATATTATCAATACACGGTGTATTGTATTACCAATATACCGATGTCCTTGCGTATTATATTACCAATACACTTTTGTCTTTGTGTATTATATTACCAATACACTTTTGTCCTTGTGTATTATATTACCAATACACGGTTGTGGACAACAACACCTATACTTGAAACTCATCAAACCCGTTTTAACAACATCCTAGTGCCTTAACCTTTCATTAGAACTTGACACATATTCTATGCCATAACACCTCTTTAACATACATCATCTAGGTTAGGCACTTCTAAATCATTATTATCCTCACACCTAAAACAATCATCTCTTAGACAACATATATATCTTTGCTTCAAAACCACTAAGCATAATAATACAAACCAGACAGATAGGGTAGGTTTCGGCCTCTTTGAAAATATTGAATAAAAATCATCCAACCACTTAGGGTAGGTTTCGGCCTCTTTAGTATAAGTAGGCTAGAAATTTCCAACTTTCCAATCTCTTAGACTTAGCATCCAAATGTATTAAGGAGCTTAAGTCCATGATCATATTAGAAAATGAAAACAAAACATTCTAGGTTCACAACCATCATAGGTTCGGCCATTATAGGATAAATAGGCTAGAAATCTTTAAACTTTCCAATATCTTAGACTTAGAATCCAAATGTATTAAGGAGCTCATGTCCATGATCATATTGGAAAATGAAAACAAAACATCCTAGGTTCACAACAATCATAGGTTCGGCCATCATAGGATAAATAGGCTAGAAATATTTAAACTTTCCAATCTCTTAGACTTAGCATCCAAATGTATTAAGGAGCTCAAGTTCATGATCATATTGGAAAATGAAAACAAAATATCCTAGGTTCACAACCATCATAGGTTCAACCATCATAGGATAAATAGGCTAGAAATCTTTAAACTTTCCAATACTTTAGATTTAAAATCAAGAGGTATCTAGAAGCTCTTTACATGATCATATTTCAAAAAGTTGAAACAAAACTTCCTAGTCCACTAATACATAGTTTCGGCCATCCTTGTAAAAGTAGGTTAGAGATGTTTGTTTGATACAAGCGCTTAGAATATGAAAGTAGAGATTAATAGAAGTCCATAGAAATTGGTTTCAACTCAAACGGAGTTTTCTACCATTTTCTAGAGATTTCAGAAGTTAAAAGAGCTTTAAGAAAATTTTAATAAGACATAAAGTAAACTCATGAAATAAGTGTAAAACTTGAAATAGAAGATTATGAGAGGGTTACCCTTGAATCTAGAAAGAAAATGTATGAAGAACTTGAAACTTGAAACTAAGTAAAAATGGAAACTTTAAGTGTTAGAAACTTAAAAAATAAGAAAGTGAAGAAGTAGGAAAGTGATGAAGAGAAAATGAAATGGATATTTATAGAGGGAGGGGTGAGAGTGGCATGAAAGAGAGAGGGAGAAGCTGTAACACCCTGATTTTCTGCTGTTTTCTTTTTCGATAATGAATGTACTACTGTTTATATATTCATATGAGTATTAGAAAATTATTTTAAATAAACGGAGGTTACCATTCAATTATACTTGAACGTATAAGGCTACGATTAAAATTTAGGTTGAAACAACGGGCGAATCCCGGCCCGCTATTTTCACTGACAGTATATTTATACTGACCAGTAGACCTAATTTATACTCGTGAATAAAAAACTTAAGGTTTTTATTTAATTTCCTATGATTTTGGTTATTTTGAGATATTTCACTAAAAAGTGAAATATTATATTTTATCCGGGCGTCGTATTGAATCGGGGAAGCAACGGAGCAGATTATAGGATTTCCGTGAGCCGCTAACGGATAATATCGGCGACTCACACAAGACAACTCACATGGTGAGTCACAATGTGAACACATTAAGTGTTGCACATGGTCATCATTACAAACTATTATGAATTTGCAAAATAGTCCCTATACTTTTGGAATTTTGCAAAATGGTCCCTGGGAGTTATTTGCACCTAAGTCCTTGAAGAAGCCACCTCCTTTCCACTTAGTCCTTAAAAAGTGGCGCAGCCCACACTCTCTAAAGGCATACTTTCACCTCATTATTTGCCTATTTAACACTCTACACAAAAGCACCCAAAAGTTCTAAGTTCATGCCATCATTTTGTGAAGCAAGGCCTTGGATCTTCACTTGTTTTTGATTTTCAAGAGGTGAATACTATTCTCCTTTCCTAATCATGTCTATGTTCTTCAATAAGTTTCATGATTCAAAGTCTATTTCATCTATGTCACTTTTAAGTTTCTAGATCTAGAACTTTGAAAATTCATAACAAATTCTAGAAAAATCTCATGATGTTGAAACCATTTCCTATGTTCTTATAATCATGTATATTGTCTGTATCTAAGAGCATGTGATGATCAAAAATTTTCTTCCCTTGAAACCCATCTTGGCCGAATTCTAGAGGAAAGGATGGATGGAGTTTTTGTTCTTGCTTTTGATGTATGATCATGTCTTTCATCATACATACTTGTATACTTGTTGAATCCTAGTTGGTTCATAAACTAAAAACCCTAGCCTCATGGACATGTCTTGGCCGAATCTACCATTTAGAGGGTTACGATGGTTTTGATTCTTAACTTAATTTGTTGTTTAGCCTTAATCCACTTCCTTAAGTATATTAGAATCATTAATCCATGACTTAACTTTGGAGTTTGTTTAGTCCTTAAACACTATGAGGCCGTGACCAACATAGGAGGATTTTGATGTTTTGTGATTTTTTATTTATGTGGTTGTCTGGTTGTATTGTTGTAGGTTAAGTATAAAGCGATGCACGTGAGTTTCCGGCTTCCGACGAATTAAATTCAACTTGCTGTGAATCTTCGAGAGGTAAGAGGGGTTACCTGGCGGATTATTCGGATGGCCATATGTCCATGTTTGTGGTCTGTATACATTTGTTTATGTGGTTGTGGTGTTTCTGGTTTATTTTATTTGGCTATGTGTTTCTAGTTGTTTATCTGTGTTTCGGTTATTTATCTGCATTTAATTTATTTAATTATCCTTATATATATATATATATATATTATTGCTATGATGTATGAATTGTCTGGTAATATAGTTCTGATGATGATGTTGGATGTTGTTTGTGAAGCCGGACAGTGGCCAGTGCACAACCGATTAATCAGATAAAAGCTTTAATAAACTGCATAAGATTATATTCAATGTTTTATAGAAAATGTTGGAATATAATGTTTATGGAAAACATTATTTGGAAAAATAACAAGTATTTGAGAAATATTATTATTTTAAATTTTTATAATTGAAAAAGTGAACTATGTGTCACACAGAGGGGATAACCGTGAAAATATTTTACTACTGCTAATTTTTACATAAGATATTCCGTAATATTATAAAAAGTTATTTTGTGAAGTCAATCTGCGAAAATAACTTAACTGTGAATTTAGAAAATTGTTTAAGCGGAAAAAGCTAAGTTTTACCTTGAAATATTTTAAAATGACTTAACGACGACAATTTGGAAAACCGACGACGGCAAATATTTTAGAAACGGCAACGTGTATTTTTTATGAACTTCAAATCTCTGTGACCCTCTTTTCTGAAAATGATGTTTTTCGGTAACCGGTGTTTTATGACAGAAATCTTCCCACTTAACAAATTTTTCGAAATCAAGTTTTAAGTTGAAACTGTTTTAAAGAGGTTTGAACTTCATAACCGAGACGTCGGGGTATTAAGGTTTATTGTGTTGTAGACTGGGTATCTACTTAAAGAAGTTAAAACATTTTGAGATGTTTTCTATTACCACGAACCTAAGCCTGATGCATCAGTCTAAGGTTTCGTGATTGAGCACTCGGATTTTGAGGTCCTGTGTTTTAACGAAAGTTTTAAAGATGTTTGAAATTATGTTTGGTCGAAAGCTTTTGAGAGCATTGACAAAGAAAGATATAACACAAAGAAAAGTGTCGACAATAAAGTGTTTTCTTGCATGCATTTGGCAGACGTGCTATGGTTCTATGAGTGATTGCCTTCCGGGATCAGGTAGATCATGCTACGATGTTCTTCATTGTGCCGGGAGGACAATGAGACCCCATTCACGATGTTATCACTGTGCCACGGTGTTGGATAGTGTGCGATGGGTTTTGGCTGTGTGTCTGTGGCTGTGTGCCTTTTTGCCTGGTGTGGCAATTGAGTCTGATCAACTCATCACAAGGTTGGGATATCTCATGAGATTAAGTACGAAATTTTAGAGCCTGAATATTGAAGTGTTCATGCATTCATATTTTAAAACGACGATGTTCGGGTGTAAGACCCTTTGATATATTGCGCTGTATGCTAATTTAATTATGAGAAATTAACTGATCTGGGTTTGTACATATTTTTTTGTGTCGTACATATGGTTCTCGCGTTATGATCCAATTGTCGGTTTCTCAGTCTTGCACATTTTATTTGTGGTTTCTCTTCTGGGTTCTATGTGGTGGAATTCAGATGAACCTCTTAAGGACTATGTCGTCTACAAGAAGAAGAATGTTTAGTTCGGGGCATGTTGATGCTGCTTCTTTTTGTCGTAGTGTTTGACCAGCTTAGGTTTACGTTAAGTTATGTTTTGAGAATAATCTTTTCATTATAAATGTTTAAGTGTGAAACATACGAGACAGTATAGTTGTATGACTTATATATATATATCGATATATCTAAGTGGGATTATGTGAACGTTGTTGTGACGGAGTTGAAAAGAAAAAAATTTATCACCCCATTTTGTTTAAGACAAACATTGAGAAAAAAATATTTTTCGAAAGAAACCAGCGAATTTATGATTTTATTTTCCGCAAACGGGCTATCATGTGATGACCCAAGTTAGGGTGTCACAGAAGCAAGTCTTGATGTCCAAGTTTTGGCTTATGCCTTTTTTGGTTGAAGAAGAGAGAGAAAAATGAGTTTTTAGCATATAATGTGTTATAATTTAAAAAGTGTCATCATGACCACTTTTTAGGATGTGACTTAGGTCATCCCCTAGTAAGTCACCTCACATGTCACCTCATCACTTTTGTGCTCTGTAACACCCCCTTGGGCATTACCTCCTAACCACATACGGAAATAAATTAAAAAGAAAAATTTACCGGTTGCTTTCAGAAAAACTACTATTATCTTCATAACTCTGAAAATGTGGGGGTAAAAATTTTTCTTTTTCATTTCTGCAGAGTACTTAAAAATAGCGCACATAACACAAAGGTACAACTATATTATATTATACTCACCAACACCCATAAACAGATTTTTACTCAAAATACTTCATCATTGACAATAGAATTTCAAAAAGGTTTTAGACCACCTAAACTGACTTTCTCAAAACACACAACCCAAGGAAAAATCCTAAGCTGGTCGTTCTAGAAGACAACTACCAGAAAGAACTCCGTAGTTCTTACCATAAAATTTTCGCCAACCTCTTCAAGGATCGGGAGTAATATCCTTAAGTGAGGTTAGGAACTCCTCGACACCACTTGTCCTTGTGTAACAAAGCACCACAGCAAAAGACCAAGAAAACCTGATATATTATAAGGGCGAGATATCAATATATGGATGAATTATGACGACTAAAATGTCCAAACACAGCCACAAGTATATACAAATATTCATGTTCAACATATAAATTCTCACAAAATAATCACATCCATCATCAATCGTCATCGTTTTTGAAAACACGACACTTCTATATCTCATCAGTCTATCCTAGTCTCTGGAGACCCCAACTCCATGCAGTCTTTGAAAAACAGTGAGCTGATCAGGCTCAATTGCCACTCAGGCACAAATAGCCAACACATGTACATGGCTCAACTTAATTCCCACAGCAACTGTCCAACTCAAGGCACAATAATCAACGCATGTGGGTTCCAGAGCACACCGTCCTACACAAGGCACAGTGAACAAGGATCATGGAAATCATGGTCCATCAAGGCACCAATGATACACCGTCGCATGAGATACCTTTCCCTTTAAGGCATTAACACAAAACAATTTGAGCACGTCTACCAAATGCATGGAAAATAACATTGTATTTTCGTAGCTTTTCTTTGTGTTTCATTCTTTCCTTCGTCGAGGCTCAAGGCTCACGACTATCCATAAATTTTAAACGTTTTAAAACTTTCATTATCGACACAGGACGTTTTAGTCCGAGTGTCCAATCACAATAGTCCTAGACCTGTGCACTAGTCTTAGACTTTGTGGTCGCAGAAAGCAACTTTCACATTTTTACTACTTTCACCACGTTTTATCACAACGTGTGTAGGACACACAATCCACAACAACAAAAATAGGACACACAGTCCACAACAACGTAAATAGGACACATAGTCCACAACTTCATATATAGGACGCACAGTTCACAGTGTTGTGATACGGATCATGCAACCACGTGCTTTAACTCTAGTATCCCGACGTTTGGGTTACCAGGTTCACTTTTCAATGTTATTTTTCCTTCAGTGAAAACCAAATACAAACCAAAACTTCCGTAACTTATCCAAGTTACCGGATATTTTTACTTTAATAAATTCTTTTCAACAACATTTTCTTTTGAAATTCATTTTCAAAACTTTAAAGTTTAGGAAGTCCACTTCCTTTTCTAAAAATCTCCTTTGTTTTGGAAGAGTATATTCCCTTTCAAAAATATAGTAAACCTTTTTTTTAAAGAAAAACTCTTTCTAAAAACATTGGAAACTAATATCCCGTTTTCTATAGTACTTTACTACAAGTGTTCTTAAAATTATGTTTTTCTTCAAAATAAGATCTTTCAGCTTAAATAATTTCACTTTATAAAATTTTTTTGATTCTAAAAATTCTCTTTCATTAAAACGTTACTAAAAGAAATCTTTTCCAAAACTTCAAAATAAATTTGTTCTTGTTCATGGTTTCTTACCATGAAATCTTTTCAAAGTTTGATTTTTCTTAGTGTAAAAGCATCTAAATTTTCAATTGATTTTCCTTCATAACAACTGTTTTTATTTTCTGAAACTTTCATTAAACATTAAAATTATTTAATTTCCCCCCTTTTTTTTTCAAAACATTGTTAAAGGAAATCCTTACTTGTGATTTTCTTTGTAAATGTTTTCTTAAAACTTTTATATTCATTATTTGATCTCTAACCAATGGTTAAGTTTCCATGCAACAACTTCAACATATATAAGTAACATGCACATTTTCATAAATCATCAATATATCATGAACTTAAAATCAACCAAAACAGTCACAACAATATAATACATCAATCCAACACATCAAAATAAACACACAAGACATATATTCATCATAACATAATTATCCCTCACACTTTCTCCCCTTACCTACTTCGACAGATAGACAAGGTCTTTGTTTCCGCGTTGTCCAGAGCGAACTTCCTTTGTCCACAGTGTGTCGCAAGTCTAAGAATTAAACGAATGACTTAAATTAAAATAAGAAAGTAATATTATCTTTATAAGGGTATGTTTTGGCCATAGCTAAAACAATGATTCTAGAGATGTCCAATTTTTTACAATTTCTTGGATTACATTTTGTCAAAGACTTACTTATATATATATATATATATATATATATATATATATATATATATATATATATATATATATATAAAAACATATACTTTTAATCACATATTTTTATATCTTTATATTAACACTTGTTTATAGTCCATTTTATACCAAAATATTTACTTGATCATGTTAAAAGATATTATTTTCAAAATCATATTTTTCACTCAAAATTATTATGAACTCTTTTATAAAAGTAATTTCAGAACATCAGTGGGTTTAAAATATGAATGACCACTCAAATGACCTTTAAAATTATTGAAAATTTAATTGAAGGTACCCATCTCACATATAAACACATTGAAGTTGGTTCCATGTTAAAATTCGAAGGCACTAATTTATTAAAAATCATGCACTACCTCTGATTGTACAGGATTTTCCAGAAATCCAAGTTCACCAACATGTAACTTTATGGAATTATTTCTATTTATATACATATGTAAAATTTCTAAAACTTCAACAAAACTTTATTTATATTTTATTAATAACCCCGAAAATTTTATAAATGTTTTAACTTTCAAAATCATATTTAAAATCACCATGCAACCAACTACGTACATATTTTCGCAGACAGATTTTTGGTTTTAATTTGACAGGTGTTTTGACCTAGTAAATCTTATCGAAATATTTATATATTATATATCAAATTAAAGCCCCAGAAGTCTTCTTTCCAAATATGTATTCAGTTTTCAGAAACACGTTTTTTATAGAAAGTTATTGGTTTACGCATAAAGGTATATCATTCTGCCATAATCACATTCTACACAAGTTTATCCACACCAAGTTATTATCTTCACTCTAGCATCATCCACAAGCCATAAAACCAACATACAAGGGTCCTAGGACCTCAAAAACATAAATTCAAATGTAGAAGTTGATAGTAAAGATGATGATGAGTTTAAATAAATTGGTTTGATGAACATGTATCAAAAGAAAATCAACTTGCAACATAAATCATTAACATGCATGTTAATAAAATCATGTTTTTAGAAAGAAGAGTAGAACGAGAAGATAATACCCTTAGTGATGTTGATGATGATGATGAGTGATCTTAGACCTTCTCAAGTGAAAGATTGAAGAACATTGAGTTGTGCGTAAAAGAAATTTTAATAAGTTAGAAGAGCATGAAAGCAAGTGAAGAAAGTGGAAAAATGAAGTTGAAGCAAGGTATTTATAGGAGAAAAGGGGGGAGGGGTGGTCAACTGACTTGGAAAAAGTAGGAGGGATTTCTGATTTTTTTTAAAAATATGTATATTAATATAAGGCTTTTATTGTAGAAATGAAATAAATGATGAAATGTCTTAATGGCCAACACTATTCACACCTACTACATCAAGTCAATCTCTCATCAAATCTTTTCAATCTGCTCAAATCAGATTTTTGGTAATTTGGTTCGTTCTGGTTCCGTTTTGTTTCCCCGCCGGTAAAACTCAATCGTATTTCTTATGAAAATCGCACCCGAAAAACCAATAAAATAATTTTTTTTAACGAAAAATTTTAAAATAGTGGAAACATTAGCAATCGTAATTAGAAGCCTAATTGTTTCGTTCACGAGTAAAAATTTCATTTTCTGATCAGTAAACTTGTATCGATAGAGAAAATACAGACCGGGTTTCGTCTGAATTTTCAGCTGAATTTTTTACTGGAGCTTCCTAACATAAACTAAGTTGTGAAAATGATTTTAGTTTATCAAAATAATTTTTAAAACTTTAAAATCAATTACCGGCAAGTACACACTTAAGGACAGATTAACAAGAAACAGAAAAATCGGGGCGTTACATGCTCCCTACTCTCCTCCATTACGTATCCGGTTCAAGTTTCCGATCGTATTTTGCCAGGAATAAATATTATATTTTATTTTCGAACGCAAATTTCCGAAAATTTCCAATATCATATAAAACATCACAAAAACACTAACCGTTTTGTTCACCGTTCAAAATTAGGTTTTCTGTTAAGTAAACTTTTACTGTTAGTGAAAACGCAGATCGGGTTTCGTCTGAATTTTCAACCTAAAATTTTACTGTAACCCTCTACCATAAAGTAGACTATGAATATTATTTTGTTTTATTGAAAAACACTTTCTAACTCTCATATTAAAATATAATTAATTATATTTTAATCGATTGAACAACATAATTAAAATCAGGCCGGTACACCTTTCATAAAAGTTATACTGTTCTAATATAAAGAGTTATTAAAATAAGTATTGGACTCCATAAACTGACTCACTTAAATGAAGATTATATTTTATCCACTATTAAAAATAAAGTAGAAATGATACTTGACATAAGAAAAAAAATAAAGTATTACATAAGTAATTGGATCGGATCGGATCGAGTTTTTTTAAGAAAAAAAATCGATCCAATCAAAACCGCACATTTTTTTTATTATGGGATCGAATTATTTTTTAGCTCAAAATCGATCCAATCAAATCCGCGGACATCCTCATTATTAAGTTAAGTTGTTAAGAAAATTGGGATCAATTAATCATCCACGAGGACGAACCTATAATTAGATATATTCAATAAGTAAACCTGTACGATACTTTTTTTATAAGCTAAATCTGTACGACACTTGATCATGGTTTTTCCTTCTATTTTTTATCTTAACGAACAAAGTTTTTGTGAACAACTTTTGTATAATAGTATATGATATGATATGATGTTTTTATTTTCTCGTGATACGATCAAATGAGAGGGGGAAAATAATCCAAGGGTTTGGTCTAGTGAAGTATGATAGAGTCTTGTATTTGACAGGTTGCAGGTTTGAGCCTCTACTAGTCTCTTAAGGGAAGGTAAATATAAATCCCTTTGTAAGTGCTCATAGAGTCCGAAGGTCTTCCATATCTTGGACTGAGGCACCATCCCCTCAACCTAAATTTTTCCTAACAAAGGGAAAAACAAAAATAAAAATATGTATATACAAAAATAGAATGTGAACACCTAATTTTGTCCGGATATTTTATCCTTTTAATTAATATTTACAAAATTAAAAATGGAAAATAAAAATAAAATAAAAAATAATACATCTGAAAGTCAAATAAAAAAAATAAAAATATAAAAAAAAAAAAAAGAAAGGAAAAAACAGAGAAGACGTCTGAGTCCCTCTCCTGCACCATCTACGTCCTCTACTGTCTGCAGCTACAGTGTTGGTCATTCCCCCTCAGCCTTCCTCTTAACCCAACATACTCCCAAGCCTTCTTGAATGAAGCAACACTCAGATGGGGGCTGCTCAAGAGCCAGGGCAACTGTCAAAATCTCCCCCAAAGCTCAAGTAATCAATCTCCATTTTTAGTTAATTTTCAGAACTTGGGGAAAAGCATCTGCCTAGATCAGAGGAAGAAGAAACATAAATGGGAATGGAAAGGGACCTAAGCATGGTAACCTCTGCAACACTCAAGCTTGCAAGGTCCCAATGACATTGAGAAGAGTTCATCTTCTTCTATAAAAAGGACCCAACAGAGACAACAGGGAGGGGGAGAAAAATCGGAGAGAGGTGGATTAGCGGCAGAAAAATAAAAAAAAAAACCAAGAACACAACAACAAGAACAACAGAGGAGAAGGGGGAGGGAATAGCAAGAAAAACCTTTTTCTTTCTTTCGTTCTTTTTCCTTCCTCCTCCCTGCATCATCCCCTTCCTCTCATTCTTCATCTCCTTCAACAGAACCAGCAACAACAAAACAGGAAAGAGGAAACCACACACATAGATCATGGCAGTAAACAGAGGAGGGAGGAAACATCCTCAGTCTCGGCAGCGTCACCACCACACAGCGGCCATGAACCACCGTCACGTTTAGCTCCGTCGCATCCTCTGTCCGAGCTCCGGCTTGCGTCGCGGGTCGCAGATCCGCCGTCCTCGAACCCCGGTGCGCCACCTCCACTCCATTCCCTCAACAACAGAACCCAGTTCCATCGGACCACCACCCCCTTCTTCTCCATCGCTTCGAATCTGCTCTGCACTCGGCCATCCGTCACCACCGCGTGCAGAACCCTCACCACCTCGAACCAGATCCGCGAACGAGAGTCGTTTTTGTCCGGAACCGCAGCGGAAACTTCCAGCCCGCGTCATCCACCGCTGCGCCGCTCAGTCGCGCCGGACTACTGCGAGACGCCGCCGTCTGTCCTCCCGATCCGGCCATCATCATCCCCTTCCGTAGGCTTGTGGGTATGGAGAACTCAGAGGCTATAAACCTCTGAGTTTGCTGCTTTTTTAGTTTTGTTGTTTTATTTATCATATTTACGTTGGTTTCCTGGTTTGGTTCATTGGATGGGTTTGGGCTTCTATTTTTTTTCTTTTGGGCTCATGATGAATTTTACTTTTTAAATTATTAATTTCTTTCTTTTGGCTTGTTTGTGTTAGTGAGTCTTTTTTCTGTCTCTTATCTGCTTTTGGGCCAAAGCTAAAACAAAACAAAATAAAAAAGAAAAAAATTCTCTTAAAAAAAAAAAAAAAAAAAAAGGTAGAAAGATTTTCAGCTCCTTTTTTTGTGTTAGAAAAATACCCTTTTAAAAAAAGGGGTGAAAAATCCTTTTTAAAAATAATTTTAGTCCTTTATCTCTAAATAAAAATCCTTTTTGTTAAAGAAAATTTCAAATCCTTATCTTTTTAGGACATATGAGTTGTGACAACTTGATGATCATAAGCCTCTAAAAATAAATAAATTAACTTCTTTTAAACAGGGTAAACTGAGATGCAACGTCTTGTTAACCCTTAATTTTCTTTTCAAAAATTAAATCAACCAACCAATCAAATTTTTTCAAGAGAACTACGTGGCTTTGAGTTTCCCATCGCACCCGGGAATACGTAGGAGCAAAATAAATCATCTTGTAGGGCCAAAACTAATTTTTCCCTTTTTTGTATCTCCTTTTTATGTCAAAATAATTAATCAAAAAATTAAACTTTTCCATTTTTAGGGATGCTCTATGGACACGGTGCCATGTTCAGTCCCTTAGATTTGAGGTTGCCCTGTGGACTCATGTGCCATGTTCAACCTCATTTAATTTTTCTAAACAATAAATTTAAAGATATAAGAACTGATAAAAATCTAAAATATTTAAAATTAAAAATAACACTTTCTTGTAAATAATTTTTGGGTAGAATAAATATTTAAAAGGTTATTAAAATGTTTTTGCACAATTAACTTGAGGTACCGTTTTTTAAACGGGCGATGTGGGGTGCTAATACCTTCCCTACTCGTAACCGACTCCCGGACTCATATCTCTCTTTTTTTAAAAAAGACCAGTTTTCCTTAAAATAAATGTTTTTTCCAATGTTTTTCCTAAATAAAATATTGGTGGCGACTCCTCTGTTTTTACCCTTCTTTTCGCGGCTCCCGGACGGGACGGTCGCGACAGCTGGCGACTCCACTGGGGACGACTTTGAGAGTCAGGCCTATCATAGTTGGTTGTGCAAATTTTATTTTTTATTTTTTATTTTTATTTTTTTAAAAAAAAACAGCTTTGAAAATATTTGTTTTACCTTTTTTTTTTTTTATGCTTCCATAACTGCTTTTGTATATTCTTGCAACCTTAGGGTAGAGAACTTTTGTATTTATGTTGTTTGTTCCCTTTTGCAGGCTTGGGGTAGTTTTATTTTAGTAGGTTTTGTGAAGGTTTGTGTGCTCCCATCACACACATCACTATCACAACTTGCACACACTTTTGGCTCTATACCCGAGCTTGCTCAAAACTCAAGGATTAGGCGGTGTCTCGACATTGTCATTGAAGAGGTCTATTACCTCCCTGACATTTGTTGGTTCACCACTCAGGTTGTACCCGATATCATGGGATGGTCATATTGAGAGGGTTTATCCCTACTTGTGACTAGATTCATGAATCGGATCCTTATCTTTCGGGAAAAGGGCAATCTGGGAACCATGGCTTTTAGAAGTCTAGACCCTACCTAATTTTCACTGATAGAGCAAACTTAGTAGCCAACCTGTTTAGAGTCATTACCTCAGGTTTGTCCAACCCTAAGTTTTACCCAATTTAGGACAAAGGGAGCATACTTTTTCTCTCTCTCCATTTTTTTCTGGCATCATAAACATAAATTGTCATGCACATACATATTTATTATGAAGTTTAAAAAAAAAAAAAAAAAAAAGGGAAAAGGGGGCGACACATCGTCGCTCCAAGCCCGAATGACATGTTCGAATATTATTGCACTTCTAATAAGCGGCGTGTCATAGTGAAGGTAGTGCATTGACAGCATACCCGACATAGGGTTCCCAACCCTACTGGGGTTCATGCAACGTGAAGCATGTAGGGCATTTTTTTCGTGTGTTTTATTTCTAATTTTTTTCTTTATTTGTGTTTCTTGACAGGAAGACCTTAGTATTAATCTTATAGCAAAGAATGGAAGGACCAAGCGTCGGGAAGAGTACTAGCAATGCAAGCAGTTCCAAGAAGAGCATCAAGATTGACGTGACACTCAATGATGTTCAGAGCTTATGGGAAATTAGTCAACAAATGTCAGAAAAGGCACGTTCGAACTTTAACAACAAGTATGGGAGGATACTAGATCTATTACGTATTCCAGTGGATGCCCCCGCTCTAAGTGCATTCGCTCAGTATTGGAACTCAACTTTGAGATGTTTTGAATTGCCTGACCTAGATGTAACTCCCACCATAGAGGAGTATGCTTACATGCTGAGACTGCCTATCCAAAAGGAATCACGTGTCTATTTGTATTATGGACAATATGTGGCAGATGGGAAGATAGCAAGTCTGTTGGAACTTAAACCGGAACAATTGGATAAAGTGGAAAAAGGAAACACTACGGGCTTGAAGAGGCGATTCTTGGAAGGTTATCTTAGGGAGTTGGCTCAACAACAACGATGGGTTCTTTTTAATAGGTTGTTGGCTCTCCTCATCTACGGGCTGGTGCTTTTTCCCTTTATTCCGGATGTGATTGATCGATCAGCCATGGACGTCTTCTACAGAGTTGAGGAATATGGGGTGAATTTAGTCCCTGCTATCCTAGCTGAGACTTTTCTCTCACTACAAGTTTGTCATCAGAATCAACAAGGAAAGTTGCGGTGCTGTGCACCAATGTTATATGTTTGGATTATGACTCACTTGTATGCTGGAAACAAAATTGATAGAACGGATGACCCGTTGAAAGGATTCATTCGCATGCCGCTAAAGTCACGCAAACTATATGAATGGAAACAAGAGTTTGATCAGGTCGACTCACGTTCATTTAGATGGATGTGCCCATGGTACAATGGGGATTCCGTTATATTCAGTTGTGGAGGTTTCTCGAATGTCCCATTGATGGGACCCAGAGGATGTGTGTCATATTCACCAGCTCTAGTAATGTGCCAACTCAGGTGGACACAAGATGAACCCCCAAAAGAGCTGCTGGGTGGTGGAGCATATTTCCTATATCAAGAATGTGAAAGCATCAAGAGTCGACAATGGCAATAAGGTCAGCATGGAACAATATTCACATAAAAGGCGTGATGAGTTAGGAAGGCGGATCATAGCTCGAACAAAAAGATATGAAGCATGGAGAGAGGCAAGAAGGGGGTGTCCTTCAAAACCGGAACCCCACCCAAGCTGAAAACAATCCTCTTCTGAGAAGATCAAATGCTGGAAAAAATTGAAATCCTAAAAGCTCGGATGGGGGTTTTGGATGAAAAGAACCAAGTTGCGAAGTAACTATCGTCAAGCTCCAAAGCCAGGTGCAAAAACTGAATTTACAGATCGAGAATTTGAGAAGTGAATGTGCCGATTCCTACGAAGCCCCAAGTCGCATGAAAAGGGTAAGAAAAGAGAAAGAAGCGGTGATCCAAGAGTTGCAAGCAAAGGTGGAGTGTCAAGAAAACACGCTAGTCGAGAATTCTAAAGAAGAAAGAAGAGCTTGAGTG
The DNA here is from genome assembly GCA_030762895.1 of Sophora flavescens. NCBI lineage: Eukaryota > Viridiplantae > Streptophyta > Magnoliopsida > Fabales > Fabaceae > Sophora > Sophora flavescens. The sequence continues at coordinate 141,425,512 of CM061067.1, forward strand.
GGACGTAGGGGTTCATGTCGAAACAATACAGATACTAAAGGAGAGAGTTGGATCTCTACAAGAATCCTTGGCCCAGACCGAACTTTACTCGATCGAGGATGGAACGAAGGCTGCCGGATATCGTCAATTATTAACGAAGCTAATGAAAGGGAAAATTGGCTCAGGACCAAAATGCAAGAAAATGAAAGAGGAGAAGCTCAACGTCACGCAGAATGGGTAAAGGGATGGAAATTGGTTGTAAGGGATGTGATCTATGAAAGGGAAGCATGGAGAAGAAAATATGAAGACATGATTGGTAGAATTCAATATCATACTTCCCAGTTGGTGGATCGATTTGAAGAAGTATCAATTCAGGTCTACAAGAACCCTTTCCTCCAAATACCACCGGAGGTGACTGAGTTCTTCAAGCATTTTGGGAAGCTTGCAAAGGGATTCAGCAAAAAGAAGATGAAGCTCTTGGCATAGTATTTTGAGGTCCCCAAAGATGGGTTAGAAATATGAAAACTCTCGATGTATTGTTTTTCTAGTTGACCAAAGACTCATGTTTGTATTGCAACATCCATCCAATGAAATAGAAGTTTTCATCAATTTTTTGTGGAATGCTCTCTCTTTTTCCAGATGATATCTGTCGAGGAGTGAATTCTCCCTTAGATACTTCATCAACTATATTTTTACCCTAAAAACGATGTGTTTTCCGTGTAAAAATATGGGTATCATCAAACAATGACATTGCTAGTACCAGATGTGGTCTATCGAGGAGTGAATTCTCCCTTGGACTCGACATCAACTGCAGTCAAGCTAGAGGGAATTATACCACTAGATTTGATTGCAGGATGAGTATTCTTGCTATAAGTATATGCGACGGTCTTCCTATCAAAAATGGAGTTTAATTGGTTTATGCTCTTTCTTTTGATTTTATTCATTTATTCTTTCTTTTATTAAATAAAACAGTGTGGTTTTTTGAACAATTGCTCCAAGACACCCTTATCGCACTCGATCACGAGGCAAGAGCCATGGCGGATGAACTAGAAGAAGTTCAAGTGATCGGGGATGAAGTCGATCAAATCAAAGATCGGATGGCTAAGATGATGGAGATCCTACAAGAAATGCAAAAGGAGAAGAACACAGAGGAGAACCCTCCAGCCTCGAACGAAGGACAGCCAGCCACACCTCTCATCCCGCCCGGTTTTTCTCATATTCCTATTCAAGGCTTCAACCAACCAGGGGCCATGATGCCTCTCAACCCAACTCATTTTCCATTTGACTCGAACAATCCCCCATACGGTTTGCCTCGTGGGTTTGTACCACCAACAGCCCCCAGTCCACAAGATGGTATTCAGAACTCCGAACACATCACTCAAGCACAAATCCCCACCAATACTGTCAATCCAAGGCCCCCACAGTACACCCTACATTATGAACCCCAGGGGGCTCAAATGATGCCAAACTTCGGTTCCTCCTCCATGCCATATTCATTTCCCCATAATATGTACGGAGAAGCTCCGGTGAATCAGTCGGGGGGGGGGATTCCCAGTCTAAAGAAAAGCTGGAAGTACTAGAGGAAAGATTGCGGGCCATCGAAGGGGTAAATAGTTATGGTCTACGGGATGCCTCGGAACTCTGTCTGGTGCCAAATGTTGTAATTCCGCCGAAATTTAAGGTGCCTGATTTTGACAAATACCGGGGAACCACTTGTCCCAAGAACCATTTGACCATGTATGTTAGGAAGATGGCGTCACATGCCCGAGATGATAAACTCTTGATTCACTTCTTCCAAGACAGCTTGACCGGGGCAGCTTCAAATTGGTATACGCATCTCGAGCGGGCACACATCCGATCCTTCAAAGATCTAGCAGATGCATTCCTAAAGCAAAACAAGTACAATGTTGACATGGCTCCCGATAGGATGCAACTCCAAAATATGTCAAAAAGGGATGTAGAGACTTTCAAAGAATACGCGCAACGATGGAGGGAACTGGCTGCCCAGGTGGAGCCTCCCTTAGCCGAGAAAGAAATCGTAGCAATGTTCATTGATACACTCCAGTCGCCTTTCTATGATAGGATGATTGGGAGTGTGTCATCAAATTTTTCTCGACATGGTCATCATCGGCGAGAGAATTGAAAGTGGAATGAGGAATGGCAAGATCGTCGAGACTTCGATGAGGGAACGGCCCAAAGAAAACCCCATTCGTGAAAAAGAAGGAAGGAGAGGCACATGCAAGTAACCTTGGAACAGAAGAAACCGAACCAATGGAGACCAAACCAAACACCCGCCTTCCATGCCCAATACGCCCCATATTACCAACCACCTCCATATCACCAAGCCAACCAGCCATACATCGCTGCAACCTCGCAATTTCCAAACCCTCAACAAATGGCTCCCTACCGACCATCATACCCTTCTCAGCCTCAAACACACCCCACCATGCCACCTCAAATCGTCCGACCTCTAAATCCAAAACCCAAACACCAGCCAAGCAAGACCACCATATAACCCGGAAAAAGAAAGCCAGTGCGTTTTGACCCAATACCCATGACCTACACCGAACTATTCCGCCAACTTGTGAGCAAATCCGTGCTAACTCCTATCCCGACAAGACCACTAGACCCTCCTTATCCAAAGTGGTACGACCCAAATGCTCAATGTGAATATCACGATGGGGCCACAGGACATTCCACCGAGAGTTGTAGAGCTTTGAAGTTTAAGGTCCAAGACCTGATTAATGCCAAATGGTTGAGCTTTCAGAAGGATGCTCCAAATGTGGCACAGGGTCCTATGCCAAATCATGGGAGTTCGGGGGTCAATGCCATTGAGAGCTTCTTGGAACATACTTTAAAGAGTAAAGTGGCCGATGTTAGGACTCCTATGAGAGTTGTTTTTAGAGAGATGTTCAAATGTGGATTGATCCAAATCCCGGCCACGGAAGAAAAAGCTCTCGTTGGAGAGATAAGGTGTGACTTTGATGGAAACATGGGGCATTCGATTGAAAACTGTTCAGAGTTTCGGCAAGTCGTGCAGCAGTTAATGGATATGAAGATTATCTTAATTGGTTGTGGATCAAATGAATGTGCCATTAATATGGTTGCTGAATCTACAACTTCCCCAACCCCAATTAAGATAACCCCTTTTACTGTTGTGGTTAATTCTCGGCCAGTTCCTGAGCAAGTCACTCCGAAACCAGTGGTGATATACTATACCGAGAAGAAACCTTTGCCGGTTCCAAGTGGGCCAACACCGATCGTCATCCGAGTTCCAAGTCCTTTCCCTTACAAGGACACCAAAGCAGTACCATGGAAGTATGAGATGCAGGTCCAACCCAATCCTTCCAACGGGACTACTGTGGTCACCAACATTTCAGGAATTGGTGGAATGACTAGGAGTGGTCGCATTTACACTCCAAAGGTATTGCGAAAAGGGGAAATAGAAAAGGAAGGAAAGGATCACAAAGGGAAAGAGAAGGTGGAAGAAATCCTAGATGACAAGGAAGCAAACGGGGGTGAGAATAAAAGGGGTGTATCTGATGAGGAGGTAGGCGAATTCTTGAAGTTCATCAAGCAGAGTGAATATAGGGTTGTGGATCAGTTAAATCGGACTCCGGCTCGGATATCTCTTTTGTCTCTATTAATGAACTTAGAGCCACACAGAAGAGTACTGATGAAGGTGTTGAATCAAGCGCATGTCTCCCATGACATCACAGTTGATAAGCTCGATAACATTGTAGGTAACATAGTTGCTGATAATTATGTCACTTTCACCGATGATGAAATACCAGCCGAAGGTATGGGGCACAACAAGGCCTTGCACATTTCTGTGAAGTGCCGAGACCATGTCATGGCCAGGGTTCTCATTGATAATGGCTCTTCTTTGAATGTAATGCCAAAGTCAACACTGGCGAAGTTGCCTTTCGATGGAACTCATATGAAGCCAAGCACAATGATCGTAAGAGCTTTCGACGGCACCCGAAGGGAAGTCATGGGAGAAATTGAATTGCCCATTCAGATTGGCCCATGCACCTTTGAAGTACTTTTCCAAGTAATGGACATCACACCAACATACAGTTGTCTCCTAGGGCGACCATGGATCCATTCGTCTGGAGCTGTACCTTCCACATTGCACCAGAAGGTGAAGTTCATTGTTGATTGTAAGCTGATAATTGTCTCTGGAGAGGAGGATCTGTTAGTAAGCAAGCCATCAACAACCCCTTATATTGAAGCTGCCGAGGAAGCTCTCGAGACCGCCTTCCAATCACTTGAAATTGCCAATGCCACTTATGTTGGGGAGGGAGCTCCACTCTTGAAACCTCGGTCATCCAAAGCATCCATCATGATGGCCAAGGTTATGCTTCAAGGAGGATACCAACCTGGAAGCGGTCTGGGGAATAATAGCCAAGGTGTCGCTGACATCCTCATGCTCACTGAGAATAGGGATAGGTTTGGGCTGGGATGCAAACCCACTAAGGCCGACAAGATGAGGGTGATAGAAGAGAAGAAAAGAAAGAGGTTGGCTCGGCTGGAAAATCGTGAATGCGAGGCTGAAAGGGTTCCCATCTGCGACATTCGACAGAGCTTTCGAAGCGTAGGGTTCGCATTCCTGGACCAGGCAGCAGCTATTGAAGATGATTATCCTGCCGATCATGGTGTCAACCTGGTGTATCCATGCTCTCCGGATACGAGCTCAACAATTGGGAGATCATTGAGTTCCCCAAGACCATAGAGTCCTTTTCAAAGTAATTCTGTAATGCTTATCCTTTAGCTCTGCCCAAGGCTTTAGGAATTTTGTTGTAATGGGCTTACTTGTTTCCGTTTCAGTGTGACTTATCAATAAATGCATGCATTCAGTATCTTTGTGTTGTTATCTCTCTTTTTTACTTTCATTTTTGTTCACCGTCCCTCACCAATAAATGCAGTCTCTCGTCTTTAACCTTTATTCATTCATCTTTCCCTGATAATTACCCAAATGCAGATCTAAAAGTGACTCTCTTGAAAACGACAATGTTAGTAACCCATCATACAATTTTGACTGTTCCGTTGATCATGCTGTGGAGGTTGTTGATGATGACGGGGAAGTTCCCCTTGAACTTTTGAGATTGGTAGAACAAGAAGTCAGGGAAATCCGGCCCCATGAAGAGCCGAGTGAACTAATCAATTTGGGAACCAAAGATGATATAAAAGAGGTCAAGATTGGCCTTTCCCTGAAAGAAAAGGAGCGGAACAGATTGATCAGGTTGTTGACGGATTATAAAGATGTCTTCGCATGGTCGTACCAAGACATGCCAGGGTTAGACCCCAGTGTAGCAGAACACAAATTGCCATTAAAGCCGGAGTGTCCTCCAGTAAAGCAGAAGCTACGAAGGATGAAAGCGGAAATGTCCTTAAAGATCAAGGAGGAGGTCAAGAAACAACTGGATGCAGGTTTCCTAGAAGTTGTAAAGTACCCTCAATGGGTTGCTAACATCGTTCCTGTTCCCAAGAAAGATGGAAAAGTTCGAATGTGTGTTGACTATCGAGATCTGAACAGAGATAGCCCAAAAGATGACTTTCCTTTGCCTCACATTGATGTTCTTGTAGATAATACTGCTCAACATGCATTATTCTCTTTCATGGATGGTTTCTCGGGATATAATCAGATCAAGATGGCACTTGAGGATATGGAGAAAACTACATTTGTCACTTTGTGGGGAACCTTTTGCTATAAGGTTATGCCCTTTGGCTTGAAAAATGTTCGGGCAACATATCGGGCGGGCTATGGTGGCTTTATTCCATGATATGATGCATAAGGAGATAGAAGTTTACGTAGATGACATGATCGCCAAGTCCAGATCCGAAGATGACCATGTTGATAATCTGCAAAAACTCTTTGAGCGGTTAAGAAAGTTTAAGCTCCGATTAAATCCAGCCAAATGCACCTTTGGAGTGAAATCGGGTAAGCTTCGGGGTTCATTGTTAGTCAAAGAGGGATAGAAGTTGATCCTGAAAAGGTTCGAGCAATCAACGATATGCCAAAGCACCTCAAACAGAGAAAAGAAGTTCGTGGGTTTTTAGGAAGATTGAACTACATTGCCAGGTTCATTTCCCAATTAACGGCGACATGCGAACCAATCTTTAAACTCATGCGCAAAAATCAAGCTGTGACATGGAATGAAGATTGTCAAAAAGCCTTTGAGAAGATCAAACAATACCTACAAGAGCCTCCAGTCTTGGTTCCCCAAAGTGCCGGGAGACCTCTCCTCATGTATTTGACTGTACTAGATCAATCTATGGGTTGTGTACTAGGGCAGCACGATGAGTCAGGGAGGAAGGAACGTGCCATCTATTATCTAAGTAAGAAGTTCACCAGTTGTGAAGCCAACTACTCACCGTTAGAACGCACTTGTTGTGCTTTAGCATGGGCGGCTCGCCGTTTGAGGCATTACATGTTGTGTTATACTACCTGGTTGGTGTCCAAAATGGATCCGATCAAGTATATCTTTGATAAGCCCGCTCTGACTGGAAGAATTGCTCGCTGGCAAGTCCTACTCTCAGAATATGACATTATCTATGTCACCCAAAAGGCAATAAAAGGGAGTGCCCTTGCAGAATATCTAGCCAATCAGCCGGTAGAAGATTATGGATCGATGCAATGTGATTTTCCAGATGAAGATATAATGGCTTTGTTTGATCGCGAGCAATCACCAGAAAAATAAAAGTGGACTTTGTTATTTGACGGAGCTTCTAATGCATTGGGGCACGGAATCGGGGCAATCTTAATCTCACCAGAAAATGATTATTTCCCTGTCATCTGCGAGGCTCGCTTCGATTGTACAAACAACATAGCCGAATATGAAGCTTGTGCACTAGGGATTTTAGCAACAATAGAGGCAAAAGCAAGGAGACTGGAGGTATATGGGGACTCTGCATTAGTCATCCACCAGCTAAGAGGGGAATGGGAAACCCGAGATGCCAAGTTAATTCCGTACCATGATTACATCAAAGGTTTGATTGAGCAGTTTGACGAAGTCACGTTTCATCATATTCCCGAGAAGATAACCAGATTAGGCGACGCTACTGTCTACCTTGTCCTCAATGTTCAAAGTAAGTGACGAGAGGAACCTACCACTCATCAAAATGGAAAGTCGTGGTCATCCTGCATATTGTCAAGTGATAGAGGAAGAGTCTGATAAAAAATCGTGGTACCATGACATCAAATGTTTCATCCAAAGAAGGGAATACCCTCCGGGCGCTTCGGAAAATGACAAAAGAACTCTAAGAAGACTTGCAATGGGTTTCTATTTAGATGGAGATATTCTCTACAAAAGAAACCATGACATGGTGTTGTTGAGGTGCGTTGACGCAAAAGAAGCTAAACTGATAGTTGAGGAGGTACATGAAGGACCTTTTGGAACACACGCGAGCGATCATGCAATGGCCAAGAAAATCTTGAGGACTGGCCAATATTGGTTGACAATGGAGGCTGATTGCTTTAATTATGCGAAGAAGTGCTATAAGTGTCAAATATATGCTGATAAGGTTCATGCGCCGCCAGCTCCTTTGAATGTCATGTCGGCACCCTGGCCGTTCTCAATGTGGGGAATGGATGTGATCGGGCCCATCGAACCAAAAGCCTCAAATGGACATCGCTTCATTCTTGTTGCCATCGATTATTTCACCAAGTGGGTTGAGGCTGCATCTTATCCCAATGTGACCCGGAATGTCGTGATCAGATTTGTCAAAAGAGAGCTAATTTGTCGTTATGGGTTGCCGAGTGAGATTATCACTGATAATGCGACCAATTTGAACAATAGGATGATGAAGGAGATGTGCGAAAATTTCAAGATAAAGCATCATAATTCCTCTCCGTACCGCCCAAAGATGAACGGGCAAGGGAGGCCGCTAATAAAAATATCAAGAAGATTGTCCAAAAGATGGTGGTGACGTATAAGGATTGGCACGATATGTTACCTTTTGCTTTACACGGCTATCGTACCTCTATTCGCACCTCGACAGGGGCAACGCCATATTCTTTAGTTTATGGGATGGAGGCAGTGCTCCCGATTGAAGTAGAGATCCCCTCATTAAGAGTACTGAGAGAAGCAGAATTAGAAGAAGCTGAGTGGGTCCAGGATCGATTAGACCAATTGAACCTCATTGAAGAGAAGAGATTAGGGGCGTTGTGTCACGGCCAATTATACCAGAGAAGGTTGATGAGAGCTTATGAGAAGAAGGTACGCCCACGACAGTTTCGGGAGGGTGACCTGGTGCTCAAGAAGATTCTACCAATCCAAAAGGATCATCGAGGGAAATGGACTCCGAACTACGAAGGACCTTACGTTGTGAAAAAGGCCTTCTCTGGAGGAGCTTTAATTCTCACCAGGATGGATGGGGAAGACCTCCCGCTCCCTGTGAACTCGGATGCAGTAAAAAAGTATTATGCTTGAACACACTTCCCAAGAAGAAGAAGAAAAGAAAAGAAAAATGAAAAATGAAAAGAGAAAAGGCTCGCTAGACTGAAAATCTGAAAAGACAGTCTAGGCAAAAGTTAGAGCAACCTGCTAGACTGAAAACCTGAAAAGGCGGTCTAGGCAAAAGTTAGGGTTCAAAAAAATAAATAAATAAAAAAATATAACAATGGAAGTGTCGTCAAGCCGATGAACTGGGGCAGTCCGTAGGTTGGATATATGAAGATTGGGGCAGACAACATCTCTGAAGCCAATTAATGAGCAGTCAAGACTGTATGAGGGATACTAAAATTAGTCATTGAAAGAGACATCACTTGAGGAGATGTGAATCTACTCCGCAACGTTTTGCAACTTATGCTTTGTACACCTTTTTCAATCCAAATATAATGACATTGACTTCCTTTACTTTATTTCTCTACCTTGGTCATTTCCTCTTAACTTTTGTCATTTTGTGTGTGTGCATTCATCCTGATAAGTATATACTGAAACGTGAAGCAAGTAATGTTTTTTAAGCAGTTAGAATTCCTAAGAAAGCCTCAAAAGGTCTTGGGGGGGGCACGATGCTTCCCCTATAAAGGGCATCGAAGAAAGGAAGGAATACTGAGACTCAACCATCGAGATAATTATCATCAAGAACATCTAATCATCAGGGGATAAAAGTGCAAGATATCTCTCCCAGATAAGACGGGCCTTGTTTTAGTTCATCCTCAAGACTGACTGTGATCGATGCCTTTAGGGGGTCAAGGATCCAATAATGAAAGAAATAGCAAAGAAGAAATAATCTATCATCAGTCTTTTGCATCATGCCCAAAATTAATAAGGGTTCTCATCATCATCATTCTTTCTGTAAATTGAAAACTAGTTATTTGAGTTTTCGAATTGTCATTCCATCAGTGAGCAAAATCTACATTCATATATTGCATTTGTCTATATGGCCTCACAAGCTTTTTATCTTTCAGTTCGAGCTTCTCACGGGCAATCCACCCCGTAAGCTCTTTTATCTTTCAGTTCGAGCTTCTGACGGGCAATCCACCCCGTAGGCTCTTTTTATCTTTCAGTTCGAGCTTCTCACGGGCAATCCACCCCGTAGGCTCTTTTATCTTTCAGTTCGAGCTTCTGACGGGCAATCCACCCCGTAAGCTCTTTTAGCTTTCTGTTCGAGCTTCTCACGGGCAATCCACCCCGTAAGCTCTTTTATCTTTCTGTTCGAGCTTCTGACGGGCAATCCACCCCGTAGGCTCTTTTTATCTTTCAGTTCGAGCTTCTCACGGGCAATCCACCCCGTAAGCTCTTTTATCTTTCTGTTCGAGCTTCTAACGGGCAATCCACCCCGTAGGCTCTTTTATCTTTCAGTTCGAGCTTCTGACGGGCAATCCACCCCGTAAGCTCTTTTATCTTTCTGTTCGAGCTTCTGACGGGCAATCCACCCCGTAAGCTCTTTTATCTTTCAGTTCGAGCTTCTAACGGGCAATCCACCCCGTAGGCTCTTTTATCTTTCATTTGAGCTTCTCACGGGCAATCCACCCCGTAAGCTCTTTTATCTTTCAGTTCGAGTTTGACGGGCAATCCACCCCGTAGGCTCTTTTATCTTTCGGTTCGAGCTTCTGACGGGCAATCCACCCCGTAAGCTCTTTTATCTTTCGGTTCGAGCTTCTGACGGGCAATCCACCCCATAAGCTATTTTATCTTTCGGTTCGAGCTTCTCACGGGCAATCCACCCCGTAAGCTCTTTTATCTTTTTGTTTGATCCTATGACGGGCAATCCACCCCGCAAGCTTTTGTGTGTAAATCTCAGTGGGCAATCTAACCCGCGGGTTCTTCACAGGAAATCGGTTTGTAGACACAGGTCCTTTGCTTGTCAGTGTACCCCGGACGAAAATTGGAGTTCTTGTCTTTACTAGTTTCTTATAACGATAATCGGTTAACTATGGTTACACCTAATATCTACTAAGAAACAAGTAAAGAGGGGCAGCTGTGAACACCTAATTTTGTCCGGATATTTTATCCTTTTAATTAATATTTACAAAATTAAAAATGGAAAATAAAAATAAAATAAAAAATAATACATCTGAAAGTCAAATAAAAAAAAATAAAAATATAAAAAAAAAAAAAAGAAAGGAAAAAACAGAGAAGACGTCTGAGTCCCTCTCCTGCACCATCTACGTCCTCTACTGCCTGCAGCTACAGTGTTGGTCATTCCCCCTCAGCCTTCCTCTTAACCCAACATACTCCCAAGCCTTCTTGAATGAAGCAACACTCAGATGGGGGCTGCTCAAGAGCCAGGGCAACTGTCAAAATCTCCCCCAAAGCTCAAGTAATCAATCTCCATTTTTAGTTAATTTTCAGAACTTGGGGAAAAGCATCTGCCTAGATCAGAGGAAGAAGAAACATAAATGGGAATGGAAAGGGACCTAAGCATGGTAACCTCTGCAACACTCAAGCTTGCAAGGTCCCAATGACATTGAGAAGAGTTCATCTTCTTCTATAAAAAGGACCCAACAGAGACAACAGGGAGGGGGAGAAAAATCGGAGAGAGGGGGATTAGCGGCAGAAAAATAAAAAAAAACCAAGAACACAACAACAAGAACAACAGAGGAGAAGGGGGAGGGAATAGCAAGAAAAACCTTTTTCTTTCTTTCGTTCTTTTTCCTTCCTCCTCCCTGCATCATCCCCTTCCTCTCATTCTTCATCTCCTTCAACAGAACCAGCAACAACAAAACAGGAAAGAGGAAACCACACACATAGATCATGGCAGTAAACAGAGGAGGGAGGAAACATCCTCAGTCTCGGCAGCGTCACCACCACACAGCGGCCATGAACCACCGTCACGTTTAGCTCCGTCGCATCCTCTGTCCGAGCTCCGGCTTGCGTCGCGGGTCGCAGATCCGCCGTCCTCGAACCCCGGTGCGCCACCTCCACTCCATTCCCTCAACAACAGAACCCAGTTCCATCGGACCACCACCCCCTTCTTCTCCATCGCTTTGAATCTGCTCTGCACTCGGCCATCCGTCACCACCGCGTGCAGAACCCTCACCACCTCGAACCAGATCCGCGAACGAGAGTCGTTTTTGTCCGGAACCGCAGCGGAAACTTCCAGCCCGCGTCATCATCCATCCACCGCTCGGCTGGGCCGGCCGGACTATCATGAGACGCCGCCGTCTGTCCTCCCGATCCGGCCATCATCATCCCCTTCCGTAGGCTTGTGGGTATGGAGAACTCAGAGGCTATAAACCTCTGAGTTTGCTGCTTTTTTAGTTTTATTGTTTTATTTATCATATTTACGTTGGTTTCCTGGTTTGGTTCATTGGATGGGTTTGGGCTTCTATTTTTTTTCTTTTGGGCTCATGATGAATTTTACTTTTTAAATTACTAATTTCTTTCTTTTGGCTTGTTTGTGTTAGTGAGTCTTTTTTCTGTCTCTTATCTGCTTTTGGGCCAAAGCTAAAACAAAACAAAATAAAAAATAAAAAAATTCTCTTAAAAAAAAAAAAAAAAAAAGGTAGAAAGATTTTCAGCTCCTTTTTTTGTGTTAGAAAAATACCCTTTTAAAAAAAGGGGTGAAAAATCCTTTTTAAAAATAATTTTAGTCCTTTATCTCTAAATAAAAATCCTTTTTGTTAAAGAAAATTTCAAATCCTTATCTTTTTAGGACATATGAGTTGTGACAACTTGATGATCATAAGCCTCTAAAAATAAATAAATTAACTTCTTTTAAACAGGGTAAACTGAGATGCAACGTCTTGTTAACCCTTAATTTTCTTTTCAAAAATTAAATCAACCAACCAATCAATTTTTTTCAAGAGAACTACGTGGCTTTGAGTTTCCCATCGCACCCGGGAATACGTAGGAGCAAGATAAATCATCTTGTCGGGCCAAAACTAATTTTTCCCTTTTTTGTATCTCCTTTTTATGTCAAAATAATTAATCAAAAAATTAAACTTTTCCATTTTTAGGGATGCTCTATGGACACGGTGCCATGTTCAGTCCCTTAGATTTGAGGTTGCCCTGTGGACTCATGTGCCATGTTCAACCTCATTTAATTTTTCTAAACAATAAATTTAAAGATATAAGAACTGATAAAAATCTAAAATATTTAAAATTAAAAATAACACTTTCTTGTAAATAATTTTTGGGTAGAATAAATATTTAAAAGGTTATTAAAATGTTTTTGCACAATTAACTTGAGGTACCGTTTTTTAAACGGGCGATGTGGGGTGCTAATACCTTCCCTACTCGTAACCGACTCCCGGACTCATATCTCTCTTTTTTTAAAAAAGACCAGTTTTCCTTAAAATAAATGTTTTTTCCAATGTTTTTCCTAAATAAAATATTGGTGGCGACTCCTCTGTTTTTACCCTTCTTTTCGCGGCTCCCGGACGGGACGGTCGCGAAATAGAAAATATTATACAAATAATATAATTGTTTCTTGAAAAAATGGTTTCTTTATTTACAATGACTTGTAGACTATTCTTCAACATTGTGAGTCACGTGGTTGTCACACTGCAATAGGGGTGTCCATGAGTCCGGGTTGACCCATGAACTCGATCAACCCAACCCAATCATGATTTTGTGGGTTGATTTGGGTGATTGGGTTGGGTTGAATAAAAAACAAAGAGGACCCATGGAGTATGGGTTGGGTAGTAGGTTTCAAAATTGTAAACCCACTCAACCCAACCCAACCCAACCCATAGAATAGTTTTGTGTTGATGACTTTTACTTTCTCATTATAAAACTTTAGACTTTTATTTGATGGTTGTTGATAATTTTAGGCTTTTAGGCTTTTAGTTGATAATTTATAGTTTAGACTTTTAGTTTCAATTACTTTTATCATAACATGATCTTCTTTTTAGTTGTGGATAATTGATGGTCTAGACTTTTAGATCATATTATCATAATTTGTTGATGTAATTTAAAGTTTTAAACAAGTTTATTTATGATTTTCGACACTTTTTTGTCTTGACAAACATGCGGACCCGAACCAACACGACCCAAAGGTGAAAAATGTGTGTTTCTTGCCAAACCAAACAACCCACCCAACCCAACCCATGAGTGGTCGGTCGGGTTGGGTCGGGTTTCAAGATTTGTTTTTGCAAACCCAACCCAACCCAATCACCTTTGACTGGGTTGGGTCATAAAACCCACTAAATCCAACCCAAACCGGCCCATGGACACCCCTACTCTGCAGCCATCAATTTATTTATGACTAAACCCCCAATTTGGTCCCTGAGAAAAACACTCGGGTCTGAAATAGTCCCTATTCAAAAAAAAAAATCAATTTTATCCTTAAGAATGTAATTACCAGGACACTTTAGTCCATTTGTGAGTTGACCACCTCTGACCTCAGGTTACCAGCTTACGTGGCACACATTTTTGCCGAGTTGTCAGTTACCATTGTATTTTTATATTACAACATGGAAATTATGATAAAAAAAAATTAAAATAAAAACTCAAATTCTCGAGTCTCTTATTAACCTTATTCTTCCTCCACCTTCGATGTTTCACTGATGGAAACCCTAGGAATTCTTCTCCCTCTCCATTATCAACATTCTTCTTCTCCTTTCTCTCACCCCCTTTCTTTCTTCACCACCACCGCCCCTTCTCTCTCCTTCGCCACCCCACCCTCTCTCTCCTCCACCGTCTACACCCTGCCCCCACTCATCCAAGACACGCCTCGAAATTGCAGCAGAAGAGTCGCAGAGTCTGGCCGCTCCTTGTGCCGACGCACAAATCGAGTTTCTGGCCCTTGGTCAGGCGATTTTCTTGCCAGATCCGAGGATGGTTTATGATGCTTTTGACAGTCACGGTGTGATTCGTGATCTTTTTGGTGTGGTTTTTCTCTAGTAAATTGGTTTGATGCCATCTCCATTAGGGGAGATTTGCCTTCTGATTTTGTTGGTTTATCTTGTGATTTTTGAGTTTGGAATTACAGAAATTCTGATTCTGACTATGGCTATGGCTATGGCTATGGCTATGGCTATGGCTGGGTTATTGTTATGTCAACTTGATATCTTTGAAGGAGGTTATGCATATTGTTTCTGGTTGAAGTTGTTCTTCTTCCTGATTTTGTTGTCTCTGGTGAAGGGTTCCTTTGGCGTCAGTGGTGAAGGCCAGGTTTTTTATGGTGATGTTCGAAGCTGTTGTGGAGGAGAAGTGACAGGCGGTGCGGTGGCGAGGAATGGGCAAGGGCTCTGGTAGTAGCGGAGGCGAGGAATGGACAAGGGCCGGTAGCAGCGGCGGTTGGGGAAGGAAGAGAGAGAAGGAAGAGTGAAACAGAAGGTGGAGGAAGAAGAAGATTAATAGGGGAGGTGGGACTCAGGTGGAGGAAGAAGAAAGTTAATAGGAAGAAGAATGTGGGACTCAGGAATTTGGGTTTTTATTTTTAATTTTTTTAATCATAATTTTCATGCTGGAATGCAAAAATACAATGGTAATTGACAATTCAACAAAAATGTGGGTCACATAAGCTGGTAACCTGAGGTCAGAGATGGTCAACTCACAGATGGACTAAAGTATCCCAATAATTACATTCTTAATGATTAAATATATAATTTTTTTTGGATATGAACTATTTCAGACCCGAATGTTTTTCTTCGGGACCATATCAGGGGTTTACTCTTCATTTATCTACTATAAAAAATAAATTCAGACATAATGAATCAACTAGGAATCTTGTATATATGTTCGCAACATATTAATATGTAATTTGTGGGAATAGATAATAGATTATCTGCAGTTTGATAAATAAATGAATAATATTTAATTATAAGGTTTTTTTTTTAACAACTCGCTATTACACAATTTTTTGTTGAGATAATGATTTAAGCTCTTTTAATTCGAAACACCGATATTATTGATATTTGAATTGTTGTAATAAGGTTGAATATTAATAAGAAACATAATTCTCCAATCACCAATAGTCAAATTTAGAATTGCGCAAGTGCGGATGATCATAATTCATTAATTTGTTTTGACGTTCCTTTATCTGCGAGGAATGTGACATTCTCATAACCTTCACATTTTCTCATTCTTTAATTTTGTAAATAATTGAAAATGTGAAACAATAATTATCATCATCCTTTTCTTACTTACACGTAAGAACTCATAATAGAGAATTCATAGAATAGGCACCATTCAGAAATTCCACGACCTATTCCAGCCAACTTATTTCGAATTAGGTAATAAAATGGTAGATAGATCAACGAGGCAGTCAAAGGATGCATCTTTGATTGTACTTTAGCCAAAGTAACTCCTTCTATATATGGGATGAAACATGGGTTTCTTTCTCTTTCTTTTGCTTTTTCAGATTTGAAACATCCCTTATCAAGCAATCATGCCCTTTTTCTCCAAGACTGTCTTCGTTACCGTTAGATTTGAAGGGGGTTTGTTTGTTTGTTTTTTTTAAAAATTTGCTTGAGGCCCATGATTGAGTTTTTTTTTTTCTTTCAAATAACCCTAAAAAAAATTAACTACATAAATGCCCTCTTTTGAAATTAAGTACTGAATACCTTTTTTTTTTTTTATTGAAGTTGGAAGTCGATTTCCTCAATGCCAACTTCCCTATGGGTTTTTTTAACCATTAAATTATTTATAAAAAAATATAATTGAGAAATTGGAACCTAAATTAAAAAAGATGTGCATTCTGGTACTATCTAGAAAGGGGGTATTTTGATGTATAATTTTAAAAAGGAGGTTATTTCGAAAAAAAATTACCATGATTTTGAATCATAGGCTTAATAAGTCGACCATGTGATACATACGGGCCGAGCAGTAGTCTAATCTCAACTTATGCAAGAGGCTCAGCAGGTTCTTTATCTATATAAAACGGTCAACAGATCTGACACACTGTCCTATTATGCTAAATCACATTCTTTGCCACCTTGCTTTTGCGGGAAGTGGCTGGAAGTGACAGAGCTAACATCACAACCACCCTAATAGGCAAGTGAATGATGTACGCCCACGAGTCACCCATTTAAATATAGGGAGTATCACACACAACTCTCTTGTTGAATCTACTCCTTATTCTTATACTTTATACTTGCATTCTTTTGCTAACTTAAGCATCAGAGTGTCTTTACATGTATATTCTCGATATCTACCAAATTGGCTGACCAATCAAGAAAAGCACCAAGAGCAACCACTTAAAATTATAGACCAATCACCAAACAAAGACATTAGATCTACCAAGCTACTGGAGATTAGTTGACTCAAGGAAAGGAGTTTACAACTGAACAATTTGTAGGGTACTCTTATGGGTTATTAGTTGATACATTCAAGGGTGTGATACAAAACTACAAAAGTATAATTAATTCAATTAAATAAATACTTAATTACATCATCTAGATATGTGGCTTTGTTAGGGCAAATTTAGCACCTCACACTTGTTACTTGTAGGGTAGCTTCCATCACATCTTGCAATGGCTCTTTGGCGTGATGGCTTCTGGTAGCCTTCTGTTACTCACTAGGGCCCCATCTTGTTAGTGAGTGTTTGATTATAATTAAAAATATATAAATAAGTCATTTATTCACCTTGACAATTAGTTAATACAATTTGTGTACCATACCCCTGCTGCAACCGTAGTATTAACTATTTTTTTCACCCCCCTGTCATTTTCTTCACATTTGGGTAAAGATGAAGGTACGCCTCTGGCCTCTCGTACTCTTATGCTTGGTGATGTAGACTTCCGGGATTTTAATATCTCGTTGAACATTTGAACTTATCTATGTACGTACTCCTCTACACCACAGAATACAAATACAAATGATGGCATGAACCAACTCACGAGTCACGAGACTTGGATAATTAAATGCATATTAAAATTTATTTAAAGAAGAAAAGTAGATTTTCACTAAGAAGGAGAAGAAGCAATATAATTTTCTTTAGATATCATCCATCATTCTATTTCTTTTATTGGACAATCAAAATCAAAATTTGGAATATGCTGAATCATGGAAGCCATCTGTATGAGCCGAGATACAGAGTAACACAGTCCGGCACCCAGAAAGCATCAACCTCGGTCACCGAGCATCAAGCGGTCACCAAGCATCAAGCTCGGCCACCCGAACTGCTCACCGAGTTGGAGGACGTATGTATATATATATATATATATATATATATAAAAGCATAGAGTATGAAGATCGGCCAAGGGCCTCACCTGGCCTAAAGACAAAAAAATGAAACCGAG
This sequence comes from Sophora flavescens, assembly GCA_030762895.1. Lineage (NCBI taxonomy): Eukaryota > Viridiplantae > Streptophyta > Magnoliopsida > Fabales > Fabaceae > Sophora > Sophora flavescens. The sequence continues at coordinate 141,443,129 of CM061067.1, forward strand.
TTCCTGAGCTCGGCTAACATCGTGAAAGCTTTTACACTTAATCAGCTCAAAGCTTGGGGGCTTGTGTCTTGTCCGAGGTTACTAACCCGACCACCGAGCTCAAGTACCCACCCAAATCCGAAATTAAAGATAATAAATCAAAGATCACTTAATTAAAGAAATAAGATATTGATATTAAATCCCGATATTATCTAAAATAACCTTATTCTGTTAAAAGAGATAATATCCCTTAAATTAAGGAATCATATCTCAAAAGAGTTATTAAGAGATAAATCAAATCTCTAAAAGATATTAAGAGATAAATCGAATCTCTAAGAGATAGGGAATCCTATTATAAAAGGAGGAGTACCCTCATAAGAAAGACACTTTTCACTTAATCCCTAGAATCTCTCCCTTAAGCGTATTAGAGGAACCAGCGTCGACCAAGAGACTCTCGCATGCATCCTTGCTCCCCAAGCACTCATCCGATACAAAATTAGGGGATCGAGATCACCGCCCCACCAAGGGTTGAACTTAGAACTACGCCCCGGCTTTGATTCCCACCGGGATACGTGGGGACCTAATATCAGATTCTGTCAAGCCAAAGTCCAAAACAACCCCCATTGTTCACTCTTGGTATGACGTTCTACGGCGAGATTCCGACAAGTCGGATCTTGGCAGGAACATTTGGCGCCCACCATGGGGCCAGGTAAAACTTTGCCCCGACCACTCAATCAACCACCGTCAGTCACCTTCCAAAACCCACACACACAAATTTTCCGTAACGCAAAGAGAGGGAAAGAAAAGGAGAAAAGAGACACAACCAAACAATTAAAATAGAATCAGTGCGACACCGCCTCTGAGCTCGGCCTTAGAGGGAAGAAGGTTTCTCAAGAGATCTCGGCCAGCACAGCTCGGTCTAGGAGAGCTCGACCATATGGGTTTGAGGGAATCCCTAAATCAGAGGCCACGAAATGCTCAGGTGATATTGTTCTCTAAATCTAGTTTAAATCTAATATGATTTGATATGTTTCGCTCCACGCCTTTAATGATTGTGTTATGTAGCATCATATTATGTTATTTTGAGCAAAGTGATGCTCTACTGATACCACTCCCGCAGTCACAAAATTTGCGGCTACAAAGTGATTGAGCTCTGCTCCCAAAGGTTGAGCCAAAACTCCCTCTCAAAGTTCCACCAAAAAGGAAGACGAGTCAAAGCTCCTCAAATTAAAACCATGGAGGCCGAGTTATACTCCCTCTATAAAAATCATAGAGATCGAGCTCTCCCTTGGAAAATAAAATTCCATCGGCTCCAGCACTCAGACACCACATTAAATCCTAAAGAGGCCGTCCGAAGCCTATAAAGGTGCTAAATCCTAAAGAGGTCGTCCGAAGCCTATAAAGGTGCTAAATCCTAAATAGGCCATCCGAAGCCTATAAAGGTGCTAAATCCTGAAGAGGCCCCCGAGCCTATAAAGGTGCTTAAATCCTAAAGAGGTCCCCCGAGCCTATAAAGGTGCTTAAATCCTAAAAAGGCCATCCGAAGCCTATAAAGGTGCTAAATCCTGAAGAGCCCCCCGAGCCTATAAAGGTGCTTAAATCCTAAAGAGGCCCCCGAGCCTATAAAGGTGCTTAAATCCTAAAGAGGCCATCCGAAGCCTATAAAGGTGCTAAATCCTGAAGAGGCCCCCGAGTCTATAAAGGTGCTTAAATCCTAAAGAGGTCGTCCCGAGCCTATAAGGGTGATTTAACCCTAAAGAGGTGACCGAGCTAAAATCGACCGAGCTGTCGTCGAAACACCGGACCTAAAAAGGCAAGTGCCTAAAGAGGTGACCGAGCTAAGGTCGACCGAACTGCCGTCGAAACGCCGGACCTAAAGAGGCAAGTGCCTAAAGTGGTGACCGAGTTAAAATCGACCGAGCCGCCGTCGAAACGTCGGACCTAAAGAGGCAAGTGCCTAAAGAGGTGACCGAGTTAAAATCGTCCGAGCCGCCGTCGAAACGCCGGACCTAAAGAGGCAAGTGCTTAAAGAGGTGACCGATTTAAAATCGACCGAGCCGTCGTCGAAACGCCGGACCTAAAGAGGCAAGTGCTTAGAGAGGTGACCGAGCTAAAATCGACCGAGCTGTCGTCGAAACGCCAAGTCTACAACGGTAAAAACACCTTAACGCCTGAAAAGGTATTTCAAGACCTAAGAAGGTAGGTAAGAACCTACAGATATTTCGAGTTCTGACTATTTCGACTAAATCACGTAACACACTGAAACCAAACAAGTACCAACTTAGAAAAATAGTTCTTGAGAGATGGCAGCATGTAGGTCCATTAATAACCATGGGCCAAGCCCAGAATAAATAAGATTTAAAAATCAAAAGGGCATCGCCCAAAAACAACGTGTTTCCTAACCTACTAATACAATATCATGAGGGAGGCTAGCAGACTAGCCAGGTAGACCCACTTCACCTTCATCTTCGGGTCCCTCCTCGACCGCTTTCCCCTCGCCCTCCTCCCCTTGAGATACGACCTCCTCATCCTCCAGCTCGGACAATGGAACTAGGATTACATCTCGGTTAAAATCCTTGTCCACGTCAGCATAGGAGAAGTCAAGATTCTGATTGAAATTCTGAAACCGCTTCACGGCTCGGGAAAAGCCATTAACATTCTCGCCTCATGATAGAAGCCTCGGCCTGACCAGATCGAAATGGAGCATAAGATTCTCCTCCTTCTCGGATTCTAGCAACTTCCGCAACTCAAGACTCGGCTTCCTCCTCGGCTTAAAGTCCTTCCACGACCTTCTAAGGTTGAGCCGGTCGGTTCTTTCCATTTCCAAATCTGGCCATAAGGGTGGTATTGCCTTTTTTCACTCTACTTTTTGGGCTTTCAATTGCCCAATTAGCCGAGCTTGCTCTTCACACTTTGCCATGGCTTTTTCAAGCTCATCCCCAAAGGCGCAAAGTTCGGGCAGCTTCCGCCTTCATACATTTCATTATTAGAAAGCTCATGGCTCGAAAAACAGGTAATGGAGGAGACTTAGAAGAGCATAAGCGACCGCAGCCTTTCCCTCGCATCATGGCCCAATTCTAGTAAAAGTCGAGCATATGCTGGCTTAATAACTTGGGAACCCACTAAAGGGCCAGAGTTAAAATTGTCTAGCTAAGAACAAAGGGCGAAGCCTGTAAAGCCGAGGTCGAGCATTGCTCCTCGCACCAAAAAGCCGAGGTCGAGCTATGCTCCCTCGCACTATGCACCGGAAAAGTCGAGGTCGAGCAATGTTTCCCTCCTCGCAATAAAAATCCGAGGCCAAGCACAACATCTTCGCACCAAGATAAAGTCCACAGCAGATCATGCATGTTAGAGACCCAGGATTCGATGGAAATCCTGGTAGTGTTCAACCAAATAAGCCGGAATCCCAAGTACGATTGGGCTCACAAAAAAGTCCGAGCAAAGGTTCTCGCCAAGCAAGACGATAACCCAAGAAAGGCTTAGTTCTACAAAAAAATGATTTCCGAGCAATGCTCCCGCGAATCATAGTCCGAAGTCCTCGGCACCAAAAAGCGTGTTAAGACATGCGGGTTGACATTTAAGCTCTTTCGCTTATTTCAAGCTCCTGAGCTTGGGGGCTAATGGGGATAAAGGAAGGACATTCTCGGAAATTACAGAGAAAGGATATCCCTTAGCCTACAACTCAAGAACTTGTAGGAAAACTATTTTCTCATACAAATTGGAGAGGATATTGAGAAAGCTTATTCTGAGACACACCTTCAAGATCGGGAAAAATAATTCGAGGACAAGTTTCAAAGTTAGTGGGTATTTCAAAGTCCACCAAATGAAAGGGTTATGAGCTACTCGAAGAAAATGTTAAGAGCTCTCAAGAACTTCAAAGACCGAGCTACATTCGGCAAAAGGCAAGTCAAATTCAAACTCTCAAGATAAGCATCTTGAAAGCATCAAAAATTAAAGGATGAAATGCAAGCACCGAGGTAAATTCCTATTGACCGAGTTTGAACTTGACTCTTCAAAAGATTGGTTCGAGCCTGAATCACTGATAAGTCGAATCTCAGCTACCAGCCTCTAAACTTGTCCTAACAAAGGTAAGATTGAAGTTTCTTCAGTTCAGAACATGTTACTACCCAAGAGGTATCAGCCGAAGTAAGAGGATCTATGCAAATCCAGTACTTTATCAACACTAAGGACAAGCTCAGCTTCTTTCATAAAGCTCTTTCTCTTATTCTGAGCTCAAAGCTCGGGGAGCTTATATACTGATCGAGATGTTAAACTCGGCCACTGAGCCTACCAAACTAAAATATTGGACGAGAAATAAAGCTAGATCTCCAAACAATCAAAGGAAAATGATTACTAGACTCGCCCACCGAGCCCACTGAACTTAAGAATTGGTCGAAATGTGAAGCTCGACAACTTGAAACGAGAAGCTCGGGCTCCCTACTCGGTTAAGCTCCAACTCCCGACTACTGGTTCGAGCTCAAACTCCCTACGCGGTTGAGCTCCGGCTCCCGACCACTCGGTTAAGCTCCGGCTCCTGACCACTCGGTTGAGCCCCGGCTCCCCACTCGGTTGAGCTCCGGCTCCCGACCACTCGGTTGAGCTCCGGCTCCCTACTCAGTTTAGCTCCGGCTCCCGACCACTCGGTTGAGCTCCGGCTCTTGACTTACCGTTTGAGCACGCAACTACAGCAAAGCCTCGTAAATGATGCCGTGAAGGCCACGCGTCACACACACAAGAACGTCTCTTTTCCATCTCAAGAACCGAGAAAGTATGGCCTCAACAGAAACGAGTAACCATCCCCACCTCGGCTTTGTACCTCGAAGCGCCAAGCTCTGGCCACCCGAGCCGCTTCACCGAGTTGGAGGATGTGTACACATATATAAGGTATGAAGTTCGACCACTCACCTCGCCGAGCCGAAAGACCAAAAAGGTGAAACCAAGTTCCTAACCTCGTCCCTTCGAAAAAGCTTCCACGTGATCACTCAAGCTTGGGGGCTTGTGTATGAGCCGAGATACAGATAACACAACCCAAGGCACCTGAAAGCATCAACCTCGGTCACCGAGCATCAAGCGGTCACCAAGCATCAAGCTCGACCACCCGAACTGCTCACCGAGTTGGAGGACGTGTATATATATATATATATATATATATATATATATATAGGCATAGAGTATGATGCTCGGCCAAGGGCCTCACCTGGCCTAAAGACAGAAAAATGAAACCGAGTTCCTGAGCTCGGTTAACATCGTGAAAGCTTTTATACTTAATCACCAAAGCTCAGGGGCTTGTGTAATCGGCCGAGGTTACTAACCCGCCACCGAGCTCAAGTACCCTACCAAATCCAAAATTAAAGATAATAAATCAAAGATCACTTAATTAAAGAAATAAGATATTGATATTAAATCCTCGATATTATCTAAAATAACCTTATCCTGGTTAAAAGAGATAATATCCCTTAAATTAAGGAATCATATCTCAAAAGAGATATTAAGAGATAAATCAAATCTCTAAAAGATATTAAGAGATAAATCGAATCTCTAAGAGATAGGGAATCCTATTATAAAAGGAGGAGTACTTCATAAGAAAGACACTTTTCACCGAATCCCTGGAACTATCCCTTAAGCGTGTTAGAGGAACTAAGATCGACCAAGAGACTCTCGACAGCCTCTTGCTCCCTAGTACTCATCCGATACAAAATTAGGGGATCGAGATCACCACCCCACCAAGGGTTGAACTTAAACTACATCCGACTTTGATTCCCACCTGGATACGTATGACCTAAATATCGATTCTCGCTGCCCAAAGTCCAAAACAACCCCATTATTCACTCGCAGATGACGTTTACATGACGAGATTCCGATGTTTCGGATCTCTGAGAGAACACCATCCCTTAAACAACTATGAAAAATCTCGTGTGCCTCTCAAGCCTCGTCGATTTATGTATAATAATGGAAGAAGTTAGAAAACAACAAAAATTCAGTTATAATCATAACATAGGACAGTAGAAGACTATTTTTAGAACACATCGGATCGCACTCATCATTTGTCAATTTCGGAATGTAAAACATGGAGCAAAAACCTAGCCGGCATCTTAATACAGATCATACGTGGGCCCCTTTATTTTATTTTCTTTCTTTTTTTATATATTGTAACTTTTATTAATATACTATTTCAACTTTTTTTTTAATTGAATTTTTTCTCAGCACGAGATCAAAAAGAATTTTTTGATTAGCATACCCTCTTTTTAAATTATTAATTAATTTTATTATTCAAGGGAAGAGGGAAAAGAGAACAATTGTTGGTGTTGGAGGCAGAATTAGAAACAAAAATTTTGAATAGAAAATTTAATAAAAGAATGAGGTCAACATTAAAGTGACAAAGCAGAGCAGAAGAGAAGCAAAGCAGGAAGAAAACCTCAGCATGATGGATATATGATCAGATAACGTTAAGGACAAGTGGAGCATTGGGGCTGTTGCCAATTTAGGTTACAAAAATGCCAAAGGAATAATTCAGTTCACTTTACTCTCTAATTATTGGTGGGAGAATTAAATCGAAATGTCGACTTATTTTGATATGAAACTTTTCACGGTAGGGTAGAAAATGAGACGCTTTTCACCCAAACTTCTCTATGCATAGTTGTGAAACTCTTTACTCATTTCATTGAACTAGCAACAAGGCAAGACATCTTGTCACTGTCTTTCATATACATCATTTTCTAAGCTTTAATCACTGTTTTTATCTTCAATATTTAATCATGAAACCTATGGTCATTTTGTGTATCTTCCTTCCTGCCACTCCAAACCCACGAGAGCCAACCCTTTTCTTAAAGCTAAAATTTGGCAATTGTGTACACCACACGATTCTTTGCCCGTATCAGAATATCTCACAAATAGTCTTTAATTACTCTTCAACAAGTTATAATGATATATTGCGCAGAAAATACAGCAAGGAGGACAGACTGGTATGGATAACATTTAATCGCAGCCTGATTTGGCAAATGACCCTGGGTAAAAATATTTCACCCACCTTAAACTATTTCAACGGAGGCATTGTTTTATATAAGCGGGACCACTCTAACAATATTTTTTTTATATACATAATTTCGAGAATTAAATTCACAACCTCGGATTTAAAAAACTTAAGTCGCTTCTACTTTGACCAATACACAATTCGCCACAATCCATGGAGGCATCGTTTTTGTTTTTGACTTCATCCATACACCAAATTCTAGAAACAAAAGCACAATCTTTGTCAGGGTTCACATATTTAACTTGTTCAACATTTTACCATCCTCCTTAGTCAGTCCCATTTTAGTTTGTTACATGTTTTTGATATCTACCTTGGCCTCTCCAATTGTTCATACAACACATAAGAATTTGGTAATTGGCAATATTTTCTTCCGGTCATCAGCATAAGTTATACAAAAAGTAGAAGGCTCATTATTTCATATGGCAAACACACCGAGCTTTATTACATCTTGACTTAATTTTTTACCCCTCAAAAGGCTTAGTTGAAAAAACCAGCTTGAGGATGCCCTTCCCTATCCATCTCCATCCTTAGCTGTCAATGTTTTTGGACCCGACAACGCTCATTGGTCCCCTACAATTTAGAGACATTCTTGTGCAAACATTCATTTTGTACACAGTTCACTGATCTTATTATTAATAATTTTTTTTTTTTTGGGTGGGCTCAATCGAAGTAATGAGGCAGATTGGACATTAATAGCATTTCATAACGCCATGTTATTTCGAACTAGACATCTCTTTCATGGCCGGTGACATACAACAACCAAAATTATAAGAAGTGTGCCAACTAAATATTAGTTTGTATTCATGTATACCTTTATGAAATTTTGTGCTAATGTTCTTCAATACATGTTGCATTTTATCATTTTTACTGTAATAAGGAAAATAAAATGGAGAATTAATCATCAAAGAATAGTCCTCTTTCGCCCTCTTTGGTACGCTATCACAATTGGGAAGAATGACAATAAGTACCATATATATCTAGAAATTATATTTTAATTTCAAACAAGAGGGGTGTTCATATTATGGGCCAGCAGCCAGCTTGTTCAATGTGGATGATCACTGCTTTAATGACTTTCGTAATGCAGCAAGTATGAGATCCATCTATCTGTAAAGGGAGATTATCGGATTATACCATGTGAGTAATTTATTACATGTTCATTGCATTTGTTTGATCAAGCGGAAAGCACATTAGAATAGAATAATATAGTCTTTGGTCCTTTATTTTGTCAACAGGCATAAACTTGTTGGGTTAAGGGCCGGACTCTTTAGAAGCCCAAAGAAAGTTTGTTTTGCTTTGGCTACCTAATAAGCCTTCCTTTCATTGTAAGGTTGAATCTGAAAATAATTTCAGAAAAAAAGCTATGACATATTGTAATGTAAGGAGATAAAGTCTCATCCTTAGTTACCTTTCAAGTATGTGAGTTTCAAATTGCATGGTAAGAAAGGGCAACCCGATAATTTAACGATACCAATTAAACCAAAAGTTCCAGAGGAGAACTCTCATCAGCCATGCCATGCATCTTAATTTCTACTTAGCCCATATCCCAAATTCCAGAAACCATTCACTATCTTCATTTCCTACCAGCATGGGGGATGGAATCACCGAACTCTCTGAACCTTTTGTCAAACACTTAACTGAACTTATCAATAGGAGACGTGTTATGATGATTTAATTTAAGGTCTCCTGAGTTCATTCCCTACATTAATTTTTGTGCTGTGTCTCTTGCAAATCAATTATGAACAGGTTTCAATTATTTTCATCGAGCAGGGAGCTTCACAGCTGTGACATATACAGCTGATCAATTGAAGAGGGAAACACAAAATACTGAATCCTGCTGCACCCTCACAGAGTTCAACAGAGACCGTGAAAAAAGAGGCTATGCTTTAATGCTTTATACTTCATGCAATTCATTTGCAAAATTGAATTGAATTTTAGCGAATTCAAAGTGAGTCTGTAAATGATTTTTACTTTACATTTTACTTTTATCTCCCCGGTTAATTATAAATTATCAAATCATTAAAAATATTTTATTCTTATTATCACCATCCTAGAAGTCATACTTAACATGATTTGTGATTGATTGATAGTATAATTTTTTTTACACTAACAATATATCAATATCAAACTTCACAAGAAAATAGTTTGAGACTTGTGTATTTGTTTAATTATATTTTGACTGATAAAATAGAAGTTATAAAAATAGTTTTATAAGACGTTATATTTTTTAGTTTATCTACTAAACATGATTTTTTTGGGTCTTTAAGAGTATCCTTGCAAAATTAATCATGGTGCCAAATATGGTGGGTAGATAAAGCACTTCTCAAAATGACGAATCTGCGATTCAAACTCTTAACCTTGCAAATCAAGTTTTGGAGCACAGTCTTTTAGGTTATTGAAACTTATGATATACATAAATACTTTTTTAAAATTACCTTTAATCATTATATCTAAAGAGTTTAATTTGTATGTACTATCAAACAGTAAATATTTTTATACCGACAATCAATCGTAAATCATAGAATTGACGACTTTTAAGGTGATTATGATAAGAATCAACCGTTTATAATGATATATCAATTTCTGATTGGTTGATAGTGTAAAAAAATTTTTACACTATCAATGTATATCAATTAAATCCATATCTAAATACAAAATAAATTTTAATATACATAAAATGTATACAATAAAATTTATTTTTAAATATTTAAAATCATTTTTTCAAGTTTTTGGTTTTTTATGTTTGGTGTTTTTTTAATCAATTAATAATTTATTTAAAATTGTATGCTTGATGCCCCAACGAATAATGATTTAAGTAATAGTTATTTGCATTTTTTGAGGTGTGTTTTTTTCAATTGCATGTGGTTTTATTTTAGTTTTTTTGCTTTGTATAATTTTCGTTCAATTTATATCAAGAAAATATTTCATTTTAATTTTTAGATAATAATATCTATTAAAAAAATATAAAATAATATATACCAAATAAATTAGGCTAAATTATATTTATGGTTTCTTATTTTTATTTTAGGTTTCAATTTGATCCTTCTTTTATTTTTTGTTCCATTTTGGTCCCTTATCTTTATTTTAGATTTTTTTTGTGATCATTTCTGTTTAAAATGTGATATGAAGAGGACCAAATTGATATAATTTTTTATAAAATAATGAACATTTAAAAAAAAAAAAGGATATTTTAAAACCAAAAGAGGGATCATATCGGAAAAAATATAAAACAGGACATTAGTGTAACTTTGAGAAAGAAAGGAACGTTTTGAAACAAATAATAAAAAAGGGAGCGAGGGGAAAAGTGCAAGTATATTTGGATAATGATTCCTGAGTCATAAATTCCTAATCGACAAATCTTCACAAAGCTGGTGTTGGGTTGGAAATTGGAATTGTGTGGAGCAGTTGGCAGAGAAATTCAGAGGTTGACGTCCATTTCAAACGCCTAAGCAAGATTATTTGTATTTAGGAATCCAACGGCAGCAGAAAAGAAGAACCGAACCGTTGGTGGTAGCGGTCGCTGCTCTCCAACGCCCAAACTACATATACTCTTCAGATTTGTATCTACAACACGTCGACACCCAACTCTTTTCTTTTCTTATTACTGCAAATTTCTCACTTTCTTTCTTTGTTTCTTTATCTTTTTCCCTTTTCCCGAAATTCATCGCTATCTATTTCCCTATTGGTTGTCACTGAGTGCGCAACTTCATTTCTATGATTTTCTAGAGTTTCTGAAAATTTCATGGATTTGTGTGTTTGATGGCTTGGCATCCTCTGTTCATAATAATTGATGAATTTTTTCAATTTATTATTCAGTTTTATATGCTCGGCTTAAATTGTTTTATATATATGCAAACTTTAACGCTTTATTTGATTCTTATATATATGGTTTATGAAGTAAGTGATGCTTTTATGCACAACATGAATCTAGACATAAAATCGTGTTCATGAGTTGTATTTGAGCATGGAATGAATCTTTCCCTGTAATACTTGGTGTTTGTTTACAGATTAGCATTATTGGTACTTGTGCATTTATTCTTGGTGATTGACCTGTTTGTCTCACTTTTGGAGATTTAATTTGCATTCTGATCGATTGTTTATATGTTAACAGCATTTTCTTCATACCATGAAGAGGATGATGCCGTGGAGCGATGATGATGATTCATCTGATGAGTCGTCATCATTACATTCAGACTCTGAACATGATGGTGAATTTGGTGAGAAAAAATCAAATGGTATTTTGATTTGCAACACCTTTGTTCATTTAATAATCTTTAAAACTTGGAGACATATATACTGAAATCTGATTGAATGTGAAACATTTTGATTGTAGTAAAATTAGCAAATTTTGTTGATGACAATAAATTCATGAGTGAGTGATAGGTGCAATGCAAATGGTATGATGACAAATTTACTAACTAGAGTCTCGAGTATCTCAGTTCCTTGAGCAATGAATGTGCATTAGTGCTTATTGTTATTATGTCCTGCATTTTGTGTTTTCTGCTGTGGAACCATTTAATAAATATCTCAACAAAGATGGCATCCAGATTGTATCTCCTGTTGTTACAGATGTTTTCTTAATGCTTAATGTGGGTGGACGCTCATCGTAGCTATGAAACTTTGATATAGGTAGTTTCTTCTGGTGTTGATCTAAATATTTCTAAACATATGAAAAAAGATAAGTTGGACTTCACCTACAGGTGAGTAAATCGCCCCTCGATAAAATCACATTTATGAACCCCTCCAATTATGGAGCAATTACCTGAAGATCGGTTCATGGTTGGCATCTGATAGAATAGAAGTTCTGGGTAAAGCAGAAGATAATTAAGAGATAATATTATGGAAGAGAAGTGGCACAATTTAATGATGCCCAGTTGGTGAACAAATCATTTGTTTCTCCTGGTTATGGTGGATAATGATTACTGATGTAGATGCAGTTGTTGAGGGTTAAACCCATCCCCAGCTTTAGTTAGTGCATGATAGTGCCTGATCGCTTATACGGTTGCTTATAGACAAAGTCTTTAGGAGGATGTATCACCATATGATAGCCTAAATCAGAGGAGTTGATTCTGATTTCTACACATGCATAAAAAGGATTGACTATTTTGAGCATACGATTAATTATGCTAGCTTAAGTACTTTTCATCTTCACAGAAATTCTAGTGATAGTTTCTTTAGCATCTAGAGTAGATATTTGTGCATGAAAGTCCCTAGATTCTGAAATCAATATCATGATAACTTTACAATATGTTGCTTTTGAAGTTAGAAATCTTGAAATTTCTCACTATTTTTTGTTGCTGTGTGATTTTTCTTTACTAGTTTTTATGAAATTTATGTCACAGGTAAATCTGGAAAGCAGAAAAGTGCTGCAATTGACTTTGAAGCTCTGAAGCGACATGGATATAAAGGCGGACCTTCGGTCTTAAAGGTACCCCCACCAAAGGAAGGGGATGTCACAGAGCAAGATTGGACCTGGTCCACTGGGAAGGAAAAGCGTGTCGACAAGGAAATCAAGAATCATATGAACAACGACAGAAAACAAGAGAGGCTCTTTCCCTAGGAGAGCAGCTGCCAACTGCTCAGACTAGGAATGAGAAAAAGAATCTTTCCTTCTCTCAGAAGGAGAAGAGGAAAAGAGAGCTTGGTCAGGCAAGCAGAGGGAAAAATTATGTTGAAGAAGAGAAGAGGTTGTTGAGAGAGAATGGAGTCTATTCTGGTTTTGATGCTTGATATGCGAGGCTAGAACCCCCTTCATCATCTTGTAGAAAGGTACTATCTTGTGTGGTTTTATTGAACTGAAAAGGTTTGGTTGTAATCGTGGTGTCTGGTGGCTTAAAACTTGAAAGATATGAATTGGGAGCAATCTACTATAGTTTTTGGTGATAAATGACTGAGAATAACCAAGTTAAGATAAACGCTTGTTCCCAAATATTATTTGCTTTCCCCTTTTATTTAGGCGACCCACTGACCCCTTACATATTATAATTTTGTTTTAAACTATTACCTAAGTTTATTTTATTCGTCAAAGTTCTTTTTTATGGTTGTAGATATACATTAATCAGTCGATTTTATATAAAAATTTGTTCAAACATCCAATGATTAATAGCCCCGTTAACCTGGCAGGATACCATTTCGTTTCGGAAGATACCGCACAATTCTCTTAATTTTCATCTATAAATAAAATTTCTTAAACAAGGGAATACCGGCGACGGACAAATCAGAACCGACAACAAAATTTTCACATGTCAATGGTTGACCATTTCTTTTTCTCAATTTTATTCTAGAAGGGTAAAACAAAGACATATTTTCATTGATCCTTGATATAATGTTGAATAAGATCTACACTGCAACCCCCGGGTTCAAAGTTGCTAGCTTCAATGGCTAACTATGTTAAATTGCATGCCTGTAATACACATCTCACAGATTAGCTACATCCTAACCAGAGTCCAGTACTCCCATCTGGCAGCCTTATTGACGTGTAATTTTTTTAATTATTATAAGATCCAAAGTACCAAACAATTTTAATAATGTAAAAATATATGATTGGTTGTCAATTTAAAAAACTTTAAAACAGAGGTAGGAAAATTAACGTGTGGCACTATTATTTTAGTAATTGCCAGTACCCTTTGTCCCCAAGACAGAGAACTTCAACTGTATCTTAGATTTGTAGTTGGTATGGTTCGCATTTACCACTCATAATGTTGGAAGGGAATCATAGAAGAAAAAAGATTTAGAGGGATCTATTGAAGGAGCAGATGTACAATTCTGATGGAAGAATACCTAAAAATGAATAGCTTGAGGAACTATTTACATTACTGTGAAGTACATCTCATCATTTGTAACTCATGGTTTGAGTTACTAAGATTCTTCAACAAGTAATCAACTTCCAGGCTTGAAAAAGTAGGGGCTTTCTAATTTGGTTGTCCATCAGCTTATAGGAGGCAATATAGAAGCTCACATGATTTCTTCACTTTTAAGTAACCATCCAGAATGAGGTCCCCCTTTGTCAAAATCTCGGAGGAAGCTCACATAATTTTATTGATCCTGCCAACAATCAAGAAACTTCGAACTCAGAAAATTGCTAAAATCACTGATGACCCAAAAAGCATGGACACTGACACTAACACAAGAGAGACAGGCACAGCAAAATTTATGGTGTCCCATTAGAATTTGAAATGTGTCGTATCATCCAATATGAGTCTGTCATCATCATTACTGCTCTTTTTAAGTGTGTTTGCTTTATAGTGAAGACAACCATTCTGTTTCAGATTGGTCAAAAAACACCATCTCTCAATCTCTCATTGTTAATTATTTGATACTTAATTCAATCGACCAATCAGAATCCACGGCACAAGGGTGTGGCACACTTTGTGGGACTGTCACTGTAGATGTTGTCCCTTCTCATATAAGGCAAACCAACAAACGAGGTATTAATTTTATGACATCTAAAACCAAAATTTAACACACACAAACCGATGTATGGTGGGTGCCATCTGCATATTTTTCTAGATAAAATTAGTAAGAGAATTCAACATACTAACTCGAGTTGTTCATTGCCAACTTAAGAAAATTTATTTGCAGATTCAGTGTTGTTGGAGAATAAAATGAGAAAACGGTAGTTCACAAAAAAAAAAAAATGACACAGAAGGAACGTGCATTATGTAGCAAGGGTCAGCTTGTTTGAGTACGTGGAAAAGGAAAATGAGGGGAAAAAATAATGTATTCGCACCCAATGTCCAGATAGATTGTCATTTTATTTTTCATCTGCAATTCATTAATATCTAATACATATCCAATTTTCCATCTTTCTCATTTTTACCTATTCAAACAAACAGTCCCCAAGTATAAATCATACAGACACAAAGAAGTAAACGTCAAAATAAAAATAAAGAGAATAAAAATATTAAGAAATTGTCCTATAGGATATTGATGCAACGATGTTCTGAAATATAAATGCGGCAATAATATTAATGGCAAAGGCAATTGACTAACCTTTACACTGAAAAGAATACTGCCATCAGAAACCTGTTCACCCACTGTAACTTGAAGCCCATGAACATATCCAGAAGATGGTGCCTTTACAACATGCTACACAAAGTACAGAACAGTGTTAGTTATAGCTTCCTGAAACTATTTAATAAACAAAGAAGACAGAGACAAGTTTCCAACATTTAAGAAGCAACTGTACAAACCTCCATCTTCATTGCTTCTAATACTAATATAGGTTGTCCCTCCTCTACTTTCGCCTCGTTCTGCACTAGAACCTTAACCACCAAGCCTGCCATGGGTGCCACAACAGTCCCTGGAGGGTTAGCTGCTGTTTCGAATTTGGGTTTATATTGGGATTCTTCATCCTCAGACAACTCGAGGCCTAGTTTCTCTCTAAAATGATGATGAGAGGACCCTTGCCATATATGAATATGCCTAATTTGCTCCTGAAAATCACGAGGAAAATGATGTTGCTTACTAAGAATTCTATCAACAATCAAGATTGATACAGAAGTACCAAATCAAACCATATATACTCCAAAATCATGTATGTAGAAAAGAAAAATACCTTGGTGTAAGCAGCTAGATTAACATCATTGCTTACACCATCAGCTTCAACTCTAAAATAGTCATCTTTTACATATGTTGCTTTGACTTCCAAAACAGGAGATCCATGTTCTTCTGTCTGGAATTATACAATATCATCTTGAGTAAAAAAAAAAAAAAACTAGAGAACTTGTGGCACAATAAATAGAAAAAGGGGGGAAAAGGACTTTCATATGTTAGATGTTACCTCAACTAGGTATCTCCCATCAGGCTGATAAGTGATGGTAAACTTCAACATATTCGAGCTACCACTGCCATATTCATTATCCCACTCAAGTTCCATTGTACGCTTGGCTTGATGATGGACTCTAAAAGGCGGAGAGGCATACCATACAGGGAGTAAGCTGCTGCCCCCTGAATACAATGGCAGATGTAAATATTAAAGAAACTTATAGAAACAATTCAGAACATTATACAGCAAAATGAGAGAGTTTACCAGGGGGATTTCTTGCCAATGTGAAATGCTCTTTCTCAATGAGACATGCAGCCACAAGGGAGGCACCAAGTCTCGCAGCATCATATGCTTCTTTTGAAGACACTGAATTGGTTGTAACAAAGAGTTCTTCTTTGTAGTTATCAATAAAATGAGTCTCCACATTGCCATTTTTAAA
This sequence comes from Sophora flavescens, assembly GCA_030762895.1. Lineage (NCBI taxonomy): Eukaryota > Viridiplantae > Streptophyta > Magnoliopsida > Fabales > Fabaceae > Sophora > Sophora flavescens. The sequence goes on from CM061067.1 coordinate 141,459,341, forward strand.
TGCCCAGTGATTGGCAAGCTTCATAAGAAAGTTAACATTGGTTGGTAGACCTGCAACCTGCGAAGAAGATATTAGCAACTCAAACTTAGGGCAAGATTTCCAAAAGAAGGAATAGCGCTAGAAATAACTTTTGATTTAGAACTACATGAATTTTCTTCTTCAAGGATAAGGGGTGTCAAATGTCATGGCATCTTATGTTGTTACATACTCTAAATCACCCCACCACCAAGTCCACCCATGGCCCCAAAGGTAACAAATACTGGATCTAACAAAGTGCAAGTCATGTGACATCGCAATACAGAAAAAGCTCATTTTACTGCAAATGCCACAACCATAACAATCACAAAAATTTAAGAATACCATAAACTTTGATAAACAGTCGTTCAGTTTGACCAAGGCTGCAGCACGGTTTTCTCCCCACACCACAAGCTTAGCAATCATTGGATCATAATGCATACTAACAGTGTCTCCTTCTTTAACTCCAGTCTCCACCCGGACTGCCAAAAATCAAATAGAAGAATTATATGTAAACAAGAAAGGCCAACAAATATATCTTGAAGTTTCATGTTCTTTCAACGGAGAAAATGAGGGGTAGATTTTCAGATCCACCATAAACAAATTACTTGGCTATTGTTAGTGTAACTGACCCGCGGATGAGATGGGAACACGATAATGATGAAGAACTCCAGTTGCTGGAAGAAATCCTTTAGGAACATTTTCAGCATATATCCGAGCTTCAAAAGCATGACCTGCCATTACAACACACAGAATTATAGTTAGTATTCTGAAACTTTAAAGTCTCTTGAGTAATAGATGGAACTTCACATATATTCTCGCACGAGTATAAGAAATAATTGACGGGCTAAAAAACATTACTTATTGGTTTTTATAATAAATCTCTATATGTTCTTCATTTTCACAAAACCAGTTCATTTTGCCTAATTATTGAGAGCAATTTAGAGGATTTCACTATAATTACCTTCTCCAGTAATTAATCATAATGGTAGAAAGAGTTTTCTGATTTTCTCCATGCGGCATATATAATAGAATTTAGGTCTAATTACTAAAAATCGACTTCCAATCTCTCAGTTCACAACACCAAAATACATCTTTAAACCTGTAGGTATTTTCTTATATTAAAGTCACACAAAAAAGTTTGCTCTTACACTGTCTTTTTCCTTTGTGTGGCTCAGGAGAAACCAGCCAAATGTAGAAGTGAATATTTAGTCAACTACAGATCCATCCGGCTTTCAACTTTAGCCCATTTAGAAAGCATTAAGTTTAATGGAATCAAGCAAAGCCTACCCCACAACTCACCCCTACCCACCCACTCGAAAAAGGACAAAGGAAGGGGGGAGATAAGAAATTAAACCCCCAAAAAAAATAAAATAAGGAAAACCAGAATCACCTGATATGGGTACTTGTGATTGACTCAATGGAAGAGCTTCTCCATTTGCCACATGGATTTGCCATTCAACAAGATCTTGACCAACAATCATCTCTGTGACAGGATGCTCAACCTGTATTGACATGCCCCATGTTATACTTTTTTATTGTAAACCTTAATTTTAGAACAAAGTGACATTAAAAATTAATCCAAGTACCTGAAGACGAGTATTCATCTCCATAAAGTAAAACTGACCAGAGACTGTATCGACTATGAACTCCACAGTCCCAGCATTGTAATAATTAACGGCCTTCAGGCATTAGAAAGAAACTTGAAATTAGTTGATGATGTTGAATGGACTGAAGATATTAGAACCACATATATGTGATAAATAAAATGAAAGAAAAAACTGCCCCTATCCCTCAAAAATAAAAAATAAAGATTACTTATTACAGTTTAAACTTCTATATTCTATTCACTATGAAAGAACAGATGTCCAAAAAATCAGCACCAGCACATATAAATCCACATAATCAGACCAGAAGCCCAACATCAAGCAAGAAAATAAAGCAGAAAGAGAAAAGCCAATACCATATAACTATATGTAAATTAATTAATAACTATAAAATAAATTAGTTGAGAGATAAAAACCAAAGATCTATTCGATAAATCTGAAAAACTTGTCAATGTAACTCAGTACTGAAATTTCATTCTTGAAAATTTTAACATTGGATTTTTTTACATGTGACGATATCCTCATTTTAAGCATAGAAACTATATAAAAAGAAAGGAATTTTGTAATGAATGAGGGAGCTTATATTAAAGGAACAGGTTAACATTAAACATAAATAGGGTATAGGTTAGGTTATTGCTGAGAGTCCCACATCGACTAGAGATATGACCCAAGTAGTGTTTATAAGGTATAGGCAATCCTCACCTTACAAGCCGGTTTTGTGGGGTTGAGTTAGGCCTAAAGCTCAAATTTTAAGAGTTATCATCAGCATTTTTACTACCCTTTTTTGTCAGTATTAACAAATCCAGTAAAATAACTTTACTACTAAATTTTACATTTCGGGATGTTAAGTTAGTTTTGAAACAGCCATGTTATAGCAGCAAACCAGAAAACAGAGTTTTTCAGAAAAGAAAAAACAGAAGAAGAAAAAAGGAACACGCAACAATTTAGCGTGGATCGGTCAATGTGACTTACATCCACAAGCAGTCAAAGAATTTTCTTATTCAACAACATAGACAAGATACAAGAGATACAACCGTAATCTGATACAATGAACAACCACCAATTTTCCTACCCTTACCCACACCCCATTTTCAGTCTCGCGCCTGAGCCCAGAGCGACAACACTGACCTACTATTTTTTCTCCTTAAAATGTGAGCTCCAAAAATTATCGGGGCGGGTTATAGTTCGGGGGCACGTTAACAAAATTCGAGACATCTCAAAAAGCCCCGAGTCTTACTCACTCCATTACGTTGTTTGGTCATCGTTTAGACAAAAAATGCATCGCTTGACACCAAATAGATTTCTTATTTTTCACTTGTAACCTTTCATATGATCTGGTGTTTTAAAATGCACAAATTCAAATATTGCTAAGTTCAAAGGCAGCACTTAAAAGAAAAAGAAAAAGAAAACAGTGAAAACAACCATTATATATCCAGACAAAAACAATTTGGCTTAGTGTTGGCATAGGATTTTGCCAGCAAGTGAAAATTGGTTTAACAAAACACATTTTAATACTATTTTAGTAAAATTGGCAACATAATTTGTTTAAATACAATTTCACTGACATTGACATTAGAGACTATTTACGTATTTACGTATTCTGAGAGGAAAAGAAAAATTTGTCAATGAAATTCTAAATAAAGCTGGTCTTGAATACAAATTTTCTGATGATTTTTATGATTTCATCATCAGCAGAAGTCAACAAAACAATGACTTCAGATACTTCAAAGCTTAATAAAAGGTGGTGCAAGCGGCTAAGATAGTAAGTTTAGCACATTGAAATAAAGTGCCTTACCTTTGCAGCAGAAACAGCAGCTTGACCCAAGTGCGCACGAAAATCAGTCGAAATATTTGGCTGCAAATGCATTATTACAAGTTCACAACTCCAAAAAATTAAAAATACTAATCAATGTTAAGGAGATAGAATGTAAGCCTTACAGCTGGTGCTTCTTCAATTATTTTTTGGTGTCTTCTCTGCACACTGCAATCTCTCTCATACAAATGCAAAACATTCCCATGCTTGTCCCCAAATATCTTTGATGTTGACAGAAAAGAATATGCAATAAAATCTCAAGTCAAAGAGACATGGAAAATATTCACTGATAATCATTATTTTAATGCTATTATTCCAGAAAAATTGTGAAGAAGTGGAAACATAATTTCAGGAATGAAGAATATATCCACCATGAGGTACTTTTAATTTTCCAGAAGAAAACAACGAAGCTTCCAAGAAAAATAAGACAGCAAGGGTAATAAAATCAAAATAAATACCTGGACTTCTATGTGCCTTGGGCGTGTAATATACTTCTCCAGCAATATAGTGTTGACGCCAAAAGAAGCAGCTGCCTCACGTTGTGCTGCTAAGAATGATTCAACAAATTCATCTGGAGTGTGCACAATCCTCATACCCTAGAATATTCACATGGTCAACATTTTGTCAGAATGAAATCGTAAGCTCATGAGTGACAAAGATTTTCTACAATAATCTATTTCACATTTGTTTTCACCATAAAAGAAATCTGTTATTGTTAGAATAAATTTTAAACTCTTAAACATGTGAAAAACTTAAAGAGTGATCGCAGCATACAATAATGATGTGCATTATGTTATCAGCTATCAATGAAAATAAGATGACCAAGGCTCACGGTATCATAATTACAGCATGAAATCAGTAATTTAAGACTTGCACAATAATTGAGAACCGTAGAAGATGGTGAAAACCTACATTGAATTGGACTAAATGCTTAAGGAAACACGTTTCACAAAATGGGTAAACTCATTCACTATTAATTATCATCCAACAAGAAAGTAAAGTGACTATAATAGAAAGAAACGGACCACACCCTGAATTAAGGATCAGGAAACGTGATAACTTGTATGAGAATAAATATCAAGGTACCATGCACCTTTCCTCCACCTCCATGGGTTGGCTTTATTAGGATTGGATACCCAATTTTGTCAGCTTCCAACTTCATTTTATCAATATCTTGTTCATTTCCATGATATCCAGGCACAAGCGGTACCCCTGCGGCCCCCATTATTCTCTTTGAAGCACTGATGGATGTATAAAACATTGATCAGCTGAAGATGCTTTATAACATATTCACACAGATAAAAAGGTAAGCATCCCAATTGACTCTCACAAGGTCGAGTAAAGGTGCCCTTGAAGAATTAGATACATGATAGATCTAAAGATATCCTTCCCTCTTTAAAGTCTAAACTGACCTAGATCACTGTTTACACTACAGAATAATGCTAGGCTGGGAGGGGATTCAAATTTCTTAACCATTGGCTAATTAAGAAGTACTTAGATGATGACTGTACAAATAGTATTAGTAGCCAATATTTATCCTTCACCAACGTTAGTGCATTACCTCTGATGCTTATAATACAATGCAACGAACTCCCAAGTTTCCAACATAAAACCTTATTACCAACAACTATTTTCCCACCTCTAGCCTCTCTAATGGGGCACCCCTTACAAAATTCTAAGTTAAGAAACAAAAGTCAAAATAGTAAATGTGGTTGATATTCAAAGCAAAGCAAGAATGACAGAAGGGCAGCCATCAGTGTATCATACTCATACCTTTTGTCACCCATATCACGGATGGCAGATGCAGGAGGGCCTATAAACGTAAGACCCTTATCTTCACAAAGCTGAGCAAAGTCAGCACTTTCAGACAGGAATCCATATCCAGGGTGGATAGCCTAATTAACAAACAACACATCCTTTATAGAGTGAAGTGCAGAAAATATGGATTTCAAACATTATATTAATTAATATCAACAAAAACACACAAAAATAATTAGATAATAATACCACGATTTACTAATAATACTTCGCACAGGTCACTACATATAATCAAAATGTATGACAAACAAAATGCAGTAGGATCATGTGTGATTAATGTGAAGGGATGCATGTTTGGACAGCATAGCTTATAGTTTATTAGAGCTTCGCTACTGCTATAAGTATAAATAGTATTTAAATAAGTAACTTATTAATCCCAAAAGCTATTTTTAGCTTCTTAGAAAAGTCTCGTGCAAAAGCCACTTTTCATGATCGACAACAATTAGATCCCATCATAATTTAAAATTCAATGAAAACAAAAGTCCTCATCTCTCACCTTCAACTCTTTCGACTTTAAAGATTTTTAATAGAGTTTCTTCAAGTATTTATCCAAACACTAAATAACAGAAGTGTATGGCATAAAAGCTTTTCCCATAAGGCTTTCGCAATAAGTTATTTATGGAAACGAGGGCTAAGTGTATGTGGATAGTATTATTCGTATGTGATGGTTAGATAATAGATACCAATCAAATAAGCAAAGTGAAAATTCAAATGATGCGGCATGCTGCAACCATAAGCAAATAGAAATAGAAACCTACACCTGAAAGACCCTTTGTTCAAAAGTTTGTGTTTTTGAGTAGAGATTATGATGAAGTGAAAGGGTTGACCTGCGCACCGGAACGAATAGCAGCATCAAGAATGGAAGGTCCATTCAAGTAGCTGAGTCGGGCCGGTGGTGGCCCGATCCGTATAGCCTCGTCGGCGGAGTGGACGTGAAGAGAGTCCTTATCGGCGTCACTGTAAATGGCGACAGTTCGAATCCCAAGCCTCTTAGCAGTCCTCATGATCCTGCAAGCTATTTCCCCTCTGTTTGCTATCAGAATCTTCTCTATGCGCCGTTGCGTGGAAGCGTTTGGAGCCTCGGAGAAGGCACGCACCAATACATGGTAATGGAAGGGTCTGATGATAAGTTTTCTGCGGGTTAAGATGAAAGAAGCCATGGATTTTGGAAGTGGAAGATCAGTGAACGAGTCGTGTAAGAAATGAACAGGAGTGATAGGATCGCATTCATAAGCATTGTTGCTTGCTAAGGGTAGTTATGTACAATCCAAATGATTGTCCCCCTAACTGATAAGCGTGCTTTGCTGCGCTGTAATGGTCTCAATGGATATGGATAAACGAAGAAGAATTCTATAGTGTTTGTTTGGTCTTGCTTAGTAAGCAAACAGTCATGGGATTTATTTTTATCAACTATGCATTGGTGGTCTATGGCCCCTTTTGAAACGGGCCTCGTGTTTATGGGCTTGATTTGACTAGGGAGCTGTTACCTATAAGTTTCAAAAAAACCTTTGCCCTCTCTCTTGTTAGAGTGTAATTCAAATGGTAGTTAGAGTTAGTTGGTAGTTAGAGTTGTTAGTTAGTTAGTTGAGTAACTAACTATGTGAAGTTATGCCATATATGTGTATAAATATGTGATTAGTGAATGAGAATAGTAGTACAAGTATTATATGCAAAATTTCTTAATCTCTCTAATTTCTCTCGTCCTCTCCCTCTCTATTCCCTCTTCTGTTTCATATTGTGTTTGCATGTGAGGCATTTGCAGAATTTCCAAACCCAACAGTTGGTATAACAGAGCTAGTGTGTGTGTTTCTTGGGACCCGAAAATAGTGAGAAAGGTGGTTCCTTGTGGTGCGATTTGAGCTGTGAAATCATGGCTGGTAATGGGAATTTTGCAATGAATCTTCCTGTTCTTGATGGCAAGAATTGGGAGAAATGGTGCACACAGATGAAAGTGATCTTTGGCTATCAAGAAGTAGCCGATATTGTGAAGAATGGCCTTCAAGAACTTGAAGAGGATGCTCTTGAGCAAGCAGAGAGTCGTCTACAAGGAGTCTAAGAAGAAAGATCGCAAAGCAATGTTCATTATGCATCAATGTGTTGATCCAAAGACATTTCAACAAAATCGCTACAGACCAAGAATGCCAAAGAAGCCTGGGACATTCTTGAGAAATGCTACTCGGTGATGAGAAGGTCAAGAAGGCTCGATTGCAAGTCTTTGGAGACAATATGAGTTGATGGAAATGGAGGAGAATGAAAGGGTTGCTTGACTATCTCAACAGGGGTTCAAAGCCTTACAAGCATGATAACAATATGTGGTGATCAGTTACCTAATCAACAGATAATTGATAAGGTACTTAGAACCCTAGCTCCTAAATTTGATCATATTGTTGTTGCAATCGAAGAGGCTAAAGACCTTGGAACTATGAAGTTTGAAGAACTTCAAAGTTCTTTAGAAGCTCATGAGATGAGACTGAATGAAAGAAGGAAGGGAAAGTCAGCTGATGTGACTAATCAAGCTTTGGCTGCACATGTCAACAAGAAAGGTGCTAGTGAAAAGAACAAATGGAAGAAAGGAAAGGGCAAATTCACCAAAGGAGATTGGCCTTCCAAACAAGAAAGACCAAGATCTGATGGTGACAGACACAAATCCTCTAAAAGAGGAGGAGGGCCTGCTAAACACAAAAATAGCAAAAGAAAGTTTGACAAAAGAAAGGTGCAGTGCTTCAATTGTGAGAAGTATGGCCACTTTGCAGATGAGTGTTGGCATCGAAAGGGGAAGCAGAAGAAAGAAAGTGATGATGATGAGGCTCATATTGTTCAAGAAGACTCAGATGAGGATGCTGTGCTGTTAATGGTGACAACTAGTGATGAATCCTCAAACACTGAGCAGTGGTATCTTGATACTGGTTGTTCAAACCACATGACCAGTAACAAGAGATGGCTGACTGATCTTGACACTTCAAGAAGGAGTAGAATAAGGTTTCTTGATGATGACAACCTTGTGTCTTGAAGGTGTTGGCAATATTGTCATCGAGAAGAAGGAATGGCAACTCTGCTTTGTGATAGAAAATGTGTTGTATGTACCAGAAATGAAATGTAATCTGTTGAGCATTGGCCGATTAATTGAGAAAGGATTCTCTCGTGATAATGAGGAATGATGCATTGGAGATGTTCAACTCTAGTGGAAGACGATATTGAAGGCACCTCTGTGCAAGAACAGAACCTTCCAAATCAACCTAAAGAATGCTGAAGTTCAATGTCCAAAAAGCAACCAAGATTGATGAGGGGAGTTGGCTGTGGCACTCAAGGCTTGGACACCTCAATTTCAAAAGTCTAAAGCAGCTTGGTGCAAAGCAGATGGTAGCTGGAATTCCAGTTACAAAGATACCAGAAAAGGTGTGTGAGGTCTGTGTGGCTGGCAAACAATCAAGAAAGGCATTCAAATCATGTCTTCCAATGAGAGCAACAACAGTGCTAGAAGTGGTGTACTCGGATATTTGTGGTCCTTTTGAGGTACCTTCTTTAGGAGGTAACAAGTATTTCATTTCTTTTGTGGATGAATTCAGTAGAATGATGTGGATTTTTCTGCTTAAGTGTAAGAGTGATGCACTTAATTCCTTTCAAAGATTTAAAGTGCTAGTTGAGAAACAAAGCAACAGGTTCATCAAGATTTTAAGGACTGATGGAGGTGGAGAATACAATTCCACTGATTTTGAAACATTCTCAGATCAAGAATGGCATTCAACATGAAGTTACTGACACCATATACACCACAACATAATGGCCTTGCAGAAAAGAAAAGAAACAGAATGTGTTGGATATGGCTAGAAGCATGTTGAAAGAAAAGAACTTGCCACATTCCTTCTGGGGAGAAGCGATTCTAAAATCTCTGTTTATGTGTTAAACAAGTGTCCAACAAAGAAGCTGAAAGATCAAGTTCCGAAACTGTGTGGATGGAAGAAGGCCAATAATCACTCACCTAAGGATCTTTGGCTCACTATGCTACAAACATATTCCTGACCAAAGAAGAAGCAAGCTCCAAGACAAGAGTGAACCAATGATCTTGGTAGGAAATCACCCTACAGGAGCCTATAAACTCTATGATCCAAAGAAAGGAGAAAACGTGATCGATAGAGATGTCATTGTAGCGAAAATGATTGTTGGAATTGGAAGGAAGCGAGAAAGCATAGTTCAAAGAACAACCATCACTAGTTCTTGATAATTGGCATATTTAGTCAAGTGCTAATGATCAAGAACAAGTGGTGCAGTCACAGAGGCCACAAAGAGCAAGGCAAATTCCTCCCAGATTAGCAGATTATGAGCTATTTCCTGACAGTGCTGTCACTAATGATGGTGACTTGGTGCATTATGCACTGCTTGCTGATGCTGAACCACTCAGTCTTGAAGAAGCTATGAAAGAAAAGGTGTGGCAACAAGCTATGCTAGAAGAATTGGCTGCAATTGAAAGAAACAAGACATGGGAGCTGACTCACTTGCCTTCAAACAAGCATCCAATTGCAGTGAAATGGGTGTACAAAGTGAAGCTCAATCCAGATGGAACAGTTGCCAAACACAAAGCCAGGTTGGTGGCAAAGGGTTTTTTGCAAAAGGCAGGACTAGACTATGCAGAAGTGTTTGCTCCAGTAGCAAGGATAGAAACAGTCAGGTTGGTAGTGGCTCTAGCAAGTGCAAAAGGCTGGGCATTATTCCAACTTGATGTGAAGTCTGCCTTTCTAAATGGGCCATTAGAAGAGGAGGTTTATGTTGAGCAGCCACCAGGATTTGTGATTGAAGGAAGCCAGGACAAAGTGTACAGGCTAAGAAAAGCCTTATATGGCTTAAAACAGGCTCCAAGAGCCTGGAACAAGAGGATAGATTCATTTCTGTTGCAGCAAGGCTTCTCCAGGTGTACAGTTGAGCATGGTGTTTATACAATGGTGAAGGATGAAGTTACAGTGCTTCTTATATGTCTGTATGTTGATGACCTATTGGTTACAGGAGCTGATCTCAATGAAATTGAGAGATTCAAGGTTACTATGCAATCTGAATTTGAAATGACAGACCTAGGGAGATTGGCTTACTTCCTAGGAATGGAGTTTGCAAATACAACAGATGGCATCATTCTACATCAGAAAAAGTATATTTCTGAAGTATTGAAGAGGTTTAGCTTGACTGGTTGTAATCCAGCAACCACCCCTGCTGAAACAAGTGTGAAGTTCGAAACAAGTGATGAAGAAGAAGCTGCTGACAGCACTCACTACAAACAGATAATTGGCTGCCTTAGATACATCTGCAATAGCAGACCAGAAATTTGCTATGGAGTTGGGATGGCTAGTAGATTCATGGATAGCCCTAGGAAGTCACATCTAGTTGCAGCCAAAAGGATACTGAGATACCTGCAAGGAACTATGGACTTTGGTGTGCTGTTTCCAAACAGAACCAGAGGCAAGGAGGAGAGTATGCTGTTAGGCTACTCAGATTCTGATTGGTGTGGGGACAGAACTGATAGAAGGAGTATCTCTGGCTACATGTTTCAGCTCCTAAGTGCACCAGTGAGCTGGTGTTCGAAGAAGCAACCAGTAATTGCATTGTCCAGTTGTGAAGCTGAATACATTGCAGCTTCCTATGCATCATGCCAAGCTATTTGGCTTGAGTCTTTGCTGAAGGAAATGGGAATTGAAGTAACACTGCCTATGAAATTAATGGTTGACAACAAATCAGCCATCAATCTAGCCAAGAACCCTGTCTCTCATGGAAGAAGCAAACATATTGAGACTCGTTTTCACTTCCTAAGAGAACAAGTTGCTCAAGGAAAGCTGGAATTAGTGTACTGTTCAACTGAAGTGCAGAAAGCTGACATTTTAACCAAAGCTCTAAAGCTAGGCAGATTTGAACAGATGAGGAAAGAGTTAGGTGTTGTATCACTCTCAAAGTTTAGGCAAGTATGATATGTGGCAAATGAATGGTGAGGTCTAGGGTGCCAACATAGTTGGGATGCTAGACTTTCATAGTGATGCACAATTGCATATCATACTTAGAGATATAATGGCATAGTTGATTGTGTTGTTCAAACCATTTGAATTAAGGGGAAGTGTTAGAGTGTAATTCAAATGGTAGTTAGAGTTAGTTGGTAGTTAGAGTTGTTAGTTAGTTAGTTGAGTAACTAACTATGTGAAGCTATGCCATATATGTGTATAAATATGTGATTAGTGAATGAGAATAGTAGTGCAAGTATTATATGCAAAATTTCTTAATCTCTCTAATTTCTCTCGTCCTCTCCCTCTCTATTCCCTCTTCTGTTTCATACTGTGTTTGCATGTGAGGCATTTGCAGAATTTCCAAACCCAACATCTCTGCTATGCACCCCCCCACACCCACTTTCTCTTTCTTTCTCTCTGCTATGCACCCCATCTACACTAACTTCCTTCTTCCTTCCTTCCTTTCTTTCTCCAATAATTCTTCATTTCACAGATCCGGCCATAAAGCAACATATGGAATTCCAACATAAAACATGATTTCATTCAACAATTAATGTTCAGGAGAGATTGATTGTTTTCAATCTGGTCAACTCTCGATCTCTTGATTTTTATTTGCTAAAAAAAAATCTCTTAATTCTTACGCGCAGAATTTACAAATCAAAGAAGCGTGAGGATGAATTAATAGGGGGGTTGATGATGGGATGGCGTGTGGTTTGATGGTGCTAGGGTAGACAAAAAAGATATGGGGTCGATGGCAGAAGAGGAGTAACTAGTCTAGGGAGATGGAGTGGCTGACTGTTGGAGGATGGTGGATGGAAGAATCATCCGGTTCTTGTTCATAATTAAATTTCTTTTTGTTTTCTTCTTCTCGTCATGAATGCTGAGAAGAGGGGTGGAGGATGACGAGAGAGAAGAGGGTAAAAAATTAGAATAGATATGTTTTTTATTCTTAAAGGCATTTGGGTAATAATTTAACCAAAAAAAAAATGTTAGGGTGGATGGGGCAATTGTAGGGACACATATAGCAACTAGGGTTATTTGAAGGCAACTCATGGGGATTGCTCTTTGCACCTTATTTTTTCTTCCACACATCTTGTAATTTTTTTCTTTTACTTTTATTCCAAAACTACCCTTTATCCCTTTTGTTCCATACCCTTTGTCCCTTTCTTTCTCTGCGGTCTTTCTCTGCTCACCGTCGTCGACTCCCCATCCACACTCATCCCATGCATCAAATAATTATAACATTAGTGAGACTAATCCTTTCTTTCTCTGCTCACTGCCATCCACACTCCAACTTTTATACAAAGTAAATTATTTAACTTTTTCCCACGCACTACTGTTATTTTTTTGTTAAGTTCTTGATATGTTCGGATTTTCGATTCCGATATGTTGTAACATCCCGATTATGTACATGTGTTTATTAATAATTTAGTTTTTATTAACCAGTTAAATATTTATATTAATATTATTTAGTTTGAATAGTTTTATTTAATCATTTAAAAAGTTTTAATAAATACGTTAGCACTATGTTGTTAACTTGTTATAAGATGTGTATGCTTGCTAGATAATAACATTACATTATTATTCTTTATTTAAAAAAATATCATTTAAGATTATTTTGATCGGAAAAAAATTACTTTCATAATCTTTAAAAGAAATTTTTAACACCAACCAAATAAAAGAGAGTAAATTTTACTTCTTTTCCCGGTTAAGCCCTCCACGATACCCCTTTTCCTCTCTCTTCCTTTTTCCCTTTTCTTTTCTTCTTCTTCTCTCTTTTCTCACGATCTTCTTCTTCCTCTGCAACAAAAACACATCCTCTTCTTCTCTCTCTAAACTTCACAACTTCAAGCTCCTCCCCTTCTCTCTAGCAGCCGCGCGACCATCGCCCCTAGGAGTCGCCGTCCGCCGCTTGGCAGCGCCAGGGAGAAGATCACGAAACGCGTCAACCGCCGCGCGAAACGCCACCCCCCACCGCAGTAAGCTTGGTTTGCCGCCATTTATGGTGATTTTCCACCATTTGTGTCCATTAGCTTCTTCTTCTTCCTCCCTTGGACTTATTCTCTCTCTTTTGGCTCTTGGTTGATGTAGAACCGCCACAAACTGTCGTGTCGCCGTCGTCCGTCGCTGCCATTAGCACCACCACAAGTCATGTTCTTCCTTTGGGTGAGTGATTTCTCACATTTCAGATTTTGATTTTTGAAATTAATTAGTGTTTTATGCAATTGGGATCATGATTAAGTGTTTCTCCAAACAAATTTTGTCAATCTCTTATTAATTTGATTTTTCCCCAATTTTCATTACGAACCTAAAAATCTCAAATCTGTTTTGATTTAAATTAGAGTGGTTTTTGAGAAACTAAATGTATTAGTGAGTGAAATATATAGTGTTGATGTCGAGTAATTGATTTTATGATTTGTTTGACTGTTGTACATGCTTGGATCGTCTCCCTGGGATGTTTTTCATGTTCGTGCTTGCTTGGGGAAGCAGGATTTGAATTTCTGGGAGGCGACAGGAGTTACATGTGCATGCTGGGAAGCCCCAGAGGAACCCGGAACGTCATGTCAGGTGGGGGAAGATAATACTCTAGGTGTAGTGTGGGTTTTAATGCGGGTTATAGTATGTATGTTTAGGAAATTATATGTTGATTAATAATATATATTGCTTGATTATAAATGTGTTGATTATCTGTGTGAATTATGTGGTTTGTGTAATTAGGACACTATCTGATGTTGTGTGAAGGATTCTTGCGAGTTCCTCGTCTGATTGTATGAGTGTGAATTATTGTATGATGACTATCTATTTTCCCTGAGTTGGTGCTTACCCCTAGATGATACATTGTTGGGATTGAATTGTTCGGGTTAGTTTTCAAGGTTGATGATCTTTGGTTTATTCTTGAATTTGGAAATGAGCTTAAGGAAGAGAGAGCTAAGAAGTGTGAGGTTGAGCTTATGTTATTGATTGTGTACTCTGATATAAAACTTTCTAAAGGTTTGATCTTATGAGCATGGCATTTGGATATTCGCGCGGAGTTAGGTTGTCTAAGGATACATTAAGGTGGAATCCTTGAACTAGGAAGTGTGTAAAAGGACATTATGTTTTGGATGGGTATATATATGGTAAGAAAATTAGTTTACAAATTAAATTGATGGAATTAGTAATAGAGGTCAATATGGATAATGGAGGGTATGTGAAATGTGACTTTTGAAATGAGTTTTAGTAATTTATGAAATTAGTGAATTAAAAGGGTGATATTATACATGGTTAGATATATGCACATTGAGGTGTCACAAGTAAGAGGAAGGATTCTTAATGGATTAGATGTAGAGTTAGGATGATGTATTATGGCAATATGCTCAAAGGAATTGAATGATATGATTGTATGAGGTTAAGGCATTGGATAAGAGTCGTTAACGAGACCGGATATTAGGAGTATAAGATAGGATGAACGGGGAAGGAAATAGGGAATAGGGAGGATACGTGGAAATAAAGGATACATAGGAGTTTGGTTGAGACAATAGATGATAATGGAAGAAAATATTTTGGTGCTAATTAGACTATGATGTTTGAGTTAAAGATATTTTATATTAATTGTTTGTCGATGGCATATTTAAATGGAGCTCACACCTCCATGTGCTATATTATTTTAGCAAGTAATTATCTTTTTTTATGACGTAGTTTCCCTTGCGAATTTTTGGATAAGGTTCGAATTCGAGACCTTCCTTACTTTTGATTTTTGGACGTTGAGCGTCAATTCGATTCCGTTATAATTAGGCTCTAAGTGTAAGCCTATTAGTATAACCATTAAGTCGCCTAGGGACTTGTGTGAAGTGCATTTGTTTCTGAACTCAGATTTGGGAGGTGTTGGAATGTTAATATTAGTTGGTATCAATTTCTTATTTATTGAATTTGTGAATTCTATCTTAAGGTTTATCCTTATTTATATTTTGTTGCTTTGGGCTCGAAGTTAATATGATATATGGTATTTAATAATGAAATGAATAGACCAAATATTGTGAAGTTAAAGACTTCCAAAATCTTGTCTTTTGATGATTTTATTCTTGGAATTGTCGTTGATCTTAACTATCAACTATTATTCTTAAATATTATTATATACTTAATTTTAGCCTAAGTACGCTCAAATGAATATGAAGTGTCAGATGAATTTTGAGTCGGGAAGAATGATTTTGGTTAATGGTCTATTCGAGCCCAATTCTTAACAATAGCTCTTTTTAAATTGATACCAGTGCTTTGGAACTTTTAGTTCCTGCTTTGTTGTCTTCGGACAACATTCTAACCTAATCATAGTTGTTGTCGTTCTAGAGGCATAGAAACCTACTTATAAGATATTGGGGACTGTGCGGGGCCACAAAGACCTTGGGGATAGTCAGGCGTGGATCCTGCCAATGGTTCAGTGTACAGCTGCACTGCGTCGGTGGAGACTTGGACAGTAGGGCTATCTTGAAACTCCACTGAACTAACTATTATTCAGATGTTAAGTACTCTCGTGTGAAAGTGCCGAGGAGATGGCCTTTAGTGTACTCCTATTGTGGGTTTGTGCACCGAGTTGTTACGTATATTACCTGAATGTTATCTCGACAGAACACTATGACAACAATAGTCTCCATGGAACAGAGTTGGGTCTAGTCCTAGGCATGCATTCGAGTTTCGACCTTTTTCTAAAACTATATACGTATTATACGTATTTTATAAATGTATCCTTTGACACAGATATATATATATATATATATATATATATATATACACACACACACACACACTTGAATGCTTGTTTGTTTACCTGCATGCCTATATCTACATTGCTAGCCTATTGTAGAATCTTATCTCCTCTATTTGTATATTTTATTCTCTTCTTTGTTCATGGTTGGCAACAATTAGTTCATCCGATGAGCGTAAAAGAGATAAGGAATGATTGGAAGATGTTGAGAAGGTGACGGAAGAGACCTATGAAGATTTCGGAGCTTCGATGCTATGTGTAATTTGTTGATGTATGTTTAAAGTTGCTAGCTATTAAAAGCACTTTTAAAATGTTTATTTTTGTATTCTTAGGAAAAAGTTATAAGTTTATTTAGTTTTCGAAAACTTAGTATGTAATTATTATGTGTATCTATAGAAAATTTATTAAAGTACTTAATTATTTTAAGTTTGTAGTTTATGATTTTAACTTAGATTTTTATTTATTTTTATTTCCCGGCAGTAGATGTAAGACAAGTGAGCAAGTTTTTACTTGAGGAAGTTTTAAGTTTATCAAGTGTTTATTAGGTGTTTTCCGACTTCATACAAATCTCTGTTTTTCAAAGGAGACATTTTGAAAATGATTTATGAAAATCCTTATTTTAATTATTATAATTAGAGTTAATTAAAACTAGGCGTCACTTTCACTCTTTCTCTCGTATTTCGTCTCCATCTATCTCCCTTGGTCTCATCTCCATTTCTCCCCCAAGCTCCTCCAACCTCCGTCAGTCTCTCCCCTCCTCCTCGGTCTCTCATCTCCCCTCCTCCCACGGCCTCTCGGTCTCAAAAGTCCAACCCGATGAACAGCTCTTGAACTCAGATTGGCTTCCCATGAACCCAGATCGACTTCCCCCACTATGCGAGAGGTACGACCAGGCGGAGTCGTGACAAGGAGAAGGTGCGGCCACTGGAGGTTCTAATGACATGCAACCGTTGATTTTTTTTACATTTGAAGTTGTATGATTAAATTTTGTTCAATGTATTTGTGACCTATTTAGATTTGTGTTCTTCCTCCTTAAGGAACGGTTCCTTAAGGATAAGGAATCCATTAGTTCAAGGCAAGTTATAAAACTAACTGGTGATTGAATAAATTCCTCCTCAAAGTACATACCGATTCCCAGTATTTACAAATTTCATGCATTTACCTTAATTAATGACCAAGATTTCATATACTCATCTTTAATCAATGGTCAAGATCTCCTATCATTCACAAAGTAATTGTATGGAATCTGTTCCGTCCAAATATCTCAGGTGGGAGATACTCGACCGGAGAAGGTCTTGTAGGAGTGTGTTGGAATTAGCTTGACAGAATTGGAATTCTGCTCCTACGTATCCAAATGGGAATCAAAGCAAACGTAGTTCTAAGTGAGGGGGTTGGACCCCTATTTATAGAGATGTTTTAGTGTAACAGTTTGGGTAGAACTGTTATTGAGATCCTATTTGTTAGGATCGGATTGTTATTGCCGTTAGACAATGATAAGGATAAGGCTCCGAGTTATACGAAGAAATATTTGGATCAGCGAGATATTCGGCCCAGTCAGTTGTGGCTGGATAGCTCGGGGCCGAGATATCTTCATCCGTGATCTGCTGTGGAATAGGCCCGAGTAGTTATCCTCGGGTGTCAAGTGTATTAATAGGTCCTCGTCTTTATAGGAATTCGGGTCACGGCCCACTTACAAGAATGAGCTCGACCGTACTGACAATCCTGGGCCTTATATCTTCGGCCAGTACACAAGCCCCCCGAGCTCTGAGCTTAAATAAGCGAAAGAGCTGACAAGTATTAAACCGAGCTTATTCTTCGGCCACATAGACTTCCGTATTCCCAGCTGTCATTTCAACCGAACCTTCCCTCCTGTCAGAGAAGGCAATCATTTCCCCTAATCCTTCTGCAGCACGCTACAGGTGAGTAACCCTAGAGTTCCGCGCCCATTTAATGAGGGGAAAATTAAAAGTCACGCCTTTGGGCTTCATGAAACGTGGGTCGTTGATCGTATCATCAACTGCCGCAGCTATAAATATCTCTTCTAACTCCAATTCACCTCCACCTTGCCTATCTTCCTTCGCCCTTCATCTCTGTCTTTCAAGTTTCTGCCATCACTCTCCTGTCTGTCACTCTTCAGGTACGCCCAGTCTTCTTCCCCTTTTCGTGCTTCTAAGTTTATTTTCTGTTTCCAGATATGAGTTCGTTCGAGTCTTCTGAGTCAAACACCTCGCCTCTGATTGAGCGCGAGGTTTCCCCCATTGGGGGCTCTCCTTCCACTTCTTCTGTTCCTTCACAGGAACTGAACATCGGAGAGGTGGAACCGTCCTCCTCCAGGTCGTCTTCCACTGAGTCTGATTCCTCCGGGTCCGACTCTTCTAGGTCTGGCTCTCCCTCCACCCAAGTTTCCAAACCCGCCGCTCGCAAACAACGCCTAAGGGTTCCAAAAGACCCTGTTCCCGATATTACCCTTCCTGGGTATACCTGGGTTAAAGGCGAAGTCGGGACTTATTTTTCTGATTTTCAGACTTCAGATTCCATTGCACGTCTTCGGTCCCAGATTAATATCTCGGCGTCCGGAGACGAATCCGAGTTCATTTGCTCCCCATGCTCGGGTATCGAGTATGTCTTCTTCAGGGCTCACCCTTCTGAGCCCCCTTTTACCTACATGTACAAAACACTGTTTGCACAGCTGCGTGTGTCCCTTCCTTTCACCGAGTTTGAGTGCGACGTTCTGAGAACCATGAATGTCGCACATACTCAGCTTCATCCCAACAGTTGGGCTTTTATGAAAGCCTTTCAAATTTTGTGTAAATACATCGGGATGGAGCCCACTACTCCCAAATTTTTGTACTTCTACCAAACAAGGTTTGGTAAGAAAACGGGATGGATTTCCCTTAATGGACTGAACCGGAGAAGACTGCTTAGTCTATACAAGTCATCGTATAAGGACTTTAAAGTCGGCTTCTTCCGTGTTCGACCCTCGGGTTCTTAATCCACCCATTTTTTTGATGAGAATGGATGCGCCAGGTTTCCTAAATACTGGCAATCCTCCCCTACCAAATTCGTTGGTTTCGAATACCAATCCCTTCCTGCCAAGGACAGGCGAGATATAGATATATTAGAAAAACTCCCTCGGCCTCTCCATTGTGGACGTCTTCTGAAACTCCCCTTCTCATCCACTCCGAGAGCCGGCCTTAAAAGTAAGTGTTCGGCCTCTTAGTTTTCAGCTATTTTCTGTATGTGTTTCTGTACTAACAACTTTTCTTTTTGGCAGTAATTATGGGGAAATTCGACTTCTCCAAGCTTTTAAAGTCTGCTGCAAAAGAGGGTCAGGGTCCTTCTGATGAGTGTGATTTCACCTCATTTTCCATGTACATTTCTGCATGCATTTGCATATAGCTAGGTCAATTTAGTGTTGATTTTGTTTAGTTTTTCCTTTGGAACGGATAAGGTGGTATTGTGTGTTGTTTTGCAGATATTCATGATTAAATGCCCAAGAATTAGCCAGTAATGAAGCTTGGAGGACTTAAAGCCTGAAAAGAGAAGAAATTGAGCCAAGCAGAGAGTATCACGGCCTGGCCGTGATGGCCCTCACGGCCGTGAGGGAGCAGTAGCTGAAGAAAGAATTGAGCCAAAAGTCAGAAGCTGTCACGGCCTAGCCGTGATGGCTATCACTACCGTGACACTCGCTAGTTGGAAAAGTCGAAGCGATCACGGCCTGGCCGTTATGGATATCACGGACGTGATGAATCATTAAATGATGAGGCGTACAAGTCAGAAAGCATCACGGCCTGGCCGTGATGGCCATCACGGCCGTGACGGGCGACGGACCTATAAATAACAAGACAACGAGCGAAAAAGGGACTAACTTCTAACCTAAAATAATCTGCACTTGGAGGCGGCCGAGGCTGGTGGTCGGAGAGGGTTTCTACCCAAAAAGGGGGGTTTTCTCTGCTCTTGGATGGAGAGAAGATTGGAGGAAGCTTGTCTATGAGTGTTCTTCATCGCTTCTCTTTTTCCTTTTTGTATTTCCTTATCATGAGTAGTTAAATCCCCATTGTTGGGGTTAGATGTAACTTTTCTGAACTTGTTGTAATTGATTTGGTATTTTAATACAAGTTTCTATTTCGTTATGAGTATGTGATTCTGTGTTTAATGCTTTCCTTGGATTAGCTACCCATAGGAATGATTTGTTGCTTTGATAGATGACTGGAAGGTTGGTATTAAGGCATGCTCATGAATCATATGCCAAGTAGTTCAAGAATCTAGGAATAGGTGTTGAATGCTTGCAATCTTATAAGTCTTGACTTAATGCAAAATCTCAGGTTAATCCACCTAAGGAATTAGGGTTTAATTTGGGGTTTTAGGCTCAATGCACCTAAGGAATTAGGCTTGAGTACTTTAGAAAAGGCTTGATTGTCATAATTGAATTAGGACTTGTGTCGATAACCATTTCATTGCAATTAAGGGAGGATTAGTGTAGTCTAAACCCGACAATTCTAACCACATCCCTGTTTGCATACCAAGTGTTTGACAAAATTACAAAAAGACAAAAATATTTTATTTCTTTAGTTTTAATCTCTCATATTTTAGATTAGTCTAGATAGTTGTTGAATTTGCGAATTGGTAATTGACATCCAATCCTGTGGATACGATAACCGGTCTCACCACCGTATTACTTGATTGCGACAAGGTGCACTTGCCTTTATTTATATATCTTAAAATACACGCAACAAGTTTTTGGCGCCGTTGCCGGGGATTGGTTTTGTCAATATCATTAGTAACAAATGAGACAACTAGTTTAGACATTTTTTATTTTATTCTTCTGTATATAATTGATCTCTTTCTTTTGTTAGTTTTGTATATATTTGTTTTTGTGTTTCTTTGATCTTGGGCTTAATTGTTTGTGAGGTGAAAAATTGATTAGATAGGATCATGGACTACAATTGGTATCAACCACCTGATGCAGAATTGGAGATATCTGAGTTGCAGCTGCGGGTAGATATGCTGCAGTTGGCCGTAAAAATCCAACAAGTGAGTGATGAGCTGTCAAGGGCAACTGTCCCTCCTCCACCAATGGTAGGTTATTCTGAATGGGGAAATCAATTTCCCAACACTTCTACTCCATGGTGGGGGAACCCTCCAAACAATACTTTGATGGATGAAGGGGAACATTGGGAATCTTCCACACCTTGGTATGATGAGCCATCCCCATTGGAAGTTGCTTGGGAGAACTTCAAATCCGCATTCCCAGTCGAGGTTGAGCAACCTATCTCGGATAGTCAACCTCACTTAGAGGCTGTTTTGGAGAACTTCATGGCAACAACAATGGAAGAATTAAAGAATCAAGAAGATGCCATTCGAAGTCTCGGGGTACGTATTGAGGAACTCTCTAACCTTCTGTCCAAAATGCCAAATGAGGACTTGATGGATGATGATGAAGATGATGCAATGATGGATGAGGAGGAAGAAGAAGAAGTGGGAGCAACCGAGTCAAGAAGTGAAGACCCTGTTTTGGAGAACATAGTTGCACCACTCCCCATTGAACCCTTGACTAAAGAGCCTGAAAGGAAGAGGCATTTGGAGGATAGCTATGTCACCATGCTCGAGGATGATGAAGAACTTGTGAAATTAAATGATGCTATTGGCCCCTATGCATGTGTGGAATGTGATGGGAGAAACACTTGTGTGGTTTGTGCGGAGATTTCTGCATATTTGGAAGGTGATGGATTTGGCAATGCTGAGAGTGAAGATTGTACAGAAGCCAGAACAACACCAATGATCCTCTCGAATTGTTTGCCACCTCACATTTTAAAGCAGTCAACAATGGAGTTCATGCCTCTGCCTGAGGTTGAACCCCATTTTTATTGGGAAGATTTTATGGATAAAGGGGTCATCTTTGACTCGAGAGGAATTGAAAAGCGCTTCCCAGATGAAGAAGTCAGCATGAATTTCGAGCACTCACTTCCATATTTATGCTGCGAATCGTGGGATCCGACTGAAGGATCTCACATGGTTAGCATCCCTTGGTCCTTATACCACAGGTTATGGGATCCAGGTGGATGCTTCTTAATAAGTCAAGCTAGTGACGTTAAAGAAGCGCTTATTGGGAGGCAACCCAACTTTTCTTAACCCTTCTCTTTAGCTAATTTTGTTTTTGCTTTAACCTCTTGAATAATTTGAGAAGCTCAAGAGGTTTGTTAATAATTTTTGTTAAGTGTCTTCAGATTTTGAATAAAGGGAGAGCAAAAAAAAAAAGAGCAGGGAGAAACAAAGCCAAAAAGCATGTGAGCCAACACCCGCTACCGCCTCGGTAAGCCGTTCCAATTATTTGTTTTATTTTATTTTTCTTTTCTCCCCTCTCCAACTTGATTGTTTACATTGGGGACAATGTAAATCTTTAAGCTTGGG
Organism: Sophora flavescens; assembly: GCA_030762895.1. Classification (NCBI taxonomy): domain Eukaryota; kingdom Viridiplantae; phylum Streptophyta; class Magnoliopsida; order Fabales; family Fabaceae; genus Sophora; species Sophora flavescens. The sequence continues at coordinate 141,481,721 of CM061067.1, forward strand.
GTAGGGGTAATCTTTTTGCTTGCATTGTAAATATTGCATTCATATAGGTTTAAATTTGCATGATCATATGATTCGGTTACCCCTGCTTAGATTGAGCTTATGATTGTGAGAACTAAGTGCCAATTAAATTGTGATAGTGGATTTTTGAACCCAATTCTGTTTATTCTTGTGATATGGCTGCAAATGAATATGCTTGAGATGATTTCGGATAGTTGATGATTAGCATATGTTTCTTTAGACTTGTGTTTCTCACTGGTTCTTGAACTGATAAATGTGAGCTTTTGAGCCATTAGGGGGTACTCACAAAATCTGCCCCCATTCTTTGTGTAGAGTGTTATTCCTCTTGGTTTGTTACCCTCTAGAACTTGACTTAAAACCATTTTAAAGCTTAAAATTTTTTGAAAACATTTTTGAAAATGATTGAGGCAATAGGTATTTTTCTGGCCTTCTGAGCTTTGAATGTGTAAATGCTACCCTTAGTTGCCCAATTTTGAGCCTGAATGAATAAAATGCTTTTCTTGGTACCCTGAAAAAAATTTTGATACATACACTTGATAAGGGACCTTCTAAAGTATCACAAAAAGGGTGAAAAAGGTAGTTGAAAGTTTGGGATAAGAAAAAAAAATAAAAAAAAAATAAAAAAAAATAAAAAAAAAATTCTTTTGAGTTGAAAAATTTCCCTTCTCCAAATAAAAGAAAAGAAAAGAAAGAAAGAAAAAAAGAAAAAAATAGAGAAGGGGATGAAAAAAAAAAAAAAAGAAAAAAAAAGAAAAGAAAGGTGGAAAAATGTATTGAAAACCCAAGAAGGTATTTTAGAAGGTGTCTTGTGTTGAATTGTTGATACTTGGTTTAGCCTTTTGAAATATCCCTTTCTTGTTATCCCCACCTAAAGATTAATCCCATGGCCACGTTACAACCAAATAAAGACCTCTTGATTCTTAGGTGTTTTCATAAATAAAGTGGAGATCTGGTTGATAGTCAAGCATATGGTAGGGATCATTCCTTGAGGAAAATGGAGCGAATTGTTATATATACTTGAACACTTGAGTGAGTGAGGCAAGAAAGAGAGCCCAGCAAATAAACAAGCTTGGGGTGAGCTACAAGTGAGCAAGAGTGCCCGAATCAGTGAGAATGTGAGTCTAGGAAACTTAAGCCTCTAATTGGATTTGAATTGATTGTCTCTTGCTGAATTGTTTGAATTGCCTGTTACTTGGATCATTTTACTCGGGTTCTTGGTTCACTATCCATGCTTTGACTGTTTATCTCTTCTGGCCTTAGTTGTTGCTTGAGGACAAGCAAAGTCTTAAGTTTGGGGTGATTTGATGAGTGTGATTTCACCTCATTTTCCATGTACATTTCTGCATGCATTTGCATATAGCTAGGTCAATTTAGTGTTGATTTTGTTTAGTTTTTCCTTTGGAACGGATAAGGTGGTATTGTGTGTTGTTTTGCAGATATTCATGATTAAATACCCAAGAATTAGCCAGTAATGAAGCTTGGAGGACTTAGAGCCTGAAAAGAGAAGAAATTGAGCCAAGCAGAGAGTATCACGGCCTGGCCGTGATGGCCCTCACGGCCGTGAGGGAGCAGTAGCTGAAGAAAGAATTGAGCCAAAAGTCAGAAGCTGTCACGGCCTAGCCGTGATGGCTATCACGGCCGTGACCTGCTAGTTGGAAAAGTCAGAAACGATCACGGCCTGGCCGTGATGGATATCACGGCCGTGATGAATCATTAAATGAAGAGGCGTACAAGTCAGAAACCATCACGGCCTGGCCGTGATGGCCATCACGGCCGTGACGGGCGACGGACCTATAAATAACAGCACAGCAGACAGAAAAGGGGACTAACTTCTAACCTAAAATAATCTGCACTTGGAGGCAGGCTGAGGCTGGTGGCTGGAGAGGGTTTCTACCCAAAAAGGGGGGCGTTTTCTCTGCTCTTGGATGGAGAGAAGATTGGAGGAAGCTTGTCTATGAGTGTTCTTCATCCCTTCTCTTTTTCCTTTTTGTATTTCCTTATCATGAGTAGTTAAATCCCCATTGTTGGGGTTAGATGTAACTTTTCTGAACTTGTTGTAATTGATTTGGTATTTTAATACAAGTTTCTATTTCGTTATGAGTATGTGATTCTGTGTTTAATGCTTTCCTTGGATTAGCTACCCATAGGAATGATTTGTTGCTTTGATAGATGACTGGAAGGTTGGTATTAAGGCATGCTCATGAATCATATGCCAAGTAGTTCAAGAATCTAGGAATAGGTGTTGAATGCTTGCAATCTTATAAGTCTTGACTTAATGCAAAATCTCAGGTTAATCCACCTAAGGAATTAGGGTTTAATTTGGGGTTTTAGGCTCAATGCACCTAAGGAATTAGGCTTGAGTATTTTAGAAAAGGCTTGATTGTCATAATTGAATTAGGACTTGTGTCGATAACCATTTCATTGCAATTAAGGGAGGATTAGTGTAGTCTAAACCCGACAATTCTAACCACATCCCTGTTTGCATACCAAGTGTTTGACAAAATTACAAAAAGACAAAAATATTTTATTTCTTTAGTTTTAATCTCTCATATTTTAGATTAGTCTAGATAGTTGTTGAATTTGCGAATTGGTAATTGACATCCAATCCCTGTGGATACGATAACCGGTCTCACCACCGTATTACTTGATTGCGACAAGGTGCACTTGCCTTTATTTATATATCTTAAAATACACGCAACACCTTCCACGACCGAGAAGAAGAAGAAAAGACTTCCTTCGGCCACGGCTAAGGCCTCTGCCAAGGGGGCTTCATCGTCCGCCCCTCACAAAAGAAAGAGGGTAGAGGTAGTGGTTGACGCCGAAGACTCTTCCCCTCCTCGCTCAAGTCCCCCACACCCTACCACTGACGAGACGGGGACTACGGGGCGAGAAGAACAACTTCCTCCTTCTATCGAGGTGAAGTGGTATAACACTTCTCTAAAAGCAGGGACCTCGTCTCTCTAGGGCGAAGACTTCAACCCCTTTCCTTCTTTTGACTCGAACTTCCTAAAGCCCGCTGATCTCCGATTAATCAGGCAACAAGGGGCTCAGTCTAGCATGGAGGCCCTCTCGGCCTACTGCATCCGAGCTGCTGCTCTAGCCCGCTTTTGTAGCCGAGATTTGGTGGAGACTGAGAGGAAATCCCGGCATCTGGAAGCTGAACTTGCTTCTATTGAGAAGCTGAAGGGGGATTTTGCCCGGACCTCCACGGAGCGTGACGAGCTGGCCAAGGCCAATAATCTCCTACATACTACCATTACCGAGCTGAATGGCCAGAACTCCGAGCTTAACTCCCAAGCAAAATTTGCTGAGGAGAATAAAGCTCGGGCTGAAGAGGGTAGAGCTCGCGCTGAAGAAGAGCTCAAGAAGGCTCAAGCTGAAATCGAGCAACTTAAGGCTGCCCTGGAGGCCGAGACTAAGGCCAGGATGGAGATTCAGGAGGATCTGAAAGAGGCCACTGAGTGCATTCTTGTCGAGCATCGGAAAGGTTTTGAAAAGTCCATTGCTCAAGTTGAAATTCTCGCTCCGGGGGTTGACATTTCGGGTGTCGATGTGACCAAAGAGGTGCTGAACGGGGAACTTGTTCCCATTATTCCTGAAGAGGAAGAAGAGGTGGAAGGGGCGGAAGATTCTCCCGAGGATCACATTGAGGCCGAAGAGAGTCATAGGGACGATTAACTGTATTCTCTGTTTTTTTGTTTTTTTCATCCCTTGTAATGGGCTTTTACCCTTGTAACCTCGGTTGATTTAATGAGAATTCTTCCATCATTTTGATGACTACTTGTTCCTCTTGTAGCTTTTGTTTGGCCGAGATATTCTTCGAAATATTTTTATATTCCGATGTTGTGTTCGGCTTGTTTAAACAAGTCCTCATCTAAGGCTGAGGTATTCTACCGTCCGTATCAAAAACGGATAGTAGTTGTCACACGCGAAACACATGATTCACGCTTTACATATGTGGTCACACATTATGTGCTTTGGAAACCACTGTGGGTTCATGCAATTACTGCTTTTTGCTGAGTTTCGAGATTTGTTTTTTCAACAAACCTTTTCCTAGTGCATATTTTTTCCTTTCCAACGCCTCTCGCCCCTTATAAATAGGGTTGTTTCACTGCTTCACTTATTCATTCTTCATTCTTTTCCACCAGCCAAATTCGTCTTCCTGCAACCCGAGTAGTTCTATAATAGTGTTAGGGGTTTACGCTCCTCTCTCCCAGTTAACATCCTTTTTTGAGCTTTATAGCTGCCAAAAAGGATGTAAGTGGGAGATGGGATCCAGAATTCCTTTTATAATTTAATCCTTCAAGAAGGATGTTAACTGGGAGAATAGCAGTCTTCGGGCGTGGAGAAAGGGGCAGAGGCCGTCTACTCCGGAGAGCAGCCGAGCACCTCATCGTCCAGCTTTCTCAGGGGAAAGTGATTACTTTTCCCCTCGAGGGAAAGTCGTGGTGTCCGATTGGGGGGACTACTGGCCAACTGGTCTTGTCCCTGCCCTAATTGGGGGGACTACTAGCAAGCCGGGCTGGCCTTATTTTCAATTTCAGCTCTTTATCTAAGTCGTAGTACTTTCTAGTACTCGACTCGTACCTTGTTTTTACTTTCGGTATTGTACTTGGTTTTATTAAAAAAATTTAATGGCTCGAACTCGGCCTTTAGATCAAGATTTTGTTCTTCTTACTGCTCGTATTCTATTTACTCAAATAATTTCAAAGGCTGTAACTCGGCCTTAGACAATTTAATTGGCGCGAACTCGGTCCTTAGGCTCAATCTTGGCCTTAAAAATTTAATGGCTCGTACTCGGCCTTGAGGCTCACACTTGGCCTTCAGGCTCAAACTTGGCCTTAAACAATTTGATTGGCTCGAACTCAGCCTTCAGGCTCAAACTTGGCCTTAAAAATTTAATGGCTCGTACTCGGCCTCCAGGCTCAAACTTGGCCTTAAACAATTTGATTGGCTCGAACTCGGCCTTCAGGCTCAAACTTGGCCTTAAAAATTTAATGGCTCGTACTCGACCTACAGGCTCAAACTTGGCCTTAAACAATTTGATTGGATCTAACTCATCCTTCAGGATCAAACTTGGCCTTAAAAATTTAATGGCTCGTACTCGACCTCCGTGCTCAAACTTGGCCTTAAAAAATTTGATGGCTAGTACTAGGCCTTCAGGCTCAAACTTGGCCTTAAAAATTTAATTGGCTCGAACTCGGCCTTCAGGCTCAAACTTGGCCTTAAAAATTTAATGGCTCGTACTCGGCCTCCAGGCTCAAACTTGGCCTTAAAAATTTAATGGCTCGTACTCGGTCTCCAGGCTCAAACTTGGCCTTAAACAATTTGATTGGCTCGAACTCGGCCTTCAAAATTTAATTTTCGCGGAATAAATACATCAACAAATTAAGAAAATAGAACAATGTCCGTAATAAATTCTTTTATTGGATAAAAAGGAAGTCTACGGTGTGCCTCGTTAAAACCTTCCCGGTCAAAACCCTTTTTGGGACAAAATACCGAGGTAGGAAAAAGAGTACATCACCTGACTATATACATCAACTATAATAAAATTTTAAATGAGAAGCATTCCAAGTTCTCGGGAGAGGCTTACCTGACAATTCTTCTAACCTATATGCTCCTTTCCCAAGTTTTCTACCACTCGGAATGACCCTCCCCGGTTTGCCGCTAGTTTGCCTTCTGTATGATCCCTCCTTGCTTCTCCTTTCATTCTCAGCACCAAGTCCCCACGCAGGAAACTCCTCGGTTTCAGTTTTGAATTATACCTCCGAGTAGCTCTTTGTTTGCAGGCTTCCTCCCTGATTTTAGCCTCCTCCCTGATTTCCTCCACCAAGTCAAGTTCGACCCTTAAGTTGCTTTCATTCTCATTCTGCTCATGTTGCATACGTCGGAAAGACGGCTCACCAACCTCAACTGGGATCATGGCGTCTGTTCCATATGTCAGCCTGAAGGGTGTTTCTTGAGTAGTGGATTGAGGCGTGCAGTGGTAGGCCCAGAGGATACTCGGCAACTCTTCTGCCCAAGCTCCTTTGGATTTTCCCACTCTCTTCTTCAGTTCTCCGAGAATGACCTTGTTGGCCGCCTCAGCTTGCCCATTGGTCTGGGGATGTTCTACCGATGTGACGTGGTGTTTAACACCGAGGTTGACATAGAATTCTCGCAATGTCTTATCTATAAATTGTCTTCCATTGTCTGTGACGATTGCAAAGGGAATTTCGTGCCTATAGATGAGGCTTTTCCACACAAACTTTTGTACCTTCTCGGCGGTAATTTTCGCCAAAGGCTCTGCTTCAATCCATTTTGTGAAGTAGTCCACTGCTACCAGGAGAAATTTGACTTGACCTTTGGCTACAGGGAATGGCCCAAGTATATCCATTCCCCACATAGCAAAGGGCCACGGCGAGTTTAATGTGTGAAGTCCTTCGGGTGGGGTACGACTTACATTGGAAAATCTTTGGCACTCATCACATTGCTTCGTCCATTCGATGCAATCTGCTCGGATGGTAGGCCAATAGTACCCTGCTCGGACTACCTTGGAGGCCATTGATCTGCCCCCGCAGTGAAAATCACAGATTCCTCTGTGAACCTCTTCCATGACATATTTTGACTGTGCCTTTGTCAGACATTTTAACAACGGTACCGAGAATCCCCGTTTATACAATTCTCTGGAAACGATAGCAAAGTGACTTGCTCTGAGCCTAATCTTCCTGGCCTCAGCGTGATCTAGGGGTAGAGTTTCTGAGGATAAATACTCCCATATGGGCGTCATCCACTCTCGGTCAACCGGCTCGTTGGCCATCACCTCCCCAAACGTGATACTCGGTTCATTGAGGTGGCGCCTGAATAATTGTTCTATGCTGACCCGGTTTCTTTGTACTGGCCAATTTGGACAGTAGATCGGCCCGAGTATTTTCTTCTCTGGGAATGTGTTCAATAGCGAATTTCTCAAAGCTGGAAATTAACTGATTGACCTTACATAAATACCCGGTAAGCTGAGGCTCTTTCGTTTGGTACCCCCCAGAGATTTGTCCTGTGACTAGTTGTGAATCACTTCGGCATCTAACAGCCTTTGCCCCCATTTCCTTAGCTAGCATTAACCCTGCTATCAAGGCTTCATATTCGGCTTGGTTGTTTGAGGTTTTGAACTCAAACTTTAATGACTGCTCCAGGATCAGCTCTCCCGGGCCTTCCAGTATTACCCCAACTCCACTGCCTCTGACATTCGAGGATCCATCCACATGCAAATTCCACCATATATCCTCGGTTATCGGCAGCGGATTGAGCTCGGCTACGAAGTCGGATATACATTGAGCTTTCAGAGGACCTCTCAACTCGTATTTCAGGTCGAACTCGGATAACTCTACTGACCAAGCTATCATACGGCCCGCCAACTCGGGCTTTTTGATAATCTGCTTAACCGGGTGATCAATTTTGACAATCACCTGGTGACTCTGGAAATACGGACGCAATCGCCGAGCTGCAGTTACCAGGGCCAAAACCAGCTTTTCTATGGCTTGATACCGGGTTTCGGCATCATGAAGGACCCTGCTGATGAAGTACACCGGCATTTGAACTTTCTCTACTTTTTGTACAATGACCGCACTGATGGCGTACTCGGTGGCTGACAGGTATAAGTATAACTCTTTCCCTGGGATAGGTCGAGTTAATATCGGTGGTGAAGACAAAAAGGCCTTGAAATCGACGAAGGCCTTCTCGCATTCCTCGGTCCACATGAAGGTTTGAGGGCTCTTCAATAATCTAAAGAAAGGCCGAGCTTTCTCTGCAGATCTGGGGAGAAACCGAGATAATGATGCCAGCCGCCCTGCAAGTCGTTGCACTTCCTTAATATTTTGTGGGCTTCGCATCTCAATCACAGCTCGACATTTATCAGGATTGGCCTCAATTCCCCGGTGTGTCAACATAAAACCGAGGAATTTTTCACCCTGAACACCGAAAACACATTTTTCCGGATTCAACCTCATATTATACTTTCTCAACTGCTGAAAAATTTCCTCCAAATCTTTCAGGTGGTTGTTGTGGTCATCGGATTTTACGACCATATCATCCACATAAACCTCCATAGTCCTTCCTATCTGTTTTTCGAACACCCTGTCCATGAGCCTTTGGTAGGTAGCTCCAGTATTTTTCAATCCAAATGGCATTACTCTGTAACAATAATTCGAGCCTTCAGTTATGAAAGTTGTTTTCTCCTCATCGGGGGGATACATTCGGATCTGGTTGTACCCCGAGTATGCATCCAAGAAGCTCAAAATTCGGTACCCGGAGGCACCATCCACCAGTCTATCAATACTCGGTAAAGGATAGGAATCCTTTGGGCAGGCTTTATTTAAGTCTGTGTAATCAGTGCACATGCGCCACTTTCCATTTAATTTTTTGACCAGAACCACGTTGGCCAGCCAAGTAGTGTATTCTACTTCTCGAATAAAGTTGGCTTTGACCAACTTCGTTGTTTCCTCTTCTACCACCTTTCTCCTCTCCTCACCAAGTCTACTTTTCCTTTGGGCTGCTGGTTTTGCCTCAGGACATATTGTCAGTTTGTGGCATAAGAAATCGGGGTCAATCCCCGGCATGTCAGATGTGGTCCAAGCGAACAAATCGGCGTTGCTGCGGAGCACTTCCTTTATTTTCTTTTTTAAATTCGGCTCAAGTTGCCCGCCGAGCTTGGTGCACTTATCGGGTTGTGATCCGATCTAGAACTTTTCTAACTCCTCAATGGGTTGTGGTCGTTGTTCCTGCATGTCCATTCTCGGGTCTAGCTCAACAAAGTTAACAGAATTCACAGACTTGTCTTTTCCCCTGTCTAGTGTCTCTGCAGGTGTAGATTTGAGTTTGCTTACACGCAAACTATCAGCATAGCACTGTCTGTCCATTTTCTGATCAGTCCGGAAAGCAACTATGTCTCCCGAGTTGGAAGGGAACTTCATTGTGAGGTGGGGAGTAGAGACCACAGCTCCTAACTTGTTCAAAGATGGTCTTCCGATCAGGATATTGTACGATGTTACTGCATTAACCAACACGTACCTGACCATGATAGTTTTGGACACTTTGCCATCCCCAAAAGTAGTTAGGAGGTCAATGTATCCTCGGGTATCCACCTGTTCCCCAGCAAAGCCGACGAGCTTACTGTCGTATGGCTGAATAGATTTCTCTGAGATCCCGAGCTTCTGAAATGTTGAATAATATAAAATATCAGCCGAGCTCCCCTGGTCGACGAGAGTTCTCTTGACCGAGAAGTTGGCCAATTGCACTGTGATTACCATAGGGTCGTCCTGATTAGGATCCACCCCCAAGAAGTCTTCGTCAGAAAAGATGATCGGGGGGGAAATCCTCGGGGGTTTGCCAGATACCGAGTTGACTGCCCGAATGGCCCGCAGGTGTTTTCTCCGGGCTGAACTTGTCGTGCCTCCCCCTGTAAATCCACCTGAAATAGTGTTTATCACACCTCAGACAGTATTATCCTCCTCTCGCCTTTCATTCTGGTCCTCCCTGATTTCTGTTCTTTCATTATTTTGTCGACCGCCGCCCCTTCTCGGGCTTTGGCCACCTCCTCTTCTTCTACTTCTGCCACGCCCCTCGCCATTGTTGTGATTTCTCCGAACAAAATTATTGAGATGGCCATCTTGCACCAACTCTTCAATCTTATCCCGCAGACCCAAAGACTCCTCGGTGGTATGCCCGTAGTTACGATGGTACCGACAATGTTTCTGTCGATCAGCATTCTGGGGCGTGTGGCCACGGTTGGGGAGCTGCAAAAGTTCCGCGTTGTAGGCTTCCTCAAACACCCGAGCTCGGTTAGTGTTGAGGGGGGTATAGTGCTCATACTTCGGTCCCCTATGTAAATGCTCGGATATGCTTTTAAATTTCGGCTTATCACCTCCAGCCCTCCTCTTCTCTCTCCCTTCTCGTCTGTCAGAATCATCAGTTTTCTCCCTTTTCTTAGATTCTTCAATTTCCTCCATATTGATGAATCCAGCAGTCTTTCTCCTTAACTCATCCATACTGGTTGGAGGCTTCCGGGCTAGGTGTCTGGCAAATGGGCCAGGTCGTAACCCTAGTCGAGAATAGTATGCGGTGCGACATCTGCACTGACATTCCGGATGAGGATAGTCTCTTTGCTGAACCTGGCCATAAAATCACGCAGAGACTCGTTCTTTTCTTGCTTAAAGTTTACCAACGAGGTCGATGTTTTTTGATGAGCTCGGCTCGTGGCAAACTGAGCATTTAACTTCGTCATGAATGTGTCAAAGGAGTCAACTGATGCTGGCGGTAGCTGGGTATACCAGCTCAACGCAGCATCTTTCAGAGTAGTTGGAAAGACTTTACACATGACAGCATCATCGTCGGTAAAGAGGTACATTTGAGTAGTGAAAGCATCTAAGTGACGCTCCGGGTCCGAGGTGCCATCATACCTGTCAATGTTTATGGGTTTGTAGTTGGCTGGAAGGGGAACCTCCCCGATGGCATCGGTGAAGGGATGTCTCGGCCTCCGCACGCCGACCCTTTCATTAGGCCTATTTGCCTGAAGTGAAAGTTCAGGGGCCTGCCTAGGAAATTCCCCCTCGTCTGCTTGGTCAACATGATTAGAAACCCGGGGTCGTTGGCCTCCTCTCTCTGCGCGTGTTTCGGACCCTTCGTTCTCTGGTCCTGCGCTTTCTCTCGGAGGAGAAGAGGCGAACCTTTCTCTCGCTTTGTTCTCGTTCCCGACGGCATTGCTTCACAAGAAACTCCTCATTCTCCCTTCTCAGCATGGCCACTTATGCGAGGAGTTCTTGAATAATTGGATTGTCGGTTGTCATGGCTGGGTTTATGGATCGTTCCCCATTGTCCCCGTTGTTGGCATTCTCTGGCTCCTCTCTCCTGCAGTTCCCGCTCCTTGTTCTCACCATTGTTTGTGGTATGGGAAAATTTTGCTTCGATTCTCACAGACAGCGCCAAATGTTCCGTCCAAATATCTCAGGTGGGAGAAACTCGGCCGGAGAAGGTCTTGTGGGAGTGTTTTGGAATTAGCTTGACAGAATTGGAATTCTGCTCCTACGTATCCAAATGGGAATCAAAGCAAACGTAGTTCTAAGTGAGGGGGTTGGACCCCTATTTATAGAGATGTTTTAGTGTAACAGTTTGGGTAGAATTGTTATTGAGATCTTATTTGTTAGGATCGGATTGTTATTGCCGTTAGACAATGATAAGGATAAGGCTCCGAGTTATACGGAGAGATATTTGGACCATCGAGATATTCGACCCAGTCAGTTGTGGCTGGATAGCTCGGGGCCGAGATATCTTCATCCGTGGTCTGTTGTGGAATAGGCCCGAGTAGTTATCCTCGGGTGTCAAGTGTATTAATAGGTCCTCGGCTTTATAGGAATTCGGTCACGACCACTTACAAGAATGAGCTCAGCCATACTGACAATCCTCGGTCTTATATCTTCGGCCAGTACACCCATTTCCTCATAGTATGAAGAAAGAGAGTGTATTTAAAAAATTAAAAATTGATATAATTAATTTCTAAATAAAAATTTGGGAAAAGTATAAACACCCCCCCTAAACTTTAGCTCATTTGCAAATAGACACATTTTTTTCCTCAATTAGTCCTTAAACTCCTACTAGTAAAATCAATCATTAAACTATTTTTTTTGTTTTAATTAGTCCTTAAACTTCTGATGCTAGTCAAATTAATCCATTTATGAACTCTTAGTCAGATCACTATTTTTATTTTTTATTTTAAAATAAGATCAAAGTCTCAAGGCTTGTTTGTTGAAAGATTGATGCTAGTAATAATAAGAGTTTAAGGACTAATTGGAACAAAAAAATTTGTTGAATGATTGATTTTATTAATAGTAAAAGTGTAATGACTATTTGAAAAGGAAAAATAGTTGAAGGTGCCTATTTGCAAATAATCTAAAATTTAAGGGGTCTCCATTCACTTTTCCCTAAAAACTTACATTTCACTGGTTGCTTGACCATTTAACATAACCCATTTAATTAAGTCATCGTCCTTAATTAAATATGGCAACTACTTTCTACACGCACATGGTATATACCAAAAGATTTCCTAAAACGACCTGGCATATGAAAAGTGGGAATTGTCGCAACAAGCAAAGAATTAGCATGTGGCATATGAGAAATTAGGATGAGCGAGCGTTTGAATAGCACATCTTCGGTTGCAACATTGAACAAAGGGTAGTTGAGGGGTGGTCCACTGGGTTTTTCTTCGCATCTACGCTCATTCTTTAACCTAACAATCAACATGATGACAATTACTGAATTACGGGACTTGATGAGCTTTCGGCTTTTGGTATCTTCGATGTAATTTGGGATGGGGACGAGTCCATGTACAACAACGCACAGCATCTTGGCATGACATGGCCACTCCACTGTCCAAGTGTCCATTCCCATCCCTAATAATGAACAATTAGGCAATTAGCCATTCAAGTTTGTATGTATCTTCCTATGACTAGACTTGAAAAGGACCCATGAATAATAACCAATCTTCACCAATGTTCCATGAGTTTTGTCCACTAATATAACCCTTTTCAATGCGATACTTTTTTATCCAAAATATTACCACTATTTTCCAGATTTTTTAAACATGTTTACTTATTTTATTTTTACATAAGATAATTTTTTTCTCTTAATCAAATAACCTTTGAAGTTATTTCATATAATCTTGATAAATTAATATATAATTTTATTTTTTTACATGTAAAATAAAAATAAATTAGATCATTTTAGAAATATTTTAATTAATATATTCAAACATAAAATATATTTTATTATAATTGATTATAAAAAGTTACTATACATATAAGTAATCATTAAAATAATTTTTTACAACCAATTTAAACATATACTTTTTTAATTATTTTTAAACATTAATCATATCTCGGTTGGCAAGTTGCTTTTCGTGTTTACTTCGACGGAGAGATGACATAGCTTCAATGAGTTTAATCAAATACATGTCATAATATTTTTAAAAAAATTTTGGACTCCTTTTTAAAAAAATTTATATGTTGTAATTTATTTTTGGTGTGGAATATTGTGCAAGTGAGACCAATTTGATGATACATCTGGGTTCTGATGAGTTACTTCCTATATTTGCTTTGACATAATAAGTTTAATCTAATACATGTTATTATATTTTTAAAAATTATTAGGACTCCTTTTTTTAAAAAAAAAGTGTTTTGTGATTTATTTTGGCTTGGAGATGACTTAACTTCTATTTTTGCTGTATGGGAGATAACTTAATTGCAACCAGTTTAATCTAATATATGTCATAATATTTTTTTAAAAAAAATTAGAACTCCTTTATTTAAAAGTTGTGTTTTGAAATGAAATTTAATTCATTATTGTGTTTCTCATAATATTACAAGCATTGATTAAACTGACTACAAGGAGCAGTCGAAGAAAGTAGAGCAAATGAATGTAAAAGTACAATAATTTCTTTTTTCTTGCACATATATCAAGTCTTGTTTTATGCAAAAAACTTTTAGATCTCATTATATCATGTTAATATTAATTTGTCAACAACTTTTATTTATCTTATAATATTTAATTTACAAACTGTTAGGTCAAAGCAACCATCACACAAGAGGGGGGGGTGAATTGGGTGATAATAGAAATTTTCAACTTTTACTAAATAACAAAACATAAATCAGAGTTTTTCAAATAAAGAGAGTGTAGATGGATAGAAGAAGATAATTTAAAAACCATCTAACAAAACTAATAACATATTTTTAACCAGTTTGGAAATAAGGAAGATAAAGCATTTCACTTGTCTAATTATCTTAGACTAAACATTAACCGGTTAGACAATATCTAGCGGATAAAAACATTTAAAAATAGCTTAGAACATAAAGCTTAAAATCAGTAAGAAAACTTTGTTGAAAGTACATAAAACAACAAAGATAAGGAGATAAGGGTAGAGAGAAAATAAACAACAAGATTTATATATCCTGGTTCACTCATATAAACGATGAGCTACATCCAGTCCCTAGCAGTAGCTGAGTTTTTCTCCACTATCACATCAGATAATTACAATGAGTAGTCTTTGCACATCTAGTCTCTCCAAGCTCATTGAGTATTGTTCTTAACCAGCCTCTCTCCCATCATTGCAAGTATTATTTGCACACCTAGCCTCTCCAGGCTCATTGAGTATTATTCTTAACCGGTCTCTCCTGATCAGCAAGTATTATTTGCACACCTAGCCTCTCTAGGCTCATTGAGTATTGTTCTTAACCAACCTCTCCAGTCATTGCAAATATTATTTTCACCTAGCCTCTCCAGATTCACCTGGATTTTGATGAAGGTTACATAGAGAAAATCTCACAACACTCATGGAGTGATTTTACAATGAAGTACATAGATGAGTTCTTCCTACACTCACAAGAGTGGATATATTTTTAAGCACTTCAGAACTGATAAAAGAAATCTCTCATAACACTCACTTGAGTGAATATAGAATGTTTACATGGAGGATGATTTCTGTTGAGATGAAGATGGCGATCCTCTCATTTTTCATCAAGTGTAGCAGAAGTAGTAGCTCCAGCAACTCTCACACTTCTTCATCTTCAATGACTTCTGTATTTATAGTCTTCAAGCATTTAGGATCCGTTAGAGACATTCCCTCAGATGTTGGCTTCAAGCAGAACTTCATTGAATGAAATAGAGTCGTTCTAAGCAGCCATTAATGCAATAGGAACGTTGGTTGTACTCTAACATGAAGGATCATGGCTTTATACATCTTGATATAGCCATATCAAAGTTGTGCAGAGAGCTTTTTGTTCTTTGCTGAGCACACTTCCCTTTTCGTGTAAGGACCAGAGGTTCTAGGGAATAAAGTATGTTGGAAGCATTCTTTAACTGGTCTTTAGTTCTGATTATCAAAGGTTGCTTGAGAGAGTAGCTTCTAACTTTTCTTGATAATCGTGAAACTGAGTAGGAGAGAAGGCTTCAAGTCTCTTTCCGGTTCTTGAACTAAGATTTTGATAATCCTTATAGAATTCACGTTCAAGAGATAAGTGCTTCCATCTTGAAAATAATCACGTCTATCTAGTCATTTGAGTTTTCATTCGGGCTAGTAGACGAGCTCCATATTAAGGACTCAGCAAGTCCAAAGACTAGTGGACGAGCGCTTCTGTCACATTTAGTGGACGAGCACTTAGAAGGGTACTCAACATTTTTCTCCATTCATCTCCTTTTGTCCATACTTTCTTTGTTTTTCAATTGCTGTATACAAAACTTGCAAAAACTTCTCTAATACTCAGATTAGAAATATATAATTTTCAAGCATAACAATGCAAGCATTTTCAATCATTTAATCTTTCAGTAATTATAATGATGACAAAAAGAATCTCTTATGCATTGGACTATTATGATTTCAACTCATAAAAGCATTTCATTTCAGATTGATACCATTTCAACATAAGTTGAAGCACAAGAAATATTTAAGGCGCACATTTGATAACTTCAAGTGGAAAGAATCTTTATCAATATATTTCTTCCAAGTATGCATGTTGAATCATTTTAACATGTATAACAGACATTTTATGAGAATATTCAAATTCATGCGAGGGATAAGCAAATGTGAGTTTAGATTAATGAAAATTAAAATCGTTATCTTATTTTAACATGAATGCACTTTAGCACACACACAAAAAAAAACATGTGTAAAATAAATAATCACAAGTTAAACAACAACAAGAGATAAGGAGTAGATATCACCGAGTTTGATTCCTTTAATTTTTCAAAGATCATGTTGTTCGAACTTTTCAACAGGGAATAGGATCAAGTAACTTCCGATGTAGCTTCTCAAGTTTAATAAACTCAACTCCAAAAGTTCTTCTTGAGTTAGATCCTTCATGAAAAATTCTTCTTCATCCATATCTTCTCGTCTCACAGGCTTCTTGAGACGAAGAGCCACTAATTATGTTGTGTTCTTCCTCTTGATGACATTTTTATAATCCAATTTCTATCAAGGATCTGCATCTTCTAGTTCAAGGATATACTTTTACACAAAGAAGCATTTTTGGTAACATAAATAGCACTGAACAGAAATAAAATATTTTAAGATTTGATACACCTTTTGGGTTTGTCAAAAACAACAATTTTAAAAGACAAATTTCTTAAAAACATTTTTATAATTTTAAAAGAAAAAAGCATTTTAACAAAATCAGTCCAAATGATTTTGGTTTAAAAGGGAAAATAGTATAAAGAAAAACATTACACAAAACAAAGTTAACATCTTATAAAAACAATTCCAGTTTGAATTTTTGTGAAAAGAAATTCAAAGACATGAGGTTTTTTTAAATTTAAAATCAAACATTTTAAAAAAATGATTTTGGTTGCTAAAATAACAAGGATCTTTAAATCTAAGCGGTTAAGCTTCTCTACAGAGCACGTGGCTTTGATACTAATTGTTAGGTCAAAGCAACCATCACACAAGAGGGGGGATGAATTGGGTGAAAATAGAAATTTAAAACTTTTACTAAACAACAAAACATAAATAAGAGTTTTTCAAATTAAGAGAGTGTAGATGGATAGAAGGAGATAATTTAAAAACCATCTAACAAAACTAATAACATATTTTTAACCAGTTTGGAAATAAGGAAGATAAAACATTTCACTTGTCTAATTATCTTAGACTAAACATTAACTGGTTAGACAACATCTAGCGGATAAAAACATTTGAAAATAGCTTAGAACAGAAAGCTTAAAATCAGCAAGAAAACTTTGTTGGAAATACATAAAACAACAAAGATAAGGGTAGAGAGAAAATAAACAACAATATTTATATATCCTGGTTTACTCATATAAACGATGAGCTACATCCAGTCCCCAGCAGTAGCTGGGTTTTTCTCCACTATCACATCAGATAATTACAATGAGTAGTCTTTGCACACCTAGCCTCTCCAAGCTCATTGAGTATTGTTCTTAGGCTCATTGAGTATTGTTCTTAACTAGCCTCTCCAAACTGTTGCAAGTATTATTTGCACACCTAGCCTCTCCAGGCTCATTGAGTATTGTTCTTAACCAGCCTATCCAGACTGTTGCAAGTATTATTTTCACCTAGCCTCTCCAAGCTCACTGGATTTTGATGAAGGTTACATAGAGAAAATCTCACAACACTCATGGAGTGATTTTACAACGAAGTACAGAGATGAGTTCTATTTTTAAGCACTTCAGAACTGATAAAAGAAATCTCTCATAACACTCACTTGAGTGAATATAGAATGTTTACATGGAGGATGATTTACATTTGAGATGAAGATGGCGATCCTCTCATTTTTCATCAAGTGTAGCGAAGTAGTAGCTCCAAAGAACTCTCACACTTCTTCATCTTCAATGACTTATGTATTTATAGTCTTCAAGCATTTATGATCCGTTAGAGACATTCCCTCGGATGTTGGCTTCAAGCGTAACTTTATTAAATGCAATAGAGTCGTTTCAGGCAGCCATTAATGCAATAGGAACGTTGGTTGTACTCTAACATGAAGGATCATGACTTTATACATCGTGATATAGCCATATCAAGGTTGTGCAGAGAGCTTTTTGTTCTTTGCTGAGCACACTTCCCTTTTCGTGTAAGGACCAAAGGTACTAGGGAATAAAGTATGTTGGAAGCATTCTTTAACTGGTCTTTAGTTCTGATTATCAAAGGTTGCTCGAGAGAGTAGCTTCTGACTTTTCTTGATAATCGTGAAACTGAGTAGGAGAGAAGGCTTAAAGTCTCTTTCTGGTTCTTGAACTAAGATTTTGATAATCCTTATAGAATTCGCGTTCAAGAGATAAGTGCTTCCATCTTGAAAATAATCACGTCTATCTAGTCATTTGAGTTTTCATTCGGGCTAGTAGACGAGCTCCATATTAAGGACTCAGCAAGTCCAAAGACTAGTGGACGAGCGCTTCTGTCACATTTAGTGGACGAGCACTTTTGTTACTCTAGTGGACGAGAGCTTCTGTCACCTTTAGTGGACGAGAGCTTCCGTCACCTTTAGTGGACGAGAGCCTTTGTTACTTTATTGGACGAGAGTCTCAGTTACTCTGGTGGACGAGAGTCTCAGTTACTCTGGTGGACGAGAGCCATTTGCCACGTCATTGGACGGATACATTCTGACCTTAATGGACGAGCTCCATATGCCACGTCATTGGACGAGCCATTTTGACTTCAATAGATGAGCTCCATATGCCACGTCATTGGACGAGCCATTCTGACCTTAATGGACGAGCTCCAAATGCCATGTCATTGGACGAGCCATTCTGACCTTAATGGACGAGCTCCAAATGCCACGTCATTGGACGAGCCACTCTGACCTTAATGGACGAGCTATTCTGATACTTTGATGGACGCGGTATTCTGATACTTTAATGGACGCGCTGTTCTGATTCTTTAATGGACGAGCTCCAAATGCCACGTCATTGGACGCACCATTCTGATACCTCAATGGACGAGCTATTCTGATACTTTGATGGACGCGCTATTCTGATACTTTAAGTAGACACTGGCTTTCATCACTTTAGTGGACGCAAGTTTCTTTCTCTTGCGTTTTGGACTTGCGCTTCAATCACTACAGTGTTGGACGTCTGCTTGTTACACTTTGTTGGACGTCTGTTTGTTACACTTTGTTGGACTTCTGTTTGTTTTATTTAATCTGCACACTCGATAGACAGGTTAACAACCAATATGAAGGTTAATTAAATCATTAACCAGTATTTAGTTCTCATCAAAACTTAGGGAAATGCACATCAGATATTTTAGAGACTTAACACAAACTGTACATGTGTGATATACGAGTGTATTGAACCAAGCCTTTTGGTCAAGTGGTTGTAAGGTCTGTCATGTGACACTCTCTAGGGTCAACTTCGGTTTACTCTCGGGTTCGATTTCCGGGGCGATGTTAAAATAATGTTTGATCAACGGAGGCCACGCCCCGCGAATGAAATGATTAATCATTCATTAAAAACGTTGAGATACACCTGAATTTAGAGGAAAAAAAAACGATTATATTCTATTTGTGTTAGCTTAGTTAGGAAGATTGTGTTCACTTCGTTTTTGTGAACAAATTTCAGGTTTGTGTCGATGTTACCTATTTATTTCTCGATAATATTTTATAAACTTACTATTTTTAATATATAAAAAATTTTAAAATAAATAATGTATTTCACTATCCCTCTATTCACAACTAAACAGCACGTGTTGCATTTCAAGAATTCAGATGGGACGAAGAATTTTGCTTGGGCGGCGAAGGCGATAGGGCCATAAGTGAGTGATGAGTCACGAAGGATGCAATAATATCACCGTCCTTGACCTTAGCCTTAGCCACCACGCCACCCCGTAAATAAAATTAATAAACAAACTACTACACCGTGTCACATCATCCCCACAGCCACAGGCATTACACCTTGTCCAATTCCCTAATTAACAAGTGTCACTGTATCTCCCTATATACATTTTCTAATCATCAAATAATGTATTTATAATTTTTTGTTAAGTGAGAATAAAATACATTATTGTGTAAAAAGAGAGAGAATAAAATACATTATAAAAAACTCGTGTTAATTTATGAAGACGTCGTTACCTCCAAAAAAGCAAAATCATTGTTTCACCTCAACCCTCATGCACTCAACCTACCTCATTTATATGGAACAAAACTAAAATCTTTTCTATTATTGGTTAGATGATATCATCCTCTTTGTGCCACACTCCTCATAAATAAATATTTTGATATCCCATAAATAAAAATTACAATCAACTTATTTACTAATGGAAATTTATATATTCACTATTTTAATGTTTTTCATAAACATATTTGTCTGTCAAAGAATTAAAAATAGAATATGTCGGATAAAAAAACATTTAATATAAAAAGTAATTATTTTTTAAGTAATTAATGATAGGTATCAAATGCTAGGTTTTTGTTTTAAAGGCATAAGGAATCAAAATAAATAAAATTTGAATAAAAAGTAAATTTTTAAGAGTTTAATTGATATACATTGTTAATGTAAATATTTTTATACTGTCCAACTAATCACAAATCATGGAATGAATGACTTAGGTAATTTGGATAAGAATCAAAGATTTTCAATGACGTGGCGATTTATTATTGGTTGCCAGTGTAAAAAACCTTTACACTGACGGTGTATACCAATTAAACTCATTTTTTAATTATCAAAATATTAAATATTTTCTTTTTATTAATACTTATTATTTTTCTTGTAAAAAAATACTTATTATTTTTAGTTTTATTTTTTTTAATATCTATTATTGGTGAATTATCTTTAAGTGGCTTTGTAAGCCTTTGTTGAACTTAGATATCGTTGGGTATCATACATCATACATATTTTAATATTTTCTGAAAAGTGAGGTGAAAAATATTTTTTTTGGTAGAAATTTTTTCCACATTTGGTATCAAGGGATAAAAATTATTTTTCAGACATAAAATATGTTTAGGAATAAAATTTGTGAATGAAGATTATTAAAAATATCATCTTTATGTATGAGAGTGAAAAAGAAATATTTCTTGAAAATGATATTTCTTAAATGTAATTTATTCGAGAATAAAAAATTATATGAATCAAAAAAGCCATCTTAAAAACATGTCTTGACCTTAGATGAGTCTTTTGATATTATCATTAAATTTGAGAATCTCAAAAGAATTTTTTAATTTAATACTTATAATTTTTTCTCCTGACAAAATTTAAATATCATTTTTATGAATAATGCTAAATTATCCTTATTTTTTCCTAGTTATTGTTTTAATTACTAAACAAAAAAATATTCCAAAACTCTTATCCTATGAGTTTCTCTTTTTTTTTTACCAGATCCTATGAGTTACTCCCTTCGATCCATTTCTACGATAATTTAAGATTTCTACATACAGAATAAGAAAGCATTAATTTGTTTATATTTGTACCAAATTATCCTTATTTATAATATTATTAATTATTTACACATTATAACCATATTTACTCCACATTCCACTTGTCATTAATAAGCACTCAGAATGTATACATTTATTGGTAAAAAAAAAATGCATTCATATGGCTTTTGTTTTGGAACAAGTACTAGCATTTATGGTTAAATTTAAGTAGGGAATAGTGGTTGAATTTAAGTATGGGGTATAAAGATATGTATGAAAAAAAAATTATCAAATGTATCTTGGGTTTGCAAAAGACCGTTTATTTTGAACAAAAAAAACTAAATTTATCATAGAAATAAATCGGAAGGAGTAAATTTTTTTTTTTACTGAAATCCTATGAGTTACTTAACAACCGAAAAATCAAATAAAGTCAGAAAATATGAGTATCACGTTCAAATAATTTACTAACTTACTTAATAGTTAATAGAGAAATGTTTTCTTTTATTTTTTTAACACAGTAGAGAAATGTTCTTACAAGGATAGTATTTTCTAATTTTAATATCACGACCCGGAATTGAGTTTTTCTTTAAATGATTTTAAGGGTACATGGCTAACATTTACCTTATACATTTAAGAAAATTAATTTTGATATATATTAGTCCCGTCTCCTAATTTGAGCAATCAATACGGAGAGAGCGAGCATACGGTTACTGTTTTTTTTTGAATAAAATTTCAACGCATAATGTAAAAAAATATTTACATTTATTTTTGAATAAAATTTCAACGCATAATGTAAAAAAATATAGTTCAAAAATATTGATTATACAAGCGGTTACTGTTTTTTTTCTCTTTTTTCCCTTGATTGGCAGCTCTGTGGTGAGACCTGTTTACCATACACCACCAACCCCAACATATACTAAACAGCATATCATAAAACTAAAAGGCAAACAGAGACACAGAGGAACACATACAGACAGACATCATTGTGTATAGTGTTCTTGCACAAACACACAGAGATCTAAGCTAACCACCTTCAACAATCAACATGGGATGACTGAGTGACACTGAAACACAAAATTAACGAAAGTCAAATTCTAAAATTAAAATAAAAGCAGCTGAACTTGTTCGTCGCCGCAGGTGGAAATCACAACCCACTAGCTCAAGTTTGGTGAGTAAATTCATATATGAATTATAGGTTTTTTTTTTTTGTGTTGCACTCCTTGATGGAATACTCATCTCTTTCTCATATCTGTAACTGCAACCTCTTTTTCAATTCAATTCTCCATTTCAACTGATCTTCATTTATTTTGGGGGAAAAAATCTAAGTCGAATCTACCGGGTTTGATTTTTCAGGTAGTTTCAATTATGTAGTTGCTATCTCATGCGTGATCATGATAATTCTTGTAAAAATCGGACAAGAGATTGTTGATTTGTCATCTTCTGTTCTGATGCTTACATATATATATATTTATTTATTTTTTTCTTGTTGATTTTACATATTCTGATACTTTTTATTCTAGTTTTGTGTTTTATGTTGTTTTGATTGGAATTTGTGTGTCTGATCAGGTAGTTTCTACTCATTCTGGCCGCATATCAGATATTTGTTCATTCAGTTTTGGAATTTGGGTCAAACTGATCAGGTAATTTATTTGTTGTTTCAGATCATTTTGAGAAAAGCCAAAAATAATAGAAGGCATAGCTTTGATTTATTTGAAACTGAACGTTGCTGTTCCTTTCATTTTGTTTTGTTCCAATAAATACATACAAGCAGAAACGATGACTTGATTGGTGTTTAGTGTTGACTTTGTGGTCAAACACACATTTCCGTGGTTCTGGTTTTGCTTCATCGGATCTTTCAAGGATTAAGTTGCTACTACAACATCAGAAGAAAAAGTGTCTGGTATTGTCTGGAGTGATGGCAACTCTGTCTCATGCAAATTCTAAGAGAATGTATTCATGGTGGTGGGACAGCCACATAAGTCCCAAGAACTCCAAATGGCTGCAGGAAAATCTGACAGGTAATGCCTTCTATCTTTCTAGATATGGTAGCAATTCTGTTTAACATATTAACAGTTATTGTTCATGACTTGAAGATTGAATTGCACCATTTATTGTTTTCTTATCCATAGAGGAAGTTAATGTTTCTGACATTAAACTGGGAAGGTAGTGTAATTATGCTATTTTTTTCCTCTTTTATTTCTTTGTTATCATAAGTAAACATAATTATTGAGATTGTTATGAGGACTTATAAATTATAATTTAACAATAATTTTCCGATAAAAGCTTTTGAATGTATCGACTGGACCACAGAAGTATACTTCACCCTTTTGTAATGTTTGGCACACTGATATAATCTGGTTTAAACCTGTTTACGATTTCACTTTGGAATTTGCTGGCATTCATGATGCACTCAAGCTGGGACTTTATAAACGCAATAGATGGATTTTAATGGAAGCATTTTTTCCAAAACTACAAGTGTCAAGTGTGTGTTTGTATAAATATTTTTGAATCTTTCTTGTTAGTAGTTCATATCTTCAAAATTATTTTCTTTTTGTAACTCTAGATATTCAAGCATGGGGAGACAGGATTGATTTTGTTTTACAGAATATCATTTCTGTGCTTTAGGGACATGTCACATGCACTTTGTGTGGAAGTCTGCGTTAATGTTAAGCCATATCTACTTTCTTTGTTACATCGTTCTTTTCAAATATATAATTTATTTGCTTAAAAACTCCGAAAGATGTGACAATATTTAATTTTTTTGCTATCATTCATTTGGTGTTCTCTATTTTTAAACATATTTGAACTTATCACAAAGATATCTCCTCTTCCACAGATATGGATGTCAAGGTGAAGCAAATGATTAAGCTTATTGAAGAAGATGCAGATTCCTTTGCCAGAAGAGCAGAAATGTATTATAAAAAACGCCCAGAGCTTATGAAATTGGTTGAAGAGTTTTACCGGGCATACCGGGCATTGGCCGAGAGATATGATCATGCAACTGGAGTGATCCGTCAGGCCCATCGGACCATGGCTGAAGCATTTCCTAATCAAATCCATATGATGATGACAGATGATTTACCTGCAGTTTCTTCCACAGAGACTGAGCCACGTACTCCAGATACACGCCACCCTTCACGTGCATTTCTTGAACCAGATGAATTGCAGAAGGATGCTTCTGCTCATTTTCATGCCATGAATAGAAATGGATCTCATACTGAAGAACCTGATTCTGCTATAAACAGGACAGGTTTGAATCATCTCAATGATCTTGTCATCCCTGGAGAACATGTAAATGTTGCAAAGTTTGCTGAAGGGCATGCTAGAAGGGGGCTCAATTTTCTTGACATACAGGAGGAGAGTAGCGGGCTAAACAATGGAAGCCACGATCCTAGGACTCAAGTCATGTCCGAGTCTGAGCGGGTGACAAAAGCTGAGACAGAAATTTTGGCCTTAAAGAAAGCCCTTGCTAAATTAGAAAGTGAAAAGGAGGCTGGCTTGCTTCAGTATCAGCAGAGTTTGGACAGATTGTCTAATCTTGAGTTAGAAGTGTCTTGTGCACATGAGAAATCTCAAGGGCTTGATGATCGGGCAAGTAAAGCTGAAGCTGAAGTTCGAGCCTTGAAGGAAGCCCTCAGCAAATTAGAGGCTGAAAGGGAAGCTAATCTTCTTCAGTACCAGGAATGCTTGGAGAAAATATCTAATCTGGAGAAAAATATTTCTTTTGCTCAAAAGGATGCAGGAGAACTTAATGAACGGGCTACTAGAGCTGAAACTGAATCCGAGTCCCTAAAGCAGGACCTTGCTAGAGTAGAAGCTGAAAGGGATGCTGCTCTTCTTCAATATAAACAGTGCTTGGAGACGTTATCAAAACTGGAGGAAAGATTAGAAGAAGCTGAGGAGAATGCAAGAAGGATTAATGAGCAAGCTGATAAAGCTGAAAATGAAATTGTGGCAATGAAGTTAGAAGTTTCTAAACTTACCGAAGAGAAGGAAGATGCAGCTCTCCGTTATCAACAATGTTTGGAGATAATTTCCAGTTCGGAACATAAACTCTCTTGTGCTGAAGAGGAGGTGCGCAGGCTAAATTCCAAGATAGATGATGGGGCTGAAAAATTACGTAGTTCGGAACAGAGGTGTCTTCTATTGGAAACATCGAATCACAGTCTGCAGTCTGAATTGCAGTCTTTAGCACAAAAATTGGGGTCTCAAAGTGAAGAACTTACTGAGAAGCAGAAGGAATTGGGTAAACTCTGGACTTCCTTACAAGAGGAGAGATTAAGATTCATTGAGGCTGAAACTGCTTTCCAAACTCTTCAACATTTGCATTCACAATCTCAGGAAGAGCTTAGATCTCTTGCTGCTGACATTTGTAGTAAGGCAGAAATCCTGGAGAACGTGGAATCCCGCAATCACACTTTAGAGGATGAAGTACACAGGGTCAAGGAGGAAAACGAAATTCTAAATGAGCTCAAATTTTCTTCATCTTTGTCCATTAAAAATTTGCAGGATGAGATGCTTAATTTGAGGGAGATAATAGAGAAACTTGAACAGGAGGTTGAGCTGCGAGTTGATGAAAGAAATGCTCTTCAGCAAGAAATTTACTGTCTCAAAGAGGAGGTTAATGATGTGAATAAAAGACATGAAGCTATGATAGAGGAGGTTGGGTCAACTGGCTTAGACCCACAGTGCTTTGGCTCATCTGTGAAACAATTGCAAGATGAGAATTCAAAGCTGAAGGAGACATGTGAGGCTGACAAAGTTATGAAAGCATCTCTTCTGGCACAACTGGAGATCATGGAGAAACTTTTGGAGAAAAATTCTGTTTTGGAGAATTCCCTTTCAGACTTGAATGCTGAGCTGGAGAGTGTCAGAGGAAAGGTAAAGGTGTTGGAAGAAACATGCCAATCTCTGCTTGAGGAGAAATCAACTCTTGCTGCTGAGAAGGCCACCTTGTTTTCTCAGTTACAAGCCACGACTGAAAAGCTGGAGAAGCTCTCAGAAAAGAACAACCTTTTGGAAAATTCACTATTTGATGTGAATGCTGAACTTGAAGGATTAAGGGTAAAGTCCAAGGTCTTAGAAGACACATGCCAGTTACTTGACGATGAGAAGTCTAGTATCATCTGTGAGAAAGAAACCTTAGTTTCACAGTTGAGTATCATTCATCAAACACTGAAAGATCTTGAGAAACAACGCAGTGATTTGGAAGAAAAGCATTTGGAACTAAAGGGAGAAAGGGAGTCTGCACTTCACAAGGTAGAAGAGCTACTGGTTTCCCTATACTCTGAGAGGGAAGAGCATTCCAGAGTTATCAAATTGAATGAAGATGACTTGGCTGAGAAGGAATTACGAATTCATACTCTACAAGATGATGTAAATTGCCAGAAGAGGGAATATGAGGAGGAACTGGACAGAGCTATACATGCTCAAATTGAAATTTTCATCTTGCAGAAATGTATCCAGGACCTAGAGAAAAAGAACTTCTCCCTTCTAGTTGAGTGCCAGAGACTTTTGCAGGCATCTAAAATGTCCGAGAGAATGATATCTAAATTGGAGACTGAAAATGTTCAAAAGCAGGTTGATGTGAATTCTCTGTCTGAGAAAATTAGAATACTAAGAATTGGGCTGCTTCAGGTGTTGAAGACTCTCGACATTAACAGCGAGCATTTGTGTGAAGATAAGCTTGAAGAAGACCAGATGCTTCTAAACCATATACATGGAAAACTTCAGGAGACACAGACGGCTTTTATCACAATTTTCAATGAAAACCAGCAACTGGCCATTGAGAATTCAGTTCTGGTTACATTCCTTGGGCAGTTAAGACTAATGATAGAAAATGTTGTGTCAGAAAGAGATGCCCTTGAGGAGGAGTTCAGGATCCAGTCTAAGCAGTTCTTGGCATTGCAAATAGAGGTCCAAAAGATATTGGAAAAGAATCAGGAGTTGAAATGGACAATAGGAGAGGGAGAAGAGAGAATGGAAGTACTGACAACTGAAATAGAGAGTCTGCGCAAACAGCTGTCAGACTTGGAAGAGGGTCATAAAAGCTTACAGGAAGAAAGTTGCAAGACATTTGAAGAGAAAAAGTCCTTGAAAAGCAGAGTTCTAGATCTGGGTGAAGAGAAAAGTAAGTTGGAAGAAGAAATTGGTTTCGTGATCAGTGAGACACTATCTCAATCTAATATTTCTCTGATTTACCAGAACATTATCTTTGAAAAACTCCTGGAACTTAAAGAGCTAGGTGAAGATCTCGATGAACTTCATTTGGTAAATAATGACCTTGAGGAAAGATTAAAAACAATGGCACACAAATTAGAAGAAGCAGAAATGGAAAATTTACATCTTAAAGAGTCATTTATTATGTCGGATGTTGAACTAAAATTAGTTGAATCTGTCAATGATCAACTAAGTTGTCAGATTAGGAATGAAAAGGAATTATTGTCTCAAAAGGAAAGTGAGCTTTTGGAAGCAGCCAAATTGTTTTGTGCTTTAAACAGTGAGAAAACAGTATTGCATATAATGGTGGAAGATTTGAAGATTAAGTATGATGAGGCCAGGGGGATACTTGAAGACCAGTCTAGTCAAATTTTAAAATTATCCTCAGACAAGGATCATCAAAATGAAGAGCTTGGATGCCTTTGTGAATTGAATCAGAAGTTGGAGTCTGAATTGAGGCACCTACATCAAGAACTTGTAGAAACTAAACTGAGGGAAACGAAGCTAAGTTGTGAACTGAATAAGGGAACAAATGAGATTGAACAATGGGAAACTCAGGCTGCAACACTCTATGCTGAACTGCAGATTTCTGCTGTTAATGAAACATTGTTTGAAAGGAAGGTCTGTGAGCTAGCTGATGCATGTGAGAATCTTGAACGCAGAAACTACTCTAAAGATATCGAAAGTGAACTGCTGAAAGAAAGAGTTAGCAAGTTGGAAGGTGAAAATGGAAGACTGCATGGTCATTTAGCTGCTTATATCCCTGCTGTCAGTGCTTTGAATGATTGTATAACATCTCTGGAGATGCATACTCTTTTACATGCAAAACCTCATGACTATGAGGACTCAAAGGTATTAACATATTTCAGTATTTGGTTGCGACACTATTGTATTTTCTGTCTGTATGTGAATGCTGTTGGGGCTTTGTATTTGACACGTTGGGGTGGGTTAGATTCCCATACTTGCTGCACTCCCGCATGCTTCGACTTCGAGGCACTGTATTGGATGTTTGAGTTAAATGCCCATGGTCAACCCCTATTGCAATATCTCTTTTTCTGATACTTCAGGTGCATTGCACGACTTTATAACAACCTGTATCCCATGAAATATGTGATGACAAATTTGGAAAACCATCACCTACAATTGTGTCATGGTGTCTGGTTTTGCAAACCGTTTGTTGACCGCATCCTTGTAAAATATTTTGCACTTTGCAACAGATTAATAGTTTTCATTGTTTTGTTAAGATGTAGAGATTTTGCTTTGTTGATTATAACAATATTAAGAACTTGGGTTTTTTAGCATATGGTGCAATATATCAGTGATTCCAATTTTTTTGGGATAGATCATTTTCTAAATCTATTTGATTAAAATAAAATAATTGTTTTTTCTTCCACAATTTAGTTTTTTCGAAACTACTTTGTAGCATTTCAAATTTTCAATGCTAGAGAACTTTGAAGAACTGTAGGGTGCTGCTTCATCGTATGTTAATGGCAGGTCATGGGTTGGTGATTTTGTGATCAAGTGAAATGAATTTCCTAGTTTTCAACTTGTAACCAACTATTACTGCATTGTTAAATAAATATATTCTGATTTACTTATAATCACCATTTCCAGGTTAAAAATTTGGTGAATCACCAATACACTGAAAGTGATCAACCAGGTGAAGATCAGAATGTTATGCCACCAGATGCCCTCCCAGACTTCCAAGACATGCAGAGAAGGATAAGTGCAATTGAAAAGGTGGTTAAGCAAATAAATGGAAGTTTCGAGTCCAAGGATGAGACAAAGGAGCATCCGCATGGACCCGCTAATGAACAGAATATGGTGAAATCAAGGCCAGATGTTCCTGTTTCAGAGATTGAAGTTTTGCCAAAAGACATCATGCTTGATCAAATATCTGAATGTTCATCTTATGGGATAAGCAGGAGAGAAACTCTTGACGCTGATGATCAGATGCTTGAGTTATGGGAAGATAAGGATGGCATTGTTAGTCTCGAAGTTGACAAGACACAGAAGATGGCTGCTGTACCGGCTGACGGTCATCAAAGAGGAACAAACAAGGAACCCAAAAATAAGTATCCTTCAGCAGAGTCCTTGGTGGAAAAGGAGTTGAGCGTGGACAAATTAGAGGTCTCAAGAAGATTGTCACAACCACATGAAGAAGGAAACAAGAGCAAGCTTCTAGAAAGACTTGATTCTGATGCACAAAAGCTCACAAACCTTCAAATAACCGTACAAGATTTGATGAAGAAGGTTGATAGTACCGAGAAGAGCACAAAGGAAAAAGGTGGTGAGTACAATACTGTGAAAGATCAGCTTGAAGCTGCTCAGGAGAACATCATAAAGTTGTTTGATGCCAACCACAAGTTAAAGAAGAATGTAGAAGTAGGTGCCTTGTCTTCTGATGAGAAGGTTGCAGTAGAGTACAGCGAGAGTGGAAATGTCAGCAGAAGGAGAGTATCAGAACAGGCGCGGAGAGGATCAGAAAAAATAGGACGACTGCAGTTGGAGGTGCAAAGACTGCAGTTTCTGCTTCTGAAACTGGATGATGGAAAAGAAACCAAAGAAAAAACAAGAGTTACAGAACGAAGTCAAAGTGTTCGTTTGCGAGATTATCTATATGCTGGGACTAGAACCAACTCCCAAAAGAAGAAAAAAGCACCCTTTTGTGCATGTGTGAAACCTTCCACCAAGGGAGATTAAGTCACCAAGCACTTATCGGCAGATTGGTAGCATAGTTTAAAAAGTACATGAGACAATTGAGACATTAGCTATCTTGTTTGTAAATTTTCTTTTCTATAGTTGGTTTAAGACCCTGCATATTTTGATGCTGTACATTTTATGCATCATTTACTCAAGAAGAGGCTAGGATGGAATTTTCTTCATTTCTTTTCCAATTCTAAATAATCCCCTCCTCTTTTTTATCTCTGGTTTAGATGAGTGATTCATGTCTTGGTTATTACTTGCTTTAACATTGGGGGCTCATGCACTTTGTCTTCATCTTTTGTTTGTGTGTTGCTGCTTTCTTCAGCATAAAAATGCAAGAAAAGTATCTCTCTCTTGCAATATTAACATTGAACAGGAACAGGCTCCCCTGTTTGTTTTCTTGAATTTCTTGGTTCTCTATTTTGCCTTCTTTGATTTTTAGAGAGGTGCACTGCCATTGAGCACAAGAGGATCATTTATTGTTCCCAATTACAGGATATGCTACCTGTTATCATCTCTTCTGTTTTGCTCTTCTGCTTGTGCTGCCCATTGTCATTTCTTCTGCTACTCTGGTTTGCTCTGCTGCTTCCCATTGTCTTTTCTTCGTCTCGCGGGATTTGGGTATTTAACATTTAACATTTTATTCTATGGCCTAAGTCGCTGGTTTTGGTACTTTTACTTTTAGGCGTTTGGTTCATCTCTTTGGTTGGCCTTTTGGGTGTTGTCATTCATGACAATCCTGGTTGTGATCTTGGGTTTTATTTTGGTTTCCTTTTCAGTTTCTTCATGTTATCAACTTTTTGGTGACTGCTGTTTTCTATTGTTTGGGGTTCTGGGGTTTTGATTGTGAATATATATATATATATATATATATATATATATATATATATATATATATATATACTTAGCTCCATATGGGGTCTTGTAATTGGTTGAGTACCCTGTATATACAACTTTTTGATTCATCAGAAAAAAAAAAAGAAAAAAAAACAGGATACGCTACCTAGCATCCAGATAGAGACTGAAGCTAATGTGCGTTGTTGGGCTAATGTGCGTTGGAGTGATGTTGGGCTAATGTGCGTTGGAGTGAACAGAATAGCAATGGAGTAAACATACAAGTTCTGTGAATGAAGCTAATGTGGACTCAGCCTGTTTGGTAGTTCAATTTGTAATTGATAAGAAAAACATACATTTCACATGTTTAATAACTTTTAGATTAGTGAGTGGTTTTATCACTTTATTTTATTTTATAAAAAAATCACCCTGATTTCAGATTAAATACTAACTACCTATATACGCTGCAGTATAAATTTATTAGTTATAAATGAATTCTCTCCTTGCTTCAGAGAAACATTATGTTGGCTATTATTAGTTTATTACTATCCCTCTTAAGTGCACGACACTGTCTCCTCCCAAAGTAAGGTGATACTTAGGCATGTTACCGAATAAGCTTAATTTGTTCTAGTTCTAGGACCTTTCAAAAGGAACACTTTCAATTTCTCGTGGCATTTACTTTCCATTTGAAAAAACTATCAAAGCACAATACATAATGATTCAACAGATTATGTAGGAGATTTTGTTCCAACTCAGGATGCATACTAGAGAAATTAAAGGACCTATACATCTTTCGTTTCCCTATGCCTCTAAATCTTCTGCAGCATGATCCACAAACTCTCATGCCACATGTTGATGGTAATTTTGCTGAGATGAAAACAAGCTTTGCGAGAGATCTTCAATACATGCTTTGAAATATATGACTTAGACATTGTTCCAACCCTCTGGTTCATTTCTTTCGGGGTGGGGTTTGCATGCATGCAGCATGAAGTTGCATGCTCTAACAGCCTCTTCAACTGTCAGATAGATCCATTTTTGCCCTATATTCTCTTGGAACTTGGACTTGTTCAGTTTCTTCATCACCTCGCTCCCAGGATTGACCATAACGAGCTGCACTCATAGGAAGGGAAGATTTAGAAAAAACAAAATAGATCAAGCATTCTAAAATTTAACTGTCTATAAGAAAATCCAACTACATAATTAACATATAACAACTGAAGCCCTTTTCCATTAAGTGTAGTCGGCTACATGAATCAAACGGCTCCGTATGTTTTATCATGACTCATAAACCCAATTAACAAATGACATTGAGAGGGGAAAAAATTACTTGTAGCCCTCTTCTGTCTGCAATCTTCTTGACCTCTTCAAGCATGCTTATTCCACTTGTATCAATGTTCCCAACAGCTGCAAATAAAATAACACTGCAATTTAGACTGGGAATTCTAATAACCAGATTGTTAATTACTTTGTTTCTCATATCAATCACTTACCAGTCATATCCATTATAACATACTGCAAAGTTGTCTCCCCTGTAGCTTTAATTCTGTCCTCCTCTTCATCAATCCACCTTGTGATCCTATGAACAGCAACAAATTTTTCTGGTAAGCGTCCACTTTTTTTGTAGTTGTAGGACAGGATTGTTTGCATGCAAGACAGCAAATTAAAAGTAAAACCCCAAATATGCAGGTAGCTTAATTACCTTTCTCTTAAATAGTTTGCATTGGCAAAGTAAAATGGAGCATCAATCTCTAGAATTAGGATTCCAGGTACATGATTTGCATTTGGATAGTGCTCAACATTTCTGTATATCACAGAATTTGGAATGTTGCCCAAAACAAATGTCCTTGGCCTTGCAACAAATAAAAGTAGCCGAAGTACAGATATAGCAACCTGAATAGGCACAAAAAAGCACATATTAATTTCAAAAACCTTTATATAAAATCCAGAAGTGTGTAACATATTATTTTCATATTGATACATACTGCTATGACTAAGCCAATTTCAACACTGCCAAAGACCACACCAATATATGCACTCATGCACACGACAAAATCAAATTTGTCAATCTTCCAAAGATGGATGGCGGCTTCATAATCTATGAGGCCAAGCATTGCAGATACAATTATGGCTGATAGCACCACCAGGGGAGTGTAATGGAACAAGGGTGTTAGGAATAACAATGTCAGCATGACTGCAATTGCCATTACAATGTTTGATGCTGCAGTCTTGCATCCAGCATTGTAGTTCACAGCTGAACGCGAAAATGGCCCTGAAATCATATTCATTTTTTTATGCGACATTTGTTAGCAATTGATACTGAAAATTAATTGATTAATGAGACTGCAGAGCTCATAAAACAAGCCTTTAAAGCTCATGAAAGTGATTATCATTATCTAGCGGAGATAAAACCTTTTACCTGTTGTGAGGTAGCATGAGGTGAAAGAACCAACTATGTTCATAGTCCCAATAGCTATCATCTCTTTGTTGCCATCAATATGGTAATTTTTAAACATTGCAAAGCTTCTTCCTACTGCTATTCCTTCCTGCACAAAGAAATCAAAAGTATGCTCTTGATTTAATTATAAGAAAATAGGTTAAGTAGGAAATTAGGGATCAAGGTAGATTAAAGGATTAACACATACAAAAGCTATAAGCTACGAAGAAATTATGAAAATAACACGTGGCATGCTTATTTTGGAAATTTGAGAGACAGTGGGGTGAAATGGAAAGAAGGGAACGGAAAAAAGCTGTTTCCTTTTTTTTTTTCCAATAAAAAGTATAAGTGACTTGATCATGGGGACTACCAGAGTTAGGACGGGCCTCACAATTCAAAGAGCGTTTATAAAAGTACTTAATATTTGAATTATTAATGATGGAATAAAGGTGAATGTAAGTAGTAACAAGTGAAAATTGTCATCATATCTTTATAATTAACTTACTTAAAGAGGTATAATTTTGTCTAGAAAATAGACATCTCACTACTAGCATTGCTCAATGTCGATTGTTGCAGGTCAAGTCATCTGATGTGGAAGTACATGATTTTACCTTTTTTAAAGACCAAACACAACTGATCCAAATTTGGCTATCTCCAACTTCAACTCAAATGAGGAGAACCATATGATAATTGATTAGACTTAAAACTAAAATGCCACTTTAATAATGTTATTGCTTGAAACTGTCTAGTTTATTTTTCATCATCTTTGTTCCTTCTTTACCTAAGGGGATGTGACTTTTGAGAGTTAGGAATTGTCTCTATTATGTTCTCTGTAGTAGCTAGTGTACACGTGTGAAGTCATGGGCCACGTAACAAGGGTGCCGTGTGGCACAGGCAATGTAACAACAAAGGAAATGAGGTTGAAAGGTACTTACCGCAAGTGCTATAATGCCAACGACAAGGCCCGTTTTGATAGCTGTGGTCATATAAGGCGACACAAATACCAGATCTGTGAGGGATGGTGGATTTAGCCCCTTCTTCAATTCTCCTATCTGAACGCAAACCGACATAATAGTTAGACTTTTCACTGTGTTTACTCTAAACGTAATCTCTAACATCAAATAGTTTGAATCTTGAATTCATTTTTAAGAAAAAAAATCATTCATCTTCTGATCCTACTGGATAAGAAATTTCATTGGATGAATGAATGATGTTGGTAGGGCCCTGTAGCAGTGAATAGTATACTCCAAAATAATGTTTAGTGCTTTGTAAGGAAAAGTTGATTTCTACATCTCATATGTTATACGCTGTCCTTTTCTTTGTCTTGTGATATAACGGGATATCAAGATACGTGCAACAGCTGCTACCTGCATGTCTTATTATCATTAAAAAACAACATCCAATATACCTATAAAATTTAATCTAAATTCTGTCCTGCTTTACCATGGACCGGGGCGTGTATAAATGAAAGTTGGAATTGGAAAGTGATTATTAATAATACTCACAATTTGATTGTTATTAAAAAAAAAAATTTACTCACAATTTGAACGCCGTGCTTCTCGGCGTGGGTGAAATAAACCAGCAGACTTCCCAATATAACGGACGTCAACGGTGCCATTGCTGACACCCAGAAGAACTTTGGTTGTCTCTTGCTCTGCCCAAACCCGAATTACAGTCAATCATTATTGGGTCATGTTAATCAAGAAATGCGAAAAATATAATGTTTTACTGAAAAAACTAAGTATATCATACGTTTAATATTAAATAAACACATTTTCATAAAAATATATTTTTTAATTCCTTAATCAGTCTAAATTAAAAAGTTATCCACACACCCACCCATGTTTGATATTATCGTGTAGAGGATAAGATCAACAAGGTATTTTCACCTTTAATTCTTTTAACAATTTTCTTACTAAATAAAAAAGATATACTCTTATTTTAGTTGTCCAAAATTACGATTTTGTAAAATAGACGTTTTTTTTTTGGTAAAATGTAAAATAGACGCTTAAAAGTGTTTTTCATCAAATTAAAGTGCTTGTTTCGTAAAGAGCTGAAACTTCGTTTCAGTCCCTAACCCCAGTTACTATACTATAGTAACTGGGGTGTTTCGGTATAAAATCAAGTCGGAAATAATTGATTCGTAGTAGATAAAATTGAGTTTTATGGAGGTAAATTTGAGTTTTGTGGAAGCAAAATTTTTTAGCTTTTTCGTTGAAAATAATTGATTCTAGAAGTAGGACCCACAAAATTCTATAAATTTATACCTCAAAAGTTATTTTACTTTATCATCCAAACAAAATCAATTCTTCTAAACCTACTTTTAAAATATTGTTACCAAACACAAATCAATTTTTTTAACCTTGATTTTTCAAAATCAATCCATTCCAAATCAATTCTACCAAAATCAATTCTATCAAAATCTAAAACAAACGGAACATGAGTCATTAAAAAATTAAAACCTCACCATATTGAAAGGCTATATTTTATGCAAATGAATATGGATTAGGTATTACTTACGAAGAATCTTGTAACAAGGAACAAGAAAATGAAACAAACTCCTAGCACAGCGCTTTCCCACCTCCACTGCAACAAATAAAGAAATAATTAAACAAAATTATGTTGGTGTAGTAAAAAAAGCAAGTGCGAAAACGTTACGTTACACACACATTCAACCAATTAGTTTTTTTATTTATTTATCAAATTCAACCAATTAGTTAGAGCGACGAGAATAGATTTTCTTAAAAGGTATGTAGTTATATTATACTATAATTTTGGAGCTAGTAGGTGAAACTATGTATATATATATATATATATATAGAAAAGGATGAAGAGGAGTAGAGGACAAGAAGTTAGATGTATATAATAGTATATAGTAACGTTTCAAGTTGAATTTGTTTTGGGCTTTGTTTTGTTTTGATTGTGCCCTGTAATCTGGTTTATGGATTTTTCTTAGGTGTGACTATTGTAATATTGATACTGATTATTCTTTCTTCTGGTTTATGGATTTTTCTTAGGTGTGACTATTGTAATATTCATACTGATTATTCTTTCTTTGGATCAGTATGTTAATTGCAGTTTTCCTACCTAGTTAGAGTATCCATTGTACTATTTTCTATTAATATACGTTAGCTTATTAAAAAAAAAAATGGTTGAATTTGTACCTCATGAGTTTGGGTAAAAACAGAGCGCATTACTGAGACGAGATCGGCCGCATGGGTGAAGTGCTCGAGGCCTAGAATCGCTTTTAGTTGCTGCAGGCAAACCACCGTGGCTGCTCCTCCCATGAACCCTACTATGGTTGCATGTGACAGAAAATCCACGATAAACCCTAACCTGCACTCCTCAAGTGTTAATTAATTGCACGTGATTTTTTATTTTTATTTTATTTTTGATAAAATTGCACATGATTATGTAACATTAATGTCTTTTTGTGTGTGTTATAAACATTAATATTTGAAGAAAACAATATTCGATAGATTGATAAATATTATTATAATATGAAAGACCAAAGAAACAAAAGAAATGTAAGAAACAATATAAGAAACAAAACCCTAAAACACAAAAACGAAAGAAATGTATTAGAATGTGTTAATTGTAATTAATACTCATATAAATTTTCAAAGACACCCCTTCTAATTTAATTGATACTCCCTCCGGACCTAATTATAAGCAAAAAAAACTAAATTCACGCTTATTAAGAAAATTAGTTAAGTTAGTCTAATTATCTTGATTTGTGTAAAAAAAAGAGTTAATTGTTTAGGAAATATGCAATGCTCCTGGAAAAGTAAATGGAAAATTGATTTGATTGGTTAATTTTCTTGATTTTTGCAATATTAACATTTAATAGTATTGATTTAATTGATTTTTGCTTATATTTGAGTTCAAAGAATGTAGCTATTTTTTGTTTATATTTAGGTCCATAAATAATATTTAATAACCTATAATTAATGACAATAATTAATAAGGGATACGTTAGAAATTAACATTTAATATTATATGAAAATTGAAAAAAAAATTGACTCTTTTTATTTTTTATATGAACGATCGGAGGGAGTATCAGATTGATGGTGAAGTAAATTAATGACAAGCACGCGGCACTGGAAATTTAATTATGGTATGCAGGTAGCGTCTTTTTCCTTTTTTTTTTTAACAATGCACATGATGACATCTCTACTAGTATACTGGATGTGTGAAACTGAAAGCAATAGATCGTAGACCAATCACATTCGGTACAAGTAGATTCCTGATTTTGATTTCAACATATATTAATACTGGCAATATGCGCTACGGTAGGGTCGAATCTCGTTGAAAAATGCAAATGGTTTCTACGAGACGACACCAAATTATAGGACAAAAAAAAAAAAAACAACTGCGCATGACATTGTACTCCTGCTTTTTCTTCTATGCCTTCAAATTCTTATTTTCAATTTTCATTATTCTGCTACTACAGTACACTACTGTACTAGTAAAATAAGAATGAATGGAGAATCTTTTCTTGTACATTTCTATAATTTTAATTTTTTTATCGTACACAATACCTTATATAACTTTAATATTAATTTATTTGTATATATTAATATAATATTATTATTTTTACAATTACAAAACATATATTTATGTATGTAGTGTGTTACTTAAAAATATTGAGTTATTTGTAAAATAAATGTAAGTTGCCATAGAATAGAATAGAATAGAATAGAAAGTAACTTTAGATGATTATTTACTGTTCAAAAAGATTTTACCTAAACAGACCCAACGAAGCCTGTAAAACTCCAGCAAAGAATGTAGCAGTGAAAGCAAGGTGGAGGAAGAGCTTTGGATTCTGGTTGGGATTAACCTCACTGCCCAACATAGAACCCATGAGAAGTGATCCAACTGCCACAGTCCCCACTGCCAAATCCCTCGAGCTACCCATCATGGCATAAATCAATGGTGGTATAAAGCTCGAATCTGCACTCATTCATACATTTCCCACATATACCAAACAGAAAAATGAACCTATTAGAAATAATATTAATTAAATCTACCAAATATGATATGACTTATGACTTATGAACAGAAGAAAATTTTGGGTAATCTAATCCAAGAATTTCTTCATGAATAGTTGAGTTTGTAAAAAAAAACAAGTACATAAGTATTGACAATATGTGAGCAGCGATAATAATTAACTACTCACATAGTCGGAAGGAGTCATATAAGGTGATCGGGATGGTTGGGATGAGGAGCTAAGTAGTCAAGTGATAAAAAGATCGAGGTTTCAAATTCTATCCACTAACAAAGATACCAACATTAATTACTACTAACATTGGCCGGAAAAAACTACTCACACAGTCCAAGAATTGGAGGGAGGTTGGCGAGCTTGGCGTAACTGATGCCTTGAGGAATAGCCAAGCTAGCTATGGTGATCCCAGCTATAACGTCAGACTTCAAGAACTGAAGGGTGTAGCGTGGTGCCCACTCAAATATGGGGAAAAAAGTACTGAAGTCCAAGCACCAACCTCTTAGAAGCTGGTTGGTTCTTGAACTTTCTCAAAGGGTCATCTGGGAAGAATGTCTCCTTGAGAGAGTACTTGAGAGACTTGAAAAACGGCTGTGGCGGTGGCACGGCCACTCTTTGCACGCTCTCAACGTTCATGCCTGAAGAGTACACATAGTCTGCGTTACCCATGTCTTTATTAATAATTCTATTCTCTTATAATATATATGCTATTATATATTGACGAGTTATGTGATTGCTATATAAAGTGGTATATGTGTATGATGTGTGTTTGGTAGCTAGGTTGTATAGAAGGTTAACATAAATGTCATTGATGAAGGAAAGATTGTGAATGAGGGTAGTGCTTAGGGTGATGGGAGTGGTATGAATGAGATGGGTTTATATAATGGCTTTAGGGGCAATTGGGCGTGGTAATTTGTCCATGTGGGTATGTGGGTGGGAGGATTTTCTTGAAGTTTTGAGTGCGCTTAAGAGGGACCCACTTGATAGTGGGGGGAGGCTACCCAAATCCTTATACTCTCTGAATAGTATCTTCGCGTGAAATCTGGACCTCCCCACCTCGTGCCATTTTACTTTTCTTTGCTTATTGAATTAACAGACAATATAGATTAGGAGGTACGTAAGAGTTTAGGAAATAGAGATATTGGTTGATTCACAAAGTTTTTTAATTAGATTATGAGGTCAAAAAAAAATGTTTGACGAATGGAGGAGAAATATTTTTATTTCGATTTACAAGAACAATGAGATATATAAAATTGTGCAAATTATTATAGGGGGTTAAGCTTATGAGTCATATTATGAAGCTATGGGAAAGGGTGCTTGAACGGAGACTAAGAAAAGAAACCAAAATCACCGACAACTAATTTGCTTTTACGCCCGAGAGGTCGACCATGGAAGCAATTTACTTGCTACGACGAGTGATGTAACAATATCGAAAGGATCAAAAAGATTTGTACATGGCCTTCATTTATTTGGAGAAAGCGTATGATAAGGTGTCAAGAGAGGTTTTGTGGAAAACCCTAGAAAAGAAAGGTGTTCGAATTTTGCCTATATTCGAGCTATCAAGGATATGTATGAGGGGGTCAAGATTAGTGTGAGAACGCAGGGTGGAGCCACTGAAGTTTCCCAATAACCATAGATATGCACCAAGGGCCAGCTTTAAGCCCTTATCTTTTTACCTTGGTCTTGGATTTACTTACAGAGCACATTCAAGAGCCAGCACCGCGATGCATGCTTTTCGTAGATGATATAGTTCTAGTTGGAGAGTCGAGAGAGGATATAAATGGCAGGTTGGAGACTTAGAGACAAGCTTTAGAAGCACATGACTTCCGTTTGAGTAGAAGCAAGACGGAGTATATAGAATGTAAGTTTAGTAAAAGGCGAAACAACTCTAGCTTAGAGGTAAAATTTGGAGACCACAACATACCACAAGTCACAAGGTTTAAATATCTTGGGTCTATTATACAAAATGACGGAGAAATTGAGGGAGATGTAAGCCATCAGATTCAAACAGGGTGGTTGAAATGGAGGAAAGCTTCGAGTTTTTTGTGTGATAAAAAGATACCTTTTAGGCTAAATGGAAAATTTTACCTACAACTATTAGACTGGCGTTGTTGTATGGGACGGAGTGTTGGGCAGTAAAAAATCAACACGAGAGTAAAATCAATGTAACAGATATGAGAATGTTGCGTTGGATAAGTGGAAAAACTAGACGAGATAGGATTAGGAATGATAGTATTAGAAAGAGTTGGGGTAGCACCTATTGTAGAAAAGATGGTTGAATCTCGGCTTAGGTGGTTTAGGCATGTATGGAGGAGATCTTTGGATTCTGTAGTAAAGAGAGTGGATAAGGAGGAGGGCAATCCAATCACTAGAGGCAGAGATAGCCAAAAAAACTATGGAGAAAACTATTAAGAAAAATTTAGAGGTCATGATTTAAATATTAACATGATTCATAATAAAACAATATATATGGCATCGTCACGATTCATGTAGCCATGATCCCATCTATTGGGATAAGGCTTGGTTGTTGTTGCTTATTGAATTAATTTCTTCTTTGTGATGTGGATGATCAAGCTCGTAATTTGTGTGCCAAACAAGGTGGAAGCAAAATGAAGGTAGGTCACGCATCTTATTGTGAGTTTGGAATATGGTGTTTCACTCCAGAGTCCCTACGAATACAATCATTGAACCATATCCCTTGGTCACGTGGGGATGGCATCGTTTATATGAACTGTGTTTGACGGTAGGTTGGGTTGGATTTGTCGGTTTTATGACAAAGCATTTTATCCTTTTTAATTTTGGGTCTGATGCCCCTAAAATCAATGTCTGTAACATTATTGCAAATGTTTTTTTTACTTTTGCATGAAAGCTATT
This sequence comes from Sophora flavescens, assembly GCA_030762895.1. Classification (NCBI taxonomy): domain Eukaryota; kingdom Viridiplantae; phylum Streptophyta; class Magnoliopsida; order Fabales; family Fabaceae; genus Sophora; species Sophora flavescens. Next base: position 141,522,681 of record CM061067.1, read on the forward strand.
ATCGCTCGACTCAATTATAAATAATATATATATATATATATATATATTTTACTCAAATATAAATAAAATTCAATTGGTTCAATTTTATTTAATATAAGTATTCAAATAATCAAGAAAATTAATCAATCAAATTAATTATCCCTTTACTTTTTAAGAAGCATTGTACATTCTCAAACAATTAAATGATAGTTTAATAATTATAACTCATTTTTTTATATAAATCAAGACAATTAAATTAAATTAACTAACTTCCTTAATAAGTATGAAATTATGTATTTTTGTTTATAATTGAATCGGGAGGAAATATAATTGTACAGTTTCAAAAAAATCATCAGTTTTGAGTTTTGAGTTTTGACGCTCTACCAAATATGCATTGAGAGTAAGAAGAAGAAGAAAAAAAGGGAATAAAGGAAATGTTTCTCCTTTTTTTTTATGAAATGAAAGGAAATGTTTCTAAGACTGGGAATTAAAACAGATATGCCTTGTAACCGGAAAAAAAAACAGATATCCCTAAATAATTCCACCTAATTAATGATTCTTAAGATTTTACTGTTGCTTATCACATGTCCCACAAATTTATAGGGTGTGTTTGATTTGAAAAAATTCAGGGGATTGGACAGTACAAAAATTTGTCCCATGTTTGATTTGAAAAATGATCAGAGGATGTGACAAAAAAGATGGTGAGGGATATCAATCATAATAATTTTGTTTTAAAAATATAAAAAATTGCAATAAAATTAAATTTTAAATATGATATTATTTTTATAAAAATATTTTTATTAGTTTGTCACTACCGTCCCGTCCGGGAGTCGCGAAAAGAAGGTAACAAAACAGAGGAGTCATCACTAAAATTTTTATTGGGAAAATCTTAGAAAAACCCATTTATTTAAAGGTAAACTGGTCTAGAAAAAAGGAGAGAGATAAGTCCGGGAGTCGGTTACGAGTAGGGAAGGTGCATGCTAGCACCCCATATCGCCCGTTTAAAAAACGGTATCTTAAGTTAATTGTGCAAAAGCATCTTAATAACCTTTTAAATATTTATTTTACCCCAAAAATTATTTACAAGAAAGAATTATTTTTAATTTTTAATTTTTTATTAATTTTTATTAATTTTTATATTTATAAATTTATTGTTTATAAAAACGAAATGAGGTTGAACATGGCACACGAGTCCACAGGGTAACCTCAAATCTAAGGGACTGGATATGACACCGTGTCCACAGAGCATCCCTAAAAATAGAAAAGTTTAATTATTTTAACATAAAAAGTGACAGAAAAAAAAAGAAAAAAAATGAAAATTTAGTTTTGGCTTGAAAAGATGATTTATCTTGCTCCTACGTATTCCCGGGTGCGATGGGAAACTCAAAGTCACGTAGTTATTTAGAAAAGTTTTGATTGGTTGATTAATTTTATTTCTTTTTGAAAAAGGGATTTGATTTTTGAAAGATTTTATAAAAAAAGGATTTTGTTTTGAAATAAATCCAGTCTTGCACAGGGTCCAAGATAGCAGCGCTATGCGATAACCCTTACAATTCGTACGCCACTCGAGGATGAAAATTCATACATCAACGTCGTAGATTGTTGCGTGAAATAAAAGACTTTTTTTCGTTTTTTTATTTAAAAATTGGATAAAATTTATTAGAGAGAGTAAATTGAAAACATTTTTTTCTACAATAATAGAATTCACTTTTGCACGGGTCCAAGATAGCAATGCTATACAATAAATCCTTACAATACATATGCCACTTGAGGATGAAAAATCATACATCAACAACATAGATTGTTACGTGAATTTGAAAAGATTTGTTAATTTTTATTATTATATTTTTTGTCTTTTAGATTTGATTTTAGAAAATATTTTCCATCAAGAAATAAAGAGTGAAAATCATTTTTAGGAAAAGGATCCCTTTTTTATATTTTGTTTTTGATTTCTGAGAAGTGATTTACTTTTTGTCTTTTGGTATTTTTTTTAAAAAAAAGGAATTTTGAATATGAGATTTTAGAGGCAGCTTTAAAACTTGGGCCCAAAAACAAAAAGCTCTGCCCATTTATTTTGAAAGGAAACATCTCCCTTGAGCCAACCAGCTAGCCCAAAGACTTCAACCCAAGACCAACAAAAAAAACTAGACCAATATGAAATAAACATGTAAAATAAACAGAAAACATGTTATTATAAAAAAACAACAAGCACAGCAGAGGAAGGCAAAGAAGCCAAACCCCAAAACGTGTAGTAGAGGGGAAGACGTGAATGGGTCTCGACGGCGGTGAACAGGGAGGCGGTTGGCGATGCGGTGGAACAGGTGCGGCAGCTACAAGCTCGTGCGGCAACGGCAGCTGAGGCGACGATCTGAGCAGATCCGCGTTTGGACGGCAGGGCTGGTGACGATGCGGCTATGTCTGGCATGGCGCCCGGATCTGCAAGCGGTAGCACATCCAGACGCGGCGGAGACGGCGAAACAGTGGGGCGTTGTTTGGTAGGTACAAGTAAGGGTAAAGTGTTGTTATTGAAGGTGATGTTGTTAGGAGGAAGATGAAGATGATGGTTATGGTGCTTGGTATTTATAGAGAAGTAGATGAACTCTGCCTCCTCCTTGAGACCAGATAATACTGAGTATTGAGTGTTCAAGAAGTGAAAAAATCCTCTTAGTCTCCTTTCAATTTCCATTTTTATTTCTTCTTCTCTGATCAAGGCTAACCCCCTTCCCAAGATATGAAATTTAACTATAAAAGGATTCTGATTTCTTGGGCCTTGTGGGAAGGTATTCTTGGCTCTTACAAACCTCGGGAGTCCCCCAATCTGGATGTTGCTTTCTTATATAAAAAAAATAAAAATGCTTGGGTGTATGTTGGTTAAAGAGGAAGGTTGAGGGGAAGGACCAACAAAATATGGAGGGTACAAAGCAAATTTTGTTTTTATTTTTATTATTATTATTATTATTTTGGAAAGTTATTTATTTATTTGCATTAATTTTTTTCAAAACGTTAATTAAAAGGAACCAGACAAAATTAGGTGTTCACAGCTGCCCCTCTTTACTTGTTTCTTATTAGATAATAGGTGTAATCATATTTAACCGATTATCGTTATAAGAAACTAGTAAAGACAAGAACTCCAATTTTTGTCCGGGGTACACTGACAAGCAAAGGACTTGTGTCTACAAACCGATTTCCTGTAAAGAACCCGCGGGATAGATTGCCCACTGAGATTTACACATAAACAGCTTGCATGGTGGATTGTCTATTAGATGCTCGAATAGAAAGATAAAAGAGCTCACGGGTTGGATTGCCCGTCAGAAGCTCCGAACAAAGAGATAAAATGAGCTTACGGGGTGGATTGCCCGTCAGAAGCTCAAACAGAAAGATAAATGAGCTTACGGGGTGGATTGCCCGTCTGAAGCTTGAACAAACTGGTAAAAAGAGCTTACAGGGTGGATTGCCCATTAGATGCTCGAATAGAAAGATAAATGAGCTTACGGGTTGGATTGTCCGTCAGAAGCTTGAACAGAAAGATAAATGAGCTTACGGGGTGGATTGCCCGTCTGAAGCTCGAACAAACTGGTAAAAAGAGCTTACGGGATGGATTGCCCGTTAGATGCTCGAATAGAAAGATAAATGAGCTTATGAGTTGGATTGCCCGTCAGAAGCTCTGAACAAGGAGATAAAATGAGCTTACGGGGTGGATTGCCCGTCAGAAGCTTGAACAGAAAGATAAATGAGCTTACGGGGTGGATTGCCCGTCGAAAGTTCGAACAGAAAGATAAAAGAGCTTACAGGGTGGATTGACCGTCAGAAGCTCGAACTGAAAGATAAAAGATGAGCTCACGGGGTGGATTGCCCGTCAGAAGCTCGCTTATGAGACCAGATAGACAAATGCAATGCACGAGTGTTGGTTTTACCCATTGTTGGAATGACAGTGTATGAGATGGTTTTCATGATTGATGAAAACTCAAATAATTGTCTTTCCATTCAACACACAATGAACACTAATGATGAAAACCCTTATTATACTTTTGTACGATACAAGAGATAGTTTTGGTGAGAAAATATTTCTTCTTTACCGTTTCTTTTTCATTATTGGATCCTTGACCCCTTTAAAGCGTCGATCACAATCAATCTTGAGGATGAACTAAAAGAAGGCCCATCTCATCGAGGAAAGATATCTTGCACTCTTGTTTTCTGATGGTAGACGTCTTTGATGATAATTATCCCAGTGGTTGATCTTTAATATTCCTTCCTTTCTTCAGTGCCCTTTATAGGGGAAGCATCATGTCCCCCCATGACCTTTTGAGGCTTTCTAAGGAATTCTAACTGTTTAAAAAAAAATCATTACTTGTTCCACATTTCAGTATATCCTTATCAGGATGAATGCACACACACAAATGACAAAAGTTAAGAGAAAGGGACCAAGGTAGCGAAATAAAATAAAGGAAGTCAATGTCATTATATTTGGGTTGAAAATGGTGTACAAAGCATAAATTGCAAAACATTGCAAAGTAGAATCGCATCTCCTCAGGTGATGTCTCTCTCAATGACTAATGTTAGTATCCCTCATACAATCTTGACTGCTCATTAATTGGCTTCGGAGATGTTGTTTGCCCCAGTCTTCATACATCCAACCTACTGACTGCCCCAGTTCATTGGCTTGACGACACTTCCATTGTTATGTTTTTATTTTTGAACCCTAACTTTTGCCTAGACCGCCTTTTCAGGTTTTCAGTCTAGTATGTTACTCTAACTTTTGCCTAGACTGTCTTTTCAGATTTTCAATCTAGCGAGCTTTTCTTTTTTTATTTTTCACTTTTTCTTTTCTTTTCTTCTTCTTCTTGGGAAGTGTGTTCAAGTATAATACTTTTTGACTGCATCTGAGTTTACTGGGAGTGGAAGGTCTTCCCCATCCATCTTGGTGAGAATTAAAGCCCCTCCAAAGAATGCCTTTTTCACTACGTAAGGTCCGTCGTAGTTCGGGGTCCACTTCCCTCGATGATCCTTTTGGATTGGTAGGATCTTTTTGATCACTAGATCACCTTCCCGAAACTGACAGGGGCATACTTTCTTCTCGTAAGCTCTCATCAACCTTTTCTGGTACAATTGACCATGACACAGTGCTGCTAATCTCTTTTCTTCGATGAGGTTCAATTGGTCCAGTCGATCCTGAACCCACTCAGCTTATTCCAGTTCTGCTTCTCTCAGTACCCTTAATGAGGGGATCTCTACCTCAATCGGGAGCACTGCCTCCATCCCAAAAACTAAAGAATATGACGTTGCCCCTGTCGAGGTGCGAATAGAGGTACGATAGCCGTGTAAAGCAAAAGGTAACATCTCGTGCCAATCCTTATACGTCACCACCATCTTTTGGACAATCTTCGTGATGTTTTTATTAGCGGCCTCAACTGCTCCGTTCATCTTTGGGCGGTACGGGGAGGAATTGTGATGCTTTATCTTGAAGTTCTTGCACATCTCCTTCATCATCTTGTTGTTCAAGTTGGTCGCATTATCAGTGATAATCTCACTCAGCAACCCATAACAACAAATTAATTCTCTTTTTACAAATTTGATCACGACATTCCTGGTCACACTGGGATATGATGAAGCCTCAACCCACTTTGTAAAATAATCAATGGCAACAAGAATGAAGCGATTCCCATTTGAGGCTTTTGGTTTGATTGGCCCGATCACATCCATTCCCCACATTGAGAACGGTCAGGGTGCCGACATGACATTCAAGGGGGATGGCGGCGCATGAACCTTATCAGCATATATTTGACACTTATGGCACTTTTTCGCATAATTAAAACAATCAGCCTCCATTGTCAACCAGTATTGGCCAGCCCTCAAGATTTTCCTGGCCATTGCATGACCACTCGCGTGTGTTCCAAAAGATCCTTCATGTACCTCCTCAATTATCCGTTTAGCTTCTTTTGCGTCAACAAACCTCAACAACACCATGTCATGATTTCTTTTGTAGAGAATACCTCCATCTAAATAGAAACCCATTGCAAGTCTTCTTAGAGTTCTTTTGTCATTTTCTGAAGTGCCCGGAGGGTATTCCCTTCTTTGGATGAAGCATTTGATGTCATGGTACCACGGTTTTTGATCAGACTCTTCCTCTATCACTTGACAATATGCAGGATGATCATGACTTTCCATTTTGATGAGTGGTAGGTTCCTCTCGTCACTTACTTTGAACATCGAGGACAAGGTAGACAACGCGTCAGCTAATTGGTTGTCTTCTCGGGGAATATGATGAAATGTGACTTCATCAAACTGCTCAAACAAACCTTTGATGTAACCATGGTACGGGATTAACTTGGCATCTCGGGTTTCCCATTCCCCTCTAAGCTGGTGGATGACTAATGCAGAGTCCCCATATACCTACAGTATCCTTGCCTTTGATTCTATCGCTGCTAGGATCCCAAGTGCACAAGCTTCATATTCGGCTATATTGTTTGTACAATCAAAGCAAAGCCTTGCAGTGACAGGGAAATAGTTATTTTCTGGTGAGATTAAGATGGCCCCAATTCCATGTCCCAATGCATTAGAAGCTCCGTCAAATAACAAGGTCCACTTTTTTTTTTCTGGTGATTGCTCGCGATCAAACAAAGCCATTATATCTTCATCTGGAAAATCACATTGCATCGATCCATAATCTTCTACTGGCTGATTGGCTAGATATTCTGCAAGAGCACTCCCTTTTATTGCTTTTTGAGTGATATAGACAATGTCGTATTCTGATAGCAGGACTTGCCAGCGAGTAATTCTTCCAGTCAGAGCAGGCTTATCAAAGATATACTTGATCGGATCCATTTTGGACACCAACCAGGTAGTGTAACATAACATGTAATGCCTCAAACGGCGAGCCGCCCAAGCCAAGGCACAACAAGTGCATTCTAGTAGTGAGTAGTTGGCTTCGCAACTGGTGAATTTCTTACTTAGATAATAGATGGCATGTTCCTTCCTTCCTGACTCATCGTGTTGCCCCAATATGCAACCCATCGATTCATCTAGCACAATCAAATACATGATGAGAGGTCTTCTCGGCACTGAGGGAACCAAGACCGGAGGCTCCTGTAGGTATTGTTTGATCTTCTCAAAGACTTTTTGACAATCTTCATTCCATGTCACAGCTTGATTTTTGCGCAGCAATTTAAAGATTGGTTCACATGTCACGGTTAGTTGGGAGATGAACCGGGCAATGTAGTTCAATCTTCCTAAAAACCCACGAACTTCCTTCTCCATTTGAGGTGTTGGCATGTCGATGATTGCTCGAAACTTTTCAGGATCAACCTCTATTCCTCTTTGAGTAACTATGAAGCCGAGAAGCTTGCCTGATTTCACCCCAAAAGTGCATTTGGTCGGATTCAGTCGAAGCTTAAACTTCCTTAACCACTCAAAAAGTTTCTGCAGATTATCAACATGCTCATTTTCGGATCTGGACTTGGTGACCATATCATCTACATAAACTTCCATCTCCTTGTGCATCATGTCATGGAACAAAGCCACCATAGCTCATTGATATGTTGCTCCAACATTTTTCAAGCCAAAGGGCATAACCTTGTAGCAAAAGGTTCCCCATAAAGTGACAAATGTGGTCTTCTCCATATCTTCGGGAGCCATCTTGATCTGATTATATCCCGAGAATCCATCCATGCAAGAGAATAATGCATGTTGAGCAGTATTGTCTACAAGAACATCAATGTGTGGTAGAGGAAAGTAATCTTTCGGACTAGCTCAGTTCAGATCTCGATAGTCAACACACATTCGAACCTTTCCATCTTTCTTAGGAACAGGAACAATATTGGCAACCCATTGAGGGTGCTTCACAACTTCTAGGAAACCTGCATCTAGCTGCTTTTTGACCTCATCCTTAATTTTTAAGGACATTTCCGCTTTCATCCTTCGTAGCTTCTATTTTACTGGAGGACACTCCGGCTTTAATGGTAGCCTGTGTTCTGCTACACTAGGGTCTAACCCTGGCATGTCTTGGTATGACCATGCGAAAACATCTTTATATTCCATCAACAACTTGACCAACCTACTTCGCTCATTTTCTTTCAGGGAAATGCAAATCTTGACCTCCTTTTTATCATCTTCGGTTCCCAAATTGATTAGTTCACTCGGCTCTTCATGGGGTCGGATTTCCCTGGCTTCTTGTTCTACCAATCTCAATAGTTCAAGAGGAACTTCCCCGTCATCATCAACAACCTCTTCAGCATGATCAATGGGATAGTCAAAATTGTATGCCGAGTTACTAACACTGTCATTTTCAAGAGAGTCACTTTTATATTTGCATTTTGGTAGTGGTCAGGGAGCAATGAATGAATAAAGGTTAAAGACGAGAAATTGCATTTATTGGTGAGGAATGGTGAACAAAAACGAAAGTAAAAAAAAGAGAGATAACAACACAAGATACTGAATGCATGCATTTATTGATAAGTCATACTGAAATAGAAACAAGTAAGCCCATTACAACAGAAATCCTAAAGCCTTGGGCAGAGCTAAAGGATGAGCATTACAGAATTACTTTGAAAAAGACTCTATGGTTCTGGGGAACTCAATGATCTCCCAATTGTTGAGCTCTGTATCTGGAGAACATGGATACACCAGATTGACACCATGATCGGTGGGATAATCATCTTCAATAGCTGTGGCTTGGTCCAGGAATGTGAACCCTACGCTTCGGAAGCTATGTCGAATGTCACAGATGGGAACCCTTTCAGCCTCGTATTCACAATTTTCCAGCCGAGCCAACCTCTTTCTTTTCTTCTCTTCTATAACCATCATCTTGTCGGCCTTGGTGGGTTTGTATCCCAACCCAAACCTGTCCTTGTTCTCAGTGAGCATGAGGATGTCAGCTACACCTTGGCTATTCTTCCCCAAACCGTTTCCAGGTTGGTATCCTCTTTCGAGCATAACCTTGGCCATCATAATGGACGCTTTAGATGACTGAGGTTTTAAGAGTAGAGCTCCCTCCCCAACATAAGTGGCATTGGCAATTTCAATCGACTTGAAGGTAGTCTCTAGAGCTTCCTCGGCAGCTTCAATGTAAGGGGTTGTTGATGGCTTACTTATTAACATATCCTCCTCTCCAGAAACAATTATCAACTTAGTATCAACAATGAACTTCACCTTCTGGTGCAATGTGGAAGGTACAGCTCCAGACGAATGGATCCATGGTCGTCCCAGGAGACAACTGTAAGTTGGTGTGATATCCATTACCTGGAAGAGTACTTCAAAGGTGCAAGGGCCAATCTGAATGAGCAATTCAATTTCTCCCATGACTTCCCTTCGGGTGCCATCGAAAGCTCTTACAATCATTGTGCTCGACTTCAAATGAGTTCCATCGAAAGGCAACTTTGCCAGCATTGACTTTGGCATTACATTCAAATAAGATCCATTATCAATGAGAACCCTGGCCATGACATGATCTCGACACTTCACAGAAACATGCAACGCTTTGTTGTGCCCCATACTTTCATCTGGTATTTCATCATCGGCGAAAGTGACATAATTATCAGCTACTATGTGACCTACAATGTTATCGAGCTTATCAAGTGTGATGTCATGGGAGACATGAGCTTGATTTAACACCTTCATCAGTACTCTCCTATGTGGCTCAGAGTTCATCAATAGAGACAAAAGAGATATCCGAGCCGGAGTTCGATTTAACTGATCCACAACCCTATATTCACTCTGCTTGATGAACTTCAAGAATTCACCGACTTCTTCGTCGGATACCTCCTTTTTACCCCTGTTTGCTTCGTTGTCATCTAGAATTCCTTCCACCTTCTCTTTCCCCTTGCGATCGTTTCTTTCCTTTTCTGTTTCCTCCCCTCGCAATACCTCTGGAGTGCAAATGCGACCATTCCTAGTCATTCTACCAATTCCTGAAATGTTGGTAACCCCAGTAGTCCCGTCGGAAGGGTTGGGTTGAACCTCCATCTCATATTTCCATGGTACCGCTTTGGTATCTTTGTAAGGGAAAGGACTTGGAACTCGGATAACGATTGGTGTTGGCCCACTTGGAACCGGCAAAGGTTTCTTCTCAGTATAGTATATCACCACTGGTTTTGGAGTGACTTGCTCAGGAACTGGTTGAGGATTAACCACAACAGTAAAAGGGGTTATCTTAATTGGGGTTGGGGAAGTTGTAGATTCAGCAACCATATTAATGGCATACTCATTTGATTCTCAACCAATTAAGATAATCTTCATATCTATTAACTGCTGTACAACTTGCTGAAACTCTACACAATCTTCAATCGAATGCCCCATATTCCCTCGAAGTCACACCTTATCTCTCCATCGAGAGCCTTTTCTTCCATGATCGGGATTTGGATCAATCCGCATTTGCACATCTCTCTGAAAACAACTCTCATAGGAGTCCTAACATCGGCCACTCTACTCTTGAGAGTATGTTCCAAGAAGCTTTCAATGGCATTGACTCCCGAACCCCCATGATTTGGCATAGGACCCTGTGCCACATTTGGAGCATCCTTCTGAAAGATAAACCATTTGGCATTAATCAAGTCTTGCACCTTAAACTTCAAAGCTTTACAACTCTCGGTGGAATGACCTGTGGCCCCATCGTGATATTCACATTGAGCATTTGGGTCATACCACTTTGGATAAGGAGGGTCTATTGGTCTTGGCGGGATAGGAGTTAGCACGGATTTGCTCACAAGTTGGCGGAATAGTTCAGTGTAGGTCATGGGTATCGGGTCAAAACGCAATGGCTTTCTTTCCGAGTTATACGGTGGTCTTGTTTGGCTGGTGTTTGGGTTTGGATTTAGGGGTTGACCAATTTGAGGTGGCATGGTAGGGTGTGTTTGAGGCTGAGAATGATATGATGGTCGGTAAGGAGCCATCTGTTGAGGATTTGGAAATTGTGAGGTGGCAGCGATGTATGGCTGGTTGGCTTGGTGATATGGAGGTGGTTGATAATATGGGGCGTATTGAGCTTGGAAGGCGGTTGTTTGGTTCGGTCTCCATTGGTTCGGTTTCTTTGGTTCAAAGGTTACTGCATATTCTTCTCCTTCTTTCTTTTTCACAAACGGGGCTTTCCTTGGGCCGTTCCCTACTGAAGTCTCGGTGATCTTGCCATTCCTCATTCCACTTTCAATTCTTTCACCAATGATGACCATGTCAGAAAATTTTGATGACACACTCCCAATCATCCTATCACAGAAGGGCGACTGGAGTGTATCAATGAACATTGCTACGATTTCTTTCTCGGCTAAGGGGGGCTCCACCTGAGCAGCCAGTTCTCTCCATCGTTGTGCATACTCTTTGAAAGTCTCTACGTCCCTTTTCGATATATTTTGGAGTTGCATCCTATCAGGAGCCTTGTCAACATTGTACTTGTACTGCTTCAGGAATGCATCTGCTAGATTTTTGAAGGATCGGATGTGTGCCCGCTCGAGATGCATGTACCAATTTGAAGCTGCCCCAGTTAAATTGTCTTGGAAGAAGTGAATCAAGAGCTTATCATCTTGGGCATATGATGTCATCTTCCTAACATACATGGTCAAATGGTTTTGGGGACAAGTGGTTCCCCGATATTTGTCAAAATAGGGCACCTTAAATTTCGGCGGAATTACAACATTTGGCACCAGACAAAGTTCTAAGGCATCCCGAAGACCATAACTATTTACCCCTTCAATGGCCCGCAATCTTTCCTCTAGTATTTCCAACTTTTCTTTAGATTGGAAATTCCCTCCTGACTGATTCACTGGAGTTTCTCCATATATATTATAGGGAAATGAATATGGCATAGAGGAGGAACCGAATTTGAGCCCCCTGGGGTCCATAATGTAGGGTGTATTGTGGGGACTTTGGATTGACAGAAGGTGTCACTATCGGGGTGTTACCGTCTGTAGCGTTGACAGTTTGTGTTTGCGGTATTTCGGCATCATTGGTGGGGGTTTGTGTCTGAGTGATATGTTCGGAGTTTTGAATGCCATCTTGTGGGCTAGGACTGTTGGTGGTACAAATCCACGAGGCAAACCGTATGGGGGATTGTTCGGGTCAAATGAAAGATGAGTTTGGTTGCTTGGATAAATAGTAAGAGGCATCATGGCCCCTGGTTGGTTGAAGCCTTGGATAGGAATCTGATAAAAACCGGGTGGGATGAGAGGTGTGGCTGGATGTCCTTCGTTCGAGGCTGGAGGGTTCTCCTCTGTGTTCTTTTCCTTCTGCATTGCTTGTAGGATCTCCATCATCTTAGTCATTTGATCCTTGATTTGACTGACTTCATCCCTGATCTCTTGGACTTTTTCTAGTTCATCCGCCATGGCCCTTGCCTGTGATCGAGTGCGATAAGGGTGTCTTGGAGCAATTGTTCAAAAGAGTCACACTGTTTTAATCAGAAAAAAAGTAAGAACATTGCAAAAAAAAAAAAAAAAGCTTTAGTGAAAACCACCTATGGAGTTATTATTATTTTTTATTTTTTTTTGAGTTAACACCTTGTGACTGACAAGAGATAGTCCCTCCATCCCACACACAGAGCATTGTGCTCATAAGATGAAATGGAGTTGACAACAAATCTAGGGGAAGAACATCTCTCCACAATAGATGTTGTCTTAAACACACTAGCAATGCGAATTGAGACATCTCGATCTACCCTTTGCACAGAAGGAAGAATCCTATAAGGCAAAGATGTAGTTGACAACATATTAAAGGGAGACGATGCTCCACGATAGGTGCCGTCTCAAGTCAAGTGTAAGAGTTGGAGTGCGAAGGAATCATAGAGGCAAGGACAAATTTCATTAAAAGTTCCTCAAAGCAGTACATAGATTGGGATGTCAAATCATAATTTTCAACATTGTTACAACATTTCATCCTAGAGTCAACAACTTAGGTCTCTTTATTTTTAGCCCTCGAGCAAACCCTCCACACATTTGCATAAAATCGTCCAGTTCAGACGGGAGACGAAGCATAGGGTCCACACAGATTTGTTATTCTACCTTCTCAAAGCTTCGGACAAAATTCGGAACGCAATGGCTTAGCTCCAAACTCATGCTCACATATCTCTTTTTCAATATGTCAATATCTATCCCTCGCTCTCGCTCTTCTTCTCTCCACCATTTTACGGCATTCATTGCTTGAACCACGTGATCATGATAATGCTTTGCCGAGGTCCACCCTAAATCGCACTGCTTCTTGATTTTGACCATTAGGATATTCAGTTCTTTGACCTTTTGTACCAATTCATCAGTCATCCTACTTTGTGCACAAATTTGTTTCTGTAAGTTGCTATTGACTCCCCTTTGTCGATCAACCTCCGCCTCCAATGACTTTCTAATACCTTCTTGGTGGATGATTCCTTCTTCTAACTGACGTTTTTCTTTTCTTAGCCGATGCCCCTCCGTTGTCAAGGACAATACTTTACTTTCAAGATTATGGACCTTAGCCATGATGCTTGGTGAGACATTGTCTGTATTCTTATGGACTCTTGAGGTTGTATAGATATCGGCACACACATATTTTAAGTGTTCATTTTCCTTTGCTAACTTCTCACAACGCCTCTGGCCAATGGCTATTTTTAATTCAGCATCTTGCTTTTGTTGTTCCATTTCCTTCATTTGTGCTTCTAGAACTTTTAGTTGTTCTGCCATTTGAGTTACCAAAGGGGAGTAATCTTTATCTTCCGTGCTTTCTGCCGGAATGTTGACGGGACCTTTCCTTGACTTTCTCCATGCTTCATATTCTGAGACAATGATTAGGATTGGTCGGCCCAATTGTGCTCTCCCTTCCATATTCACATCTTTCCATGCATTTCTAACCGCTTTTGCTAACAACTTGGTATTCCTTCCATCCTCGTACCGGAAACAGCATCCGTCGAGTTGTTCTTCTCTCGGCACGGTTTGCATCCAACAAAGTTGTCGTAAGACTATGGTGGGCATGTAGGATATGCATCCTCTTGGGCCCATCAAAGGAACATTGGGATAGTCACCACAACTATAAATGATATCTTGCCCCTGCTGACCTTCGTACCATGGGCATACCCACCTAAAAGAGTCCATTTCCACTTTGTCAAACTAGCTATTCCATTCCTCTTCATTTAGCTGTTTTATAGGGATGTTATGGAAGCCTCTTAGTGGATCTGAATGGTGGGTAATATAACCTTTTGCATACATGTGAGTCATGGCCCACACATAGAGCAATTGTGCACAACATCGGAGCTTCCCCTTTGGATGCCGTTGGCAAAATTCTAGAGTCAAAAGCGTTTCGGCTAACACTGCCGGCATGGGGTTTTTCTTTCTTTCTACTGTGAAGAATACATCCATTGCCGCTTGGTCTATCATGTCTAGCGCTGATGAAAATAGAACCAACCCATATATTGTTAGTGCCAATACCCTCTCAAAGGTTTCCCAATCTTGCCGATCCATTAATTTCTTCAAATGACTTTCAAGAAGAGTTCGGGTTAACCCTTGCGAGTTTGAGTGCCCGGTCAACTTCACATCATTTTTAGGAAGCCCTAGTAAACCTGCTATGCTTGTAGTGGTCAAGTATTGCCCCAAGTGAAAGTACACGATGGGGTTTTTCTGCATTGACAACCTTAACAGGCAAGCATATTCTTCAATGGTGGGAGTAATGTCCATGTTTGGCAATTCAAAACATCTGAGGTGGGGGTTCCAATACCGACACAAAGCACTCAAAGCAGCAGTCTCAACCGGTATGAAAATTAGGTCCAAGATCCCTCCATACTTCTTGGCGAATCTTCTTCGACGTTCTTGAGGCAAAGATTGGCTCAACTCTTTCAGATTCTCTAATGAGTTTAATATCACCCTGGAGCTCTTGGTGGTGGGAGCATTGCTAGTGTGTTTGACTTTTTCCATCTCTTGTAATCAAAGGTGTTATCTCAAACCAAATTATCTGTGGAGGGAAATTTTAATTTGTTAATAACATTTGGAGAACAAATTTACTTATGCATGAGAGTGTAACAAAATGCATGAACGACATATTAACAATGCATGACTCAAAGTACTACATGCATGAGCATACAATGAATAATAATGAATGTAACAGGATGCATGAATGAATGAAGGCGTCTGTGGAATGCATGCATAAAATCATTATGATGCACGTGATTATTCATGTTGCAGAAAAAGGTGGAATGCGCTCCCTTTTGTCCTACACGGGTCATATCCTAAAGTTTGAACTTCTGAGGTCAAGACTCTAGTTTGGTAGGCTACTAATGACATTTTAGGTGCATGACTTCCGGGACAGATCTAGACCCCTAAACATATGGTCCCCGGATTGCCCTCATCTAAAAATGAGGACCCGAATCCATGAACCTCACCACAGGGACCGAAAAGTCACAATATGGCAGTCCATGTTCCGGTAGCAATCCGAGCGGGAGAATCAATGTCTGTCAGGGACGCAGAAGCATCACAATAACATCACTGAGCCCCTTCTAATCTTATGGCATTCCAAGACTCGGGTATAGAGCCCAAAAGTGTGTGAATATGTGATGGTGATGTGTGTGCTGGGAGCAAGCAAACCTGCATAAAACCTAAAAAACTAACCCCAAACCTGCAAAAGAACAACCAACATTTAAAAGAGTTTTCTACCCTAGGGTTGCAAGAATATACAAAGACATTTATAAGAACAACTAAAACTATTTACGAAAACAAACAAAAAGGGTAAAGTTAATACTTTTAAAGCTATTAAAAGAAATTGCACAAACAACTATGATAGGCCTGACTCTCGAAAATCCCCAGTGGAGTCGCCAGCTGTCGCGACCGTCCCGTCCGGGAGCCGCGAAAAGAAGGTAAAAAAATAGAGGAGTCGCCACTAAAATTTTTATTGGGAAAATCTTAGAAAAACCCATTTATTTAAAGGTAAACTGGTCTAAAAAAAAGGAGAGAGATGAGTCCGGGAGTCGGTTACGAGTAGGGAAGGTGTTAGCACCCCACATCGCCCGTTTAAAAATTGGTACCTCAAGTTAATTGTGCAAAAACATCTTAATAACCTTTTAAATATTTATTTTACCCCAAAAATTATTTACAAGAAAGAATTATTTTAAATTTTTATTTTTTTTAAATTTTTATTAATTTTTATATTTTTAATTTTATTGTTTATAAAAACGAAATGAGGTTGAACATAACACATGAGTCCACGGGGTAACCTCAAATCTAAGGGACTCGATATGACACCATGTCCACAGAGCATCCCTAAAAATAGAAAAGTGTAATTATTTTGATTAATTATTTTAACATAAAAAGAGACACAAAAAAAAGGAAAATTTAGTTTTGGCTTGACAAGATGATTTATCTTGCTCCTACGTATTCCCGGGTGCGATGGGAAAATCAAAGTCACGTAGTTCTTTAGAAAAGATTTGATTGGTTGATTAATTTTATTTCTTTTTGAAAAAGGGATTTGATTTTGGAAAGATTTTATAAAAAAAGGATTTTGTTTTGAAATAAATTCAGTCTTGCACAGGGTTCAAGATAGCAGCGCTATACGATAACCCTTACAATTCGTACGCCACTCGAGGATGAAAATTCATACATCAACGTCGTAGATTGTTGCGTGAATTAAAAGATTTTTTAAAATTTTTTTTAAAATTGGATAAAATTTATTAGAGAGAGTAAATTGAAAACATTTTTTTCTACAATAATAGAATTTACTTTTACACGGGTCCAAGATGGCAGTGCTATACGATAAACCCTTACAATACATACGCCACTTGAGGATGAAAAATCATACATCAACAACGTAGATTGTTACATGAATTTGAAAAGATTTGTTAATTTTTATTATTATATTTTTTGTCTTTTAGTTTTGATTTTAGAAAATATTTTCCATCAAGAAATAAAGAATGAAAATCATTTTTAAGAAAAGGACCCTTTTTTTATATTTTGTTTTTGATTTCTGAGAAGTGATTTACTTTTTGTCTTTTGGTTTTTTTTTTAAAAAAAAAGGGATTTTTGAATATGAGATTTTAGAGGCAGCTTTAAAACTTGGGCCCATAAACAAAAAGCTATGCCCATTTATTTTGAAAGGAAGCATCTCCCTTGGGCCAACCAGCTAGCCTAAAGACTTCAACCCAGGACCAACAAAAAAAAACTAGACCAATCTGAAATAAACATGTAAAATAAACAAAAAAACATGTTATTATAAAAAACAACAATCACAGCAGAGGAAGGCAAAGAAGCCAAACCCCAAAATGTGTATTAGAGGGGAAGACGTGAATGGGTCTCCACGGCGGTGAACAGGGAGGCGGTTGGAGATGCGGTGGAACAGGTGCGGTGGCTACGAGCTCGTGCGGAAACGGCGGCGGAGGTGACGATCTGAGCAAATCCGTGTTTGGATGGCAGGGCTGGTAACGATACGGCTGTGTCTGGCGCGACGCCTGGATCTGCAAGCGGCAGCACGCCCAGACGCGACGGAGACAGCGGAACAGTGGGGCGTTGTTTAGTAGGTACAGGTAAGGGTAAAGTGTTGTTATTGAAGGAGATGTTGTTAGGAGGAAGATGAAGATGATGGTTATGGTGCTTGGCTACGAAGGGAGGTTGGCCATGTTGAGATATTGAAAAAAAATGGTGAAAATGGTCCTCTTTGGATTGATGAAGGAAGAATATGTTTTCTCTGTTACTGATTTTTCTTTTTGTTTTCTTTGTATGCCCTTCTTTCTGTTGTTGCTTGTTTGGTATTTATAGAGAAGTAGATGAATTCTGCCTCCTCCTTGAGACCAGATAATACTGAGTATTGAGTGTTCAAGAAGTGAAAAAATCCTCTTAGTCTCCTTTCAATTTCCATTTTTATTTCTTCTTCTTTGATCAAGGCTAACCCCCTTCCCAAGATCTGAAATTTAACTATAAAAGGGTTCTGATTTCTTGAGCCTTGTGGGAAGGTATTCTTGACTGTTACAAACCTTGGGAGTCCCCCAATCTGGATGTTGCTTTCTTATATATAAAATAAAAAAAATGCTTGGGTGTATGTTGGTTAAAGAGAAAGGTTGAGGGGAAGGGCCAACAAAATATGGAGGGTACAAGGCAAATTCTGTTTTTATTTTTATTTTATTTTTTTTTTGAAAAGTTATTTATTTATTTGCATTAATTTTTTTCAAAACGTTAATTAAAAGGAATCTGACAAAATTAGGTGTTCACATAATTTAAAAAGGACTAACCAAATTAACATTCGTTTTAGGCCTCAACATATATTCGACCAACCCGTTGTTATTGTTTTTCGTGGGAAGTAATGGGTGTAATTGCTACTCCATGACAAAATTAGTTGTACATGAAAATGGCTTATGGCTTCTCCTGATTATGTGGGTAATGGTATTTTAAGGAAAATAAAGATTAGACACCAAAATTAGGTATCGCCGTTCTTTAGTAGCATAGATGTATTTCAAAATACATTAAAAAAAAATATCTATCCTCATGTTTAAGAAATAATTCCCATTTTAGTATGTTCACAGCAAATTTTAGGAAATCAGAGAGGGATTGGAACATTTTTAGCAATTTGTAGCCTGTTTTAACCTGTTTTGCGATGGTGACAAGAGCCCTGAATTTGATGGTTATAATTTCACTTTCTTCAAGAAGTTTTGACAATTTATCAATGATGAGATTAGGGAAGTAGTGCATGAGTTTCATTTGAACTCTACCTTGTCTAAAAGAGTATGCTCCTCTTTTGTTGCTCTGATCCCTAATGTAGCGCTCTTCATTATATTAGTTGTCTAAATTAATTTTTTATGAAAACCTTTAAAATATTTGGATTAAATAATCGAGTCATTAATTTTTTTACAATGAATTTAAGTCTGAAAGTGTTTCGTATATTCAAAATAAAACCTCATAAAAATTAATTAATAAAATCCACGTAATCATTTTACAATTGTTTTTGTCTCAAAACACGGGCATCTAATAAACCCAAAATAAATAAATAAATTATAACTAATATCTTCAAGACTCTCTCTCAAAACGCTGCATCATGTATTTTATCACATGTAAACTCTGAAAGACAACACCACCAATGAGATTTGTAACGCCCTTTTGTCACATTAGTAATCCCAAGATAAAATCAATAAAAATCATTTTTAACATTTAATTAAAACATATATCTCATAAAGAAAAAAAATTAAAAAAAATATTTAAAGTCTGAAAATACCTCATATTAAATAATATAGTAATAAAATATTCATTGTAATGAATACAAATATAAATGAAAAACCACAAGCCTCAAAACCGGGCGTCTACTAACAAACCCAACGGTAAATAAATAGATGTGTCTAGCCACATACGGCTCCTTATTTAAGAAAAAACTAACCAAGCTAGGAATAATAACTAAGAAAATTCGCTGGGTCTTCAATCCTCTCCAGTCCTAGTGATGTCGTCCTCGTGCTCTGAAAACAACACTTTTAATGAGATATAATCACAGTGAATAAAAATAATTGTTTGATGAAAAGGTTCGCAAATAGTGTTGTTTTCAGCCGGCGCGGTAACCGGAAAAACATTCATGGTACCCGCTAATTTTAAAATATCGAATATAATAAACCTCCAAAATAATAAATATATATAAATAAAATAAATGTCAAGCATTTAAAGTACCAACTCATAAGCTTAGCAACGGTCACATCTCATTGCATTTAATCACATTCACCATGCAAACTCTACACAATGTAACTCCACGAACATGACTCGGTGATTCCCAGAATCACTTAACTTGACTCTTTGGTCCCCAGAACCGGTGTGAATCCCAGATCCACTAAGGTCTATGAGGTCATATCCATGCAATGACGTCCTACTGCCTTCCCCATCCCAGATGGGGTATCTAATATCCCATCCCAGATGTTGATATTTTCAATAAATTGATATCCCATCCCAGATGGTGATATCTCTCATCCTATTCTCGGAATAGAATGTACAACCATCACCCCTTCCCGGAAGGTGATGACCAACTCATATGTACCATACAATATGTCATCCCAGATGACTACCAAATATTTTCTCAAACCCCATGCATCAATCACCATAACAGATTTCAAAATACAAAAACCATAACACAATACTATTTAATATAATATATGTTTGTTTAATATAATATATGTTTGTTATAGGGTCTAGGTTCTCAACGTACAGGCAGCGCTTCATGTCTATATTTATATATATTCAGATAGATAGAAGAAATTGGAATATAAATATAGAGAAAGAAAAACCAAGGAACGCATATGTTACGCCACCGAGATTTTCCAATTTCCAAGTAGAGAACAAAACATCTGACTTGAACAATGGACAAAAATTTGGTACCGGGAATCACGTATAACAATCATTATTCTCTTATAACATCGTCTTATTCAGTACATGATACATGTATAACATCGCTTTAATCTGAAAATATTCTTTTATAAATAATCAATCATTAAAGGGGGAGATATTTTAAGAGTCTCATATCAAGAACCAAGAACCCTAAAATATTTTACTATTTCCAAAAGACAAAGTTACATGTGGAAGCATCAAATTATCTGTACCATGAAAGTGTGAGAAAAGTTATTTTTACTCACCTTTTGCAGACCTCCAATGTGCTCTAAAAATTACGTACGATAAGGATTTGCGCTTCCCTAAAAATTCCTCTCCCGTTTGGTGGCGTTCTTGGATCTGTGTTGTTACGGTTGTACTACCAAAGAAAGAAAATATCTTTCTCTCGCTGTACGGCGCTCCTCTAAGCTTTGTGCTGTGCGGTGCAGTGCCCACGTTCCCAAACGAAACCCCCTCCCAGGCCCCTGACGCGTTTTCTCTTTCTTTTTTTTTCATTAGATATATATATATATATATATATATATATATATATATATATTAAACCCATGTGAATAAAAGCAAAAATCCAAAAGCGAAAAAAGGCCCCTGCACCGCTGCACGCCACTTTCTTTATATATATATATATATTACATTCTTTAAAAATAATTAAGTGATTTCAATAAATCCTCGTACTATTAAATTTTTTACACTAAACCTCTTAATTATATTTTATTTGTACTATATATTTTAATAACTTATTATTATTATTATTATTATTTTCAAATTAATTATGTTAGAATTTTAGGATGTTACATTTTCTCCCCTCCTTAAAGAATTCCGTCCCCGAAATTCATCTCATACACACGCACTTAATGTAACATATGTCATATTCAAAACTAAAAGGTTATCATACCTTAGATAATAAAATCTGGGTATTGGCGTACGATGTCCTCCTCCATCTCCCAAGTGGCTTCCTCATAAGTCAATCCGTTCCATAACACTTTCACCAATGGAATCGTCTTGTTCCTTAGAGTCTTAGGGCTCTTGTCCAGGATTTGACTAGACTTTGACTTATAGATCAAATTATCCTTCAATTGTACAGACTCAGGAGTTATCACATGAGATTCATCAGGCACATATTTTGAGTTGCGACACATGGAAAACATCATGAAGGTTTGCCAACTGTGGCGGAAGAGCCAATTGATAAGCAACAGGCCCAACTCTTTTAAGGATTTGGAAAGGTCTCATGGAACGAGGATTTAGCTTGCGGACTTTCATCGACCTCCCTACCCCCGTCTTAGGAGTGACTCTCAAAAATACATGCTCACTTTCCTGGAATTCTAGAGGCTTTCTCCTTTTGTCGGCATAGCTCTTTTGTCTACCTTGCACCGTGCGCATCCTCTCCCTAATTATTTTGATTCTCTCAGAGGTTTCCAGAACCAATTTGGGTCCTATCAAGGTTTTCTCACCTACCTCACACCAACATAAAGGGGACCTACACTTCCTCCCATATAAGGCCTCATAGGGTGCCATGCCTATACTAGCGTGATAACTATTGTTATACACAAACTCAATGAGAGGTAGGAATCTATCCCAACTCCCTCCTTCATCCAAAACACACGCCCTAAGCATGTCCTCAAGGGTCTGAATGGTCCGCTCTGACTGACCATCCGTTTGGGGATGATAGGCCGTGCTAAGGTTCAACTTAGTCCCAAAGGCTTGCTGAAAAGCTTTCCAAAATCTAGAGGTAAACCTCGGGTCTCTATCCGACACTATAGATGTGGGTATCCCATGAAGCTTGACTATTTCTTTGATATAGAGGTATGCCAACTTGTCTAAGCTATAGGTTGCCTTAATTGGCTAGAAGTGGGCAGACCTATCCACTATCACCCAAATGGCGTCTAAGCCCAAACGCGTCTTAGGTAACCCCGTCACAAAGTCCATAGAAATTCTCTCCCACTTCCATTCTGGAATCTCCAAGGACTGCAACAATCCCGAAGGCTTATGATGTTCTATCTTACCCTTTTGGCACACTAAACACCTAGTTACGAAGCTAGCCAGATCTTTTTTCATTCCTGGCCACCAATACATCCTGTTAAGGTCTTGGTACATCTTAGTTATTCCAGGATGTATGGTAAACTTCCCCTTATGAGCTTCCTCTAATATCTTCTCTCTAAGGCTCCCCTCCTTAGGAACAACGATCCTATTCTTAAACTTCACTAGCCCATCAACTGACAACTCATAACCCCCTTGTCCCAACCGAGACTGCAACTCCTGGTCTAAAAGTTGTTCCCTCCTAACCTCATCTCTAAGGTCACTATTAATTTCCAACCTATTCAGCTTCAAACTTAAGGCATTTAAGGATACATCCAACACTTCTAGATTCATGTCCCTAAACTCTTCCATGAGGTTCAGCTCTTGCACCATCAAGCTTGACACGTGTAGGGACTTCCTACTCAAAGCATCTGCCACCACATTGGCTTTTCCTGGATGGTACTTCAACTCGAAGTCATAGTCCTTAAGAAGCTCCATCCACCTTCGTTGTCTAATGTTCAACTCCTTCAGGTTGAACAGATATTTAAGGCTTTTATGGTCACTAAAAACTTCAAACCTTGCCCCGTAAAGGTAATGCCTCCAAATCTTAAGGGCAAAAACCACGTCTGCTAGCTCTAAGTCATGGGTAGGATAATTCCCTTCATGTGGCCTAAGCTGCCTAGAAGCATAAGCTACCACGTTGCCCTCCTGCATCAAGACACATCCCAAGCCATTCTTAGATGCGTCGCAGTATACCACAAAACTCACTGAGGGATCTGGTACAGTTAAGACTGGTGATGACACCAATCTCCTCTTAAGCTCTTGGAACCCGTCCTCACACTCCTGGTCCCACACAAAAGGTTTCCCTTTCCTAGTCAACTAGGTCAAAGGTAAGGTTAATCTAGAGAATCCCTATATGAACTTCCTATAGTATCCAGCTAAGCCTAAGAAACTTCTTACTTCGGTTACTGTCTTAGGTTGTTCCCATCCCAACACCGCATCAACTTTAGAGGAATCAACCGCTACACCATCCTTTGAGATGGTGTGTCCTAAAAACTTTACCTCGTCTAGCCAAAACTCACTCTTCTCCGGTTTAGCATAAAGACGCTCGTCCCTCAAGATCTGCAACACCAACCTTAAGTGTTCCCCATGTTCTTCTGGTGTCCTAGAGTATATTAAAATATCGTCTATGAACACCACCACAAACCTGTCCAAGAAGGTCCTAAGGACCCGATTCATGTAGTCCATGAAAACGGCTGGGGTGTTGGTCACGCCAAAAGGCATCACTACATACTCATAGTACCCATACCTTGTTCTGAAAGTTGTCTTAAGGATGACCTCACTTCTAACCCTAATATGATGGTATCCCGATCTTAGATCTATTTTGGAAAACACTAACCCTCCCTCCAACTGGTCTAAGAGGTCATCTATCCTAGGCAAGGGATTTTTTTTTGATGGTTACCTTATTCAACTGCCTATAATCAACACACAACCTCATACTCCCATCTTTTTCCTTCACTAGAAGTACCGGTGCTCTCCAAGGTGACACACTAGGCCTAATGAACCCCTTTTGTAACATATCATCTATGTGTTTCTTGAGCTCGCTCAACTCTAGAGGTGTCATCCTATAGGGTGCTACTGATACAGGTCCACTCCCAGGTACTAGATCTATGGTAAACTCAATCTCTTTATCTGGAGGTAAACTATAAACATCCTTAGGAAACACATCTGGGAACTCACACACAATAGGCAACGCCGCTATATCACTTTCAGCCTCTATCTTAGCAGAAAAGAGAAGTATATATCCCTGAGCTCTCTCAACTAAGCGCTTATGACATGAGGCAGTAGAGATAAGATGTTCTGTCCTAGGAGAGTTAACAGACATGGACCGTGGAATGAAAGAAATAGTTCGACTAGCACAATCGATAATAGCATTGTTACGAGACAACCAGTCCATGCCCAAAATAATATCTAGACCACACATAGGTAAACATATCGAATCAACAATATAAGTCAGGTCTTGAAACAATAAGGGACATTGCAGGCAGACAGAAGAAGTAATAAATCTATCTTTAGCAGGAGTAGAAACACACAAATCATATGACAGTTTAGTAACTGGTAACTCTAAGAATTGAGCACATTTAAATGAAATGAATGAATGTGTTGCTCCCGAATCGAACAATAGCAATTCAGTCTCCTACGGATTCTAAGCTGCCTCGGAATAATAGCGGGTCATTCTTCATGAATTCGAAAAGTCCCACGTGCTAAGGGTCCTAGGTAGCCACCACTCCATCAGTGATTGGCCTCCATTCCCCTACAGTTGACGGAGAGTCTCCGTCTGCCCTTGCGTAGCTCTGATCATACAAACCAAAGTCGCTGCAAGTGCAATGTTCGTCCCCCGCCTATTAGTCCTATAAATCTGCTCACTACCTATGAAATACTGCATTGATCAGGTCCAATATCCCAAGGAATAGCATGCAGCATTTATAACTCTAACAAGCATCCTATGCGCCCAAGTTTTGTTTTATAAAAGCCCCAATGCCACAGTCTGATTTAGAATCGAACTGCACTGATACCATAAATGTAACGCCCTTTTGTCACATTAGTAATCCCAAGATAAAATCAATAAAAATCATTTTTAACATTTAATTAAAACATATATCTCATAAAGAAAAAAAAATAAAAATAAAATATTTTAAGTTTGAAAATACCTCATATTAAATAATATAGTAATAAAATATCCATGTAATGAATACAAATATAAATGAAAAACCACAAGCCTCAAAACCGGGCGTCTACTAACAAACCCAACGGTAAATAAATAGATGTGTCTAGCCACATACGGCTCCTTATTTAAGAAAAAACTAACCAAGCTAGGAATAATAACTAAGAAAATTCGTTGGGTCTTCAATCCTCTCCAGTCCCAGTGATGTCGTCCTCGTGCTCTGAAAACAACACTTTTAATGAGATATAATCCCAGTGAATAAAAATAATCGTTTGATGAAAAGGTTCGCAAATAGTGTTGTTTTCAGCCGGCGCGGTAACCGGAAAAACATTCATGGTACCCGCTAATTTTTAAAATATCGAATATAATAAACCTCCAAAATAATAAATATATATAAATAAAATTAATGTCAAGCATTTAAAGTACCAACTCATAAGCTCAGCAACGGTCACATCTCATTGCATTTAATCACATTCACCATGCAAACTCTACACAATGCAACTCCACGAACATGACTCGGTGATTCCCAGAATCACTTAACTTGACTCTTTGGTTCCCAGAACCGGTGTGAATCCCAGATCCACTAAGGTCTATGAGCTCATATCCATGCAATGGCATCCCACTACTTTCCCCATCCCAGATGGGGTATCTAATATCCCATCCCAGATGTGGATATTTTCAATAAATTGATATCCCATCGCAGATGGTGATATCTCTCATCCTATTCCCAGAATAGAATGTACAACCGTCACCCATTCGCGGAAGGTGATGACCAACTCATATGTACCATACAATATGTCATCCCAGATGACTACCAAATATTTTCTCAAACCCCATGCATCAATCACCATAACAGATTTCAAAATACAAAAACCATAACACAATGCTATTTAATATAATATATGTTTGTTTAATATAATATATGTTTGTTATAGGGTCTATGTTCTCAACGTACAGGCAGCGCTTCATGTCTATTTTTATATATATTCAGATAGAAAGAAGAAATTGGAATATAAATATAGAGAAAGAAAAACCAAGGAACGCATATGTTACGCCACCGAGATTTTCCAATTTCCAAGTAGAGAACAAAACATCTGACTTGAACAATGGACAAAAATTCGGTAACAGGAATCACGTATAACAATCATTATTCTCTTATAACATCGCCTTATTCAGTACATGATACATGTATAACATCGCTTTAATCTGAAAATATTCTTTTATAAATAATCAATCATTAAAGGGGGAGATATTTTAAGAGACTCAAATCAAGAACCAAGAACTCTAAAATATTTTACTATTTCCAAAAGACAAAGTTACATGTGGAAGCATCAAATTATCTGTACCATGAAAGTGTGAGAAAAGTTATTTTTACTCACCTTTTGCAGACCTCCAATGTGCTCTAAAAATCACGTATGATAAGGATTTGCGCTTCCCTAAAATTTCCTCTCCCGTTTGGTGACGTTCTTGGATCTGTGTTGTTACGGTTGTACTGCCAAAGAAAGGAAATATCTTTCTCTCGCTGTACTGTGGGGCGCTCCTCTAAGCTTTGTGCTGTGTGGCGTAGTGCCCACGTTCCCAAACGAAACCCCCCAGGCCCCTGACGCGTTTTCTCTTTCTTTTTTTTTCATTAAATATATTTATAATATATATATATATATATATATATATATATTAAACCCATGCGAATAAAAGCGAAAAATCCAAAAGCGAAAAAAGGCCCCTGCACAGCTGCACGGCACTTATATATATATATATTACATTCTTTAAAATAATTAAGTAATTTCAATAAATCATGGTACTATTAAATTTTTTACACTAAATCTCTTAATTATATTTTATTTGTACTATACATTTTAATAACTTAATATTATTATTATTATTATTATTTATTTTTTTCAAATTAATTATGTTAGAATTTTAGGATGTTACAAGATTTATAATCCTAGTAAGTAATGCACAAGTCTTATCATCATCAAATATAAGTCACTAACGTAACACATAACTTAAATAAAATCATACAAATGACATCTCTTGTGTCCAAATAATCTTAATTTATCATCCAATCCTCTTTTTTTTAATTGCCCAATTTTAGTCTATGAGCTTATGACAAATGTAATGACATCCCACTGCCTTCCCCTTCCCAGAAGGAGGTATCTATAATGAGTCTTCCCCTTCTCAGAAGGAGATATCTGCATTCCCTCCAACGAGGAGGTATCTATCATCCTCTTCCCTAAAGGATGTATCTTAACAATCACAAATAACAATCCAAACTATATTTTGGGCATATGTCATGACCCCAGGACATGACATATGACCTCATACAATTGGTAGATAACTGAGCCCCTTAAGCATGTGGTCAGGGGTTCAATTCATGGCTCATGTGTATGGAAGAACATCTGCTGGGAGAGGTCAACCCAATCAAATGATTAGTCTCTGGCTCCTGACCGGAGAATACCCGGGTTCACCCAGAAATGTAATCTTTCTTTTGCTATGTCAACATGAGATTTTAATGATAGATTCTCATTTATTGATCAACTTTATTACTTGAGTGACTTCTAGATACGATTTAAAGATGCAAATGGACGTAATTATTTTTTTATAAACAAAAATGTATTAAAGAAGAGTATAAGGGATACTCAACCCAAATACAACAGAAAAACCAAAAATATAAGATAAACCGAAAAAGTAATACATCCCAGAACAATTGAGACACCAACAATTCGGAGCACCCAAGCTTGAAACACCCAAACCTTTGCCCTTCACCACATTTCCGAAAATCACTTAGATTTTAAACCCACACAAGCCACACTCTGACCCACACTATCATCCTCAACAAGCACCCACCACCCAGAGCACACAGCCACCTTAATCACCCCTCTCATGGACGTAATTTTTTACAAGAAAATGAGAAGATGTATTATTAAACTATACATGAATAATTAAAATTAAAATATTCAATTAAAAGTTATTCAAATGCCATAATATAATTTTAAAAAGTATTGGTTTTTTTTGGTTTTCCTGGATATCCTCCGCGCCTAACTGTGGAGACTAATCCCTCAAGCTGGATAGGAGCACAAGTTTAATCTTAATAATTTTAAAAAGTTAATGAATTTAATTGGAATACATTGTCAGTGTATATTGAGTTTAATTGATATAAATTGACAATGTAAAATCCTTTTACACAGACATCCAATCATAAATTGTCACGTCAGTAAGTTTTTTATACTCTTATCATAACTATCTTAAAAATATTCATATCATGATTGATAATTGGTTGTCAATGCAAAAAAAATTTTACATTGTTAGTGCATGACAATTAAACTCTAGGCTTAATTGCAGTTTTGCTCCCCCTATTATTGGTCATGTGCGATTGTGGTCCCTAAAGTTTTTTTCGTGCACATTTGGTCCCCCTATTTTTCAATGTTGCAAATCTGGTCTCTCTGTCAAATGTCTGCCAATTTTTTCAATGGTCAACATAGAGGAACCACTCTTCTAGGCACACACAACCTTTGGTTGAGGTTCTCCCTCCCCTGTGTGTCCTATTCGACATGATTCAATGGTTATTCTATGCTATTTATTGGTTTTGTCCCTCCTTTCTGGGACCTTTTTTTTTTGTTTCCACTACATGATCCTTTACCATAAAAGCTCAAAAAGAGGTTTTATGTGCTTAGAGCAGTGGTTTTGTGTGCATAGAGAAGTGGTTCCTCTATGTTAATCATTGGAAATTTGACAAATATTGATAGAAGGACCAAATTTGCAACATTGAAAAAATAGGGGGACCAAATGTGCACGAAAAAAAACTTTAGTGATCAAAATTACAATTAAGCCTAAACTCTAAAATATTTTACCTCGTCAATGGATCATTGGATAATATGGCTGCTCTATGGATTGACGACTGTCCCCACAAACCAACACAGGTCTTTTCAGCATGCTTTGTCCTCACTCACACGCTTCCTGGGAAAACTTCCCAGGAGGTCACCCATCCCAAAATTGCTCCAAGTCAAGCATGCTTAACTGTTGAGTTCTTAAGTGACGGGCTACCGAAAAGAAGATGCATCTTGTTAGTATAGGTAGTACCAATCAATTCATATAAGCCTTCCTTAACTGTATAGTCCCATACCTACACAGTCTCAGGATCCCTCTCATTAGGGTGTGTTATCGGTTCATTCATGTGTCCCTCCGCCTAGAAGTCTGCCAGGAGCCGCTCCTTGTCCGTGCTTCTTGCACCGGCGACCACTCCCCGCCCTCGTTGGAACCCGGGTGTTACAGATATTGTTTAAAATTTTACACTAACAAGTATAAAAATAAAACTCAATTTATTCCGAGCATTCTCACTATAAATTACTCTTGCACTTTTTTGGTCTTTGACCGGGTATTCACACAGGTAATGTTGTAAGACTAGCTCGAACTGGGGGTGATGGTTAGGTAAAGCTCTCCTCAAAGTGACAACTTAAGGATTCGAACCCCTAACCTTGCAACTAAAGTTCGTCTTAGGCCATATTCTGCTTCCACCACAAACAACCACTTTTGGATACTCTTGAACTTCATTATCTCTCTCTATATATATTCACTACTAGAAAAAGGCAATTTATCGACCGAAATTTAGCGACTGAGATAATTCGGTTGCTATAGTGACGGATTTTGCGACTGACTCCCACGCAATCATAATTTGTCACTCGTTTTTTATTTAGCGATCAAATTAGCAATCGAGTAATTCGGTCGCCCTAAGAGCGGTCGCTAATTTAAACTTTTTGAATGTCAAAAAATATTGACCAGTTAGCGACCAACTTAGCGACCGTCCAACGGTTGTTTTTAGCGACTAAATTTAGCGACCGAAATAGTTCAGTCACTAAACTAAAATACCTAAATCAGTAGCACGAGTCCTTCCCTCCTCGCTTTCTATTTTCCCCTCTTCTGGAACCTCTCTCTCCTCCTTTGCTCTTCCTCTCTAATCGTCCGCCACCACCACCACCATCACCACACCGTCCTTCTCCGGTCATCTATCTCTTTCCATCTCCGGTCATCTCTCTCTCTCCCCCTCTCGTCCTCCTCCGCAAGTTCCATCGCGCTCAACCACTTCGAAGGGCGGCCACCACCAATTGAACGCCACCATCGAGCTAGAGACCACCACCCAACCACTCCCCTTCTCCTCTCTGTGACCGTAAGTAAGTCCTAAGTCATCCTTTCTAAATCCTCATTTCTTATAAATCCCTAAACCCTCAGTCTCACTATCTATGTTTGTTGTTCCTCTCAATTCTGGAACCCTGACTTATTGTTCTAATTTATAACGGCAAAGCTTTTATATCTGTTATTGATGCTTTATCTATTACCATTCATTCATTGTTCTATATATATATATATATATATATATGTTCACTGTTCTATCTTTGTCAGTGAAGTTACTATGTTCAAGCTTCATACTAGTGCACTTTATCTAATTACTCAGGCTGTTAGACTTAGCACATATACTTTGGGTTATTGCTTTGTGATAATTGGAAGGGTACATCCAATGCTAGCACTTCAGCAGATATACTTTGGAGCTGCTGTGATTAAAGTAAACGAATCCTTTACTGTTAGCTTGTTTTGGATTGCAGGGCCTCAATGTCTATACAAAAATTGTTTAGTTTTCAATTTTAGTTGGAAGCTATCATTGCTTATGTTTATAACGTGGTGTGAAGTAGGCTTTCTGAATGTTTTGGTCCTATTATGTTAAATGTCTTTTTAGATTATTTTTCTCTCTTGACATTTGAATATTTTACGTTAGAACATTATAATGAGTGAAAGTTCATGGTATTCTTTCAATTACCACCTGCTATATGATTAATTTCTCCTTATTTAATTTGTTGCAGTCAAGGTTTTTCTTCCTCCCACTCTTCATCTCTTGCACTGTGCGGGTACATAGCTTCTAAACCCTCATTGTTGTGGTAGTTAGTATATTGGCTTTGCTATTTGTGATGTGTTCTTAAAGTGAGTTTATGTATATAACTGAATTAATTATATATATTATGTACAAATGAAACCCCAACAGAGTCACTCTCAGAGTTAATTATATATAACTGAGTTAATTATATGTATATAAATTTACACGGTTTGAAAGTACTTGAAACTTAGCATGAAAGGAAACTTAGTTGAATTTGATTGTATTGGATTTGGATTTTGTTTCCATACATCATTTTAGTGATTTTGTCAACATTTTGAACTGTTAGGTCTCCCTTTAGCAATTATGACTTGCATCTTCAAGGGTGAAGGTATTTGCATCTTTAGGTCTCCCTTTAACAATCATTTTGAACTGTTAGGTCTCCTTTTAGAAATTATGGATTTATATTGGTAATGTATGTGACAATTTTGGTAATTTGTATTGGTGAAGGTACAAAAGCTGAGCATGTTTTATTTGGACTTGGTTTCTTAATTGTCTTGGTTAATTGTCTTTTTTTGGACTTGGATTCTTAATTGTCTTGGTTATGGCAAGATTGTTAATATATAGAAACCTTGCATGTGTTTGACATATTCCTTGTTGTTTGTAAGTAGAGAGCGGAGCTCAATAGTGGCCAGTTGTGTGCTGATAGTTTAGGAACTGTGCATATCTTTGGTAAATTGATATGTTGTTTGTTAATAGAGAGCGGAGCTCAATAGGTTCTAATTGCTAAGTCCATGTGCGCTTTATGTTTCTAAATTTCAAGTTAGTGGATTTCGATATCTACACTTTCCCTATGAACTTTAGTTTCAAGTACTTTGGGTTAAGGTTTTGCCTTATAATGCAGGGCAAGTTCAACCGCCGTCGAGATGACTCCATTAGTCAGGAGCAGGAGCCTTCTGCTGCCTCTAACAATGCCCTTTTCTTGGAGGTGGTTGGTGGTAGGAACAAGAAGGGCCATGTATATGGTTTGGGAGCCCTAGGAGATGAGTATGTGGCCTCTGCCACACCATCTTCTCAGTCATGCCATGGCCCTACAACGGACGTCGGAGGGGTCGTGGCTGGGCTCGTTAGTCAGCTTGCAGAGAGGGTGGTTGCACTGGAGAGGGAGAATCATCTGTTGTACCAACACTTGGGCTTCAGACCCTGCGGATCTGGTTCTGCCCCTAAGGACGCTGCTGCTTCGGGTACCCATGCTCATGGACCTACTGCTCCCGATGAACCATCCGTTCCCCCGACCTCTGGCCAGCAGCATGATGCAGATGATCATTGGTCCCCCCACCCCAAAACCGGTCCCCCGACCATCCCCATTCACCCCCACCCCTACTCAGATGACATGTATTCTTTACTTACATTGACACAGTTTGTAATTATTTAAATTTTGACAGCATTTACTATTATTTTTTATTTAATTTCTTTTCTATATTTAATTTATTTTTATTTACAGGTTTTTTAAAAAAAAAGTAAATTAACAAAATAAAAAAATTATATATAGCGACCGAACTATATCGGTCGCTAAATTGTGGTAGCAGTTAATTTTATCAGAAAAAATTAAAAAATTAAAAAATATTTAGCGATCGAAATATATCGGTCACTGTTCGGTCGCAAATAGGACCAAATAAAAAAATTTGGTACCAAATATTAGCGACCGATTTTTTAATTTAGCGACCGACAAATTCGGTCGCTAAATAGCGACCGACTAATATTCGGTCGCTAAACAGTTAGCTACCACGGTTTTAGTAACCGGTTATGTTCGATCGCTAACTCGATCACTAAATATTTTAGCGACCAAATTATATAGTTAAACGACCGAATATGTCGGTCGCTAAACACTTAATTTCTTGTGGTGATTTTTTGATACAAAAAATGGTGGTAAGTGAGCAACCACTCCGCATCGGGTCGACCAACTAAGGAGAAAGTGCCACCTCATGTTGCCGTTCCGTTCTCAAGGACCGAACATATGACCACTTGGTTAAGGAACGACGTGCCGAATCACCACGCCAGGTCCACTCTCTATATATATTGTGTGTGAATGGATAACTGATGTGCATAGAAACAAAAAGGGAATGAGCAAGTGAATTGCAGGGAGCTGAAAGATTAGATATTTAATCAAATATAATAACTCTACATTGAATATTAACTATCATTAAGAAACACTAAAGTATTTGAAACTTGAAATTGTTTTTAAAAAGTACTACATGTATATATCCTGACTCACGTATCTAAAGAAACCGAGATATCAGATACTGATATAAAATTAACGGATCTATCTATTGCTAACTGAGCTGGACAAAATTATGTCTACACAATTGATCTTCACCACTGTTGAACACTTGGCCATTAATTTGAACCCAAAATAACTTCAAAAGATGGTGTTATTAGGATAGAATGACTTATGACTAATAACTTACAGCTAATGAATGCCAAACAGATATGCTAAGTCCGAACAAGAGAGTTGCAGTTTTAAGTGAACTGAGCCTAACTTCATAACACCGCGTCCAAAAAGTTAAATGTCATATTAATATTTTGAAGTGATGTCTTTTTTTCTTTTTGACTGATTTTGAAGTGATATCTTAATCAAAGATAAAAAAGAGGAGAAAAATAAGTATGACTAGTTTGTTTTCTTTTTTTTAAATTAACAAATATGCTGAGTTTTAAAATAAGGATTTAATTTTAATCTATCGTCACTCTATATTTTTAAATTATTATCCAAGTTATTAAAAATATTTAATTTTTTGTAATAATTATTTAAAAAATTAAAAATACAATGATATAAATATAATTTTTTAAATATTCATGATATATTAAAATTGAACTCTATAATTGTTAAATAAAATTTAACATGACAATATCAGAATGTGTCTTATATATAAAGAGAGATCTCAACTACTTTAAGATTCATCTTTCAATTTAAAATTAAAATTTTCTCTTCAAGTTTAACAAAGTTAGTAAACAAAAATTTACGATAATGACATCAGAATATGTATCTTGTAAAGAGAAACCACGGCCCCAGGTTAATAGCATAACACAGTAAAATCAAAATGCCTATAAAAGTGACAAAATCAAAGTCACCGAAATACCTATATCTCCGGATCTGTAACATTGACGCCCAATTCTTGATCAAATCTGTGATGGATCGAAGCAGATCTGTTAATCTAAACCAAATTAACGAATACCGCACCAAGACGGGAAACCAAACAACGCCTCACCAAGACGACGGACAACAATACCACCGCACACAGACGACGAAAACACGAAAAAAAAACCAAATCTATGTGGAAAAATCACTTATTTAAATAAAAGGGAAGAAAAAACGAAGTAAAAGGGTGAATCTAGGCCAAAAATGGCCCCAAAACCACTTTCTCTAGAGGTGGCATATGACTGTGTGTAGAGTGAAGGGAGAAAGTTTGAAATTAGAGAGAGAATTGGGTTTTTTCTTTTCTCTCTTTTAATTGATGGTCGGGTTTATTATCATATTCACATTTGCAATTGAATAACGCACACAATCCACAAGAACATATATTCTCTGTCCCACACTATGAAGACTGTTAGTGCTAATAGAAAACAATCCAACACCCACATTAATTTCGATCATAGTTATATATTATTGACTTAAATCCTCTGATGGGTAGGGTTTTTTGGTGCTTCCATGAAGATAGCTTGGTGTTAGTACTGCTTCTGAGTTTTTTTCTCATTGATCGGAGAAGCTCACATTCGTTAACTATATTAAAGGAATTGTCATTTTGAGCATAGAACAACAACAAAAAAAAAAACTTTGGCATTTGAGATTTTTCATTCTATAAATTAAGGTTATATTTTTCAAAACGTATACAAAATTAATATTATTTATTAAATATTATTTTTATTTAAGTATGTATATTGTTTTGTTTTTTAATATTTCTCTTGCTTTGCAAGGGGTGATATACTAGTCATAATTGAAATCGTTGGAGTCTCGTATAAGATAGTGATATGACCTGAATAATAGTTATAAGTGGTGGACAATCATCACCTCATAAACTAACTTTTGATTCTAAGTGTTCTATTTTATTTTCTGATTATTTATTTTAAAGCCAAATATTAAACTAATAATATTAATTTGTAATTTTGTTTTGACCAAGTCTTTGCCCACAAGTTGCTTGCTATAACAGTTTTAGTTTTGGGCTTTATCTTTCTCTTCTTTTTTATAGGTTCTGACGTTTTATTTGGTTGACACTGGCACAAAGGGTAACGGCTAAAATGCTCCAAGAAGAACTCAGAGGGGCAGTACTCCACAAATCTAGATCGTTGATATAATAATTTATCAATTCGACGGTGTAGATTTCAGGTGCAATAACCGGTTAGGGAATCCCAAGATGTGACCGGCTACCCACTGAACTGGTCATTTGAATGTGTCTGATGCCTTTTGTTATCCTCGTTACCGTTGTCAATAAAAGAAAGTCTTATTTGAAGAGTTTAATTAGTTACTTCCAATAAAAAGTTATTTTTCTTAATTTCTTAAAAAATGCGTTAAAGAGATAAAAATGTGTTACAATCAATACAATTAACAATATTTGTATATAATCAAGCAGTTTAATATTTTCAATAATTATTTTATAATTTTAAAATATATTTTATTTGCACATATTTCAATATTTTCAGGCACAAATAAAATCCAACCGAAACAAAACTACAGTGTTCTTTAGAAAATTTAGGATCGTAAACCCGAGTCAATAATTCGATGAACCCGAAAATCCAAACAAAACCGATTAAATTGGTTCATATTTTTTGTGTTCGGGTACGAACGAAACCAAATGAAGCCAAAGATCATTGGTTCGGTTATCAGATTCAACTATTTCGGAACCAAATCAATTACTATATTTCAATATATATATATATATATAACATTAATTATATGATATTATTAATATACAATGATACATTTATATATATAAATATAATATATTATCAGGTTCAACTATTTTGGAACCAAACAATTACTATATTTCAAAAATAAAAATAAAAAAATATATATATATATATATAAATATATATAACATTAATTATATGTTATTATTAATATATAGTTATACATTTATTTATTTATATAATATATATATATATATATATATAAATATATATATAAATATATATATATATATATATATTATATTTATACATACCATTATTTTTTGGTCCGAATCTGGACCAATTTTAATTGGTCAATTTTTTTTTTATTTTATTGTTGATAAATTAAAGTTTATAAGTGAATCATGGTAGAGTAGGGAGCAGTTGAAATAGTAAATAATATTATCTTTGAATCCCACTTTTATTTTTAGTGTTATACATTATCCCTGTATGATATTCTACCTATCAAAAGATTATTAGCTCTGTAAAATGTCTGATTTGTATTTACCTTTTGTGTTGATTAGAACCACACAGTAAAAGAATTAATTAAGCTTCGATTCAGTTGGTGACTTGTATATTAGTTAAGGTTTACAAAACCGGACCGGTCATCGAACTGATGAAGGCAGCGGTTCGAGGTTCAATGGTCCAACCGAGGTTGAACCGTGGTTGAACCGGTTATAATTAAATAATATTATTTTAATTTTTAATATAATATTTATAACAATATTAAACAAAAAAACAACATAACAACTAAAATTATTAAGCACAATTTTTATTATTTTGAAATTAAACTAAATAAATATAAAGATATATGTTAAAATCATCTTCATAGGGAAAACCAACCCAAAATCTACAACCAGCCCACATATGTTAGAAAACAAAAGAATTGAGTTTTGACTAGGATGATCCAAATCCTTTTATACTATTTTTTTTCTTTTTTTTTAAGAAAACCGGTTCAGACCGGTTCACTACCGGTTATGACCGGTTTTACCGGTTTTGAACCGGTTTTCCGGTTTTTGCACCGGTTCAATGCATGACCGATTTTTCCTACTGACCGGACCGGCCATGGTCCCGGTTCCCGGTCGAACCGACCGGTCCGGTCCGGTTTTCAAAACCCTGATATTAGTGTGTGTATATTAGTGTGCAGAAGTATTATATATTATTTTATCTTAACCCGACTGTTCACTTAGAAGACCACCAATGTATAGTTTTTGGGAGCGGATTGTCTAACATTAAGAGTTGAAAGTTATGTGACTTTCAATCAATTTGAGTTGTTGGATTAATCCTACGGTAATAATTATTCTATCCATAATTCTAATTTAGTACTTATGACTTTTATTAAATCTACTTTTCTATCATATTCTTTACAATCACAATATTCACAGTGATATTTCATATGTTTGTTGCATGTATCAGTAGCTTCAGCTTTTAATTAATGTATTAATTCTTTTAGTGTATCTTGATTAGTTAAGTCTAGCATACTTAATTTGTGTACAAATTTTTTTATATTTTCAGAATCTATAATTCATTTTAGTACTTAGCTCTGATACCAAAATGGTACCACCTCCGTACTTTTGCTATTTTTAATAATTTTGATAATACTTTTATAGCAATTAGTATTTTTACTAATTTTCATTATTATTTTGGGTGGTTAGGAAAATGTCCCATAAATTTTCCATATTTAAATCTATTTCATGGAGTTCTCTAATTACTTGTATACGTTATTCCTTTTTACATGTTAGTTGTATTCTTAAAATTATTTGTTATATATATATATATATATATATATATATATATATATATATATTCTTGCCAATGTCGATATTTTAATTTATTAATTATTATTTATTTATAATCTTTTGGTAAATTCATAGTTAATATATCTAATATTTCCTGATCCATTTAATCATCTAATAAGTCATATCCTTCATATATATCAGATAATGATAATCTATCGAATTCATATCTAATTTCATCTATACAATTTCATTCTATATCGAATGATATATGAAATAAATAATAATATTCTTCTCTATATTGATTCTTTATTTTCTCGATAATTAGTCGTTTACAGTCAAAAGGTAAGTT
Source organism: Sophora flavescens (assembly GCA_030762895.1). Lineage (NCBI taxonomy): Eukaryota > Viridiplantae > Streptophyta > Magnoliopsida > Fabales > Fabaceae > Sophora > Sophora flavescens. Next base: position 141,560,563 of record CM061067.1, read on the forward strand.
CATCATTAAAACACTCATTATTTCCTTCTCTGTTTGGTCATCAAATTCTGAGTATATTTCCATTAATTAGTAGAGCTGGATGCATTACTTTCTTGTTTTATAGTTTTTCTAGTTTCCTCATAATTTTCCATATTTATCAACACATGTTCTTTTTCTATTAGTCGTCTTTCAATCCATTTTCTATATCTATTATTTGGGTCTTTTTCTAAATAATAATCCAAGGTTCCTGCAAGGTTTCTTATTTCATTTTTTATTTCATTTTTTTTTGATTTAAAGTCAAACATCCAAAGTTTTTCTATATCTCTCATATCCTATTTCTTAAATACTGAGCCAGGTCTCTTACTTGGCTTGATAATTTATTAATATTTTCTTCTTCATCGATTTTTTCTGGTTCTAGAAAAGTAATTGGTTTTGGAATTAAATTTAATAATTTTGGTTTATCTATTGAGATTCCTAATTCTGTTATTTCATTCCTTTTTGGATAATAAATTTTTCCTACTTCTTCGAATAATCTTGGTACATCTATTCTGTCATTAGTTCTAAAGGTAATACTATGGTGAGAATTTGTTAATGCATAATTAACACAGTAAGTTATCGAGAAGATTTTATCTCCCGGTCTCATTAAATTGCTTCTTAAAAATCTATGTTCTTGTTTTGTCACACAAAAAAAAATCTATGTTCTAGAGTTAATGGTTGATCTAATCTTTGGGTATCTAATGGTATTCCAATATTTGGGTGGATCTCAAATTTCAATTTGACATAAGCTAAATTTTCTTATATAACTCCTAATATTTTATCCTTTGGATTGGTTATTCTATCATCTTTTAATATCAATTCTACAGGTGAATTTATTCCTTACTGAAAGGTTGCTTTAATTAAAACCTGTATAGCTCCTATATGAATATATCCTATTTTTCTTCTATGTTCTTCCTTTTTAAAATTCCTTTTTAATTCTATTAATTTCTTTTTATTTAACAATTGTATACAAGTATTCCCTTGTACTTCCGATATATCAATAGGTGTTTCATTAATTATCCTTCCATAATATATAATATTTTTCTTTCTGATTAAATCTTTTCATTATTCCTCCAAGTTTTTTCATATTTACATCTTTTGCTAAATTTAGGTCTTCTTTCTGTATTTTTTGAAATAATTTTTGATTTATTAAAATACTCCCTTCATAATTCTCATCTTCTTTAGTAATTTGTAGGTGTTCTATATCATTATTATCTTTTTTTTCTCTTTCGATTTCAGACATTATTATTTACTAAAGTCTATCTTATAACAGCCTAACTGAAAGAGTTGATGAGTCATACCTGATTGGGATTTCTTGAAAACCAGTTTTGAATTCTTCTGCCTACTGCTGCTTCCACTTAGTCAAGTTGAATAAGATTCAATTCACACTACAAAAAATCAACTGTTTAGCGACTGGCATATTCAGTCGCTAAACTTTCTAATTCGGTCGTTATTTAATTTAGCGACCGAATTAGCGACCGATTAATGACGGTGACTGAAAACCTGGTCGCTAAGATTTTAGAGACCGAAATATTAATTCGGTCGCTAAATAATAAAAAACGGTCGCTACACGGTTGGTCGTATTGTTTGGGTAACCATTTTTAGCGACCGATAATCGGTTGCTAGTTCGATCGCTAATGTTGGTTACTGTTAACATATATTAGTGACCGCTTTTCGGTCGCTAGACCACAATCTTTTAATGTTAACTAAAGTTTAGCGATTGAATTATCGGTTTCTAACTCGGACGCTAAACTGGATTTTATTAAATTTTTTAAAAATTTAATTTTTAAAATAATATTTTTTTTCCTTTAAAGTTTAGCAAAATTACTAATAAAACACACAAAATTACTAATGAAATATACAATCATAAGAAATAATGAATATATATATATATATATATATATAATAATCCAAAGTATCGTACAAGAATCGTTTAAAGTCAAAAAATTAAAAAAAAAATCAGTCATGATGAGGGGGAGGTGGAGGAACCGAATCATTCTCAGCGTCCGTACCGTCGACGTCTGCTATCTGATCGTCCTCTGTAGTAGCGATGACGAGGCGGCGGCGAATCGAGGAGCGGCGGCAGGCGGCACAACCGCCGGAGCATCACCAAAGCAACTGAGTCTGGATCCTCATCTTCTCCAACACCAGCCGCTGTGTCTGGCCCTGCTCGATGCTCGTCTGCATCAGCTGCTGGTTTGCCTGAGTCAACTGTGCAATCTGGTTCGCCATCTGCTGCTCTTTCTCGCTCTTCTCCCGAAGCTCAACGTTCAGCTGCGTGATGGTGTCCTGCATTTGGTTGAACTGCTCCTGAGGGACGGTATCAGCGTAGGAAGGAGCAGGTGTGCTTGATGATAAACCAATAAACTCACCTCCCAGGTGTCCGAGGCCATACACGTGCTCCTTCTTGTTCCTGCCCCCGACGACCTCCAAATAAATTGCATTATCATCGACGGAGATATGAGAGCTAGGCCCATCACCAGTCAAGGTCTCGTCTTGTGGCTGTGAGGCACGTGATATGGCATCGTCCTTCTTCTCGTTGAATCCCACCTACAAAGTATAGATGAAGAGATTTAGTTAAAATTATAATCAATATTAACAAATCATTTATAATAAATTACAAGTAAACACTAAATTGTTTTTTTTTTGCTTACAGCATAGTTATGGGCCTTGTCGTTGACCCATATCCCCGATTTCAATTTCTTCGTCCTCTCCACCAACTCCATAGCAGTGGGGGCCCGCTGTTTCTGTGCTTTCTGCACAGAAAAATATAATATTAAATTCCTAAGAATATTTAAAAATGAAAACTCATCAAATAGTATACTAAGTCAAAAGTTTAATGTATTACCAGCTCGTCGTAGTGGGCGGCGGCTGATTTAGACCCGCCGGTCCAAGCACATGCGCCACCATCAGAAGCTCGATTACATTGAGCTGTGGCCTGGATCTCTTGGAACTTCTCAGTAGCCCAGTATTGGTCCAGCTGCCTCCTGATCTCAGGATCCACCCACTTCCCCTTATTCTTACCCTTCCTCAGCTTGTTCGTCAGATTCTTCATGACCAGTGAGCCTTTATGCTCAAATATGTCCCTGACGAGACCCTCTAAAGCTACGTCCCACCTATACTCTTTCTACAACTTACAGTTGTTAGGAAATTCGTGTGTGTATATATATATATATATAATGTAAATTTAATTTAAATAACTTAATAAATTGTTACCTTAAACTCTTTAAACAACTGATCCCTATGGCCCCCTGGGATGGCCTTCCATGTAGGCCATGGACCATCAAACTTGCGTCGCAGGATCTTCGATATCAAATCAGAAGGGCCCTTCACGGGCAGAAAGCTGCAGCAAAATTAGAGTATTAATAAATGTTATAAATAAATAAATAAAAAGTAAATAAAAATTAACGATACTTTATAGATTTAAAAAAATTAAATTAGCTTACTCTTTATCCCCCCTGGGGATAAGAAGAATCCTCCTGTCGGATGGACCACGGCTCTCCTGTCCCGATGATGATGATGGTCCTGTCATAGGTGTGGATGATGACGGTGCAGTCTGTGTCCCGACCACATGAGGCTGGGTAGGGGGTGCAACTCCATCACCCTGAGGTGTCCCGTCCACAGAGGTGCTGGTAGGATGGTCTCAATCTGAAGGATGTGGGTCGGCCGGCGGAGGGACTCTCGTAGCACGACCTCTGCCACGACGACCCCTACCTCTAGAAGAATCTGTCATCTGTGTAAAAAATGAAAAGATGATTGCACAACAGTGTAAATGATACAAAAATAAATTACCTAAGTAGAATGACGTTTACACAAGGAATTATGGCATAAATAAATTACCTAAGTAGAATCTTCGTCACTAAATTCACCCTCACTCTCATCAGTCTCACTTGATCGGAATGTGCCTTCGTTAGATGCGTCCAACTCGGATTGATCCATTAACTCTCTTTCAACTTCTTCCCCATTTCCGGAAATGTCCGCTAGAGAATTAACAATAATGTCCGGCATAATTTGCAACGGTACGTGGGGTCTTGAAAACTCATCATCTTGGTACGGAGCATCTTTTTCAGGCTGGTTGATTATATTATCAGTAATTATACTGCGAGCCTTTATCTTAATAACACCCAACCGGCCTTGATGTCCTTCGGGATATGGCGAGTAATAAACCTGATCTGCCTGTTGTGAAAAAATGAATGGGTCGTGCGCCTTATTATACCTACGAGACAACCTAACTTGAACAATACCATATTTTTTATCGATTTTTGTCCCTACATCAAGAGTATGATCAAACCAATCACACTTGAAGATAACTAACTTCATCATAGGGAAACCGGTATAATCGAGTTCAAGGATGTTAGTTAGAACCCCATAGAAATCATCCTCTACATTGCCATCAGTGGCTCGCACACAAACACCATAGTTACACGACTACATTCCTTCATTCCATGTTTTTGTGTTAAATTTATATCCATTTGCAATGTAAGTATTCCATGATGTAACCCATCTGTTAGGCCCCCATGACAAATTTGTCAACAATGGATTTTGAACATTGTTTTCTGGATCTAGTAACTAAAAAATCAAATATTATATTATTCTTATACATGTTATATATTTAAGGAGATAAAATGTATTGCAACAAATGAAGATACTTAACCTACATATTTACTGAACCACGTAGCAAAGTGAGAAGTAATTTCTCGATCAACCTGATAGTTTGAAATGTCAGGTTGGAGATCCCTTAGAAAAATATCGTACATCCTACATATGGGAGATTAACAGCAGGACGATTAATAATCATAAATGTCAATTGAACTTGTAAAAACATTGTAGAAACTTACTCTAAATATGGTGCCTCCTCTTCACAATTTTTAAGGATATACAGATGAGCAGCATCAATGTCATGCTGCTCCAAGAAACATCCTTTTGATTTGCCACTAAATTTGTCCAGATAGTTGAATATTGATATAGGAGGACTAGTTGAGCTTCCTTCGCCCGAATCAACGTTTCTAGGCATCCTTGTCCTTCTCGTGTTAACTTCATCCGGATAGTAATAAGAGGCAAAAGTGGAAGTCTCCTCTACTAAGTATGCTTCACAAATGGAACCCTCGACTCGTGCCTTGTTCTTAACTTTGTGTTTAAGGGAGTGAAGGAACCTATTAAAGAAGGAGACATACAAATAATTACTAGTTTAAGGGAAAGCTAAACTATGATTTCGTGTTCATGAATTTCATATGTATTAAGTAAAATAGTTGATGTTGTTTACCTCTCAAATGGATACATCCAGCGGTATTGGACTGGGTCACCAACTCTTGCTTCGTAAGGTAGATGAACTGGAAGGTGTTCCATAGAATCAAAGAAACTCGGCGGGAAGATTTGCTCCAGCTTACATAACAAAACGGGTATCTTGACTTCTATATCCTTTAATTGATTCACATTTAGTGTTGTCGATGTAAGCTCCCTGAAAAAGTGGCTAAGCTCAACAAGTGGGTTCCAAATTTGCTTCGGTAATGCGTCGAAAGCAATTGGAAGCAACCGTTGCATGAACACGTGGCAATCATGACTCTTCATTCCATGTAACTTTGCTTCCTTAATGTCAACACATCTACCCATATTGGAAGCATACCCATCTGGTAACTTTAGTTCTTTAACCCACTTACAGACGGCCACTTTCTGTGTTTTGCTTAGTGTATAACTTGCCTTCGGTTTGATAACACAACCACCGTCCTGCAACTCAATCTCCTTTCGATTACAAATTTCAGCCAGATCCAATCGGGCTTTGTTTGTATGCTTTGTCCTCCCCTTGATGTCCATCACAGTGTCAAACACATTCAAAAACACATTCCTCTCAGTATGCATGACATCAATGTTGTGACGGAGTAGCTGCGTCCTCCAAGACGGAAACCTCCAAAATATACATTGTTTTGTCCAATTATGGTTGACGTCATAATCAGGAATATGTTCTCCTTGGGATTCATGGACGAGCGGAAAGTACTGTACTCTCCGCCATACATTAGGACCAGACAAACGTGGTGGAGGCGGTGTTGTCTCCTCATAACGCTTCTTGATTGCATTCTTCTTTCGCCTATAAGGATGATCTCCAGGAAGGAATTGACGATGCCAATCAAAATATAAGATCTTTCGACTGTTTTTTAGCGTGAATGCCTCTGATTGCTCCATACATATTGGGCAACCAAGCTTCCCCGCGGTCATCCAACCCGACATCATCCCATAGGCAGGAAAGTCGTTGATCGTCCACATCAAAGCTGCTTTCATCATGAAATTTTGCCTCAAAGATACGTCATATGTCAACACACCATCATTCCACAGCATCGTCAACTCATCTATCAGCGGCTGCAAGTACACATCAATCTTACCTTTTGGATTAGACGGACCCGGAATTAAACTCCCGCTTCATCCACATCCCCGGGGGAAGATTGTACGGAGTCATGATAACTGGCCAACAAGAGTATACTTTTCCAGCCTGCCCGAAAGGATTAAATCTATCAGTAGATAACCCCAATCGGGCATTCCGAGGGTCCTACTAAAATGCCACATGAACCCTATCAAAATGCTTTCAAGCTTCTCCATCAGATGGATGACACAAGACATCTTGCTCCCTCTCACGCTCACTATGCCACCTCGTGTGAGCTGCAGCGGCCATCGAAGAGTACAATCTTGTAAGTCTTGGCACGAGCGGAAAGTACCACATCTTTTTTAGCGACCTCTTCTTCTCAATGCCCATCCTAGTGGTTGTCTTATACCGATCCGCACCACAAAATCGACAACATGTTATGCTCTCCGCTGAATCATCCTTATAGTACAACATACATCCATTCGGGCAACAATCAATTTTCAAACACCCAAGACCCAAATTTTCCAAAGACTTCTTAGCATGATAAAAACTAGTAGGCATCCGATTGTCTTCTGGCAACGCCTTGGACACTGACCTGGTGAGGCGATTAAAACAGTCTTCTTGCATATTGTAGTCAGATTTGATTCTCAACCATTCCATGCACATCGACAACTCCGTGTACTCCCGACATCCTTCCCACAATGGAGATCGTGCAGCACTCAACATATCATAGAATCTTTGAGCTTCGGGATTCGGATTCTCCTCTATGTATTAGGAACCCATTCCACCATCTTCTCCCCCATCTTCTTCTAGTACAACACCAACCGATGGTCCAGCATGATCCATTATCATCTGCTCGTATGGATTCAATTCTTCCCTCCGGTCACCACTTCCATAGTACGAACCTTCAAACACAATCGGGTTTAAGTCAGGCAACGTCTCACCATGGTTACTCCACCAATAGTAATCATGCATGAAGCCCTTCTCATAAAGATCGGCTACAACTCCATCCACGCTTTTGAAAGATTGACACTTGCATCTTTTGCAAGGACACCTCAATTGATCACCGCCCAGCCGTATAAATCTCTCCTGGCTAACAACAAACTCTATAAACTCACCCACTCCAACTCTATACTCTTCCCTAAGACGTTTATTCCGATCCAACCTACGATACATCCATTTCCGATTCTCCGGAATATCCATTGCTGGCAATTAAATAGCCTGACCAATCCTACAATAACACTTATATATTACGATGCATTCCAATAACTCCATCAATCTCGTTCTTATGACAAGGTAAGAACCTATCCCATTCTAGAAGAAACCTTTACCACACTCGGCTAATAATAGTTATTCCCATATTCAAATACCTTATACTTGACAAAATTTTGGCAGCATTTCCCATCGGTCTCCAAGTACACGACTCGAGCACGGTGAGAATCACCGCGATCAAGTATGCACCAGGAGAACAAAAGGAAATGCATCAGACCGAGATTTCAACAAGTATATAAGGCATTTGAACATGGAAATGACTATTGTACGAGTGTGAAAAAGGTTTTTTCCCAAATTGTCCCACTTGGACAATTCAAGATTCAATACAATGAGCATGCGTACCCTGAGAAGGTACGCATGCTCATTAATATTGAATCTCAAATAGGAAACTAAGGCTTCCGTAACTTAATAATCAACTCTAGTAGAAAATAAAACCACTGACTTATAAGGATTGCAGCATACTTCAACAAATATATATTGAAGTATAATTCAATACAAACTTAGATAAAATATAGTAGCAAACATCCTTTTGAGCTCCGCTCTCCACTAACAAGTAACACATAATTGTCAAATAAATGCATAACTTCTAAATTAGCAACACACAACAAGCATCCCGCTTTTTTGACAGGATCACATCCTACTGAGCTCTGCTCTCCACTAACAAACAACACACAATTGCAAATACATGCATCAATATTAAATTATCAGCAGACAATCAGCATCTTGCCTTTCAGGCATGATACCTTCCTATTGAGTTCCGCTCTCCACTAACAAGTAACACATAATTGTCAAACACATGCATAACTTCTAAATTAGCAACACACAACAAGCTTCCCGCCTTTTTGACAGGATCACATCCTATTGAGCCCTGCTCTCCACTAATAAACAACACATAATTGCAAATACATGCATAAATATTAAATTATCAGCACACAATCAGCATCTTGCTTTTCAGGCATGATACCTTCCTATTGAGCTCAGCTCTCCACTAACAAACAACATGATATATAATTTGTATAACACATTACAAGCACCACACAATCAGAACCTTTTAGACAAAGCAAAACCTTAAAAGAGAGTATTGAGAGAACTTACCTATGCGACAAAATGTAAAAACAAGTAAGGATAAGGGGAGGAGCCGCAGACAAGAAGATCAGAAACTGATAAATATAATTAGACAATATGAAATCAAATTAATATCCTTAGAGCCAACTTAATTGTATTCGAGTTAGTAATATAAAAGTTCAACAAATTGCCATTACGACCAGTTGATTACCTGTGGAGATGGAGAGGGGACGAAGGGACTCGGTTTCAACTCACGAGAAATAGAGCAACGACCTATAATGCATAAATAAAATTAATCCTGTCAAATACTAACATTTAAGAAACTAACATTTAAGAGTTTGTTGAAAGCCATTAGACCTTTTACTTTTGTCCTCTCTTTCTGTGTTTTTTAAATCATTGCTATATTGAGTCTTGAACTCTTTGAATTTCTTAAGGATATATACATGAATAACATATTTGAACAGAGAGAGAGTTGTACAGAAAGCAATGCAAAATAGTTGATTAAATGAACCTTTAGCAAACTTCATGCAAATGAATCTATTTTTGTATTCATGACATGAATAGAGCAGAAATGAATTAGATAACCATGTAAAAAATAATCTATCATCGATGACTTAATGCACCACTTATAATATTTAAGTCGTGAAGTATATACCACTTGGGTGTGGAGCATAAGGCTTGGTGAAACAGCCGTACTTCCTAGCAAGTTGGTTTGTTTATACAATACAATATATATCAAACAAGTTCAATGTAGAGTTTACCATTCAAGTCCAGACCGTTTGACAATCAGGCTTCGGATCATAACTATTTAATACAAAAAATAGTGACTTGATAACCTACCAACAACAAACATGTCAAATACTAACATTTCAACAAACTGACAAATATTTGGTCGTTTGTGGGTGTCTGCTTGTTCCTTGAATGTTTGTTATTGTAGTTATAGCTCACAAGCATCTAAGTCAATACTTATATTTATAATAATCTATTCTCATATCTAATTTCTTACCAATTTGTCATTGACTTGATCTTCAAACTCATATAAACATAGTCTTCCTTATGTCTAATACAATGTGCTTGTAACTTACTAATTACATTCTAGGCTTCATATTTTCTTATTTTATGCAGGGATGGCCATGAAACTTATAGTAGTCCTACTTCCAAGCATTACAGTCTTAGAGATAGTGAATCAAGAGGAAGCTAACTTATATTATCTATCCAATAAGTTATTTAAATCAATATACCCCTACTGTCAGAATTTCTCTACTCTGGATTTCACTAGAACAATATCAATGATTAATTTGACGGCATAAATACTCATATTGACAGAACTTCCCTAAACCCTAACCTGAGACAGAACTGACCAGAGGAGACTGTGGGGGTGGTGGTCGCGCGAACAGAACCCCTTGAGATGGTGGTGGTGGCCGGAGGTGGAAGAGACAACACCTGAGAGAGACATAGAGAGAAACTGAGACAAAGAGAACCGAGCAAGAGAGAGAGAGAGATACACAGAGAGAGGATAGGAGACCTTACCAAAGGAGGAGGTCATGATGCTACAGCGGTGGTCGTGCTGGCACGGTGCTGTTGGGAGGAGGAAGAGAGAGTGAGAGACAGAGAAGGAGAAACACAAAATGAGAAGGATAAGAGGAGAACCTTACCAAGTAGTGGCCGGATGAGGACGAGACGATGAGAGGTGGCGATGTGCGACCGAAACAAGGAAGGGGGAGGAGCTGCGTGTGAGAGAGAAGAGAAGAGAAGAGAGAAATAGGGGAAAAGAGGAAGGAAATCGTGATTTAGGGATTTTATTTTTAGTGACCGAATTATTCGATCACTAAATCGGTCGCTAACTGGGTTAATTTGAAATTTGAATTCATAAATTTAGCGACCGATTCTAACACGCTCTATTTTATTTTTTTGCGCGTCGTTTAGCGACCGAATTAATATCGGCCGCAAATATAAATAAAATTTAATCGTTGCATTTAACACGGTCACCAATTCGGTCGCTAAAAAGTCGGCAAGTTTTGACTTTTACTTTCCTTTATTTAGCGACCGAAATAGCGACCGATAACTCTACTACGCTCTATTTCGGTCGCAATATCAACTATAACGAGTGTTTCATGTAGATTCTACTATCGGTCGCCATTTCGGTAGCAAACAGCAACCAACAAATTCGGTCACTATTTTCGGTCGCTAAATAGACTTTTTTTTGTAGTGTCAAAGTAATTGGAGAATTTAGTAATAGGAAGTAGTATTTATTGATGATAAGTAGGTGAAAATACAAGAAAACATAATGGATCCACTCTCAAGAATCCGACTAACACTCTTAAGGAGGCTAGCAATATTCTCGTTCAAAGAGAACCCTCAGACACGAGAAGTTTTTCTGAATGAAAACTCTACCTTGCCTCAACATAAGAGGACTTATTTATACACACCCAAAGTTCTTATTACATAAGTCTTTTTCATCAGACTCCTAATAATTTACATGATGACGTATGAGATTATATCATTCATCAATAATCGCATCGTCTGAGTCCTTATCTTCTTGCCGACAATCATTATTGTCCTTTGATGGGTCCTTTCTTGCTGTGCACCTCTCACACTCATGATTTCCATTTTGCTTTATCATTGAGCATAATTGATTGAGGACAGCTGGACGATAATTCATTGCTAGTCCATAGATAAATATTAATTTAATTTATGCTCAATGGAAATATAAATTGTCAATGCTAATTTGAAGGACCCACAAATATAGTGTACATCAATATCGTTGATTTTTTTTTTATTTAACTTATTTATTTACACTTTTAGTGTGTGTATTAAAAAAACTAAAAAAAAATAATTAGTACTCGGTTGTTGGAATATATGGTAATATATTAAGTATTCTTCAATAAAATTATTACTTCAATTTATATATGTATTACTATAGTGTTTTTATGGTGAAAAAAATTAACCAATTTATTAGTACTGGGTTGTTGGAATGTGTATTGGGTCAAGATTTGATTGGATGGTTTGACATTTAAAATTCTCTGGGCCTAGACAAATTAATGAATGAGGCCGGTCATCCAGCCTTTTCCCATAAGCATCATGTTGCTGTTTGGGTTAGACCAGATTTCTCCGTTACCTGGGCTTAATTCAAGAAATTGCTTTTGGTTTTATCGACTTCTTATTATAAGTTTTTTTTATTTATTTATTAAAAGTGTGAAGTCGTAATGGCTTTTGTGACTTATCTTCATCTTTTAATATTTGTTGAATAATTTCTTATTAGGCAAAAGCAAGAATTAATATTTATTTTGATTATTTATGTTAGTTTAGGTAAGTATTGTGTTATTTAGGAAATTTAGATATTAATTTTTTAAATAAAATGTAATTTCGTAATATTAAGCCCATTTCGCAATATTAAACATTAATTTGATAGTTAGCTATAATATTTTTACATACTTAGTTGTATCTAGCAACTTAGTGTGTTAATTATTCAGATTTCAAATATTACATATTATGACTAAAGTGTGTAATCTGACTAAAGTGGAAACCCCCATCCGGTGTTATCTCAGGGCATTGATAGTATAGGCCCACAATAATTTTACCTCCAGCTTGGAGTTTGGCATTGAGCATCTGTTTCAAATTCTGTAGACAAATGTCTGTATTGAAACCGATACGCCTTCGGTAATAGTAATGGAACCCGAGGCCCTTTGGACCATTTGTTATTCGTCCATTGAAGTAATCTAAAGCAAGCTTGATATCAAAATAGGGTTCAACATCCGCTTCCTGTGTAGGGTTGAATGCTACGATATGAACCTCCAATATTGTGCGTCGGATGCGAACGAACAAGACGTAAATACAGCTGACGTAAGTTAAAATTGATTTTTTTATGTTGAAATTGTTATTTAGGAGTACCTACTGCAAATATTTTGTACGACTATGGTCTTGCCGATAGTTATCAACGGCCTAAAGTATTCCGCCATTTTATAATTATACCAACATAGTGTGACATAATTGGTAGACAACTAAGCTCCTTAAGCAGGTGGTCAGGGGTTCGATTCATGACCCATGTGGTTGGAAGAACATCTGTAGGGATAGGTGAACCCCTTAAATGGATCTAAGTACCCCCGAGGGATTAGTCTAAGAGTACCGGCCAAAGGATACATGGGTTTTAAACAAAGATTTATTATAAGAATATATACATATTTTTTTTATGTGGATGAAGAAGAAGATCTTCGAGGCACTATTTTTTCTCTCGTTAATTTACAAAAATATAATTTCAAAACAAATTATTGCTAAAAATAAATCCAATATTATTAACTCATACAAATAACTTCATACCCATTTTCGTTATTTACTATGTAAAAGTGGTTATTTTTACACTATCCAGATGAAATAGATCATGTTAAATCGCTTAATTAAAATGTTTGAATATGTATTTATGTTTTATTTGTAAAATTAAATTATTATGTACCTACCAAAAGAATCTGAATGAAGCGTAAAAATTGTAAAAAAAAACATAAATTAATACTTAAATTCTTAACAAATGACTATTTTTGCTTTTCAAAATCTCCTTGAATTGTTTGTGTGCAAACGATCTAAATATAATTGGCGTCAGTTATATTTTTTATTTATTTGTATTTATCATCATCCTGAGTTCTTGACAATGCATCCATCTTTATTTATGTATAGTCAACAGTTCCTGACACAAGTGATTAGACTTGTTGACTTCTTATTGGTTCTAATCGGTTATATAACTTGGGGAAATAAAGAAAAATAAACCGAACACCCGTTGGGCCAATTAAAAAAAAGAGTGAGTACGCTTCTCATCTAGCAGGATGGAGCATTAAAGAATTCTGCCTGTGGAACGTTAGACTTCCTCTCATAATACTGCGCACTAGGTTGTTCATCTATTATACATACTTTCATAATACCAAAAGGGATAAAAAAAAAATCTTACGATCTTGTTCTACTATCATCAATTGAAAAACTGTGAGTTTTTGTCAGTGAGAATTTGCATGTGTGTGATTTGGAGTTGAGATGTTTGTTGTTCTCTTGAGCATCCAAAAAAATTATTCATGTGTCCTTACTATTTTACGTGCATACTAGTAATAAGTGACTGTTGTATCCTGGAGAGTACTAGCCTTGAGGCCACCTGCATCGAGTAATTTACTTGTGATGGCGAAATACTCTTAAGTCCAATGCTTTGCACACCTTAGTCAAAACCGATAAGTTGATTTATATTTACTTCAGTTTATTTAGATACATATTTAATTGATACTTATTTTTATTTGTTGTTGTGTTAATTCTATGTTAATAATTTTTCCAACACTAAGTTTGATACAAACCCAAATTCTACTATCTCAAAGTCCTAGGAACCCTCAAGGTTTTTCGTAGGAATTATCTCATAGAGCAAGGTAACTCTTTTAAAAAAAAGTATATAAAATAGATAAATAAAATCAAACTTAAGAAAAGATAAGAACATATATAGATAAAATTTATACTTCAAGACGTCTATAGAGTATTATCCTTAAAGATTATTTTGCCACAAAAATTATATTAATGCGAATATCTTTCAAAAATTAACAGGCCTTTTCATGAGAATAATACTAGTTGAATCATCCATACATTGTATGGGTGTGTAAAAATAAATTAAATTATTTTATGGGTGGATTAAAATCAAGAAAATAAATTAAAACTTTAGTAAACTAGAAAACAAAATGACACCAACACAAGTCAGTTTGAGTAGAAGGAACTCAAGTTCATTATATATATAGTTTCAGGTTCGATATCAAAATTTAAGGATCTGCTTGTTTAGTTTTTATTTTCATATTTTCATTTTCTTATTTAAAAAATAATTATAAAATTGACACATTGTTTTTATTTTACTCCATATTTTCAAAGATTTGCACAGAAAATAGTAAAAACAATTTTTTTTTCAATGTTTCATATACAAATATTTGAAAACACACCGACCCTAGGTGCTTTACTATACTTTCCTACAAAGGGAGAGGACATCCCAAGAAACTTAAAAAAGAAAAAGAAAAGGATAAATAATATTTGCGAGTTCCTTCATGATTCCTCTCTCCTATCTATGTATATAGTTAGTATTATCTATACGAGATAATATTTGTTAAATTATCAATATATGAAAACATAAAATAAGTTTCTTTAATTCGTGACTTTATTTATTTTGTTTATGCTTATAAAATCTTAAAATTAATTATCAATTACAAATTTTAAAAATATATGCAATTACACAGTAGTAATTTGTATAAAAACTAGAAGAAGAAACAAATTATAAGTAGCTGGTAAGATAAATTATAAGAAACGAAAAAGGATGATTTCTGATATAAATTCATTTATATCAGTGTAATTTATCTTTCACTTGTATTTATTGTTTTTTTTTTTTGTTGTTGAAAGACACCTGTATTTATCGCTAATCGTTGATTTTATGTTTATTTAATGATGTAAATTATTCATAAAGTTAAATTCACTATCATTGTTGAAAGTGAATGTAAGTCAAAAAAATAACTTATATGGGGTAAACAGATATTTCTATTTATATATTGGTATTGGGTTACTGTTAAATAGCCACGGCCTGTGATGTGTGGTAATCTTCTATTTAAAACCGTACCAAATGGTCCTATTTTAGCACAATGGAATATGGGCATGGCCGATGAGTCCATTCTGATTCAGCCGAATTTGGGCCCCACGGCCACTTTCCGTGGCGCAACTTCTTACAGAGGGTTTCTCCCGGGACCCAGATTCACTTCCTTTTCTCATCTTTCAACCTTCTTAGTTTTATTTGGGTAGTAAACTTATTTAAACACTTATATAATAAGAATGTATGTACGAACCTTTTATGTACAAGCTCATTTAAACGAAATTATTAGTGTTTAGATCTAAACTCAAAAAAATGTTTTTATTTTTTATAAAATATACAAAACAACTTCTTGTATAAATGACACAAGATTTTTCAAAAAGTCAAAAAAATCGAATTATCAAAATAAGTTAAAAACAACTCTACAACCCGTTCTGACCAACTCCACACTGAATATCAACTCATACTCACAAGGGAAGGCACCCTAGATAGAAAGATACATATACATCAACAATTATAGATGCAATGTACCAAATATAAAAAAACACCAATAATTGGTGCAGATAAAGAGTCTTACAAAAGTCTCATGGAACATAAAAGGCCGGTTGGGAACTTGAATTTTTTTCATATATTATTTTATAGTCAGCCCAAAAAAAAAAATATTAGCCACATACTGATTTTGTAAGACTCATTATTATGCATCTACCATTTATCCACGTACGTCTTTGATGCAAACTTGCAAAGGAACAGTTGTTCCACCTCAACCACTCTTTTTAAAGTACTCGTTCTAAACCAATGATTTAATTACTTTAATTTTGGCACTAACTTGGCTGGTAACAAACTATAAACGACAGTTCAGGTATCACGACCAGACACAGCATGTTTGAAACTTTGAATTATAGTTTGTAAATCATGATATGTCTAAAAAAGGCAAGTTATCCACCTTCGAGACTCAAAATTATATGCAATCACAATTTAACTATAGTTTTGCTATAGATATTATTGGTAGATGAAACTCAATTTAGCACACTAAAAATTAAACATGCTAATATCGTCTTACATGAAAAATATTGTCATAAGATGAGTTTGCTTTTAAAGTGAGCAAATAAATACTTAAAAAAGATGTATACTTCTGGAAAAAAATTATTATTATTATTATTATTATTATTATTATTATTATTATTATTATTATTATTATTATTATTATTATTATTATTATTATTATTATTATTACTATTACTTTAATAGTGTTGCCGCGACGGATAATAATTATGATCACTTTAAAATTTTCAAAAGTTAACGTTATTCTATATGCAATTTTGTTAGAAAAAAAAATTCTTTAATTTAGCTCCATAAATAAAATATTGTCTTTTTACCCTTCTCAATTAAAATCTTCCAATTCCGACCCTAATTGTTAAAACTGCTGACATATTATATAGAAAAATGCTAAACGGACACGGATTTAGGACATACATACGGTGACACCGTATGAACAGTGCCGCACTGTGCGGCACTGTAGCTACACTGTGTGGCACTGTACCGGATTTTTTTTTTAATTTAAATTTTTTTTATAAATAATTTTTTTTGATTAAGTATGTGTCAATATCTGGTGAATCGGGTACAAATATCTGGTGAATTCAGTTCATTAATTATCTGGTGAATGAGTTTTTTTGAGAAATAATTTTTTTGATTAAGTATGTGTAAATATATGGTGAATCTGGTATAAATATCTGGTGAATTCAGTTCATTATCTGGTGAATTGGTTTTTTTGAGGAAAAAATTGTGGTTTAAGTATGTGTAAATATATGGTGAATCAGGTATAAATATCTGGTGAATTTAGTTCATTATTTGGTGAATGTGTTTTTTTTTATAAATAAATTTTGTTGGTTAAGTATGTGTAAATATCTGGTGAATCGGGTACAAATATCTGGTGAGTTCAATTCATTATCTGGTGAATGAGTTTTTTTGAGAAATAATTTTTTTGGTTAAATATGTGCAAATATCTGGTGAATCAGGTATAAATATCTGGTGAATTCAGTTCATTATCTGGTGAATGTGTTTTTTTGAGAAATAAAGTTTGGTTAAGTGTGTGCAAATATATGGTGAATCATGTATAAATATCAGGTGAATTCAGTTCATTATTTGGTGAATGTGTTTTTTTTTATAAATAATTTTTTTGGTTAAGTATGTGTAAATATATGGTGAATGGGTTTTTTTGATAAATAAATTTTTTGGTTAAGTATGTGCAAATATCTGGTGAATCATGTACAAATATATGGTGAATTCAATTTATTATCTGGTGAATGGGTTTTTTTAGAAATATTTTTTTTTAAAAAGTCAAAAAAAATAAATAATTGGTGCTACAATAGCACTACAATAACGCTACTATAGTAGTGTCGTATTTGTGTCGCAAAAGCTGTGTCCGTTTAGCACAGCTCTATTATATACTTCGCTAGGGATTCCACTCTTCACTCGGACACAAATTTTAATCATCCAAAATTTCTATTTCTTTAGTGAATTATTTGTTTATAGTAAATCAATGAAAACTAAACTGACGAGGTGTTTAAAAAGGCATATGACAGGGGGTTGGAGTTGACTTCTTCTGCATTATTGATGAATAATGATATTTTGACATCAAAAATTGATATATGGGGATATCTTAGTTTTGAGTAGGTTGTGAACCAATGAAATAAAGAGAGAGAAAGAATAAAATGATAAACAACCTACTCAAAACTAAAGTGTCTCCCATGATATTAAATTTTTGTATCAAAATATCATAACTCTTGTTGATTGACTTCCTGTGTAACGTTCAGGCAATCTACATAAACAGTGAATCTCCTGTGACCATTTGATTTGTCCAACTTTTTTATAAGGTTTCCTCATAGTGATGTAAGATGAGACAAAAAAATATAAATAAATGTGGTGAAATATAAAATGATATTGATGTTGAAAAATATTGTACACACATATATAATAAAACTTTAAACTTTATTCTTAAAGAGTACTGAACACAAAACTTAAGGATATATATATGCATATATATGTCAGCATTGACCAGCTATCTGCATGATGGCACAAAGATCATGTCGGTGATATTGCTCCCATGTTTGTTGCGGGTGAGGTATCTGCACTGTGGCTGAAACCCACTACAATAATTCTGAAATGGAGAAACTGTAGTTTGCTCCACCAATCTAGTTATTATTGAGCTGTATTCATGATAACGTCTAAGATTCGAGAGATTGTTACGGTTTACCCCTTTATAGTCATTCACATCCTAAGATCAGTTTCGTAAGAGCATTGAAAGTTTGAGACCATCTTGTGCGGATAGAGCACGAGACTTGGGATTTTGAGGATTAATTTAATCGGTACACAAGATCATATCAAGAGGAGTTATATATCGAAGTCAATTATCATCGTAATGGAAGAGGAGAAAAGAAAAGGTGAAGCCATATCTGAAAGCTAAGTTAGATAATAAAGGTGTGGTGTGGTGGGTGTGACCACCTAAGGTGGATGAAGTCAAGCCCTAGCTAGCTAAAGATGATGAGGAATGAGGAATATAAATGAAGGGTTTAGTGCTGCTACAATTTTTTTGATACAGAAAAAGGCATGAGAAATCTGAGATGTGGATTTGCTTACTCTATGATTAAGCTCAATATCAGTTGAAAAGGGAATGTATGGTTCAAATTTAAATTCTATTTGTTGGACAGTGGCGTTAGATTAATGATATATAATGTGTTTTTTCTTCCTCAAAGTCTACACACTCAAAAGTTGTAGGCTAATCTCTTCAGTGCGAGTCTTGATTTCAGATATACAAATGTAAAAAGTTACAAATAAAAAATTATACTTGAACCTTCATGTGTTTGGATTAGCTGCAAAAATTGATTATATATATGTATAATTGATGATTATTTTAATTAATTTCAATTTTATGTCTAAATGTGTTTCCTGAATTTTAAGATAATCTATTTATTTTTTGTAAAATAAATAATCTATTTAAATTGGATTGTATAAAAAAAATTATAAAATAAATTATAAAAATTATATAAAATTAATACATAATTTAATAATATTTGTTTGTTTAATAAAATTTCCCAAGCACCCACTTAATGTTTTGTTTGGTTTGAGAATGAAAATGAATAGATAGAAAATAGAAAGAAAGAACGTCGTGAAAAAAATAGTGAATTTTAATAATTATTTGATATTAGAGATTTTTTTTTTAGAGAAACATAAAAAGAATGCGAAAAGAAAGAAAATTTAATTTAATAAAAAATTATGTCCGTTTTTAGATGGAGGGATCACATGGGGTGGGGTGAGTACGGGTAGTAACCCTCCACTACCTGTCCCATTGGATGAATTTCATACCCGTCCCCACCCCATATCCGTGTGGGCCATCTTGTGGGTTTTAAACAGATTTATTAATATTTGCGGGTATCCATGAATATTTAAACACCTCACAAAGTTATTGAATATTAGACTAAATTTTTTATTCAAACCCCCTATATTGATATTATTCACACATAAGCATTAATCCATAAGCAATAATCCATCACTACAAAAAAAAGGTTGTTTAGCGACCGAAAATAGTGACCGAATTTTTCGGTTGCTTTTTGCGACCGAAATGACGACCGATTGTAGGATCTACATGAAAGACTGATTAGAGATAATACTGCGACCGAAATAGCGACCGAAATAGAGCGTAGCAGGGTTATCGGTCGCTATTTCCGTCGCTAAATCAAGGAACTTAAAAGTCAGAAATTTTATGTCTTCTTAGCGACCGAAATAGCGACCGAATTAAATGCAACGGTTAAAAGTCAGAAATTTTATGTATTCTTAGCGACGGAAATAGCGACCGAATTAAATGCAACGGTTAAATTTTATTTACATTTGCGATCGATATTAATTCGGTCACTAAACGGCGCGTAAAAAAAATTAAAACCGCGCGTGTTAGCGACCGATTTAAAACTCCGTCGCTAAATTTATGAATTCAAATTTCAAATTAACTCATCCCGCGACCGAATTTAGCGACCGATTATTTCGGTCGCCAAATTATAAATCCCTAAAATCGTGAAATCTTTCCCTTCTTCCTCATTTCTGCCATCTCTTCCACCCTCACCCCTTTTCTCTCCCTCGCGTCCGCAGTGCGCACCGCCAGTCACCGTCGCCACCACCACCATCTCCGGTAAGCCTCCGTCCTCCTCCTCCTCTTCTTCCATCTCTTCCCTCTTCCTGCTCTGTTTTTAATCCCCCCCCCCCCCCCAGTGCTTCGACCAATACTCCGGCTACCAACACACAGCCCTCCGGTCACCACGCGCAGAGCTCCTCCTACCCTCTTCTCTCCTCATTTTGTGCATTCCCTGCTTTGCCTTGAGGTAACCATGGACTCTCTATGTATCATTTTTTATTTTGCTTCATTGTTTCATTTCAAAAAATATGTGGATTGTATGTATTTCATTGCTTGCTTTATTGCTTACTACTGAGAAGAGCTACTTGTGTATTTCATGTGAGTTGTGAGTTGTGATGATCATTTGTTTTCATGTGTCATTATTTAATCACTCCTATTAGGATTAGGAAGCTCTCATTGAGAAAGCACGATAAATCTGTTTTTGTAACTTTTTTTTGAATGCATTGAAATATCAAAAGTCAAGACTGTGAGATTAGAATTGATGTTTACTTGAGCCACAGAATGCCATTCTTTGCTGTGAGACTCCGAATCATAATCAGGTTTTGGTTTTTTGTTGATTATTGTCGTACCAATTTAACGGGAATATTTAATCTGAGATCGCTTCTGGTTTGCTTCTTGTTGAATTAGCTTTGAATTTACCTTCCTTTTGAGGATCTTAGTCTTTGATTTAGATTCGTTCGCTTTGTGAAATGCATCTAAATTGGTTAGTGAGGATGTGTGCTATGGATTTTCAATTTGTTTTGTGCTAGGTGTCTACAATTTCAAACATGGATAGTTCATGGCTATAGTTCAAACAAATGACCAATACCGAGGCAGTTGTTTGAAGACCATTCTAGTTTAACATGTCCAAGAACAAGATTGTCCCCTGTGTTAATGATGTGTTTTCTATTAAATATGGAACTTGTAATTTCTCGGTCCATTTATCTTTCCATATCTTGGCTGAATTTATGTCTTTGAAGACTGTTCATTGTTCTCATTATATTGCCTCGGGGAATATCTCACAATAGTATGATCTATAGCCTCTGTGATGCAGTTGTTTACTTCTTTGTGAATAATTTCATATTGTATTGTACGTGTATGCATTCTGATTGTATTGTATTTTGATTCGTTTGGAATCCATGAATTTGTTGGTTCTTGTCTGAATCTGTTTCAAAAATTTCAAAAGAGGGTTTTAGGGATTTCAAGTTCTTGTTCACTTCTTTGTAAACAAAAAAATATTCTTTGTTGGAGTATGAAATGATCTAAAAACATTATTGTAGCCTGTAATTCCAAGAGAGCTTTTCACTCATTTTGAATCGGATTCATTTGGTAATTCTACTTATCTAAGGCTAGTACTTATATCTGAGCATGGTCATATATTTGGATTGCTATGAAGAATAGTTTATTCTCTTTAAAATAAAAATCTTTCAATAACAATGAATCAATGTAATTAGAATAATTTGATATGTATTTATTGATAACTTGTTTGGAAATGATTATGGAATCATATTTGTATATATTTACATTGTAAGCATTGGAATGAAGTTTAGACATATGACTTGTTTTCCTTATCGTTTTATCAGAAAATGGATCCGACTAAATGTTTTGAGACAGCCATCCATATAGACCAGGTACAATATCTCATCAACTTAAGAATAACGATCGGATTCACGTAATGATGGTTAAGGCATAAACTAATCATTTACTAAATTGTTCTTGTGTATTTGCAGGATTTGATTTCAATCCCGCGATCATTCTACCGTCGTTGGGGACAACAAATACCGCGTGTTGTGACTATTGAAGACAAAAGCGGAAATATGTTCAATGGGAATATAGTAATCCATGAGGATCGTCCATATTTTGCAACAGATACAAATGGTATCAGGGAGTTGTATTTGTTGTCCACTGGTGTATTGGCAAAGTTTAAGTACCTTGGGGGTTCTCGCTTCTACACGTTCATCCCTTTGGAAGATTGATGAGTTTTGATATTTTGATTAGTACTTATTGACTGTGGTGTATTTTTATGTTTTGATCGTTAATTAGTACTTATTAAACTTTTTTTTATAAACCATTATTAAACTTGCGTTAATTAATGTATATGTTTTCTTGATCATATTGACTGTGGTGTTTTGGATCGTTAGTACATCATATTTACGTTTTCTATTTATTATTTTATTTATATCAGAAATTAAAAATCAATGGGGTAATAGTTGAAAAACAATATTTGGTCGGCAGGATTAAGTTACAGGAAAATTAAAAAAAAATAATCAAAAATAGCGACCGAATATCAGTCACCAAATTCGACGAGCTGGGCATGCGACCAACTATACGGCGACCGAAATATATAATTTTGTGACCGAAATATCGGTCGCAGATTTGCGACCGAAATATAAGTTCGGTCGCTAAACATTTAGCGACCAGGGTTTCTGCTACCCCTTAATTCGGTCACTAATTCGGTCGCTATACAGTATAGCAACCGAATTATCAAGTTTAGCGACCGAAATCTTCGGTCGCTAAATAGGTTTTTTTGTAGTGCATAAGCATTAATCCATAACACAATAGTTCAACAAAAGCAATAATACGTAACAATGATCCATAGGGCTTGGGTATAACAAGGTTTGGGTGTTGCGGCCGCCATATTTCATAAACAAAATAAGGATAATGAAAAAATAGGACATTTGATTTATAAAGATGTTTTAGTAATTTCACCTTAACACGTACCCGTGAGTATGGATACTACAATATCCGCCCCCACCCCATTAATAAGTGAATAGAGAAAATATCCATTTAATTTATCTATGGATACCTATTAAAGTATCCATTTTCTACCTGTTGCAATATTAAATACAGATATCCATGGACATGAGTAAAATTTACATCCGTAATCCCATGTAGATTAGAGATAAAATTGGCATTTCACATAATTTTATCTCTCTTTTTTCTTGTTCTTCTCATATATAAGTTGGGGGCAAAAGTTTTTCGTGGATCCTACTTTTTCTCTCTGTTCATTCTCTCCTGTTCCTCTTCACCAACAAAAGAAAACTATATACAATCATTATATTTTCTTTTCTCTCATTTTCAATCAGACCAAACAAAGTGTTATAATAATGATATTCACAAAGGTTTAATTTTTTCTTTTTAACTAATAAAAAAAAAAACAACAAGCTAAGAATTGCAACAAGCTAGGGAAGTCAAGAAAACCGTGAAAGAAAATATCGATTACGCAACTACTCCACATTGCGTGCTTTCACGATATAACATGGTTCTTGAAGCATATCACACACATGTATTTGTTGACAATTTTATATCCTGAATCATATCCATCCATATCTCATCATTCCCTTTGTTGCTTGTTTTGTTTTGTTTCGTTTTTCTTTTTGTGATTGAAAAGAATCAAGAGGGATATGAAATGTACGTATGCAATGCATAAGAAATACCTTTCCCTTTTCTTGACATTCTTTTATATTTCTTCAGGCCTTTCGTTCTAAACCGCCCCAGTTATGTTACGTGTTCCTTCCTTCCTAGCTAGTTCGTTGTCACATTGTACTGAACTATAATGCCTGCCGCTGTTTGTGACCAGAAAGAATCGAAAGGGACATGAAATTATGAGTACAAATCCACTGCAAATTATGCTATTTGAGTTGAACAGTGGTCCAGCCATAGATTAAGAAACATTCCATTTAGACTTTCTGAGGAGGGCATCAAGTATCAACTGCAAGGCTGCAATCTCTCTACCCATGTTGAATTCATGGCCCTACCTAGCTAGCTAATTATATTTTCCCTTAATATATAGTCTTTATCACGTTATGATATGTGGTTGGTGTGACAATCCGACTCGCCATTTAAATTTTTGCTGGAAGATTTTTCGGGAGTATATAAAGTATATTTTGGTACATATATATATTACAGTACTAAACCAGAACTATTCGTTTTCTTGTCCAAATTAAATTGATGACTTTTATATATGTGGACCAAAGAGAAAAAGTTATGTGGCTTATAAGTTGTGAAGAACCATGTCCACAACCCAAGAAATTTCCCGAAAATTCAGAATGTAACCGTACTACTACGTTTGTTATCCATTTTTATTACTAAATGACAATAGGAAAAAAATTGTATATTTGAGGCGCCTTAACGCCACATATAGTGTTTTCTTAACTGTATCTGTAAACACTGTCGTAGCATGTGTTGCAAAGATGATAGCTACTGCACTGGATGTTAACTGTTATGCAGCTGGTGACAAATAATTTATTTCTTTCTTTATAATTCTACCATTGTAAAACTCAGGAATACTATTATTTTTCATTTTTTAAATTTTTTTTATTGATTGTTCATAAAGGTAAAGGTTCTTACTTCTTAATATTTAGTTGTGATTTGCTTTAGTTTTTTTCAATAAGTGTAATTTGCATTGCCTGATAACAATTGAAAAAAAAAATCACTCGCCACACCAATTTTGCGAACCTTCAAAGTTTACAATCTCTAAAATATGACGAGGAATAAATTATTATCATGCTACATTAAAGACTAGTTTGAATTGAGATAAAAAAGAATTATTTAGAAGACAAAGCTCTCTTAAAATCTATTGATTCAACTTTACTAGACATGATTTGAGATTGACTTAAGGGAAATCGAACTCCTTCTTCATCGGATTAACAAACATTGACATATAGATATGCAATTA
The DNA here is from genome assembly GCA_030762895.1 of Sophora flavescens. NCBI lineage: Eukaryota > Viridiplantae > Streptophyta > Magnoliopsida > Fabales > Fabaceae > Sophora > Sophora flavescens. The sequence continues at coordinate 141,585,686 of CM061067.1, forward strand.
ACTATACTTTGATGATCAGGTAAAAATTATGAGAAAAATTAGGATCTAAATAAAAATTCTACATCTTTTTTCCCCTCTTATATTGAAATTTTTTGTGATAATTTTTGGGCTTGATTCTGCATCTTCTAAATAACTTTGTAATTTATTTAGCTGTGATTGAAACAATAATAAATTTAACCATTTAACAAAAGCCAATTTCAAGGAAACCGTTGGATGCAGAAAGTGGGTTCTCTCATCCCAATCAGGTTTTCTCCATACACAAGAGCTAGGATTCGAACCCCCGACCACTTGCTTAAGGTGTCCAACTCCCTTACCACTTGGACTAACCACATGTTAGTAATATAAGAGCTCATTTGTTTGAGATTAAAAAAACGATTTTCATATAAAATATTTAAAAGATCATTTTTAGAGATTTTTTAAAGTTAAACAAAAGCCAATTTGTGATTGTTTATAATAATAAAAATCACCTAAAATAATTATTTAGAATAGACTTTTATGAGAAGTTACTCAAAATAGTTTACGATTTTTTTTTTCAAAAGTTAAAAGCTTGAAACAAGCATATAAACAATTCTTAAAAGTAATCATTTTATAAAAAAAATAATTGATTTTTTTTTCACAAAAAAATGTAACAAACCGACTCCAAGGATTTACATGTATTTATTGTTAATGCAAATATTTTTTATATTATGAATCCATCATAAATTATCACATCTTTAAAATGTTTGACCCTTATTATAATTATATTAAAAAAAGAAATTATACATAATTTGTGATCAATTGATAGTGCATAAAATTAAACCCCAAATATAATTAATTCATGGAACGAATAACAATTGTAATGTAGTTTGAAAATATTTAAGATAGCACGAATGATTTTTTATTTATTTTTTGACTTATTAGTAAATAATTGTTTTAACTTTAATAATATACAACCCGTTGCGAAGCACGAAAAGAAAACAAGTACCTCATGCGAGGTTTTTTTGTTTTTGGGATTGAATGTGAAGGTTAATTTCAAGTCTCAAAATAAATGGATGGTTCCATTTAGGAGAGAGATAGATACAAAAGAAAGATTTATGTCTCAACCTTTATTATTATTTTAAAAAATAAATTATTAAAAAAAATTGTGTCTATATCTTTCATATACAAGATATGAAATAGAAAGAACAAAAATGAATGAAGATGATTTTCACTCTGGTATAGGAGGATAGGCCATCAGTTCATTACGCAGTTTGGACCACGCCTTAAAAGATTGTTGGCCCTAAGCTGAGCTAAAATGGCCCATTTGACAACACAAAGTTCTGAGATACATACAGGGCCTAAGGCCCAACAAGAAGATTACATTCATGAGCGTAGTTTAAGTCTCGTACAGACCCAAAAAAAGGGGTCCCTGCCTCCTTGGTAGGACTGTTCCACTCATGAGCTTAATTATCGAACTTAATTTCATAATAAAGATAATTTTCATGTCGTATAGCTCGTAACTGTAAATAAAGAAGTTTTTCGATTGAAATCAGCTCAAAAACTGACAAAAATGTTTGTTAAATACCATAAATCATGTTAAATTGGTTCACTTTATAACAATTACGAACTAATAAGCTATTGTTTTTTCCCGGTTAACACTAATAAGTTACTAGATAACTAGATTTATTTGTAACCATAGATGGCAAGAGAATGGAGGAAAGAGAGAGAGAGAGCGCGGCAAAACAAAAAGAATTGGAATTTGGAAGGAAGCAAACAGAAATTTAAATATGAGAAGGTATAGAAGAGGGTCAAAGCGTGCGTCAAAGTCAAAAAGTACCTTCTGAATGAAGACAGAGATACATATATTTTTTTGGACTTGCACTTGGATTCATCAATTTCATTTTCATGGATTAGGATCTTTAAATTTGTGGTAGGAAAATGTAGGTAATTTTAGTGTATTTTGAAAGAGAAAGAGGTAAGAGAAAAATGAAAAATAAGATGAGAGAATGTAATATAGGAGAGAGATAGATAGAAAATTAGGTGACTTTCGATGGAGAAAAAAAATGAGAGGATTGAGATCCCATTTTCATCGGGTTCTTTTTTCTAAAATCTAGTACCATTTAGGGTGCGTTTGGGTAAACAACTTAATTAAGAGCTTATCACATAAGACCTTATCGCATGAGAGCTTATGCCATAAGTGCTCAAAGAAAGAAAAAGAAAGAAAGGGACATGAGAGGATTCGAATAGTAAAAAATACGGAGAGGATGTTTAGTGCATAAGCTCTTATGATAATTCCATAAACTTCTCCCAGTGACTTATGAAAATAAGTCAAAAACTCCTTATGGGATGGCATAAGTTATTTTTATAAGCTCTGCCAAACACACTACATAAGAGCTTATGTCATCGGATAAATCAAAAGGAGCTTAAATAAGCTCTTCCAAACGCCACCTTAGTTCCGATTGTATTTCCTTCTTTCATGACAGCAAAAATAACATACATGTAAGTGAATGCTAAAACCATGTGTTTCCTGTGATGATTACTTGTTGATGCCAGTTCATACGCAACTTAATGCTGCTCATGTTTCCATTCCAGGAAATGACAATTTTACTTTAGTTCAGAAAATGGAGAAGTACGAAATTCTACAACACATTGGCAAAGGTTCCTTTGCTTCTGCTCTTCTTCTCGTCAGGCACAAGCACGAAAACAAAAAGTTAGTTACGCTCACCACTCATTCCTAACTCTATTTTGTTAAATCTTATCGGAGTAGTATAGTATAATACTTGTACACATACTTGTATACCTACCAATTCTGTTGGAAGTTAGTTAGAGTCTGTTAGAAGTCTGTTATGTTAGTTATGTTAGTTAGATTCAGTTGCTTGCTTGCCAAGTTACATCAGAGTTATAAATACCTCTCATGCTGTAATATTCAGATACAACTAATCATCAGTTGCAGTTTCAGCAATGCACTACTTTCTCACTATTGCATTCTAGTTACTCTTTATGGTATCAGAGCTTTTTCTTTTCCCTGGGCCAAACCTTCAAGGTTTTAGCTATGGCGATTTCATCTTCATCTTCTCCAACTCCTTCGAATATCAGCAATGATGGTGGACGATCGAATTCCACAACCACATTCTCTTTTGCGCCTGCACTCTCAATCAAATTGGATGACAAGAACTTTCTGCTGTGGAGTCAACAAGTCGAAGGTGTCATTGCTTCTCACAAGCTGCACCGCTTTGTGGTAAATCCTCTTATACCTATGAAATACACTACTGAACAAGATCGTGCATCTAATACCATATCTGATGATTATGACAAATGGATCGTACAAGATCAATTGTTGTTTACATGGCTTTTATCCACACTTTCTGATTCAGTCTTACCTAGAGTAATCGGCTGCAAACATTCTTGGGAAATCTGGGATAAGATACACAAATTCTTTTATGCACAATTAAAGGCAAAGGTTAGGCAATTGAAATCAGAATTGAAGAGCACAAAGAAAGGAACTAGATCAATTTTTGAATATGTTCTACGAATCAAAGCCATTGCTGACTCACTTTTAGCTATTGGAGACTCCATCAGTGAGCAAGATCAAATTGATGCAATTCTAGAGGGATTGCCTGAAGATTACAATCAGTTTGTCATGATGATATATGGAAGACCTGAGTCTCCATCACTGTTTGATATAGAAGCATTATTGCTGGTTCAAGAAGCTCAGCAAAATTTCGTCAGGAACTAGCCATCCCTAATGTCTCAGCAAACATAGCACAAGCCTCTCAAACACAGCAACAGTTCAATTCAGGTTCTGAGAACTTTCATCAAGAACAAAACTAGTATGACTCAAACTATCAATATAATTTAAGAGGTAGAGGCAGATATGGCAGAGGAAGAGGTCGTGGCAGGGGACGTGGCAACCGTCCTACCTGTCAACTATGTGAGAAATATGGACATGATGCCTTCAATTGCTGGTATCGCTTTGATCAGTCCTTTGTGTGGAACCACAACTCACAGCAACAACATAATCATTATCAGCAACACAATGCACAACACAGTGGCACACCTGCTCAGAATTCACACAATGCTTCACAGAACTCTCACCCAAGTGCTTTTGTGGCTACTCAAAATCCGCAGACCACAAGCCTTACACAAAACATGGGCAACTTCGGTCACACTCAAGAAATGGCAGCACTGCAGCAGGCCCTGATCCACAGTCTTGGTTCTTGGATTCGGGAGCCTCACATCATCTAACCTCAGACAGTCACAATTTGCAACAAAGCTCTACCTATGTGGGCTCTGATCAAGTCCACATGGGCGATGGACAAGGTTTAGTCATACAATCTGTTGGCTCTTCTAAAATTCAGTCAAATATAAAACCTCACATATTTATGTCTCTTAAAAATCTGTTACATGTGCCTTATATAACCAGAAATCTTATTTCAGTTTCCAAATTTGCACAAGACAATGATGTGTTCTTTGAATTTCATCCTCACATGTGTTTTGTAAAATCTCAGGCATCTAAGCAAATTCTCCTCAAAGGTACCCTTGGCCCGGATGGCTTATACAGCTTCCAGCAACTCTCATTGCTCAAGGGACCTTCTACTCTGCTCAAGCCTACAAACATCAAGTTCCCTCCAATTTTGTAAATTCTGTTTCTACATGGCATCTAAGACTAGGACATGCCCATTCTAATGCAATAAAAACTGTACTTCAATCTTGTAATGTTTCTTACCATAATAAAGAGTTCTCTGAATTTTGTAACTCTTGTTGCTTGGGAAAATCACATAGGTTGCATGATCCCCCTTCCCTTACCACTCACTCTACTGCTTTTGAGCTCATTCATACAGATTTGTGGGGTCCTGCCCCCTCACCATCACATGGTGGTTACTACTACTATATTGCCTTTGTGGATGCATGCACAAAATTCACTTGGATCTATTTTCTCAAACAAAAATCTGATGCTCTTTCAGCCTTTAAACAGTTTCATTCCCTTGTCAAAACTCAATTTTCCACAGTCATTAAATCTATACAATCAGATTGGGGAGGGGAATACAGACCTTTTACTAAATTCCTTAATGAGCTTGGCATACAACACAGACTCACTTGCCCACACACCTCACATCAAAATGACACTGTAGAACGCAAACACAGACAAATAGTTGAAAAGGGGTTAACACTGCTGGCACATGCTTCCATGCCTATTCAGTTCTGGGATCACAGCTTCACTACAGCTCTGTATCTCATAAATCGATTACCTACACCAGCTCTCCCTAACTTTGTTTCACCATACCATGCTCTATTCAACTCATCCCCTGACTATCTATCCATTAGAACCTTCGGCTGTGCTTGTTTTCCTTTAACCAGACCCTACAACAATCACAAACTGGAATTCAGAAGCACTGAGTGCATATATCTTGGCATGTCACCCAGCCATAAAGGTCACAAGTGTTTGAGTGCCAATGGCAAGGTGTATATCTCAAAGGATGTCCTCTTCAATGAATACAGATTTCCCTACTCTCATTTGTTCCCTAAACCACCTACAACTTCATCTTCAATTCTTGCAACTTTCCCTTCCTCCATCCCCATAGTTCCTGCCTCTCATCAGAACAACTCCTCCACTTCATCTAGTCTGTCTACTCCTTACTCATCTAGTTCCCCACTCTCCACACACTCTGCTCCAGCATCTTCCTATCATACCAATGATCTGGCCAGTCCTGCACAGCCCAATTCAGCCTCTACTTCAACCTCTCAGTCTCTTAATATGTCAGTTCCTGCATCTGAATGCATTGCTTCCAAGCCTGTTCCACCTGAGCCCTCTAACACTCATCCTATGATCACCAGATCCAAAACTGGTAGTCTTAAACCTCGGTTGTTTCTTGCACATGTTGAGACTAGAACAGTCAAACAAGCCTTGTCTCATCCCCAATGGTTTGCAGCTATGCAAACAGAATATCAGGCACTCCTGACAAACAACACCTGGACTCTGGTTCCTCTGCCATCCCACAGAAAAGCTATAGGTTGTAAGTGGGTATTTAGAGTGAAAGAGAACCCTGATGGAAGTGTCAACAGATTTAAGGCCAGGTTGGTAGCCAAGGGCTTTCACCAACAACCAGGAACTGACTTCACTGAGACCTTCTCACCTGTTGTCAAACCAACTACAATCCGTGTCATCCTCACATTAGCCTTGACTCACAGATGGGATATCCAACAGATAGATGTCAACAATGCCTTTTTAAATGGCAATCTTCAGGAAGAGGTATATATGGTGCAACCTCCAGGCTTTGAATCCAATGACAAAACCTTAGTGTGCAAACTGCATCGTGCTCTCTATGGCCTCAAGCAGGCCCCTCGTGCCTGGTATGAAAAGCTGACTCAAGCCCTCTTGCACTTTGGTTTCAAAGCTAGCCGATGTGATCCATCTCTCTTTATTTACGACAGCACTGGTGTTACACTGTATGTTTTGGTCTATGTTGATGACATTCTAATCACAGGATCCTCAACCAAGCTTGTTGCAGACTTGATCAACAAACTGAATACCAATTTTGCCCTGAAACATCTAGGCAAACCTGATTATTTCCTTGGAATAGAAGTCAAGCATCATAAAAATGGTTCCATGATTCTTACTCAAACAAAGTACATAAGAGACTTGTTGCTACGGGCTAATATGGCTGACTGTAATGGTATCTCTGCACCAATGGTCCATGATTGCAAACTTAGCAGACATGGCACAGATTCCCTACCCGATCCTGCATTGTTCAGGTCCATTGTTGGAGCTCTCCAGTATGTCACTCTGACTCGCCCAGATCTCTCCTACTGTGTGAACAAGGTTTGTCAATTTCTGGCTTCACCACTTGACTCCCATTGGCGTGCAGTCAAGCGCATTTTAAGGTATCTCAGTGGCACTTCACACTACGGCTTGTTACTTCAGCCTGCAACCTTCGATGGCAAACTTTCTCTTTGTGCCTACAGTGACTCAGACTGGGCAAGTGACCCTGATGATAGGCGCTCCACATCAGGGTCTTGCATCTTTGTAGGACCAAACCTAGTGTCTTGGAGTTCAAAGAAACAACCTATAGTGGCACGGTCCAACACTGAGGCCAGTGCTGCTTTGTGACAACTTGAGTGCAGTAATGTTAGCACATAATCCAATTCTGCATGCCAGAACCAAGCACATGGAACTTGACATCCATTTCGTCAGAGAAAAAGTCATAGCCAAGTCACTCTCAGTGCAACATGTTCCAGCTTCTCACCAACTTGCTGATCCCCTAACCAAGCCTCTGCCATCCAGTCGTTTTGCTGAGTTTCAAGACAAGCTCAAGGTCGTTGCTTCTCCACAACCTCCTTGACCTTGTGGGGGGCTATCAGAGTAGTATAGTATGATACTTGTACACAGACTTGTATACCTACCAATTCTGTTAGAAGTTAGTTAGAGTCTGTTAGAAGTCTGTTATGTTAGTTATGTTAGTTAGATTCAGTTGCTTGCTTGCCCAATTACATCAGAGTTATAAATACCTCTCATGCTGTAATATTCAGATACAACTAATCATCAGTTGCAGTTTCAGCAATGCACTACTTTCTCACTATCGCATTCTAGTTGCTCTTTAAATCTCATCCAACATATGTTTTTTGCTTTGCTCATGTATTATGTTTGGTTATACTAAGCTTAGCTCATGTGTCCTACATTGCATTTTATTTATGTTGTCTTTGTTTTAGATATGTCCTAAAGAAAATCCGCCTTGCTGGCCAGACTGACAGAATCCGTAGATCTGCCCTCCAAGAGGTCACACTCTCCTTATTCAGAACCTCTTTCTATGCCTTTTCATGAATAATCATACTTTTCTCTTCTGCTTATAGTGCATTCTGTATGTTACAAGTTAGATAGATAGATACACCTGTGCTTTTCCAGCTTGAGAATTTGATGTTGTTCTTTGAGCAATTGAGCCTAAGTTTTATTCATTTTTTGTCAATGTCAAATTTGAATTTTAATGTAATATTTATAATGCATTTCTTTCTATTTGTTGGTTTATATTTCTAAACACAATACTTATGTTGTCTTCCTTATTTATCAGTGTGTATGATACTTTGTTGATTCCTTGTTTTGCAGATGGAGCTTATCTCTAAAGTTCGAAATCCATTTATTGTGGAGCATAAAGATTCCTGGGTAGAAAAGGTCTGCCTTTTTTTTCTTCTACTTTTGGTGCTTTTTCTTGTTCTGTTTTCTTTTTGTTGCTTCACTTACTAAGAGTTCCATTTGGGTTATGTTGACAAAAATGACTTATTCTGGACTCAACAAGTTTAATGATTTGTTCTTCACTCGTGTCTTTACGAGTGCTGATTTTTTTTATCATACTAATGAAGGTCTTAATAGTGGAACCTCCTTTTTTGTAACACAGCTTATGGGTTTATAATTCTTGATTAATTTATAATTTTGAAATTGGCAAGCTGCTATCTTCACCTCCAGGGTTGTTTTGTATGTATCATCACCGGCTACTGTGAAGGAGGAGATATGTAAGTCATGATTCAACTGAATTCAAGTATTTGTGGAACTCAGAACATTTATGAAAATATATTATTATACTTTAATTGCTAACTATGTTGCCCTTGTATAATTTCCATGTCGTACAGGGCTGAAGCTATAAAAAAGGCTAATAATGGTGTTCATTTTCCCGAAGAGGTTGGTCACTCTTGCAGCAACTCTTTTTACTTCCGAGCCTGTTGAATAGTTTTTATTCCTATGCAAAAGCTATCATCTTTTGATAGATATTAATTTGTTAATTAAGTTTCACCGGCTACTGTGAAGGAGGAGATATGTAAGTCATAATATCTTCCATCCATAAAGTTTTCAATGTTAAGAGTTATGTCATTCTACATGTCTATAGCTTTCAATTCACATATTCAGTGACATGATTTGTGTAACTTATTGTGATATATATATTTCTTCTTTCAGTCGAGGGCTTGTCAAGAGTATGCTGCGGAAAAATCCAGAGCATAGACCAAGTGTACGTTTTCTCTCGAGTATTTCCTTGCATTTATAAAGATGTGGATTAATTGATGAAAACTGGCCTATAAATTTTTTTAAAAAAGGTATGCTGATATCATTGTCTGTACATGGCTCGGATATATGATTGTCTTTGAGTGATAAATATGAGTCAGATGTCATAACAGCCAAATAAATTTAGATGCAGAATTGGATCTGTGGACTCGTGTGCGTGCGTGACAGGCAAGTGCGTGTGTGGGTGTGCGTGTGTGTGCGCGCTCTTTTAGCTTTTCACCTTATATGGTATAAGGCAGTAGAGCAATTCTGCTTGATTGATTCCTTAGTGTTCCTTTCCCAGCTCTATTCTTATGGTATAGTACTCTTTGTGCTGCATATATATACTCTGATGAGCTATTTTCTGATTAAGTTATTTGAGACTTGGTTACTGGGAAATATGTAATGGGACAAAAAATATATGGGATTACAGGAACTTCAGCTGGTTTTACACTTCTACTTAGCGTCCGTTTCAAGAGGCTACTTGTAGGACCATATGTTAATTATGTGATCATATAACTATTAAGGTAGTGTCAGCCTTTACTTTAGCTCTCTCCATCTATTCCCGTGTTGACGAAAAATATATTTTTAATTCCTTGTTTTCTTATCATCATCATCATCATCATCTTCATTGTGTTAGCGGACGAATTTCAAATTCTTGACAGAAATAAATCAGACAGGATGACGGAAGAACTGAGGGAAGGATTGTCAAAAATATAAAAATTCGACATAAAGAATAACGTCGAACTCAGAAGATTATAAGAATTGACAGGTGTGGAGTTGACAAGAAGTTCTTCAGTTAACATGTCAGACAAGCAAAGCCGTCAAAAAGGCGAAACTTAGAGCGCATCTGTTAAGAGTGAAATTTTTGATTATTGACGGATGCATTTGACTGACTGACAAAGGAATCAGAATAATGAATGATATTTTCTAAGTATTATACTTAGCCAACAAGAAGGTACTGGCCGACAGAAAGGATAAATTGACAACCTAGTTTTTGACAAAGTGTTAAGAAGAGTTGTGAAACGTACAAAAGTGTGGAAATGACTAAGTCCTCAAGACTAACAAGGCATCAGCAAGATAAGCCGTCAAGCAGCCAGACCGTCGAAGACAATCAAGTTGACGCGGAGCGATTCAAGAAATTGAGCAATTGTCAGAGTTGTTTGACAAGCAATTTAAGTATAAAACTTAAGAGAACTGCCAAGGACATGTGGCAGTCTTTTAGATAAGGAGTTATTTCTAGATAGTTATTTTATTTGCCTATAAATACTAGTAATCACAATGTAATCGAGGATGTTACTTGATACATATCTTACATATCTCGATCAAATAGCAGATTGACGGATTACATTCAAGTATTTTCTCCACCCTTCTCATTTTCAATTCAATTCAGTATTATAACCCAGTACAATACTGGTTTTATCCTTCAAAGTTCTTTACTCTTTCTCCATTATTCCTTAATATTTCGTATTCTATGCCATTTTCATCTCTTTGGTTCAAGTTCATTACTTGTTCCTTTTAATTTCCAGTATTTCTCTCAAGTTTGTTGTTTAAGTTTATTTTACTTCTTGCAAGTAGTGTTATTTAGATCTTTCTTTACTTAATTTCCTTTCAAACTTCATATTTTCTTTTCATTATAAACTCAGTACGGTTAAGAAGTTATTTTCTATTAAATAATTGATTTTTGTTTAAACTTCAAACTTATATTTTCGAACTTAAGCAGTCTTATTGTCAACTTTCATTATTGGCAATATTCTGTACATCTCTTTCGAATTTACCTATTTGTTTTAACACAAAGTCCTTGCCAGTATATTACTAGATTTGACTAACTTGTCAAATTCATAATTGGCAAACAATACATACACACACATCTTGACGAGATTACCGCATAACTCGTAGGTCCCACATTCGTCTGATCTTTAATTATTTGTAACAAAGGGATTTTTGGACACCAACCAAAAACCAACGTTAACAAATTGGCACGTCCGGTGGGACGAGTTTAGAGTAACTCGTTCAGTGTCACGAATTTGACATACCAATTTATTGTATGCGTCTACGGAGTGGAAAGGTGGTTCAAACATCATCTATTTCCCAAAACTCTGTGAATATGAGTGATGCAAGTGATGCAGGCGTAGTAGGCACTAACGCCACTGCGTCAACGGTGGATGCTATTGCACCAGTTGACAATATTCCAACAACCAGGGCTAACGCCACTAATGCAGGGAATAATAACACTAATAATTTAGGTGCGAGAAGAGGTGTTTCCTACGCCCAAGTCGTCAATAGATTTGACGAAGTTGGCCAAGGAACACTCCCGTCACCAACTTCCCCAGTCTTACAACAAATAAAGCAGTGAAGTAATTCCTGATTCATCTTCTTATTGGTAGGTACTTACAGAAGGACAAAGTTAGTGGTCCCGAAGGCAATATTAGTGAAACATATTGTCTCGGTTTAAGCAACAACTTGAAATTTTACTCTGGGATTCGTAAATGAAGGCCATCAAATTATTTCCCTTTTTCTCAATTTGATTGTAAATAATGCTTGAATCTTTGTTCATTCCTATACAGTTTTCCATGTCTAGAAATCGCCCTTACCATAAATCCTGCTACAGAGAGCAGCACCACCCAAGATGTGATGTTTGCAAGAACTTTGTAAGTATCTTAGCAATTGTTTTTCACTTACAATTTTTTGTTAGCAAAATTCTGTTGTGCTCGTTTTCTATCAAAGGTTTCTCTAAATTTCGACATGCTTTAGAAATTGCACTGCAATGTTTATATGCATGGAAGACTATTGATATAGAGTTGTTCTCTCTTCTTAGAAATATACAATATTGCCTTCGGGATCACTAACTTTGTCCTTCTCTAAGTACCTACCAATAAGAAGATGAATCTGGAATTACTTCACTGCTTTTTGGTCGAAACTAGAGGTGCCACTAAATGGAAGAAATCTTGTAATTCAAAATCCTCCACACTAAAAAATCCTCACCTTTTCTGACATTTGTACCATCTAAGTATGTGAATTAATTTTTCCAATAAATTGAATGAAAGTATAATTCGATAATTATAAAATGATAGTAGCAAATTATATTTAAATTTAAATGAATTCGAATTAAAAATTCCAAATAAGAACCAGACTTGTGTATTGATAAAATATTGTATCACACTCTGAATTTTGATCAGTAGATGCCCGAGGAAAGTCTGATCCAAATAATTTTTTTTACTACTGTAATAATTGATGAATATTTATTGGTGTAAATTGTTATTGCTGTTTTTTTTATGGCTCCTCTGCTATTATTTGCTACTCATTATTACGGGATTTTTTTATTGCCTCTTGTTGTTTTAAAGAGATACTTTATCATTAATGTCATCGTTACTCCCTATACTTATAGTATAATTTTTTTGTACCGTTGTTCCTTTAAAATTATAGCGTTGTTCCTTTAAAATTGCAGAAGTCCAAGTTTTGGTTGGGGTTGGGGGGGCGCCCCCTGCAGATGGCGCCTCTCTTTTATATATATATTTTTAAAAAAAGTGTCGCCATCTGCAGTGGCGCCTTTGACCCGTCAGAGTAAAAAATAATAAAATATGCCACGTGTCCAAAACGACCCCCCATTGGTAAATAGTTTCAAAATAACCCTAAACTGGTAAATAGTTTCTAAAAGGAACCCAGTTTGGTCAAAAACCCGACAGAAATAGTGAAGATTGCTGCTGGGGGTCTAGATTATCATATTAGGAAGAAGTTGGTCAACCAACATCTAATTGATCTTGCTCAGTTAGGAGATAAAGTCTGTCAAATTGAACAATTGAAAGCTGAAAAGGTTTTCAAGCAGAAGAAATTCCTCAAGAGAGAAACGATTAACTTTGTCGGATGTAATGAATCCGACGAGGAGGGCAATGATTCTGAGGAATATGAGGTAGATTACATTGAATTAAAAAACGGTCCACCTTATACATGCCAAGCTTTGAAGCCTGCGAGGACCAAAGAAAGGATTCCTTTCATTAATAAGAAAGTGTATACATTTGATGTGACCAAGGCCGATCAAATATTTGACATATTACTCAAAGATAAGCAGTTAAAATTGTCAGATGATCATAGGCTTTTGAAAGCCCATGAGATTAAAGATCGGAAGTACTGTAAGTATCATAACACTTTTGGTCATATAACTAATGATTGTATGCATTTCAGGGATATTATTCAGAAAGGTTTGGCAGAGGGAAGATTAAAATTTTCAGACAAGAAACCAGACATGAAGGTTGACACAGAACCCTTTGGTCCTGAAGTTAACAAAGCAGACCACCAAGTCCCTATGGGAATAGGCATGGTCAACATCAGAGCTGGGAAAAATATCCAGATGGATCTGTCAGGTCCATTTGATATTTATCCAAAGCCAGGAGAACCACTTGTCGACTTTATGACACGCAAGAAATCTGACGGCATAATTAAAGTTTGCCCAAGATGTGAAACATTTTATGATGAAGTGGCTGCCAAGAAAGCCAGGGGACAGAGACCATCATCGTATCACCCAAGTGATAGAACCGAGTCTCGTAATGGTGGTAACCAAGGCACACTGTCACACTCGGGCAGCCATCCTGGGTCTAACGGTGTACACAGGAATGTTGCACCTGTTGTTAACAGGCAGATAAACAATCGTCAACAACACATGCATCAGACAAGACCTAGACAACACCACACCGGAGGTTGGCTTGAGGAGCCAATCAGAGGATCAGTGGAAAATAACTCTGTCGGTGGCAGATTCAATTCCATCAATACCAGGAAACCCCCATCCAACGTAATGGTGGATCAATGGGTGAAGAATTCTGCCACGGCTCGGTATCCAGAGTTACAAAAGCAGACATGGGTCAGGAGAAACAAGTTTAGTGATCGTGGTCCACCCTTTTGGAATGAGAATTACCGAATGGGCCAATTAGCTCAAAATGCTCAGACGACAGGGCCTGGTCTGTCAGGACCATCAACTCAATTGGCCATCTCTAAGAGCCAAAAGAGGGGGCTGCAGAGGCTCCGACAGGCTCAAAAGAAGAAGCTTGCTAAGCAAGAAGGCGTCACCATAAAGGAGATGCCTTCACAAGATACTGGTTGTTTGGTAGCAGTGACTGACAACAAAGCCGACAAGAAAGGAGATGCCAAAATGAAAAGCGTAATAGTGACCCATCCCATGGAAGCTGATGCGATGGGACCCATTAATCAAGCCAGGCAGCATAAGCCTACATCACAGGTTTTAGACCAGGCATCACCACCAGTAAGATCCACTAGCAAATGGCCTGTCGGGCTGGCAGAGATGGAAAAGGTTGCAGGACTCGAGAAAAAGCTTGAGGCCAGAATGGAAAAACAACAATTGACAACGTTCAGGACTGAGTGTGATTTAACCAAAGAAGAATTGTCATTCGATGCTGTCATCGAAGCACTGAATGATCCAAATGATGATATGAACATCATCGAAGCCATGGACATGGATGACCAGAATGAAGATTGGGCCGACATCATCGAGGCACTAGACAACTGTGGCGTAGGGATTGCCCGACCTCTGTCAGACAGATCATGATCAGATGATGAGAGTGGTTTGAAAATAAATCACGGCAGAATGGTTGGAGGTGCATTTTTGGATGAGGATCTAGAGAACGAATTCATACTGGAACCAGGGATGAAAATGAAGATTGGGTTGATTTCATTCATCCCATCAGAATATGAGGGATATCTTGAGATCGATTTCTCTGACGACGACGATGATGCCGTCAACAATGGAAGGGACCCAGGTGATTGCTGGATGTGTGTTCAGGAGAACTTGGTTACCGTATTCGACAATGTAGCTCAACTGGAGAAGCCCACCGATGAGCAAAGAAACCATTTGAGGCCTTTACACGTAAAAGCCATAATAGATGGAAGACCTACCAACAGGGTTTTAATTGACGGGAGAGCTGCTGTAAACCTGATGTCAAGAGCAATGTTCAAAAAGTTAGGGAAGGATCAGTCGGATTTAATCCCGACAGATATGGTTGTCACTGACTTCAGCGGCAAAACTTCTCCGTCAGATGGTGTCGTTTTGTTAAACATACAGGTTGGCACCGTCGAAAGGATGACACTGTTTGTAATAATCCCATCCAAGTCAAGCTACAACATATTACTTGGCAGGGACTGGATTCACGCTGTAGGAGCGGTTCCGTCAACAGTGCATCAAAAAGTAATCTTATGGAATGAACAAGATCAGGTAGAAATCGTGGAGGCAGATGACAGTGCTTGCTATGATCAGCAATCACATGTTGATTTCAAGGTATATTCACCAAACGTCAGGCCTATAACTGCCAATGAAGGGGTCATTGACAAGGATGCGTTGGAAGCAAGCCTTCTCAGCCAAGTCGATGTTAAGGTAAAGAACGAGGCCGATAAGACTTGGCCAAATTCCGACAATGAGCCTTGAAACCCACTTGAAAAGATTGTCGGCCTATCTGACCGACAGAGAAGTACACACTGCAGAAAGTGTGTTGGCGGATTGTATCATTGACGACGGCCCTTTGGGTTTTAAGAAAGGAGCCGAAGCCAAGCAAAATGGGGAAGTACAGGATCCTCTTGAAGAAATAAATTTAGGGACGAAAGAAAAGAAAAGGCCCATTTTTGTCAGTGCTTTTCTGCCAGAGGATTACAAACAAAAACTTGTCGGGTTAATTGCAGAGTATAAAGATTGCTTTGCATGGGACTACGATGAAATGCCTGGTTTAAGCAGAGATCTTGTCGAACACCGGCTGCCACTTAGGGAGGATTGCAAGCCGGTGAAGCAGGCAAGTAGAAGGTTTGCTCCAGAGGTGGTGCATAAAATCAAAGAGGAAGTGCAAAGATTGCTTAAAGCAAAGTTCATTCGAATAACCAGGTATGTTGATTGGCTTTCTAATGTAGTTCATGTCATTAAAAAGAATGGCAAAATGAGGGTATGCATAGACTTTAGAAATTTAAATATGGCTACCCCCAAAGATGAACATCCGATGCCAATAGCCGACATGCTTGTCGACTCAACATCAGGAAATGAAATTTTAATTTGTATGGACGGCCATGCAGGTTATAATCAAATCTTTATAGCCGAAGAAGATGTGTCAAAGACTGCCTTCAAGTGTCCAGGAGCGATTGGGACAGATGAATGGATTGTCATGCCTTTCGGTTTAAAGAATGCAGGAGCCACCTATCAAAGAGCAATGAATACAATTTTCCATGATGTTATTGGAAAATTCATAGAAGTATATATTGATGACGTGGTTGTCAAGTCCGAAACCAAAGATGACCACTTGGAGCATCTGAAGCAAGGGTTTGAAAGGATGAGAAAGCATAACCTCAAAATGAACCCAGAGAAGTGTAGCTTCGGAGTGTCGGCTGCCAAATTCCTAGGATTCCTAGTCCACAAAAAAGGAATTGAGGTAGACAAGAATAAAGCCAAAGCGGTCATAGAATCCTCGGTACCGACAGATAAGAAGGAACTACAATCCTTCCTAGGAAAGGTTAACTTTCTAAGAAGGTTTATATCAAATCTGTCGGGAAGAACGAGAATATTTGCACCGTTGGTCAAGTTGAATTCAGAGAAAAGCTTCATATGGGAGCCTTGTCACCAAGAGGCTTTTGATCAGATCAAGCAATACCTAGTCAATCCACCGGTCATGATGCCTGTAGTGCCTCGTCGACCGTTGAAGTTGTACATATCAGCATCTGAAGACACTATAGGATGTCTACTGGCCTAGGATGATGACGATGATATTGAAAGGGCCGTATATTATCTAAGCAGGGTCCTCAATGATGCTGAGAGAATATATAGTGCAATAGAGAAGCTATGTCTAGTATTGTATTTTTCTTGTACAAAGCTTAAATATTATATGATGCCATGTCATGTATTCGTGATTTCCAAAACTGATGTTATAAAGTATATGTTGTCAAAACCAGTCCTTAATGGATGTATTGGTAAATGGACCATTGCTTTGTCAGAGTATTCTCTACAATACGTACCAGCTAAAGCTGTCAAAGGACAGGCAGTGGCTGACTTTTTGGTAGATCATCCAGGCCTGGATGTGCCCGAAATAGATGTTGTCAGTTTACAACCCTGGAAACTCTATTTTGACGGATCAAGGCATCAAGGAGGTAGTGGAGTAGGAATTTTAATCGTGACTCCACAAGGAACTCCTACTAAGTTCATGTTTGAACTTAAGTATCCATGTTCCAACAATGAAGCTGAATATGAAGCTTTGATTGTCGGATTGGAAATACTGATAGAAATAAAAGCACGAAATGTGCATATCTTTAGGGATTCTCAATTAGTCATCAAACAACTTACTCAAGAATACAAGTGTGTCAACTACAACTTGACAAAATACTGTATCATAGCTAGTAAGTTAATGAAAAAATTCGATGACGTAATTGTCAAATATATTCCCAGAAATTTGAATCAAGAGGCTAATGAGTTGGCCCAAATAACCTCATGATACAAGATATCTCAAAAGGCTTTGTCAGGACTAATGGAAATCAGAGAACTATTGTATCCATTATAAGAAAGAGATATTTTGGTTAATGATGTAATTCTACCTAATGACTGGAGGTTGCCAATAATTGAATATTTGGAAAATCCAAATCAGAAAGTAGATAGGAAAATCAAATACAAAGCATTGAATTACACAATGCAAGGAGGACTGTTATATAGAAGATATGTTGACGGGACTCTACACAAGTGCCTGAGTGAGCAAGATGCTTATTTGGCTCTATCAGAAGTCCATGAGGGCATATGTGGAGCCCATCAGGCAGGTGATAAAATGGAATGGATCCTTCAACGAAGTTTGTATTATTGGCCAACTATGGTCAAAGATTGCATTTTGTTTGCCAAATCTTGTGAACAATGTCAGAAACATGGCCATATACAAAATGTACCGGCTAGCGAATTAGATTCTATTGTCAAGCCTTGGCCATTCCGAGGATGGGCTTTAGATTTAATTGGCCAAATACATCCTTCTTATTCGAAAGGACATCAATTCATTCTAGTTGGAGTGGACTATTTTACCAAATGGGTAGAAGCAGTTTGCCTCAAAGCACACTACAAAAAAAACATATTTAGCGACCGAAATCTTCGGTCGCTAAACATGATAATTCGGTTGCTATATTGTGTAGCGACCAGATTAAGGGGGTAGCAGAAACCCTGGTGGCTAAATGTTTAGCGACCTAATTTGTATTTCGGTCGCAAATTTGCGACCAATATTTCGGTCACAAAATTATATATTTCGGTCACCGTATAGTTGGTCACAATCGAATTTGGTGACTGATATTCGGTCGCTATTTCGGTCGCAAATTTTGAATTTTTTTTATAAAAATTTTCCTGTAACTTAATCCTACCGACCAAATTTTCCTGTAACTTAATTCTGATATAAACAAAATACACCAATATTTTTTTTGAATAAATAGAAAATGTAAATATGATGTACTAACGATCCAAAACACCACAGTCAATATGATCAAGAAAACACATGCATTAATTAACACAAGTTTAATAATTGTTTATAAAAAAAAGTTTAATAATGTACTAATTAACGATCAAAACATAAAAACACACCACAGTCAA
The DNA here is from genome assembly GCA_030762895.1 of Sophora flavescens. Taxonomy (NCBI): domain Eukaryota; kingdom Viridiplantae; phylum Streptophyta; class Magnoliopsida; order Fabales; family Fabaceae; genus Sophora; species Sophora flavescens. The sequence goes on from CM061067.1 coordinate 141,604,261, forward strand.
TAAGTACTAATCAAAATATCAAAACTCATCAATCTTCCAAAGGGATGAACATGTAGAAGCGAGAACCCCCAAGGTACATAAACTTTGCCAATGCATCAGTGGACAACAAATACATCTCCCTGATACCATTTGTATCTGTTGCAAAATATGGGCGATCCTCATGGATTACTATATTCCCATTGAACAGATTTCCGCATTTGTCTTCAATAGTCACAACACGCGGTATTTCTTGTCCCCAACGACGGTAGAATGATCGCGGGATTGAAATCAAATCCTGCAAATACACAAGAACAATTTATTAATGATTAGTTTATGCCTTAACCATCATTGCGTGAATCCGATCGTTATTCTTAAGTTGATGAGATACTGTACCTGGTCTAAATGGATGGCTGTCTCAAAACATTTAGTCGGATCCATTTTCTGATAAAACGATAAGGAAAACAAGTCATATGTCTAAACTTCATCAAGTGATAATAAGAAAAGATGGAAAGATCCATGTAGCATACTAGCATGTTAAAATAGAACAAAGAAATGCAACTTCACATGCAATTTTACAGATTAGCAAACATAGTAGTTTTCAGGAAAGCAGATGCTTTTACGTCGTTTTGAAGGATGGTCATAGAGAGGACTTTTCCTACTGGAAATGCCTAGATAACCTAGTAAGGATGGTCATCAACAACTATTTCTGGAAAGCTCCATTGCCTAGTGAAACAAATGAGTAGAAAACCAGAGTTGCTTTCATAATATTGTGTACAGAGTTGCTTTCTAATGTGAATAATGTTTGAATGATGACGGCACGTCATGTGCCTGGCAAATTGTGCCCCACCCTTCATTTTATCTAACCCTATACTTAATACTTCATTATCTAATTTCATCATTCATACATAAGTAGATATACCTCATTATCCTCAATATGACCCAGTGGGTGTCATTGCCATTGCACACTATATTTTACCAAGTCAGATCAGCACTACAAATGCAAGAAATACACGAATGCATCTGCCAAAAGAAAAGAAATACAAAAAAGATAGCTTTCCACCCGCTGCAGCGCACAATCCCTTTATTGTTATTCAATTGTAATGCACCTAATTTACCCACTCACCTCAAGCATTCCCTAGCAACACCCAAGCAATTCACGCAACATTTCCAAATACATAGTATTCAAAACCACCAAAGTCACTTTCATTCCAATCCTCATTCTTTGGACGTGTTTTAATTCATGGTGAACCATAGTTGCAAAATAAGTCAAGTAGTTGGGAACATGCAGAAATTAGAGCAAAGGAAAATTACTTTTCTCAAGTATGCTTAGTAAAGATGTTTTTGGATTCACTATCCTAATCATCTCACAGTTGAAACAACAATGTACTTAAGTAATCTAAATAAGAGAAAGCTAACTTATATTATCTATCCAATAAGTTATTTAAATCAATATACCCCTACTGTCAAAATTTCTCTACTCTGGATTTCACTAGAACAACATCAATGATTAATTTGACAGCATAAATACCCATACTGACAGAACTTCCCTAAACCCTAACCTGAGATAGAACTGATCAGAGGAGACTGTGGGGGTGGTGGTTGCGCAAACAGAATCCCTTGAGATGGTGGTGGTGGCCGGAGGAGGAAGTGACAACACCTGAGAGAGACATTGAGAGAAACTGAGACAAAGAGAACCGAGCAAGAGAGAGAGAGAGATACACACAGAGAGAGAAGAGGAGACCTTACCAAAGAAGGAGGTCACGATGCTACAGTGGTGGTCGTGGTGGCGGTGGTGCCATGGTGCTGCTGGGAGGAGGAAGAGAGAGTGAGAGACAGAGAAGCAGACACACAAAATGAGAAGGATAAGGGGAGAACCTTACCAAGTGGTGGCCGGAGGAGGACGAGATGGTGAGAGGTGGTGATGCGCGGCCGGAACAGGGACGGGGCGGAGCAGAGCAGTTGCGCGAGAGAGAGTAGAAGAAAAGAGAGAAATGGAGGAAGAGAGAAATGAAATCGCGATTTAGGGATTTCATTTTTAGCGACCAAATTAAATCGGTCACTAAAGCGGTCGCTAAATGGGTTCGTTTGAAATTTGAACTCATAAATTTAGAGACTGATTTTTAAATCGGTCGCTAACACGTGCTATTTTAATTTTTTTACGTGCCGTTTAGCGATCGAATTAATATCACTCGCAAATATAAATGAAGTTCAACCGTTGCATTTAAATTAGTCACCAGTTCGGTCGCTAAAAAGTCATAAATTTCTGACTTTTACTTTCCTTTATTTAGCGACCGAAATAGCGACCGATAACTCTGCTACGCTCTATTTCGGTCGCTATTTCGGTCGCAGTATCAACTCTAATCAGTGTTTCATGTAGATCCTATAATCGGTCGCCATTTTGGTCGTAAAAATCAACCAAAAAATTCGGTCACTATTTTCGATCGCTAAATAACCTTTTTTTTTTTGTAGTGGCAGTCACCCAATAAGACATAATTGATTTCATTGAAAATCACATCATTTGTCGGTTTGGCATACCCCAAACTTTGACAACAGATCAAGGGTCAGTATTCGTCGGCAAGAAAGTTGTGGAATACGCTGGTTCTAGGCATATAAAAATGCTCACATCTACACCATATTATGCACAAGCCAATGGCCAAGTCGAGGCCATAAATAAGATCATTATTAGTCTTATTAAAAAGCATGTGGGCCGACAGCCTAAGAGTTGGCATAGTACTCTTGATCAAATATTATGGGCATATAGAAATTCACCAAGGTAGTCGACAGGAACTTCACCATATCGGCTAACTTATGGACACGATCCTGTGCTACCCGTTGAAATCAATCTTCAGTCTACTCGCATTCAAAGGCAAAATGACTTGCCTACCAACCAATATTGGAATGCAATGTTGGACGAATTGGATGAGTTAAGTGACGAAAGATTGATTGCATTAGAAAATTTGATTCGACAAAAAGAAAGAATTGCAAAGTTCTATGATAGTCGAGTTAAGTTCAAATCATTTAAGGTAGATGATCTGGTGTGGAAAGTCATTTTGCCCATGGATAAAAGTTGTCAAGAATATGGCAAATGGTCGCCTAAATGGGAAGGACCATTTAGAATTGATAAAGTATTTTTTGGAAATACTTATGCACTTGTCAATGTTGATACTGGCTTGAAAATTAAGTCAATTAATGGCAAGTATTTGAAAGAATATAAACCGACGATGTTGGAAGTAAAAATTGACAACAAGTGAAAAGAAACATTTTTATTAATCAATGATTGTCGGAGGTGAACAGATTAGAATTTTACAAAGAGAAGAACTACAATTGTCAATGTTGGCCTAGGTTGAAATCAAATGATAACTGATCCCATGCAAGGGAAAGGTCAGTCTTGTCAGCAGTAGAAGCTTTATATTCAGGCTGTAACCCGCGAATTTGTCAACTACACTTTCAGCTTTCCGGCCAAGTTGGATAGATTCATCGTCAATAGCCTTGACTTTGTCTATGCTCTTTTCTAAGGCCTTGTCAAACTTGTCACACTTCCGATCCGTCAATTCAATCTCTGCCAACAATTTCTTCCGATACTCCAGGAGACTCTCTTTAGTATGAATTCCGATGGAGATAAGGTCAAGTTCCTTTTGCTTAGAGGTTTCAAGGTCTCGGAAGCGAGCTAAGAGATCATCTTTAGTCTTTTCTTCCTCTTCATAATAAGGAATGACAGAAGTCATCCTTTCTAACTTGCAAGAGAGCCGCTCCCAAAATTTATGGATGGAAAAAAATGCGTACGACTCGGCACAGGGAGATTGGAATGGAGAGGAGTGACCTCTTTGATGAGTCGTGACAGTTCTTGTTGGATGCTGGTGTCAGATAAAATTGCATCAAAAGGATTGACAAGAAGAGCTTGGAGATCATGCATGAGGTTAATGACTCGAAAATCACTGGAGTCATGTTGAGTTGATAAAGAGGTGGCAGAGAGGGTTGACTCTTTTCGGCTTACTTCCGACAGCATATTAATCCAAGTGTTGAAGTGAATGGTCGGTTCAGGGTCAAGAGACTTCATGATGGGAGGTCTGACGGCAGGTGGAGAAGGAATAACAGTTGTTTCAGCCAGCAGGGCTTCCATGTTAATATCCTCATTCGGAATTTCAATCATGACGGCAGTCTCAACAGATGTGTCGGCAATGGAAGTCGGAATGATTGAAGTAAGATGATGAGGACTGGGGGGGCATTTCTGGATGGGATTCAAGAGGTTGAGGATCATCCGTCAGGCCTCTGATGTCGGCAATAGTGCGTCCTAAAGTTCTATCAGCTTGTACTTCTAAGTCAGATCGATTCGTTGGTTTGACAGTCTTGGCGAGAATTTCCTGAATAGTCATTGAATCTTCAATCTGAGAAGATTTTTCCTGATATGAAGGAAAATGATGAAAATATACAAATATACATGAAGAGAGATGACAAGATCAGTGGAAATACCAGGTTAGAATCCGAAGACATCAAGTCAACACCAGCACTCGTCTTGTCAGTTACAGGAATAGTCCCGACGACTTTCTCTTTCTGCCAAGATAAAAATAAAAGCTGTAAACAAAAGATATGGCTTGATAGATCAACTTAAAACTTTTACCTTGGATGGGTTGGAGGGAGAAGTGTTGGAAGAGCTAACAACGATGTCTTGGACCTTAGATCCAGTAGAGGCTTTGCCGACATCAGAGTCTGCCGAGATTGAAAAGCTTTTGGTGGACTTTGATTTCTTAGAAGGAAAATCGAAAAGAGTAGCTTTCTCTTTTATTTTCTTGGAACCCTTTGTCTGAGGATTAGAAACAGAAGCTTTGGCCGGCCGTGAGCTCTACTTAACAGTTTTGGCCGCCACAGGGATTACGTTTTCGTCCTCATCGTCATCCTCGGGTGCTTTTCCCGACAGTACATCAGATTTAGACTTACCGGGGAGAGGTTTGTCAAGAGGAATAGCTGTCAATAACAACATAAATAAGTTGATTGTCAGACAAAAAGCGAAAGAATAAAAGTTATTCGACGAGTGAATACCTGAATTACAAGTTAGAATTCGCGAATGGAATCCAAAGTCGTCATCAGGTTGGAGAAACTGACGAGCGAAGGTAACTGGATTTGGTTTTTCAAAAGGGTCAACGTAAGCACTCACGTTGTCCAAAAAGAAAAAGTTACCTCCTTTCGACGGCTTCCCAAGGTGTGAATCTGCTAAACCAAAAGGGGCACAAGGAATAGGCACCGGTTTAAGAAAAGGGGCCTTTGAACTGTTAAAGTATTCCCTGGTCATATTGGGAATACCCCTATATATGGCAAGCCTTTCATATTCCTTATTGTCGTGCCTCCTCTTGGCTTCAGCTAAAACATTGTTGACGTGACGAACCATATCAAATGGTCTCAAGGGATTCCACTTGATTTTGTAAAATTTTTCAAAGGCTTGAATTTCTTTCTGAAGTTCACCTCGAGTTTTTGTTGCCGGATCCTGTTCCTGCATGGGAGAATCATCACCGTTACCCACAGTGTCTTTAATACAACTCAAGCATGTCTTTAAACTCGGACGATGGTTGGAATAATACTCATCCCACCAGTCAAGAAATCTTTGAGTAACTCCGTGGAAGACAGAGAATGAGACAGGTTGTAAGAAAGCCCGACGAGCTTTATCCTCATCACTGATGGCCACAATATTCTCATATGTTAGAGCTTTGGCACCAATAAAGTTCTCATCAGGATTTGACGAATAAGGAGCAGGAATAGCTTGACAGAAACCGAGTTGACAAGCAGTGGTATTGGGCAAATACAGATAGATTCTATGGGTTTTGAAACTAGGACCATCAACAAAAATGACTTTTTGGCAAAGAAATTTAGTCCAAATTGACTTGTTGGATTTAGAAATGGTGGTACTTAGTTTCGTAAACCACTCCGGACCGTACCTCCGGTCAATAAAAGGAGAGAAGTTGATCTTTGAAGAGATGGATGAAAGCGAGTGAAGTATTTTGAAGTAGAACTTAAAGTTGGCAGTTTCATTTCTTGACAAAGATTCAGTGGACATGTAACAGAGATAAGAGCCATAAGTGTTAATTGACAAATCTGAAGGAGCTTTGTATGAAAATTGACGCTCCAAGACAGCATTTAACCACAACTGGAGAAGCCAAAGAGGCCCTCCTATGTTGGTTTTCTTTTGCTTAGATCTGACAATATCAACTAACATACTCATACTGTCATAAAGATTAGACAAAACGCATTGGCCCAATGCTAATCTCTTGCCAGTTGATAAAAGATTGGCAAGAGGAACATATGAAGCAATCAAAGAAGCAGATTTGCTACAAAAGGTATAAGCACATAGCCAAAGAAACAGGCAGGCTACGTGTTCAGTATCTGTCACAGGTTCATGATCTCCACCTCTAAAGTATGCTATATATTTAGAAAAAGAGCATTTTGGCACATAGACATCAATCTGATTCTCCACTTCGACATCGGAATGCATGGTAGGGCCATCTGGACGAAGGCCCGTAATAGCCGACATGTCAAACAAAGTCGGACCCATCATCCCATAAGGAAAGTGAAAATTATTTGTGGTTCTATTCCAAAAAAAGACTGATGCCCCTATTAAAGAAAAGTCTACTAGCTTAACATGGCGAGAAAGCTGAATAAACTCAAAAATTCCAGCTTCTTCCCACACGTTGCGTTTTTCAGCCTGAACTCGATCAAGCCAGCTAATGTAAGCATCGAACCGAGTGGCAGGGGGCACCCTAAAAATCCTATTGCTCTTTTTAAAGACATGAATAGGGATGAGAGTTAAGGAGGATAAAATAGCCTCATTCGAGTTAGCAGAAGGGAAAGAACCACGTAAATCCTCGGAAATTTCGTTTTGGGCTACAAGAGGACCCAAAAATGCAGCAGGAGGACTCAAAGCAACAGAAGAATCAGGAACAGGGTAAATTACCTTAGATTCTTGCCATAACTTGGATTCTTCCAAAAGTGGGTCTTGAACCACTGCCCTAGGAGGAGCAACCGAGGTTTGAGGTACTGAAGTCGATATCTTCGAAGATGTTGCCATGGAAATTGAATGAAGTGAGGAGGAGGAAAGGGTTTTTCCTTTAAAGGAGAAGGGTTTACGCGAGAAAAGAAGAAAGATAAGAAGAGGAATGTCAACAGTGATGTGACTGCTATTTAAAGAGGAGTGAAGGCCTCTGGTTCGAATTCTAAGAGACCTGCGACGTTATAATTATCCATATTAAGCAGGGATGAAATTAAAGCGAGGTTTAATTAACGGATAAGAACCCAGAATTAATAAAATTTGTTAGCAATTTAAAATTCAAATTTTGCTATTCTTTCGGGCAAGGCCGTCGAGAAGCAAAACTTGGGGGGCATCTGTTAGCGGAAGAATTTCAAATTCTTGACAGAAATAAATCAGACAGGATGACGGAAGAACTGAGGGAAGGATTGTCAAAAATATAAAAATTCGACATAAAGAAGAACGTCGAACTCAGAAGATTATAAGAAGTGACAGGTGTGGAGTTGACAAAAAGTTATTCAGTTAACATGTCAGACAAGCAAAGCCGTCAAAAAGGCGAAACATAGAGCGCATCTGTTAAGAGTGAAATTTTTGATTATTGACGGATGCATTTGACCGGCTGACAAAGGAATCAGAATAATGAATGATATTTTCTAAGTATTATACTTAGCCGACAAGAAGGTACTGGCCGACAGAAAGGATAAATTGACAACCCAATTTTTGACAAAGTGTTAAGAAGAGTTGTCAAACGTATAAAAGTGTGGAAATGGCTAAGTTCTCAAGACTAACAAGGCATCAGCAAGATAAGCCGTCAAGCAGCCAGACCGTCGAAGACAATCAAGTTGACGCGGAGCGGTTAAAGAAATTGAGCAGTTGTCAGAGTTGTTTGACAAGCAGTTTAAGTATAAAACTTAAGAGAACTGCCAAGGACATGTGGCAGTCTTTTATATAGGGAGTTATTTCTAGATAGTTATTTTATTTGCCTATAAATACTAGTAATCACAATGTAATCGAGGAGGTTGCTTGTTACACATCCTACATATCTCGATCACATAGCAGATTGACGGATTACGTTCAAGTATTTCCTCCGCCCTTCTCATTTTCAATTCAATTTAGTACTATAACCCAGTACAATGCTGGTTTTATCCTTCAAAGTTCTTTACTCTTTCTCCATTATTCCTTAATATTTCGTATTCTATGTCATTTTCATCTCTTTTGTTCAAGTTCGTTACTTGTTCCTTTTAATTTCCAGTATTTCTCTCAAGTTTGTTGTTTAAGTTTATTTTACTTCTTACAAGTAGTGTCATTTAGATCTTTCTTTACTTAATTTCCTTTCAAACTTCATATTTTCTTTTCATTATAAACTCAGTACGGTTAAGAAGTTATTTTCTATTAAATAATTGATTTTCGTTTAAACTTCAAACTTATATTTTCGAACTTAAGCAGTCATATTGTCAACTTTCATTATTGACAATATTCTGTACATCTCTTTCGAATTTACCTATTTGTTTTAACACCAAGTCCTTGCCAGTATATTACTAGATTTGACTAACTTGTCAAACTCATAATTGACAGACAATACATACACACACATCTTGACGAGATTACCGCATAACTCGTAGGTCCGTCTGATCTTTAATTATTTGTAACAAAGGGATTTTTGGACACCAACCAAAAACCAACTTTAACACATTGTTATCGGTTTAACTCTCACTTTTGTTTAATCAAGTACAGCAATATTGTATTGAAACGTGAAGTATTAATTATTTTAAGTTAAACAAATGTTTTATTTGTAAGTTTAATTTGATTGCTGAAGTGTACCTTGTTCTTTTTCTACTCTTATATAACTTTTTTGTGCAAATTCTGCTTAGTGAGTTTTATTTTGGTGGATTTGTTCAGCACAAATTGAGCGCAGTTTGTTTTGACAGGCTGCAGAGTTACTAAATCATCCGCATCTTCAACCTTATATTCTTAAAATTCACCTTAAACTAAATAGCCCCAGAAGTATTTTCCCATTCCGATGGCCCGAGTCTAACTATTTAAGGAGAACTCGGTTTGTTCAGGCAGAATCTGTTTCTACTCTTTCTGACAGAGACGATTGTCATTCAGCAATAACAGAGCCTTGAATCCTAGTATTTCAGGAACTGAACTAGGTTCCTTGTGTTCTACTCAAAAGAGCACAAGGATTCTCCACTTGTGCAAAAGAGAAACTCTATGAACTATCTGTTGGCTGTGTCCGTGAAGAATGCAATACCAACAAATCAAAAGCAACAAAGTTCTCAACTGTTGATAGGATGGCAAGATTGAGAGTAGCTAATGAATCTGCCACCCCAAGACGGCAGACAATACCGTCAAACTGTTTCCAAGCGTGATTCAGTAAGTTAAGCTCTACGCTAATCAATAGCTCCATTTATCTTGATGACTGCTACAGAAGAGATAATGAAAGAGAAAAACAATTTAACTCATGCTGACCCGATTGAATTAACCTCTAAACCTGAATTATATCATATTCTGATCAAAATTAAATAAAATTTTAATGCAGGGAAATTAAGGTTTGAATTTTCTTATATAATGGCTTTGATATTTGAACTTATATTATGCTGCAATACATTTAGGCTCAGTATGCATGCAGCATGCATTTGAGTATATGTATGTACGTCCTATATTAGCAATGTCATTAGATTATGATTTCATATTAATTTCCAGTAGAGTTTAATCTGAGGTGAGGTTTCCTTTGCATAAATAAATAGAGGAAAGTTCCTATGTTACTGAAGAACAGGCTGTGTATGGATTTATCTTTTTGCTTGTCATCATTTCAGCTTCCAGAATCTCCTACTCCAGATGGAAAATTTCGCGCACCAACTCGCAGAGCATCCCCTCCACTGCCTACTATTTATAAACTCGAGACTATCTCCAGTCAATGTGGGACTTGGGTTTTTCCCAATACACCCCCTCACGCCTCGCACTATTGGCTTGGTGCGTGGATAATATGGTGGGTGACTCGATAATGGATCTAGGATATCTCTGATACCAATACCATATTAGATTTTGGGCCTAACTCAATCCCAAAAGCTAGCTCAGCAGGACGAGGATTGCCTACTATTTATAAACTCTTACCGGTCAATATGAGACTTCAGTTTTTTCCGATACTTGGCACGTCATCAACATAAGCTTGGTGCTCTTCTGGTGACTGCTTAATCACAAAGGACAAGTCTAAAATCCAGGTTGTGGACAAAGCCAATGTCCCTACCAGTGTCAGAAGTGCTTGTCCTGCTGCACCAGTAGTAGTAGTTTCATATGGCAGCGAATGCTCTGAGCATGTGATAACTGGTGTTTCAAGCCATTCCTCTGCTGAATCTTGTCAGCGTCGGTTTGACTTTGACACCTCCTCGTACCAGCAACGTGCGGAGGCATTGGAGGGGTTGCTAGAGTTCAGTGCTCGGCTCCTACAACACCAGAGGTTTGAAGAGCTTGGGGTGTTGTTGAAGCCATTCGGGTCTGACAAGGTTTCTCCAAGGGAAACAGCTATTTGGTTGACTGAGAGCTTCAAACAAATTTTGCTCTAAGGTTTTCTGATGCACTTATGTGATCATTAACAACGGACAATGTAAATTATTGTTGTCTAATCTGACGTTAGAGTCTGAAGATTAGTTCCTAATCCTAATATTGTTCAAGTTGACAAACCTGCACTAAGTTGACAATCTACTGTGTTTGTTTTGTTTATACGAAGTGTTAAAAATGTGTTCAGAAAACATTTTTCCTAACGTTAACGAGTTACTTAGCAATAGTCAAACTGTTTTTCTTTTTTGAAAAAATTAATATTTTAGAATGATTTATAAATTATAAAATATTGTTTAAAATCACAAGGGATTGACAATCATGCTTGTTGGTGACATTTTTGGGTTTGGACAATGTCACCTTTGAAATGTTTGGGAAACTGGTGGTTGGCAGTATTCATAAAATCATGCCAATCTGTTAGAATTTGGTGTTATTCTTTCGAAATGCGAAAACATTCTTTCTTGACAACAAAACTTTAAGTGGAGTTTATCGGGAGACAAACAAATATAGTGGTTCATTATCAAGTTTTTTTAATTCAATTCCTAATTGTATTGAAAGCACTCTCATTAGTGAAATGAAATAAGCTTGTTTTATTAAAAAGAAAAATCATACTTGTTTGTAATGAAATTTTCTTTGTAAAAACAATCATAATTGGTTGTAAATAATTTATTTTTATCATAAAAATACTAGTAATTAGATATTGGTTATATTATTAAAAACATATATATATATATAACTAAATTTTATATAAAATTTGAAGTTCGTTGTCAGTGTATAAAATAATAAAATGAAATAAAAACAATTGCATTTGTTCACAAAAATAAGATATAATCTGTTGTTATGGTGGGTAGGCCCAGCCCAGGCCCAAAGTGATGGTCATGTTCTGGAATCGAAGGTTTCTTCCTCTGCTGCTGCAACTGCAAGATGGAAGAAGCAGGGATCCTAGAACTGTACGAGGTTGACTATTCAGACCTTGTTGCCTTGTCATGTTCAACTTCAACCAACGACAAAATGGATTCAACGATCGGAAGCATAATAGAAAGCGTTGGGCCCATGGGTCCGGGCCTCCTTGCCATAACTGGTGTGCCCAATGCATCCAAGCTTCGGTCACAGCTTCTCCCACTTGCTCGCAACCTCGCTCTTCTCCAACCCCAAATCCGTAAACGCATTCTCAAGGTACACCATTATTCCATTATTTATCACTGCAAATTTATTATTATTTATTTAGAATCACAGACATAGCATAGTTAGTTTCATATCACCTGAATGGTACATCTTATTGAGTTTTTAAATGGATATTTATTATTGTTTGAATTTATTGATCTTGTGGTTATCAATATCATGCTGTTTTAGAAAATAATAATAATTGTTGCTTAAATGCAGTATGCAATTGCAACTCCATTTGAATTCTATGTTCATTTTCAAAATTAGAGTAGATATCCGAATTCATTCCTCAGGAAAAGTGCCTCAAATTTAGTCCATGAAAATGAAAAATCCCAATTTGATTCTTAAGAACATCAAATAGTACCAGATAGGGGCTAATTTCAGATTCTTATGTACCAAGTTGAGATTTTTCATTTCTCACATACTAAATTGAGGGGCACATTTTTCTTCATGGATGAATTTGGGTATTTACTCAATAAATCTTATTTAGCTTTCCAATTGGTAAAGATAGTTGCAAACTATGCAGCCATGTCCGAGCTGTATCTGTTTCAGCAGTAAAAATTCATTCATGAACATAGGCTTCTTTCCAATTGGTTTTTATTTTTAATATGATTTGACTGCACGTCTGTCTAAAAGTACTGCTTTGAAATGCATTGCAGACATTTGGTAATGCTATTCACTTTTTGCTTATTGAATTTTCATTACACAAACATCAAACTGGGTTTAGGCTTACAGTTAGTTAATTCAATTTTGTAGGTGTGCTAATTTTGCATGCATGTTTTTCTAGGAGCACAATTTGGGTAGTGACGTTCCTTTGAAAAATCCAGATAGGAGTGTGTCCTCCTTTGCTATGCAACTGAAATATGCCAAAGCTCCAGAATTAACCAAAAGCATCCCAACTTGTAGGGCAGATTCTCTATTACACCCTGAAGAGAATCCTCAGGATGTTGCAACAGAATCTTATAATATGGAATTCAAGAATCTAGGAAGTACTTTCAAAGAGTTAGGATTTTGCATGATGGAGATGGGGCTTTGCCTTGCTAGAATCTGTGATAAGGCTATTGGTGGTAATGAGTTAGAGCAGAGCCTATTGGAATCATGTGCAGCAAAGGGGCGTCTTATACATTATCATTCACATTTAGATGGCCTCCTCCTTAAAGAAGTTGAGAGGAGCATGGCAAGTGGCAAAAGACAGGCTCATATCAAGAGGGATGAGAGCTACTTAATGATGAATGGGAAGAAACCATTAGAAGGATCAAAGTCGGACTCAATTTCCCATGATGATAATTCGTGTGGAATTCATTCAAATTTGTGGCAGCAGTGGCATTATGATTATGGTATATTCACTGTTCTAACAGCTCCATTCTTTATTTTGCCATCTTATTCAGAGACAACCAAAACAGAAGATCCATTTCCTGCACCATTTTATGATGAATGTCAGTCACCAACTGGGCATACATGCTTGCAGATATATGATCCTAATAAGAAAAGGGTCCTTTTGGTGAAGGCCCCTTCTGACAGTTTTATCATTCAAGTTGGGGAATCTGCTGATATCATATCTAGAGGGAAGCTTCGCTCAACCCTGCACTCTGTTTATAGACCTCCAAGGTTTGAAAACTTAAGCAGAGAAACTTTTGTTGTATTTCTGCAGCCTGCATGGACTAAAACATTCTGTGTCTCTGATCATCCTCAAGCTAAATCAGTGTCCAATGGGTTCAATGATCAGTGTTTAATGGCATCTGATGATGAACAACAGCTTGAGCATGATAATTGTAAACTAAGTCGTGAAATTCAGAAAATAGTTCCGCCACTTTCATCACGGTTGAAGGATGGTATGACTTTTGCCGAATTCTCACGTGAAACAACAAAGCAGTATTATGGTGGCAGTGGTTTGCAATCAAATAGATGACTTGTTTCTGGTTAGTCCTGCTTTGTTATACCCTCTGGCTCTGTGAAAGCAATAGATTATGAACACTTAACCTTACTGATTATGTATTTTGGTACCTTTTTATATAGAATAATCATATATTTGCAAAGATTATTCAGTTAATAGAATGGTAATAATTTTGGGGAGCTGCTTGACACTGGAGAACTTTTATACTACCCTTTTCCTTTTTCTCTCCCCAGTGGTTACCTACATGTGCAAGCGATCTTAAACTTTGTTCTTATAGCCTCTAAATAGGAATAATTATAATTAAAAATAAAAAACAGCAGGAGAAAAAATGACATTGTCATGCAAGTAAAACAATGCTTTATCTTCCAGTGTCTAAGAATGTACATGCATTTTATGCTTTTGCTCTTTCAGCCTTTTGCATTACTGCACACACATAAGCTAGAGGAACATTAAACACACTATTACAGCTACATAGCCCATGTAATCACACATGAATGCCTCCTTTAACCTTTTATTGATATTATTTTTTGTTGTGGATATCATTAAGTGTGTGTTTGGTATGTTGGAAACCTCCAAAATTGATTTCGTCATCTGTCAAATGTGATTTTAGTAAAAATGAGGTGTTTGGTTACTGTCAGGTAAAATTGATTTTGCCTCTAGAAGCCAAAAGCGATTCTGACTAGAAGCTACAAAATGTAGCTTTTGACTTGAGTTGAAAAATTTATACTAAGTTTTACATCAAACTTACTTTCAAAATAAAAAAATCCAAACATAAATCAATAACTTTAAACTCAATTTTAATCAAATCAATTTTACAAAATAAATTATATTTAAAATCACTTTTATTAAATACTAATCCAAACACACACGAATTACATGTGTGTTTTTTTCTTCTTCTTTTTGGAGAGGTCATATTTGTTAAGTGCATGTTTGGTTCAGTGGTTTTCTCCCCCAAAAGTGCTTCTGCTATGGTCAAACCACGGTTGACCAAAAAAATTTGATGTTTGGCTTCATGTCCGAAAATTGATTTTGGTCCCAAACTCACGTCCATACAGAAGCTGAATTTTGTAGCTTCTACGGTAAACTTGAATCACGTCCATGGTTTTAGTGCACTGTTTTTGAATGATTGCACACTTAGAAGCAATTTTGATCTAAACTATCCAAACAATATGAATTGATAAGAATCACTTTTTCATGAAGGCATCCAAACACAAATCACTTCACTATCAACTCACTTTTAACCACAATCAATTCTACAAAATCAATTCTTTCTGAAATCATGTTTGTCAAAAGCTAATCCAAACACAAACTAAGTAAGATTAAAAAGGAAGCACTTAGGCTTAAAAAAGAGGAGGTAGAAAGAGAAAAGAAAAGAAAAAGGAGACCTACATAAACTTTGTTTGTACAACGAATTAGCCACTAGGTAGTAGGTCTCACTTTCGTGGTCCAAAAGGGTGACCAAAAATTGACTAAAAGTAAATAATTTAAGGGAAAAATAAATATTTCTTCTGAAAATAACAAGAA
Source organism: Sophora flavescens (assembly GCA_030762895.1). Classification (NCBI taxonomy): domain Eukaryota; kingdom Viridiplantae; phylum Streptophyta; class Magnoliopsida; order Fabales; family Fabaceae; genus Sophora; species Sophora flavescens. The sequence goes on from CM061067.1 coordinate 141,619,392, forward strand.
AGCACATTTGAAGTGCAGTTGAAATCCAAAGCGAGCAATTATCATTGAGAAAATGAGGCAAAAAGAATAAAGTTTGTATCTTTTGTCAGTTATGAATGAAGGACAGAACAAAAAATACTAACAAAACCAAAAAGCTAAGGCTGATGTATCTCTCTTCAGAAAATTATGAGATGGGATTAAGATTGTTTTCATGCCCGTGGCTGGGAAAATTGAAAAAGCACTTAGCTGATGACGTCACTATGCACGCGCATTTTAGCACAAGTCCCCTTCTGCAACTCAGCTTTTGTGTCCAACACTGTGAAGTAAGATGGTTCTGCTAAAACTTGTTTGGACTTGCTAACCTGTCGGTCTTGGACGTTGCCAACTCCCACGACAAGAAGGAACCCTCAAAGCCTATAAATGTCAGACCTGCAGCCGCTGATTCCTCCCTCAAACAGGCGCCAGAATCAGTACTTTTCTTGAATGGTTCCATACATAATACATTCATTTTATCTTATCATATGCTCCGTTCGATCCAATATATAAATAAAAAAGTTTTCAGAATTTTTATTTAATATATAAATAAATTTTGTTTTTAAATATCTCATTTAATGACATTATTTTAAAAATATCTTTTATTTAATATAAATTCCAATAACTTATTTAATGAAAATTAAAGTTTTAGATAAAGTATAATTTAGATAACAAATCTAATTTTTTACAAGATTCAATGAGATTAATTAATCACCTTAATACGTGTGTTTCATTAATCAAAGATGGTTAATTTCACTTACATAGTTACATGTAAGAGTTTTGCTGCTTGTTAAGAAAATAAAAAATAGGAATACAATTTCGAAACCGGTGCCCTGACATTTGCCAACATGTAATATAGTATCTCACGCAAGTAGCAACTATTACATTGTGTTTGGTTTTCCCTTGGGAAGGATTTAGACGGCTATTTAGCCAAAAGCTAATGCATTTTGTATCTTTCCCGATGGAAAACCAAAAACACACGCCCAGTATTCTAGGTGTTAAAAAAATAGGTGTTATACATAGGCTCTTGAAAACAAAATGCATTTTTGTTCAAGGGATCATTCCTAGAACTGGATGAAATTCGTTTATGACCTCGTTTCTACTTTTTGTGACTAGACTTGATGCTCTTAAAATTTGTGATATCTACTGCTGGAATAAATCTAGCTACAGAATTTCAGAATGTTATTACTTGTTAAAGAAATCAACTTCATTCTCCCAAATAAGGAATATAACTTATGTCTACTCAGGGCAGGGGTGCTACAGAGATTCACATCATGTTGTGTCTTAGCTGGTTTGATGATTGAGCTTTCATATCTTCACTGCTAAACTGCTAATAAAACAACAACCATGTAAATGAAATGACCATATGCAATATTTACATGTCAATTCAGGTAAATAGTGATGGATGGTTTTGTAATTTGCTCAGGTCTGGTGAGTCCTCACTAGTCATTTCAGGGATTGTATCAGCTGTATGCATACCTTGAGCTAGGGAAGTAGATGCATGTTAATCAATGTTTATGTTTATTGGTGTAATTGATGCATCCCACAGTAGTTATTCTTTGTGATCATATGATTTAAACATAATTTAACTACGATTACAAATCGTAGAACTGCAATTATTGTTACATTATCAAATCACGTGCCTTATCTTTTTGTCTTCATAAGTTCACTATCACCCAGTAGCTAAATATTGTGTCTCCCATTGGGGACGCGGGTATATGCAGCATTCAGCTAGATTCCTTTTTTCTTTTGTAATGTAATATCATATACTCTCGGGTCCACTACCACTATTGTCATATGAATTATATATACTTAAAGCACGGATCATTAGTCTTATTTATTAGTATTTGAACCAGTCACTAATAGCTCAATAATATGTGGACCGAGATTAATGATTAAAATCTTTTTACTTTTCTAGTCAGGACAGTGCGTAATTAAACAGATTGCTATAATTCAATTGAATAATTTTAGGGTCTACGAGAGGAGCTAGTAAAGGCACATGTTAATGACATTGTCAGCAAATTCTCTCTCCATATGCCATAGTCTCTAGTATGTTATCACACAAAGCAGATGACAGCACTTTTTCCTTATTTCTTTTAACTCTAGTACTAGAACTAGAACATTTAAATTTGATACTTATTCTCACCTTAAAATATAGTATATATTAATATTCACACACATACATATTAATATACGGTTTTTATACTTTATACTGAAGCTTTAACTCAATACTAAAAGCTTCATGACAAAGTACATCATCACATGATGTTTGACCATTCCTTAGACCCTTAAAAGATCCCACTATATAGTATAGTATATCTATATATCTAAACCTGAGGCTCTTTAGACAATAGTTGACCCCTGACATGGAAGGCAAGTTCAGAATCAGTTGTCCAAATGGTGTCACTCATTTACCAGAAAGCCCAAGAGTACCAATGGAGTTTCTCTCAAGGTCATGGAGTGCCTCTGCCCTTGAGGTCTCCAAAGCCCTCCACCCACCTCAACCTTCTTCTTCTTCAAAGCCTCCTAACTCTATTCCTGAAGAAACTATTTCACACTCTGACCAAAACCAGTTCTCTTTTGCTTCCTCTGCTACTTCACAGCTTGTTCTTGAGCGCATTATGTCACAGTCCACAAGAGAGGTCTTTACTTCTAAGTTCTAACACTATGTTTCAGTTTTCTTTCATCAAATAACTAATGTTGCACTGCATATTATATAGTTTTTTTTGTTTTTGTTTATGTTAGTCCATCATAAAATCATTTTATGTGTGATGTGTGTAACAGGAAGTGTCTCCATTAACATCAGGTAGGTTATCTCACAGCAGTGAACCTTTGAATGGTGGTGGTTCTTTAACTGGAACAGATAGTCCACCAATTTCTCCCTCTGATGAGTCTGATGATATTGTTAAGGTATCACTCTATACTCTGTTGATCTGTTTCTTTCCCCTTCCTTTTGGGTGGGGCCCTAAAGGTGAAGGGTTAGTAGGTTGGTCAAGTGAAGTAACTGTACTTTTGCTATCAACAGTGGTTTCTCACAAGTGCAGTGCAACAATATTATTGTATTGCAAGTTTTTAACTATTTTATATTTTTTTTGCTTTGTTATGTTATGCCCTCCTCTTCCAAACCTCACTTTTCAGTGCCATGTTTTGTTTTGGTTCTGTGATAAACTACTATTATGCTTCTTGAATCTAAAAACAAAAATGTCATGTGAAAATAATTTTGATTTTTGCAATGTAGTACTTTTAGTTTACGTAATAAAATATAAAATTATTGAGAAATTTATAGAGATTTGTTGTAGATATATATAACAATACTTATCTGGAAAATAATGTGTTTGCTTTTCTCTGCTTTTAGATAAAGCTTAACAGTTTACATATTTTGGGTTAAGAGTTTTTAACAGAAAGAAAAAATAAAATATGTAAAAGAATATTTAGAAGAAAGAAACTTGAGGGCCCCTACTCATTCACCTGCTACACATAGCTCATTTTAGTTCCCATGGCTGCATGGAAGAAAGGTCTCTATGTTTATACCTACAAAAATAAATTGCTCACTATTTGTGGTGCTAACTGCTCAAGGTTTTCCGTGATCACCTTTTTTCCCTTGCACACACAAGAAAGAAAGAAAGAAAGGAAAAATGGAACCTAGTGTTCTAGAGAGGGTTATGACTTTTTCATTTAAAAATTAACATTTTGAAGATAACTTTTGGATGGGACCGAGGGAGTGTTGAAAATATGGCTAATGACACACGTTACTGATCAAATGTTGAGTGGTGGTTTCCACTTTCCAGTCAACTTACCTGCTTGCTGATTGACTCACAACAGGACAAAGAGTTTGACTGTCCAGTGTACCTTACAACCTTATATCCACTTCCAAGTAAATACCCTTCTCATTTTGGCATTTTTTCTTGGTAGGCAGAGAAAGTCTAATTTATTTGGCCATTTACTAGAAAGAATAGAGTTGGCACAAGCACAAGCAAGAATGATGACATGAAGCATTGGAATTAATAAAAATGTGCCAGTGACTTATGAGTGACAACCATCAATATTGTCAGCATTTTTTCTATTTTTGAGATGAAACAGTTTTATTTTATGATGTTAAATTTAATAATTAATATACTGTTGAAAATTCCAATGAAAGAGTAATGCTTGGCTTCATCAATTTAATGCAGTTTTTTCGGGCAAACAATTCCATTCTCCCTTTATTCAGTGGTGGAAGAACCATGAGTTCCGCTACTGGCAGTGCCACTCCTTGCTCTGGACCTAAAACAGTTGGAAGATGGTTGAAAGAAAGAAGAGAGAAAAAGAAAGAAGAAAACAGAACCCACAATGCTCAACTACACGCTGCTATTTCTGTGGCTGCAGTGGCATCTGCTGTTGCAGCCATCACAGCAGCAGCATCTGCAACCAGTAAGGATGAGAAGATGGCCAAGACAGACATGGCTGTGGCTTCTGCAGCCACATTAGTTGCTGCACAGTGTGTTGAAGCTGCTGAAGCAATGGGAGCTGAAAGAGAACACCTTGCTTCTGTGGTTAGCTCTGCTGTCAATGTCCACTCTGATGATGATATCACAACTCTTACAGCTGCAGCTGCCACTGGTAGAGTTTTGTACATTCATTAAGCACTCATGTCATATAACACTGAATAATTTTCCTTAAAGAGAAGAAACTACTTAAGCTAATGCTCTTAACCATCTTTGTAAGTTGTTTCAACAGTTTAGAATCAATTAGGATATATAGTTTCACTGTTGATCAGTCCCTCAGTACTATAAGGATAACACTAGACTTAGTAAATTAGTAATAGTCCTGTTTTGTAATTTGTGTTTCCTTATGTTGCCACTTGAGGGATATGGTTCTTTTATGTATGCAGCTCTAAGAGGGGCAGCAACCTTGAAAGCAAGAGCATTAAAGGAGGTCTGGAATATTAGTACAGTGACACCACTAGAGAGAGGCATAGGGATTGGACTATGTGGTAAAGGCAATAACAGTAATTCTAGCACCAGTGATAGTGGGGAGATTGTTGATGGAGAAAATTTTCTGGGTGCCTGCAATCAGGAGCTCCTTGCTAGGGGAAGTGAATTGCTCAAACGAACCCGTAAAGGTAATTTACTGATGTCAAAATCAAATGCAGTTACATATTAGCACTAACTATGAATCTTCTCTCTCAATTGCATCCATTTTGGTTAATGCTGTAGGTGATCTTCACTGGAAAATAGTTTCTGTCTATATACATCGATCAGGCCAGGTAATTTTTTTTGCAAAGATTCATATTAATTAGATGGAAAAGGATTCTTGTGCACTCATCAAAATGCTTAAAAACATTTTCAGGTGATGCTGAAAATGAAAAGCAAACATGTTGCAGGAACCATTACTAAAAAGAAAAAGAGTAAGTTGGCATTAGCTTCATGACTTTATTTTGCTTGTGTAGAGGCTTCATGACCATAAAATTTTAAAACAACTCATAACTTGTGCTCTTAAATTTGCAGACATTGTGTTGGATGTGTGCACGAATTTACCAGCATGGCCAGGAAGGCATCTGATTGATGATGGTGAAAAAAGAGAGTATTTTGGATTGAAGACAGAATCAAGGGGGATTGTGGAGTTTGAATGTAGAAGTCAAAGGGAATATGATATCTGGACTCGAGGAGTTTCAAGACTTCTTTCCATTGTTGCACAAAGGCAAAACAGATATGGGATTTGAGGAAGTGTCTCTAGCTACTGCTAGAGTGCTGAAATTAATTCAAACTATATATATTTAGCTGTATTGGCATCGAACTAATGGATTTTGTAACTTCAGAATGAGCATACTATCTGATGTCTAGATTTCTGGAATGGTAGGATATTATATTATGTTAACATATATAAGAATGCATGATAAGGAATAAAAACAAAATTTATTGCATAAATAATACAAGCATTCAATAACTTTTTTTCTTTTTTTACTAAAAAGGTATTCATTCATTTAAATGGGTAAAATATATCGAAAACAACACAAATCCAATATCGCTAAAAACCGAAAAGGATGAATCTGCAAACAAACTCACAACACCCAAGTTAATAGCATAACACGGCAAAATCAAAATGCTTACAAAAAAGACAAAATCAAGTCACCGGAATATTGATGTCTTCGGATCTGTAACATTGACACTCAATTCTTGATCAAATCTATAATGGATCGAAGCAGTTCTGTTAATCTGAAACAAACGATCATCGCACCAAGAAGGGAAACCAAACAAGGCCTCACCAAGATGACGAACAATAATACCGCCGCATACAGACGACGAAAAACACAAAAAAAAACCAGATCTATGTGAAAAAACCACTTATTTAGATAAAAATGGAGAAAAAACAAAGTAAAGGGGTGATTCCAGACCAAAAATGGTCCAAAACCACCCCTCCCCCTCTAGTGGTGGCACGTGACTGTGTGTAGAGAGAAGGGAGAGTTTGAAGTTAGAGAAAAAATGACAAGCATTCAACAACTGAAACTAGTAAATGGAGATAAGGATTTTATTCCGATTCTATATATAGTTTGTATAACTAAAGATATTTAATTGGTAAACACCTTACCAAAATAACTCTTAATAAATATTAAGGTTTAATTACATTTTTGGTCCCCCTATTTTAATGTTTGAGTGATTTTGATCCCCATATTTTTTTTTTACTCGATTTTGGTCTATACATTTTCAAAATGGGCAATTTTAATCCCTCCGTTAGGCTGCCATCCAATTTTAACGGAGATTTGATCTGACTCTATCTGTAGTTGAAAAAAAAAAAGGAATCTTTTTTAAAATAAAATAAAAAATCTAGATGAAATTGAGAATAGAAAAACCTAAAACCTACATGACCCCCTGTTACCCCCCGTGAGCATCAAGAGACGGTGTAAACGTGGTGTTAAGAAATTGTACAGTGACCCACACTTTTCTGTAACATGCTAAGAAGATCACGACTCACGAGTGGGATGAATCCAAAGGATGGAAATCTTATTGGGATGACTCCAAGTGACCGAAGCTTTTGGTATGGGTCAAATGGGAATGAAAAATTTGTTGTCAGGTACGTACCAGAATTCAAGTATAGCAGAAATGGCATCATTGATTTTCCATTGATTTAGTAAATTGAAATCAACAACCAATATAAGAACTATGATAAGAACCAGTGCAATCAACACCAAAAATTTCTCCCTCTTCTTCTTCACACCCTGGTTTCAAAGGTCACAACAGATGCTTCACTCTCACCCACATGAAATGTCTTGCTTGGTTTGCTATGGATTCAGACATCCTCAACTTTGATTTTGTGCAAAGTTTCGTATTCTGCAGAACTGAACCATAGCTTTTCCCCTTCTTCATTCACGACATTCTTTTGTAATGGTTTTCTATGTCTCTCGATGCTAACAGAGGGATAACATGGGGTCACGTAGGTTTTGGGTTTTCTATTTTCAATGTTATTTAGGTTCTTTATTTTATTTTAAAAAGATTTCTTTTCAATTTTTCAACTTCAAATATTCCATCTGAGCCACGTCAGTAGTTCCGTTAAAAATTGGATGGCAACTTAACGGTGGGATCGAAATTGCCCATCTTGAAAACGTATGGACCAAAATCGAGTAAAAAAAAATATGGGAACCAAAATTGCTCAAACGCTAAAATATGAGGATCAAAAATACAATTAACCCAAATATTAAATAACTCTTAAACATGCATCAGAAAGTTATTTTTCACTTGTCAACTAAGAGATATTCTTAAAAAAAAAAAAAGTGAACCAATTTCACCGTGTAAATAATCAAAATTGGAAACATTATATTAAAAAGTAATACATTTAATATGAAAAAAAAATTATGCATAAAAATACTATATCTTAAATAATTTAATTAGTTAACAACTTACCAAAATAACTCTTAATAATATTCTTTTCACCAGAAAAACTCTTAATAATATTCCGATTCGAATATAAAATGCATGACCATTCGCAGAATAAATGAAGCATAAAATAAAGGCTCTGTTTGACAAGTCCAATAAACTAGCTTAAAGTTTATTCGACCAGCTTATAAGATTGTTTGACTGAAATAAAGATGTTTGGTAAACAAACTTATCTTATTAGCTTATAGCTTTTCTTCATAAGCTAATTTGTTTAGCTTATGGCTAGTAGCTTATAGCTTATTGACTTTTCTCTCGTTTTTACCCCCATTCATTTAATGAAATTCCTACTTTACCATGTCTATCATAAATATGTCATTTTATGTCATTTTATATTTATAAGTTAGTTCAACCGCTAATTTTATCAAACACTCCAAATTCAATAAGCTAGTTTTTCAGTTATCAGCTATCACCTATAAGCTATCAGCTAAAAATTAGCTTATCAGCTATAAGCTAGCTTATCAGTTAGTTTGCCAATCAGAGCCAAAATCTATTGCAAAACAGGGGAGCCGCAACACAAGTGTTGAATATCGTTTTCGTCTGAATTCGTATGGACACTTGTCTTGCTATTTAAGCTTTGTTTTGCAAGTCCAATAAACTAGCTTATAGCTTATTTGACTAACTTATAAGCTTGTTTGACTGAAGCAGAAGTGTTTGGTAAACAAGTTTATCTCATTAGCTTATATCTTTTTTTTCATAAGCTAATTTATTTAGGTTATGGCTAGTAGCTTACAGTTTATTGACTTTTCTCTCGTTTTTACCCCTATTCATTTAAAGAAATCTCACTTTACCATCTTTATCATAAATAATTAAAGAAAAATGATAACCAGTACCCTTAAGACATTGATTAAGGACCTAAAAAGGAAAAATTTTCATTGGAACTTGAGACATTGTATATTGTAAAGTGTGATTGACTAAGGGTGCGTTTGGGTAAACAACTTAATTAAAAGCTTATCACATAAGACCTTATCGCTTGAGAGCTTATGCCATAAGCGCTTAAAGAAAGAAAAAGAAAGAAAGGGGCATGAAAGGATTCGAATAGTGAAAACCACGGAGAGGGTGTTTAGTGCATAAGCTCTTATGATAATTCCATAAGCTTCTCCCAGTGACTTATGAAAATAAGTCAAAAACTCCTTATGGAATGGTATAAGTTATTTTTATAAGCTCTGCCAAACACACTGCACAAGAGCTTATGTCATCAGATAAGTCAAAAAGAGCTTAAATAAGTTCTTCCAAACGCCACCTAAGTTTTTTAAGATGATTTTACTTTTATTGATTTTCTCAACCAATGTCTTGAGAGCACCCGTTAGCATGACCCATAATTAAATGTCCTATTATATTATAAGTTAGTTCAACTACTAATTTTACAAAATATTTCAAATTTAATCAACTAGCTTTTCAACTATCAGCTAAAAATTAGCTTATCAGCTATCAGCTATTTTTGTTAATCAGAACCTTAATATAGCTGTTTCTTCTGAGAAAATCCTAGACGAGAGATTGCCAACGTAACAAAGGAAAACCATCATAGGGTGCTGCCCCTTATTTTAAAAGACAAAAATCAGGCCAGAAAGAGGATTGGCTCTGTTGTGTTGCCCTCTCAAAAATCAAGCCACACTATCCTGATGGTTCTCAATCCAATTCAGCGCAAAAGCCAACAGCAAAGGAAAAGTAGAAGAAAACGACGGTTGATTGACTAGAAAGTTTGCTTCTCGCTGGACGTTGCTTAATGCTTACCAAAACAAATTTGTCTTGAATACGTATCAAAAGACGTAAAACAATGACATTTTAATATACAATTTCTCGAATACGACGTAACACTTCATCCATAAGCTTTTGGCATAGTAAGTTCCTCCCTCTAATTTCAGAAAGGAACAACCTCAAGCATATTTTATTAGTTTCGACCTCGAGTCAGAGTGGAGAACCAACTATTGTTGCACATACATGTACCAATCACCAATATAAATCATAATAACAAGGCAACGACCATGAATCATAATAACATAACAAAAGAAGGAAGAATGAGGGACAATCGGAAATGTATTTACAATTCTGTGCAAAAATTCTTCATTAATCATAATACATAAGATTTATTAGTTCACAAGAATTCGTTTTCAGAAACACCCACGTCCCTACAGAATAAATGTTTCAGAGAGGAATATATCATACAATGATCTCCTCATTGCTCAGCAGCTCTAAAAATAGAGAGCAGAGAGAGGAACAGGTTGATGATGTCAAGATACAAAGAGATCGAGGCCCAAATGTATTCATCGTAGGAGTATCTCTTGATCAGGTTATCTGTATCATATACGATGTAGCCACAGAATATAATTGATGCCACGCACCCATAGATCATCACAGACAACTTTCCCAGTGGAAATAGAACCTGCAAGTAAGGGATTAAAGGAAAACGCTATGAGAATTGAACCAAAACGATTTACCATGGGGTTAATGCATATCAATAAAAAAATGTTTGAAGACAATAATACCTGAATCAGCCCAAAGACTATAAGAACAAGCACAGCACCGAACAAGAAGGGGCCAAGAAAGTTGAAATCATGGCCTCTCTTTGCGGCCCAAAATGTGTAGAGAGTCAGGGCTACCACCACCACGGTAGTCAATATGACAGATTCGAGAATAACTTTCTCTGTACGCAATTACCAGTCACGTTAGAAAAAATTCAGGACCGTGTAAAACTTGCCACTTCTAACTGGAAAATGCAACTTCAGCAAACTAAATCGCACAAGCCAAGATATACAAGAGAAGCTCCAACAAGTAACAATCAATGTCTCAAATTGGGTTTTACCCTCGGTTTTGTTTCCCATTTCACAAATGGCAATTACACAAATAGCAAGCGTCTGTTTGTTTTAGATTTACCATCATAGAATCACGTTTCAAAATTACGTTAGCCAACAGCTTCTCTCATATATCTTTTGAAAAAAGTGCCTCAGAAAACACTGCAGAAACCCTCAATCAAAAAGACTTCCAGAACGGGAAACAATCAAATCCCATCTAATCTCCATTTTCAATGAAAGGAAGTAGCGAAGCAACTACGCAAGAAAGAGAAGAAAAGCATTGGCATATTTGCACACAAGGCACAATGATGAAGATAATCCTAATTCCTAAATGCAATTCTACTGTCAAAACATATAAACATGAAACCATTGTCCCCATTACAACGATACATGAAGATCTAACTTTTAACCCAGCACTAAATTAAAGTTGCAAGTTCAACGATTAAAACAACATAAAGCTGAAATTGCGGTCATCAAACTTTACAAAAAAGAATGCAACAAATACATAAATTGGCGAATAAATCCCAAATTTAAACCAAATAACCAACTCAACAAGAATATCCAAATTATCTCAAATAGGTTGAATAATCTTACCGTCAGTGAAGGCACAACTCAATCCAACGGCAAAAGCAAGAGAAATGGTGAAAACCCCTAGGAGTAAGTAATTGATGGGATGCTTCTGGTAATAGTAATAAAGGGGGCATATAGCTGTATCCACAAAAAAAAAAATGTTAAAGAAAAACGAACATGAATAAGTAACTGAATCCGAAGCAATTAACGAAAGAGCGAGGTTGAGAATACGCACTGATGAAAGGGACGAAGATGAGGACGATGTAGAGGGCTAAGCCGGCGGGGGTAGCGACGAAGAAGTTGGCGACGGGGCGAACGGAGACGACGAAGGAACCAACGACGATGGTGGCGAGCAACTGGAAGGAGATGATGGAGTAGACTTTTCGGATGAAGGACCACCGCAGTTCGGGGCTCTCAACCATCATCGGGTACAGCGGCCTCGCCGCCCCGCTCTCCAGATCCCCCCCTATCTTCCCGAAACCCTGATTCCACATCTTCACCAGCTTTTCTTTCTTTCTTTCTTTTTCTGGGAAAGATTCTTTGGTTGTTGACGGAGAAAGTGAAAAGAAATTTGTTTTAGAGGTTTTCGATCTCGTTTTCTGCGTGGACGAACATGAAAGAGACTGTTAGTGGGAGTTAATAAATAAACCAATTGTGACTCGCGAGCCTAGTGGTGTTAATTAATTAATTAATTATTTATTTCAGAAACTTCGTGAGACATCTCACAGCTTATAGCATCAGTGTTATACGCGACAGTGACCGTCGATAGTTCTCTTGTCGACACGTGTACGGATGGTAATGTTCCAGATTTCTCCCAAGGTGATCAGGGAATTGAAGAAAGAGATGCTCCTATTAATACACTATTTTTTCATACAAACTTTTTTTTATTTTTTTTATTTAGATATGAAAATTTGGGGCTGTTGAATTCATATTATGATGACCGCATAGCACTTGCGAGAATGTGTGAGAATATGCCAAAGGCTAGGACTTCCTTCTCGTCTTCTCCATTTCTTTTTCGGTCCACCAATATTATCTAAATTTTGGCAAAAGAAGGTAAAATAAAATGAATCCTTCAAATGGATTATGTATTCCAACAATCCAACTAACAATATTTTATTTTATTTACTATTATTATAAAATCTTTTTCTAACACTAATGAGTAAAATCAAACACAAACAACCTTAAGATTGGAAAATACTTATATCCATTACTCAAAGGTGGCTAATCATGATAGTTGTACCCCAGACACATTTCTGCATAATTTTAATTACAATATATAATATAGAGAGCGGTAAGCCGCTAAACACTTTATTATAATCTATACTTCCATTTGGGGTGTAACTTTATTTTCCATATTTATCATTCATTTTAATATTTTTTCACATGGACAAATTTATAAATAAATTTTTTTTATCCCATCCCACCAAGAGTCAAATTAAACTGGAGTATGACCACCTCACGCTCACGGGATTAATTACGCTGTCAAAAAACCGCCATAGTCAATAAAATTAGAAAATGTCAGTAACACATTTTCTAACATCCTCTTTTTAAAATAATTCCTCTTATTGGTTGATATCCACGTGGATCTCCTACGGAGGAAGCCTCAACAATCTTTCTTGCTGGAATGTGGTGGTCCAGGTATTGGCGTAACAACATGCTCATGGGGGAGGAGTCTTGGTCCATTGATGCGGTGGTCTATAAAGCTCATGCCTCTCATGATGAGTTTCGTGCTTTCCTTGCCAAGGATATTCAGAAAGAAGATAATCCTAGGTTGATTTGTTGGTATCCTCCCAAGGGCGATGAAGTTAAAGTGAATGTTGATGAGAGCTTTCTAGTTTCTAATGGTATCATGGGGCAGGTGGTCTTTGCCGTTCTTCCACAGGAAAATGGATAACTGGTTTCACTTGCTTTGTGGGTAATGGTGATGTGCTCCTTGCTGAACTATTAGCCATTAAGCATGGCTTAGAGCTGGCATAGGATTTGGGTTATAGAAAAGTGGTTTTGGATTTTGACTCCTTGGAGGCTATTCAGTTGTTAGAGGACGTGAACCGATTCCACATGTATGCAACCGTTGGTGTTGCTATTCGAGAGTTGTGAAATAGAAGCTGGGATATTCAGATCAACCATATCTACCGTGAAGCTAACACTTGTGCAGACTTTCTGGCTAAAGTGGGTAGCAAGCAGAATGAAGGTATGAAGATTTGGAACCTCCCTCCTATTGGCATGAGCTCTTTATTATTGGCTGATGAGTTTGGCTTAAGGCTCCAATCTTGGTTTTTCCTTCGTTTGTTTGTTTTTGCCTTTTTCTTCTACTGAGCAAAAAAAAAAATGGGGGTCCTACAAAATTTAAATAGGACCCACAAAAATTAATGGGACCTATTTTCAAAATATTGGGAATCAGAAATTTCAACTAATAGAAAATAGTGTGTTAAAAAAAGAGTATTAGAAAATGTTGGAAGCACTCCTCATAAAACTAAATTTATAGGGGCAATGAAAAAAAAAATTACGAACAGACAAACAAAAATTATTCTACTAGTAGTGAGAGATAAGAACAATAAATCATTTTAACCATTAGATCTTATTTGAATGACCAAAAATAAATAATAAATGCATGTAACTTTTCAAAGTGCTCACACCAACCATGGTTCTATGATCAAGATTCATTGTTGTCAAAATCTTGAAATACAAGCTATTCAATGTATTCTCACCAAACATGCACTCTATATGTGATAAAATCAAAAGTACAGGCACCAAAGTAAATCAAAACCAAATAATTATATAAAAATATGAAATAATACATATAAATCTTCATTTACAGGCATCATGGTTGTTCTCGACAAAGGTCCGTCTGCCCAACAAGTACGGGTGTAAGCGGATCTGATCCGATCCGTGAATCCGATCCGATCCGGTTTTGGTGGTTTGGATCGAATCGTGAGTTTGGTTTGGGTAGAAAACAGTTAACCCGACCTATGATCGGTTCGGTTCTCAGTTCCTGGAAATCTGATCCCGGTAGAAACGAACGGAACCAAACCCCTATTATTTAATATTACTTTTATTATTTTTATTAATTAATTATATAATTTAAACAAAAAAATTGAAAAACGTTCCCACTTACTGACTTACCCTACACGACTTGACACAAACAAAATTAGAAACAGAGTGACTTCTCTTCTTCTTACTCGACCGACGCCTCTCCACCTCACCTCCTCTCCACCTTTCCACGGTTCCACCTCGCCAGCACCGCTCTCCACCTCTCCACCTCGCCAGCACCCTCCGCGACGCCCAGCTCTCCACCGCGACGCCGCCCAACTGCGCGACTGCTGGGTAAAAGCTCTCCACCTCTCCACCTTCCAGCACCCTCCACCTCGCCAGCACACTCCATCACCGCGACACCATCCGAGCTAGATAACCAATTTATGCATTTTGGGTTTTTTGATTTTTGATTTTTGATTTTGAGACTTTTGATTTTAGGATTTTTGATTTTAGGGTTTTTTTTTTTATTCATTGATTCTTTCTTTCTGATCTATGCTTGCTGGGTGCATTCCTTATTTCCTTAGGTTTGCTGCAAAATGACTGAGAATCAAGATACAGATGGGACTCAAATTTCTAGTGCACCTACTCCACCAACAGAAACACCTTCAGGCAGTGAGAGGCCTAAAAACCCAAGTAACACTAATAAGAAGCAAAAAACAATTGTACTAGGAAAACAAAGTGAGAATGATAACACTATAAGTAAGAGGCTTGTTGAGTTTAAGCAAGAAGACTACAGAGATGCTTTGGCTAAGTTGCTAATAATTGATGAGCCCCCTTTTAAGTTTGTCGATAACCCCGGGTTTAGAGGTTTCATGAGGGAGGCTCAACCTCGATTTAAAATCCCTAGTCATGTGACCATGGCAAAGGATTGCATGCTACTCTTTAGGGGTGAGAAAACATTTTTGAAGTCTGTGTTGGAACAAAACTATCAAATGGTTTCCCTTACAACTGATACTTGGACTTCCATTCAAAACATGAATTACATGTGTGTGACTGCTCATTTTATTGATGAGGGGTGGGAATTGCAAAAGAAGATACTGAGTTTTGGTTTGATTGCAGACCATAGGGTGGAAACCATAGAAAAAGCTTTAGAGAAATGCATAAAAGATTAGGGAGTTACCAAGATTTGCACTGTAACCATAGATATTGCTAGTGCTAACGCCACATCCATGTCATATTTGGTTAGATGCATGGATGATTGGAATGGTACTACCATATTGAAAGGGGAGTATTTGCATAAGAGATGTAGTGCTCACATCTTGAACTTAATTATAAGAGATGAGTCGAAGGAACTAGATCGTTCTATTGCAAAGATAAGGGCTTCTTGCAAGTATGTGAGGTCATCTCCACAAAGATTGGCCTCTTTTAAGAGGTGTGTCGAGAAGGCACGCATAACCATGGATCAAATGCTTGTGCTTGATGTGCCAACTAGGTGGAATTCCACTTATTTGATGTTGGACATAGCTGAAAAGTATGAAAAGGCGTTTGTTCGCTTACAATTTGATGACCACTCTTATGTAGCATTTGTTGATAGGGAAAGGGGTGCTCCTCTTATTGACGATTGGAATCGTGCTCGTGTTTTCACTAAGTTTTTAAAGATTTTCTATGATGCTACCCTTACTTTTTCTACATCATTGCATGTCACTTCTAATAGCTTCTTTGGTAAGTGGTGTAAAATCCAAGCTACATTGAATAAGTGGAAGCGAAGTGATGATGAGGTGTTGCATAGGATGTCATCAAATATGAAGGTAAAATTTGATAAATATTGGGACATTGGGAAATTGAATTATCTATTGTTGGTGGCTATTTTCCTTGACCGTAGATATAAAATGGAGTATTTTGAGTGCTTTTTGGATCAGATATTCAGTTCGGATATGGCTATGGAGGTATTACAAAAATTGAAAGATCTTATTAAAAAAATATTTGCTCAGTATGTTGTTTGGTATCCTATTCCCAATGATGCTCGTGATTCCATTGCCCAACCCTCGGATAGTACTCTTCAAACACGAGGACAAGGTGGTCAAAACGATAGTGAAATATCATGTAAAAGTGCGTTCATACGAAAGGTAAAGAGGAATCAAGGTGAGCTAAAGAGAAATGAGTTGGAAAGATATATTGAAGATGATGTTGAAGATTATTGTGATGATTTTGATATTCTCAAATGGTGAAGAGGCAAGACAGTGAAGTATCATGTTCTTTCTCGTATGGCTAGGGACATATTAGTTATCCCGACGTCTACTGTGTCATCTGAGTCCACATTTAGTACCGGGGGTCGTGTTCTTGACCCATATCGTAGTTCATTGCATCCCTCCACAGTAGAGGCTTACACTATGCTAATCTACAAAGTCATATGACTGAAGATGATTCATGTAAAAAGTTTATTAATTATTTTATCATTGAATTTGATATCTTTTAGACTTTCTTATATATTTTTTGTATTATTATATTATTAGACTTTCCAGAGATAAATGCATTGCAGCAGGATATTGGGAACACTAGTAATCAATTTATGGCATTGGATTAAGGTAACATAATATTTTGTTGTTTTACACTTCATTCATTATAAACATGTATTTAGTATTTACTCATTTTTGCTCATATATTGCAGGAGTTACAACAAGACTTCTCAAATGACTGAAATGAGATGAAGAGCAAATACGGTATTTTGGATGTATTTTGTGTTTTTTTAATGTATTTTGGTGAACATTTTGATTTTAGTATTGCTCCTGCTTTCATGTTTGGACTATGTGGCAATGAGTTGATTTTTCTATGTTGGAATTTTATAATTATGGAATCATATGGTGTTGTTGAATGTTGATTTTGTGTTAAATGCTGTGTTGGAACATGAATAATAGAAGAAAACTGAGGCTTTTAATTTTTTTTTTAAAAAGGCGGGAACCCGACAAACCGATTCTAACATGATCAGTTTGGATCTACTTTCAAAAAATGACAAAAACCGATCTGAATGATCCAAACTTCTTTTATTGGTTCGGATGAGGTTCCTGCTCAAATCCGATCCAAAACGATCCGATTACACCCCTACCAACATGTTCCCCATTGCTTACATGTTATAATAATAATTTAATTGTACAACTACCACATCCCCAAGACAATCTCTACTTAGGTTAGGAGTGTTCAAAATCCAACTTGGCAAGATAACTCAATCAAGGTTGAAGTTAAGTAAATAAGGTTTGAGTTTTAAAATTAGATTTAGCGAATTTTTGAGTCCGCTTGGATCACATAAAACTATTGATTTTTTAAAGTAAGAATAAATTATAAAACTTCTTTACTAAATGTAATATTTTGTATATAACATAATAATATTTGTACACACTAAATTCTTTTTATATTAATATAATTGTTTAAAAATATATATCACAAAAGAGTTTAATTTTGATATATACATTGTCAATCAATTGCAAATTATTCTCTTAGATTTTCATTATAGTTATTATAAAAAATGAAATATTTTTATTGACGTGATGATTCGAGATTGATTGACAAAATAAAAACCTTTATGCAGACAATAAATAACAATTAAACTTCGTTACACAACACTATAAAGAATATCAACTTGTCTATATTCCTATTCCTATAAATAAAATGCATGCGACCCCCAACTGGTCCTAAAGTCAGTCCTATACGAAGTGATTTTGGGTTCTGTTAGCAGTCATGATACAAGAACGCCATGTACTTGCACAATTATGGCATTATGCCCTTATTTATTCGCACCATCAGCTGTTTCTGTTGGGTAGGGCCGGTTCACTGATAGAGGACACGGGACTTTGAACATAGTTATCCATTCAATTTGAACTAGAACTCATTTCCAGTATAGCCTCACCTATTAGGAATTTCGGACTAGTACAAAGTGTCACAAAGTATTTACCTGAGAATGAATAAAATTCATGTGTAAGACACTGGTCGCTGCTTCCCACACAATCATCATCTTGGGGGAGGTTGGAAATAGGGATGCTGTAATGCCTCATCAACACTCAGACGATCCTCCTACAGTTTAGCACAAGCCTTTATTACATTTATTACATACAGCAGTACCCAGCTAACACAGTGATTTGCGATTACTATATGAGCCTTCGCTACATTCTCTGTTCTGTTCTCTTTTAGGATTTGGGGAGGGGGTGAGGATAATGGAATCGTAACTAAAACCTCACTCATGACATGCAAGTGATTTAATCGTGTCCATGAAGATAAGAGGACACCAATGTCACTTTAACATGAACCAATCAAAGCATGACAAACATTCAAATATTATTTCAGTCATTGCCTTATGTTACATAATACATTTTATATTTATTTAGTTACTCATGTATTTTTAATTTATAAAATTACCTATAAAGGTGGTTTTATAAATTTTAAAAATTAACTATTCATCTAAACTTAATGTAATACCCACAAAAAAAATGGTTTAATTAGCGCTAATGGTCAAAGTTAACAATTATTTATTAAATAATAACAATAATAGTAATAATAATAATAAATATTTGTAAGAAGGTATAAGAGATTAGCGTGGTAAAATAGAGTTATAAGATAGATTATTTGAGGTGTTGTCCTTGTTACCCTAGTGTCAAGTTAAGTGACTGAGTGACAAGGACCCGCTTGGTAAGTGTAATTGTTAAGAAATAAAATAAAGGGAAAAGAGTTAGAGTGTTTTTTTAGAACCCTAACTTCTAAAATCAATTTTCTCTTGAGAAAAGGGGAAGAAGGCGTCACGGCTCAAAATCATAGAGATGTGCTCTTGGCGCAAGGAAACAAATTTCGGTCTCCTTTTTCCTTTCCTTTTCATCGATTCAGGTGAGGGGACGTAGGTTTTATAGGTAGAAATTAATGGGTCTAATTTGGGGGTTATTGGTAGTATGTGATAGAGTAAGATTTGCTAATATAGCTGATGGTTGATGAATCTTTATTCTGAAATCTTAAATTTATGTGATGTTTCGTTTGATCTTTTCATCATTACTGTATTGTTGCTGTTTTTCTGAAACTTTGCATGAATGAGTATTGTCCATTTTGGGATGAGATTTTGCTCTAGACAACGTATTTTCTATTACTGCGTTCGCACTCTGCACATTCTTAACAGAGATTCTTGAATGTCTGGTTAGTGTCTCTCACCATGCGAGATTGACACTCTTGTATTTTGTTGGATTTTTATCACTTATTATTATTCTATAAAATCCTCATCATGGTTGCCATAGATTGCGTCCCGTAATTGACTTCCTGGACAAAGGTAAATTCTTTGCTGTCATGTGATACCTTGATGCCATAGCTTGTGGCAATAATGGTAGGCTGTAGCATTGTCAGGGAATGTATAAATTTTAATATTAGAAATCAAAATAAAATAATAAAGTATTGTGAATAGTTTTCAAGCAATTCAAGTAGAACACGTTTTTCTTTACATAGCTACTGTAACATTAATTTTAAATTGGTTCACAGATTGTACTAGATAGATGTATTATATTAGATTATATATATATATATATATATATATGTGGTATTGGCAATGACAAATCAAAGTGTAAATGAATTATTATGCAATTAGTAGATGTATGAAAAATACATGTTGATTCAATGTTTAATGATCCTTTTGATTATGATGGATTCAAAGGACATGATTATGTTTTGTGAATTATTTTTTTGTGTGTGATGATTTACCACATTGAGTAAGACTTGGTGTATCCGACCGATCAGCAGATTTGACCGGTATATAAACGTGACTGTCGGAGGAGGGGACTCTAGTGAAAGAACCCTGGAGTTTGGAGGGTAGTTACGTAGTGACCGAGGTCACTTGCCGGTCAGCGGATCCGACCGGGGTATAAATGTGACCGTCGGAATGGGAGACTTTAGTGAACAACTCCAAAAGAAAAACAAACATCTTACTCAATGGTTAAAGGATCGTAATGCAACTTAAGAGTTGCAATGATGATGTGTTTTGGGTACGTGGTAAAGTATGACATGATATATGTATATATATTTATATATATTTGATATATCTGATTGCATTTGTACACCTCACTGGATTCTAGGGCTCACCCCCGCCCTTTTTGGTTCAGCTTTAGATACTCCACGAGGGAAGCCATTTCAGGGAGCCCATGCACGAGAGTAGTGTGGGCAGTTGCTGCAGTTTGGTTATTTCTTTGATTTTGTTTAGTCATATGAGATACTTCTTCATTTGTTTGAACTTTGGGACTATTTCCTTTCTTGGTTGTAAACCGTTTCTTTTCATTTAAACTTCGGACATATACTTAGGGCCACATTGGCTTATTATTTTGGAATAATCATTTATTCTGATATTTACTTTATGATTACCTATATGGCGATGTAACTTATACATACTTGATAGGCCTTGGGAATGAGACAGCAAGGTCTCATTCTGACCGGTCAGGAACGCCTAAGTTGGGTCCCGACACTTAACATGGTTACATCTAAAAAGCTAAAGAATAAAGCTAAATTCAATTCTAAATCATCTCATTCCTAAACTAATTTGTCTCAATTTTCCTCGACCCCAGTACAATACCCCCTTTCCCTCCTACACAGTGCACCCCCCACTACCAATGAGAATTTTTTTGTCATGGGACGTTGACGGTATCTTCAAAAAATCTTGGGAGTTTTGGTTTTCAAAACTCGATAAACAAGCAACAAAATCATGTTGCAATTGACAAATACAGTTATTCAGACGGAACATTGCAACTTCAAACAGTGGAAACTAGAAGTCATGATGTTAATTCCAAGAGAATTGTTTCAGGGTCCACATATGATAGAAAAAGGAAGAGCTTTGACTGGTAACATAACTGATACAAAGATGAGAAATAGTTATGATTACGAAGACTGGATAGTTAATATGATATGGGTACGATACGATACAGATACGAGGAATTTTTTGAAATTCAGGATACATACGATCTGGATATGCCAAGAATAGAAAAATATTTTATATAGATGCGAAATATTTATAAAGAAAGAAACAATGACCATTTCTCCTTAATATATAACTAAGAAGATTACAATTTACAAAAAGATATTTGTGATCATAATAACAAAAAAATACAGTGCTATCTATAATATATTGTTTCCCCTATGTCAAAATATCAACAAAAACATCTTTAGTAGAACTCAAAACAAGTCTCAGCTTTATATAATAGTCAACAATTCAAAAACATCTTTATTAAATGCTAAATGATTCAGTTTGCTCTCCCATTTTACCGCCATCCAAAAAAAAACGTAGCTTCTAAATTTGGTTCATCAAGAGACATGTTTGTCAAAGGTTTCTTAGATACATATTTAGGAGTATCCTACGAGTATCTGGTAAAAGAAAATAAAAAAAGAAGATACTTCTTGGATATGTATCAGGAAATATCCTATGAATATCAATGTCGGATACCGGTACGACACGAATACATTCGCATTTTTTGGAGTATAGCTTCATAATGGGCCTTTGCCCCTATAAGGAAGCCATGCAGTGTTTGATACCACCAGGCCAAGTACTCTTGGAGTGGAGGGGCAGCAATTCATACGAAGGAAGTGGTTGAGAAAACTTGAGGCAAATTGATTTAGGGTTTGAAATGAATTAGGATTAATTTAAGGTTTGTAGGATTAAAATTTTTTTTTTTTAAAAATTATATGTAATACCAGTTAAGTTTAGATGAGATAATTAATTTTTTAAAATTCATAAAAGAACCCTTATAGGTAATTATATAATTAAAAATAAATGAGGTATTAAATAAATATAAAACATATATTATGACATATAAGATAATGACCGGGACAATATTGAATGATTATCTTATTCTGATTGATCCAAGTCAGAGTGACACCGGCGCCTTCCTATCTTGCACAAGAGAATGCACCAGTCAAAAATTTCTAATGCTCTCTGGAAAACAAGTTGTCATATACTGAACTCACTACCTACCAATACATTAATTATTAACTTGACAGACTTGTCCACAAGGACTATCAAATGTGATGTGAAAACGGTAGCTGACACAGTGAAATATGTATACTTGACAAATTCCATGTCAAAAGAAGAAAGACGAGATTTTTTTTCCTTCATGGTTTGTAATTCTTAAAAAAAAAAAAGCACCGTTTTGTGTCTTTAATGGGGAAGTTGTTCACTATAATTAGCACAGGATCCATGTTGTTAGTTAACTATGCCACATCACATTTATAACTCCACATGGACAATTCCATCAAGTTGTTGACTGGAAATTGACGGTCGATCCAATATGAAGCCCTTTTTCTCAGGGACTCATTTTTTCTTGTTTTTTCAGGGACTAGAATGATGTTTTGACTGTCAGAGACAAAATGAGAACAGCCTCAATAGTCAGACCAAACTAAGGGTTTTGTCAAAAATTGAACTAAACATGCAAAGTTTAAAAAAATCCCTCCCCTCCATTTCCCCTCCAACCAAACTCTGATAAGAACAGCTATCATAAATGAACTGCCTCCCTACCCCGAGCTAGACTTTTGTTCCTATGTCCAAGAATTAAAGAGCACAGTACAGCACCACATAAGGCAATCAAACTAAATGCAAACACCAAGAGGGTACACAATTTAGATAGTTTCTTCAATCAAACACTATTTTGAAAGTAAGTTGAAAGGATCACGTCACAAAATGACAAGAAATCAATTTTAATCAGGAAACTTACTGGGTCCCAGAGTAACAGATGGCGCACTAAACGTAAAGCCCAGATATTTGAAAACCTGCAAGACTAAAAAATATTACGACAAGAAAACAGTTGCACCATCGGAGAAGACTAGAAGTATATCACAAGAGTAATGATATTATGACACCAGTTTTTGACACCAAATTGACACCTTGGTTAATCACATGCAAATTTTTGGTTAATTCAGTTCATTATATGGTTAATGGGTCATCTGAAAGCTTATTTTCCATAACCATGTAAATATTTGGTTAATCACATACAAATATCTGGTTAATTCAGTTCTTTATATGATTAATAGGTCATCATGAATTAATCAAATATTTACACGTGATTAACCATATAATGAACTGAATTAACCAAATATTTGTACCGATTAACCAATGTGTCAAAAGTTGGTGTCAACTTTTGGTGTCATAATATCATTACTCATATCATAACATGAGAAAAATGAGAGCATCAGAAGATAGTGAGCTAACCCTATTTTAAGAGGATCTCGACTCTTAATTTGACGAGAAAAGAAATCTTCAGAACATTTCCAGGAAGCGGGTGAAACTCCAACCTATATTGAAAAAATAAAAACTTCATTAATTTCATTTTGGTCAATTGTCAATATATATTCAAAATAAGAAAGTTGTGAGCCAGCGGCTTCCAACAAAACCGTTAGAAGGGACTCATCTAGAAACAATCAATCAAAAGGCCATCTTCCTTAAGGGAATGAAATCCAAGATTTTGATCCATATAGCCAACCCAACTTGGTGGGATGTGGCTTGGTTGTTGTTTCAGACTAAGATGAACAGATATTGTCTACAATGATATATGAGAAAATCAAATTCTCGGCTCTTATTATTGAGAGGAAATTAAATTGTGTGTTTTATTGCTTGAGAGGAAATCAAATTCTATATAGCTAATAAGCTCTTCGGAACAAATTAGCATAAAATGTATATTCCAGTTTTTTAACTGCAACAATGTCAAAGATCATCAAATGATAAAACTGAAAATAGTATTATTGAACACACAAATCACACATATAATACAACAGAGTTGCTATCCCAGGGACCAAGTCCCCTACAAAGAGTATTCTCTGTCCCAAATTCTGAATAAACACACAACTTTAGATATTTTCTGACCATACTATCGTATTTACTAATAAATAACTGCAGTAGTTATTTTCTAATCATAACTACCATTAACTTTCTAATTATTGTCATAAATAATTCTGATATTTACTAATCTTAACTACCATCAGGCAGTTATCATGTTGTTTTCCTATGGATCCCATCATAATGTAAATAAGCCCAAAATAAATGCAAAATACCAAAACTTTAAGGCATACTTCTATGCACATACATTGCAAGTCTCAAGTTAGAGTATACCCAAATATGTATGACACCCCGGTAAAAAGAGTAAGCAACATATGATGCATTAATCTACCCCTCAAGATCCTACCTAGGATCGTTTGGGGGAAGAAAGATTGTAACTCGTGGAATCAAAACACAAGTCGTAAGATCTCACCAAAGAGATAAAATTATATTTAATTATTAATATATAAATATAAAATAATATAAATAATAAAAATAACCTTAAAATACCAAAATAACTGTAATATAAGAATATCATATACAAATCATAAGTCATAAACTCTCATACTCTCATACATAAGAGAGAAGAGAGAAGCAGAGACAGAAGAGAACCAAAGATTAGGAAAACCAAAGGAATAGGAACTCAAGCAGAAGAGAAGAACTTAAGACTCCCAGGTGCTGTTTCTCAGGGAAGAATAAATGAATAGCCGAATAGGAATAGAGGATGCAGTGAAATGTGAAGAGTGCCGGTAGTAGAATAGTCAAAAAGTGAAATAGGGTTGGTAAATAATAATGGTATAGTGGGCTGAAACATATATTGGGCGGCCGGGTTTAAACGGGCAAGAAAATCATTTTTCTGGCAAAAACGTGTCAAAAGTTCAAAGCGGGTCAAAATCTTCCAGGCCCTTAACGCTTACAGAGATTGACGCTCCCACCGTGCCGGCTGCCGGCCGAGTTTCACCGCCAATCTCCCTCGTTGAAGGATGAAAAACGCATAGGATCGTACAGTCTGACGTGTGTTTCACTACCATGGAAACCATTATTTTATTGCAGTGAAAACAGGGAAAATTCCCTTGATTACAGAAAATATGAGGGTCTGCAATTCCTAATGCCCAAAGGCCCTAACTTCTTCAATTCACAGGATACCCATATCTCTCAATCTCTCCTCTAATTTATAGGCAACATGACTTCTTTCTCCTAATTACCTCCCTAACTGACCCACTAACTAACTAACTAACTAGTTGATTACCTATCTGTTAGAATGGATATTTAACACCTGCTTAATATGTAAATAGCAAGTGCTAGGAATTAGGGATGCAGTTACTAATTAGGGATTTGATTTTATTCTTTTGTATTTATGATTGATTCTCTTGTACCCTTATATAAATAACATACATGTGTGGACATACAAAACACAACATTCAGATATACATTGTACTTACATGGTATCAGTGGTTTAGGTTATTTTTCTTCTTGTGGTTCTCATTTTCGGGTTAACAGTGCCCGCAACCACCGTGTGATCCGTTTTCCATTCCACCGCGCCTCCTTACTACGGTGTGACCCCACCATCTGCTCCAGCATCCTCCAGTGACCACCGCGCCGGAAGCCGACACCAACCCGCAGCCGCACTTGCCTCCACTCGTGGCTTCTCTCCGGCACGTGCGTCTCACGCACCCGCAATAGATCCATTTTTTGGCTGCTCTCCGGCGTGACCCACTCTTCGGCGACCCCTCTGCCGCCTTTCCCCCACTCCGGTGACCCTCTCCAGGCTCCGACCCTGTTTTAGCCTCTTTTCTCATGGCCTCCAACGATCCCTCTTCAGATTCAAGTGTTGCAGTGACACTTACCAATGTTCCACTCTTCTCGTGTGAAAAATTAACGGGTAATGCCAACTACAGCACCCGGGATGTTGCTCTCCAATTGTGGTTTCAAGGGCCGTGAAGACCACTTAGACCAAACAAGCCAAGGATATTCCAGACAAGGAACAAGCCCGATGGAAGTAAATCGATGCCTCTTTGTGCAGTGTTCTCTGGTTTTCTATTGCCCCCAAACTCCAGCCGCAATACCAGGCCTTTACCACCTGCTATGATGTTTGGACAAAGGTTAAGAAGTCTATTCTAATGATGTTCATCGCCTTTACAGTGTTGTTCTCAACCTGATTTCTATGAAGTTGGAAAACATGGATATGCAGACATACCTTGGTAAGCTTGATCATTTAATTGCTGATTTTGAGAAACTAATGCCATTTGCTAAAGATGCAGTCGCTCATGCTTCTTCTAGGTCAGGAGGAGCCATTGAAAGACCCGGGAAGATATCGACGTGTTGTGGGCAGACTCAACTATCTCACAGTCACCAGACCTGATATCACCTTTGCGGTTAGTGTGGTAAGCTAGTTCCTGAATACCCCTTGTGATAGGCATTAGGATGTTGTCATATGTATTCTTCGGTACATTAAAAATGCACCAAGACGAGGACTATTATATGAAGATAAAGACAATGCCAAAATCACTTGTTACTCTGATGCTGACTGGACAGGATCACCATCAGATAGGAGATCCACTTCTGGATATTGCGTTCTTATTGGAGGAAATATGATTTCATGGAGGGGCAAGAAGTAGAACATGGTTGCCAGATCCAGTGAGAGAGCTGAATACCGTGCTATGGCAGCAGCTGCATGTGAGCTTATATGGCTTACGCAACTACTCCAATAGCTAAAATTGGGAGATATCCAAGATACAAAACTTATCTGTGGCAATCAAGCTGCACTTCACATTGCTAGAAACTGAGCAAGAACAGAAAAGATAGAGTAGAGAGAGAGAGAATATAGAGTAATTTTCTGAAATGAGTTCTTGATTCACTTCATGACTAGATACAATGAATGAGCTATTTATAGAAGATAAATGTAACTGCCTCTAATAGAATCTCCTCTAACTGCCTCTAACAGAATCTGACTCAGCCATGGGCTGAGATCAGCTGAGGCATGACTACAGTAAGCTTAGCTTACTCTAACACACATTGCATCAAATCCGGTCTTCCATGAACGAACCAAACACAGAAATAGATTGTCACTTTGTAAGAGAGAAGGTACTTTCAGGGGAAATCACAACTGATTTTGCCAACTCTAGTGACCAGTTGGCTTTCACTAAGTCCCTCAGAGGCTCTCGTGTTGACTACGTTTGTAACAAGGTTGGCTCATACGACATATATGCCCCAGCTTGAGGGGGGGTGTTAGAAAGCATATTTAACATATGCTTAATATGTAAATAGCAAGTAATAGGAATTAGGGATGCAGTTACTAATTAGGGATTTGATTTTATTCTTTTGTATTTATAACATACATGTGTGGACATACAACTCGCAGCAACATTCAGATATACACTATTCTTACATTATCGATACTCCCCCTAAAGTTTAACCTTGTCCTCAAGGTGAACATTGTATACATGCTAAAAAGATTAAAAATTCCACCAGGGTCCCATTGTTGGAAACATCCATCTTGCGGTCCAGCTCCACTTTGTTCCATTTGAAAGGGTAAATGGGTTTGTAGTGCAACATATGCTAAGCTTACCTAATGTTTAGTGATGACCGAGTTTGCCTTGGGAAGAAACCCTTCCTTGACAAGCCCCATTCCATATTTTTGGAATGCCCAAATCTTCTTATTAGTGGGTTGGGCTTGGTCCGTTTGTTTTGGAAGAGGGTTCTGCTGGTACCCATTCCATTCTTCCTCAATATCCCTTTTCCAAACTTTTGTGGATTGGCAACGCCAACCTAGGCTAACGCTGCTTTTGGTTGCTGTCGCCAGCTCTATTTGCATGATGACTGCCGCTCTTTCTTCATTCTCCGTGCAAAGGGCTTGGTCCAACAGCTTTGGCAATGGATGCTTGACCACCAACCTGCTTGACATCTCACTAGTCAACCGTTTCCCATAGTTTTTCAACGCCCACTGATGTCCACAGCTTCATCATCACCCGTGTCCCATTCCCCTTCATGGTCGTGGTTGAGTCCTGCGGTTCATGTGGCGGTGGTGGGGTGTCTGGCCCATTCAAGATCACCCCTTCCCGGTTGTTGCTGGTTCCTCCCTTCTTAATGTAATCGCCTTTGTTCCGACGCCCTCACCCACACAGCAACCGTTGGTGCTAGGACTGCACTCCAAAAAAGAACCCATTTCTGCTGCGCTCTCTATTGTTGACCGATCTGACTCTTCCTCGCTTTTCTCCTTGCAATGTTGTTTGCTGATTTCTTGGATCCATTCCCCATTCTTTGGAATCTCTATTTGTTCTTGTATGAAGTTGCTCCCATCCTCTGAAGCTAAAAGCATACTCTGACACATAATTGTATACCACTGGATAAAATATACGTTATTTTCTTTTGCATAATGACAAGATTTGATGCAGGAGAGACTTCCAGCATGCTCTGTTTTTAATGTTACTTCTCTTTAGTTTGTTTTGTTTTTAAAGTGCTTTCTATGTACTAAGTAGTTACATACTAGCATGTGCAATTTTAATAAGGTCTAGATCTTAAGGTTATTTGGGCTTTGGAAAATTGGGCTGGGTGTGGAAATATGTTAACAACACTAATCCCAGGGATTTGTATTCAGCCATTTTTTAGCTGTATTATAAAATTGTAGATCTGAGAGGTTTCTAAACCCTAAAACCCTCTTATTATAGTTCCACTTCAATGTATCCTACTTCTTCCCAAATTTTATGTTTTAAGCTACTGTCTATCATCTTTTACCGCATTATTGGAGAGCTGTAGGCATCTGTTGCAATCTCAACTATTTGTGCCAGAGAGAGATGCAGATAATCTTTACCACTTGTTAATGTTGAAAATTAGTCAAGTCTTGAGGAATCAATTAAACCAATATATTTATTACAATATAGCAAAAGATTTTCCTTTATATAAATAAAGGATGTCAATCAAAATTGTGTTAAGAGAAAAAAGTTTAAACAAAATAATTAGCTTTTGACAAGGTCATGAATCAAATATCCAGTTAAGATGGTAAACTTACTTGGTCCACTGTATGATACTTTTTCCAGGAACCTCCGGAAATCCCAGGGATTAAGATACACAATTCCATGAATGATCTAAGTCTGTCACCACATGAATAAAATAATAGTTACCATTTACGATTAGAGAGTCCAGGGGTTCAAAAGAATTAATACATATTTAATTCCCTTATAGAAACAATCAATTATGTAAGTCTTCAGAAGAAAGACAACAGTCCTAGGGTTTACCATCACTTTATCTTGAAACCCAGGATGCAAGGGCATTGAGCAAGGTTCAAACATCTAAGTGCCTGCATCTATGTTTCACGCATATGGGTACGGGATACGACATTTTGTAAAATCTATAGTACGGATAAGACGATATAAATTTAAAAATGTATGTATGTGTATATATAAGAAATTAGAATGTTATATAATAAAAATAACAAAATTGCATAAAAGATAAAAACACACAAATTTGTGTATAACATAACAAAAAAAGAGCCTAAATCATTTGCAGACACAAGCAAAGAAATGCAGATCCAGATAACAAAGGAATGCAGGCATAGACACACAAGCAGAAATGAAGGGGTCGCCCTAGAAAAAAGAAGCAATGTCGCTGATGGCAGAAGGTGAGAGTGACTAAGAATGAGAGGTGTAGGCCCAAAATCAACTAAGATGTGAGCATGAGAGACTCAATATTCAACACCATGGTGTGGATGGGGAAAAAAATTGGGGGAAAAACCGGAAGTTCTCAGCCCAAAACAACATCGTCTTGGAACGAGCTGCACCCAAGCCACGTACCCAAGTTAAGAATAATAACGATAATTAAAAAAATAAGTACCCATGCATATCCAGATATGTACTCATACTCAGTACGTACCCGATACATACACGTCACTATTTTGGGTATCCATGCTTTGGATGCCTGCATGCCCTCCTCTTCGAGGAGACTGTACAAACTCGATAATTATCAAACATAAAACCTATAAACTTATGAGAATGTGGTGGAGAAATGCCTCAGAGGTTTTCAACAACAAATACCTAACATAGCAAAACTAATGAAATGCAATGTCACAAAAACAAATACATAATACAGATAGATAAACTAATGAAATGCAATGTTACAACAGTGTGAATGACACTCACAATCCCAGATGCCCAGACAATCAATTTTTAAAATCATCTCTTCTCCTCTACTTCCTCGATATTTCATAAATGCAAATAAAATAGGATAATAAGAGGCCTAAATTTGTAAAGAGAATGAAAATTTGCTGAGTTCAGACTAAAGCAGACAACTGAATCCTGAGAATTGGTGTCCAAAGAAAATCCAAAAAGGAACACGCATCTTTGTATAATGGTAAGACTATCACCCATCATAATAAATTCTAAGGTAATTCTAACTGGGCAAAAGAATTGTGTGTGAAAGGACTTCAACCAGAGGTTACAAAGTAGAAACTAATAAAACAAAACACTAATCAAACTACTGATTCGAAGTATAGAATTTACAACTAAACACAACCAGCAAACAATTTGGTAAACAAGGCATCTCTACAAACAGAAAAGCACCTAAGGAGTGCCTTCATTTAGAAATTCTCACAAACCATAAAAAAAACTTTTAGCTGCTTTGCTTAGAGAGAGAGAGAGAGAGACGATCATCCACTGTAATAAAAAAAAGGTTAGAATTACAGCCTTGTGCCTTACTTGTATGCCAGCTCCTTCACATCCTCATTCCAGCCCTCAAGATGCCGGTCCAAAACAGCACGTGTTAAAGCATTTATCTGGAAAACATTTGGCGTCCCTAAGACCAGCTCTAACATCACAACACCAACACTCCACATGTCGTATCTGTGATAGCAGAAAGGTTACTTCAACAGTTGCAGGTAACAGTGCTTAAATCTATCCATGAAGCGGTGTATCATCCTCCTTTGCAGACGAGATAAAATTACAGAATGGAAATGCATATTTATTTTACTCTTAAAAAGGAAAGTTTTTGAATACAAGATGTTGACTACATGTAAAACAAACATACTTCAAAGTCGAGCTTCTCGGCCCTTGATACCATGTAGCATTTAGCAAAGCTTCAGGAGGTGTATACTCACAAGTTTGTTCAGCTCTGAAGAATCACAAAGCACGTGCTTAGCACAATAATCACAAAATAATAATAATAATAGTAATAATAATAAATAAAATCAGTATATAGAAAGAAGATGCGATACCTAGTAATAATAAATAAAATCAGTATATAGAAAGAAGATGAGATACCTAGTAGGCCCGGTAGATCCATACAAATGCTTTAATGTGAATTCATCAATTCCACTGCCGAAGTCGATAATGCGCCTAAAAGAATCAGCATAAGGGCATCAAATTCATTGAGCAACACAGTAAATTATGCACACGGAAGTACATAGACACAAATAGTTGTTGATAACCATATCAAGTTTTTAAAATAAGCAATACCCTAGTTTTCTTGCCACCACTCAAACCAATGATTATCAGTTAGATAATAGATCTGAGAGAAAGATTGTTCCCAATGCAAGAAGGAAGTTAGCCACACATGGATAGATGGCACTGAAGAATTAATATAGAATTTTCATGTACCATTTCACATGGCTGAATTTAAAGTCTATATGTACCTTAAGAATGGCTTCTAAGACACTTTAATAACCAAGCAAGTATTGCTATTCTACTACAGTACATTCTGTGCTGGGAATCATTATAACTAAGAGCAACTGATGCATAACTGACAGTAGACCCACTAACCAGCAGACAGGGAAGAACAAAGGCACATCACAGACAGAATTGTATAATTCTTCCATAGCCAGGGAGATAGGAAGTCACACTGAAGTAGGCAATACAATCTAGAAGACAGAAGCTTAAATATCCTGCAACAGTTTGGTATCAGAGTTGGTGAAGTCAAGATGTTTTCACATCAAGCAAAATACTACATTCCAAACTAAACTGGTAGGGAGGCTAGAAGATTAATCTTTCAAAGGGGTTGCAGTTGGCAGCCATTCCTAGAGGATCATTACGATGGATTAGTGGATTTACAAATATGCAATCATATAGTTTCTTAAATATCTTGGCAGAGATGTAGAGGGTGAAAGTTTTTGAAATATATTTCAAGTGTCATGTGCCATTGTTGTCCAACTAACTAACTGAAGGAGAAGGAAAATCTGAAGAACTCCTCATCAATATGTGTCCAACATTAAGAAGAGAAGTTCCATAAGCAAATAAGAATTTTTAGATACACCAAAACTATGATACAAGAAAAGATGAAGGAAAACATATACTGATCACTCTGTTGAATGATAACTAAACTAATTATACAGCTATGAAGCAAAATATGGATTAAACTACAATTGAGCTAATCATGTTATAAATAAAAGTAAATAGACATATTTAGGGCATGTTTGTTTTATTTCCAGTTTCCTGTTTTCATTTTGTTTTCAAATATAATTACAAAACTGTCAACCTTGTTTTCATTATGTTTCCAAATATTTGTATAGGAAAGAGGAAACGGTGAAAGCAGAAAAAGTTATTTTTAGTGTTTCCTGTACAAATTTCTGAAAACAGGAAACAGAATGAAAACAAGGTGGCAGTTTTGTAATTATTTCTGAAAACAGGAAATAGGAAACAAAGCAAACAAACCCTTATAGTTCAAATATATATCATACAAGGTTAAAATTTTCCCACCAACTTTTATTTTAAAAAAAGTTAAAAGGAAAGCAGGCTACTAAAATACAAGATACTTCACCGCACATTTTGGTGGAAAATTTATTAATTTTAGTTGGAATCTCTTTCAAGCATCTCCCAGTCTCCTGATCTTCAAAGCATATCACCATATTCTCTTCAAGAGCAAAATATCCCAAGTCAGTTATTTTTAACAAAAAAAAAATGCTTTCAATAGAACAATGCATAAATAATAAAAAGAAAATTCAAACACATTCATCAAAGGATCACAGATGGCGAGCTTGTTATTGAATATTGATAAAGGGCAAACATAAGCATATTATTTTAACAACTACGCATCAAACGGACACAAAAGAGAGACAGAGTTCCCACGTATTTTAGATGAAATTTTTATTGAATTGCCAGATGTCATTTAAACTTATTTTTTGGAGTCAACATATGTGCCCAAAATGCAGATAGATTGATTTCAAAAACGAGATTTACTATACAAATTGACCTGAAATTCAACACTGCCAACTAATTAATAACCTATGGTTTTTGTAAAACAGTACTCTATTCATCTAGGAATCAACATACATATACTTGGCTGTGACACAAAATTAACCCCATCTTTTACCAGGTTTAATGTCCCTGTGTGTGATATTGCGATCATGACAAGACTTGAGCGCCATTAACTGAGCAAACAAAAACGAGAGAATTTGTCAACAATATATATATATTAAAAGGTAAAGTCAAGAGTAAAATTTGGTTTCATACATCCATATCCAGATAAACATAATTTTCCCCTTGTGTTGACAAGAGCATTAAAACTTCTTAGACAAAAGCGAACAACTGGAGAGATTCAAATACTGAACCTCCCAAACTCTCCAACAAATCAATATACTTATATAATAAATGATGACCATGTGATCAGGGTTGAGACCGAGTAAATTAATGCTTTGTTTGGTTTGAGAAAGAAATTGGAAAGAGAGAAGTCAGGAAGAAATAATGTGGGTAGAAAGAAAGTGATGAGAAAAAAATGGATTTTTAATGGTTGTTTGGTATGAGAGAAAGTGGAAAGAAAGGTGAATTTTCTTGAATAGACAATTATGCCCTTGTTATATGAGGGGGCTATTGGTAGATAAAGGATGATAAATTTGAGATCTCCCTCTCTCTTTCCACTTTCTACTCATTATAGGAGAGAAAGAAAATGAAATGGGTCTCACCATGTATTTTTCTTTCCTCTCTCAACTTTCTCTCTTTCCATTTTCTTTCCTCCCTTATTCACCCCAACCAAACAAAGACCAAGAGAAAAAATTGGGAGAAAATGATAGGTGCATATTTCTTAATACAAACCTGATTGCATGCTAACATTTTTTTAAATATGAAGTTACTAACCACAAACTTTTCAGTTTCACCAGAAAACATACGATGCACAGATTTATAATACACCACAAAAGAAAAGAAAGAAAAATGGTGGATATCCCAGGATAAAATAAGAAAAGGCTAATAGTCTAATACAGGGGTTAAGGTGCAAAAACCTGATTTTAATATGCTAAAATGTTTAACATAGATCTTGCTGTTATACTACATTTGTTTCCTTTTCTTTGTTTATTCTTTAGCTCTTCCAAAAGTAATTTATTTTTCCACATTCCCCCAGTACAGAAGTCACTTTTGCTTAACACCAATAAATAGCAGCAATCATATTAAATAACAAAAAGTACTGACAACAATAGCAATAGCCACAAACAACTTATTTTTCCTTTATGGTCAGGGAAAGTTGTGCAGTATCTACATAGATTTCAAAGAATATTTTAAAACCAGGGAACCGTAGAGGTTAATAGGAAAATACCCCCCATGGAACCTATGTTGAATACATACCAGCTGCCAAATAAGGTTGCGCATTTCCTCTTGCCCTTCTTCTGTGGTTTTCAACCATTGCCACCACTTTGATGGACGAAGTATCTGAACATGATCTACTTGCTCATTTCTATCTTTTTCAGAAGTATTTGCATCTTCCACTGTATACATGAGTTTTGACAATGACAAGCCTTCATAACTGAACACAAGCCATATTTCATTGGATCGAGACTCAAAGGACTCCACATATCTTGCAATATGGCTCAAACCTTCTTCATATATAACTCTTTGCGGCCGAAAATTGCTTGGAAATGAATTCTTAGAACCAAATTGTGACGTTTCCAAGACACAGTTTGATTTTCCAGCTGATAGTGGATCTTCAAAGCATGTAGAGGCATTTAAAAAAATTTCTCCAAAATACTTCTCCCTCAACCCACTTAAGTAAACAGCAGCCCCTTTCTCTACCTGTTTAGTACATTTAAGAGTTATCCATGCTACATGTTTACATTTGCATAATTAAACAAACAGTACCTCCTAAAAACAAAACTTCCTCTCAAGTCTAAGAGGAATAAAGAGAACCAAATCTCAATGGACACCCAAGCTGACATAAATATAATGAGGGATACAAACACAAGTAAAAAAACTCAACACCTATCATCCCTTAAATAAGATGATTAAAAACAACTCACAGATTTCCATTTCTGCGTACATAAAAATTGATGTGAAGACAATGTTTAAATTCCAAAACTAATTACTCATATATGTTGAATTGGAGGGTTTTAGGAACGGAAGGAGGAAGAGATAAAAGAAAATCAAAATAATATTAAGATTGATATTAATATGATGTGATGATTTTAAGTTGAGGGGGTTACAAGGGACAACCCTAATAGTCCTATATCTACTAAATGTTGAAAGCTAGTGTTAATTAAATGAGGAAAAAATCATAAAATATGAAGAGAAAATAAATCATAAAAAATCATTTAGGATACTCTAAAATATTCTTCGATATTAAAAAGATATCAACAGATATTTTTCAGGTTTTCTAACACTCCCTCTCAAGCTAAAGCTTAATAAGCTTTAAGCTTATAATAGATTAAATGAAAATAACAACAATACAAAAACTAAGCTCCGCGAGAACAATGGTTGGGAAGGCAACTCATGGATGTTGGAACGCCGAAGAGAATTGCTTGAGAAAACTCAACAAGACAGCTGAAATGATCATAGGCCTAACAAAGTTTTTGGTAACTAATCAAACACAACAAGGACTGAACTTCTCAAAGTCGCATTTGGAAGGTCAAACAACATGGGAGAAGCAAAATATTTAAAATTGAAACTAAGAATGGCAACAACTTCTAGGATAAAAACGAGGCTGGTGCATCTGGGACAGAGCCAATGCCAATGCATCTAGGACAGAACCAAGGCCCATGCATATGGGATGAAGAAGGGACCGATGCATCTAAGACAAGGAGTCGAGGCCAAAGCATCTAGTTCAGAGATCTAGACTAGTGTGAGCCTAACTAACATATGTCACCATTAGAATGATCATTGACCGGAACCGAAGTCACCACTATGATTTATCCATGGGAAAGGAATCACCACCAAATGATCATCCATGGGAAGAGAAACAACTGGTACCATCCTGTTGATGTGGAAATTTAATTTCTCTGTATTCCGACAAGGTACTCAATAAATATATTTTATTAGGTGGTTGTAGACTCTCTCATTTCCGATGATAATCTGGTCCCAACACATCCATTAGTGCAAAAAGAATTGCATAACAAACACCAGAGCAGAGCAAAACAATATTTGATACACAACAAGACACGACCAAAGAAAGCTAATAGCCATATTGAGGTGGCGAACAGTGTAACAACCTAAAATTTCAATATAGTCTTTTTAATAAAATATTAAGCTATTAGAAGGTTTAATGTAAAAATGAGTTATTTTATTAGAATTGTTTAGTAATTTAAAGAATTAAAAAATTGGATTAAATAAAATAAAATAAAATAATTTATAAAAATAATATATAAAGTTAAAAAAAATAACTATTCATATAAAATAAATAAAAAGAAATATAAAATAAAAACTAGTAATATATATATGTTAACGTGAAGAATTCTTCACGTCAGGGGTGAATGTTAATTTCATTGTAATAATTAAATAAATAAAAAAACTTGAAAAGCCCATTAACTAGAAAAGCATCACGTCAGGGCTTAGTTAGAGATGGGAATTCTTTTAAAAAGAATCTGTGACCTTGTTTCAAGAAAAAGGAAGGGTTCAGTGTCGTAAGAAAAAATATGTAGAGAGAGAGGTTATTGTGGGGGTGCTGTTTGCAGTGTGGAACAACCCGGATCATAGGACGTCAGTGAAGAGAACAAAGATTCTTGGTGAAACAATATCATTTATCTTAGATAATTGGTTAAACTAATATTTTGGTCCCTATACGTGATACTGATTTTCAATTTGGTCCCTATATGTAAAAAGTTATCAAATCAGTCCCTATATATACAAAATTTATCAATTTGGTCCTCATCGTTAATTGGTGTCATAACACTGTTATGTAATAGGGACCAAATTGCAAATAATTCTCACATGTAGGGACCAAATTGCAAACGATTCTCATGTGTAAGGACCGAATTCAAATTTTTTTTGTTGAATTGGTCCCTACATATGACAATCATTTGCAATTTGGTCCCTGTTATATAACGATGTTATGACACCAATTAACGATGAGGACCAAATTGATAATTTTTGTACATATAGGGACTGATTTGATAAAATTTTACGTACAATGATCAAATTGAAAATCAGTGTCACGTATAGGGACCAAAATATTAGTTTAACCTAGATAATTTTTAGATCTTTTTAGAGGTCTTTGAGAGGTAAGTAATGTCAAGCTCAGAGGAATATAGGTTAGAAACCCGTGTTCTCCTGCTGGAGAATTCTCAATTAAATAGGGATGATACAAGCATACAAAGATTCATTATATATCTGCTACAATTAATGTGCTATAAATGCTAATCCTACAGCTAATAAAAACATAATCATAATTGTACAATTATGCAGAAATAGGGCCAACGGATCTGCTCACAATTATGCAGAAATAAGGCCAACAAATCTGCTACAATTAATGTGCTATAAATACTAATCCTAAGGCCAACAAATCTGCTCACAATTATGCAGAAATAAGGCCAACAAATCTGCTCTAATAGTAGCTAACATTTTGGCTATCAATTCAAATTATTCAGCCAAATCAAATCTGTTGACATCCCCCCTCAAATCAATGCTGGTAAGTCGACAAGTATCAATTTGCTAATTAGGAAATTATGACGTTGACGTGTAAGGGATTTTGTGAGGACGTCAACAAGTTGAGCAGATGTAGAGACATGAGGCAAAGTGATGATTCGATGATCATACGATTCTCGGATCGAGTGACAATCAACCTCTATGTGTTTTGTTCTTTCATGGTATACAGGATTTGCTGCAATTTGTATGGCACTTGTGTTGTCAGCATGTAGTGGAGTCGGTGTTGTTTGTAAGAAACCAAGCTCTGAAAGAAGACCTCGTAACCAGATAATCTCGGAACATGCTGCAGACATGGCCCGATATTCTCGCTGATGAGAAGATTTAGAGACCGAGTCTTGTTTCTTGCACTTCCGAGGAGATGGGAGTATTACCTAAAAACATGAACCCACCCGGTTGTGGATTTTCTTGTGTCCTAGGCATCCACCCAATCGGCATCGTTGTAGGCTTGAAGGCGTGTGGATGTACCCGGTAGGAAAGAAAAGACCACGGTTGGTAATCTGAGAAGATATCGAATAATACGATTGTCTTTTTGAAAGATGCAAGTGCCGAGGAGCTTGCATGAATTTGCTGACGGTGTGGACAGCAAAAGAAATATCAGGTCTTGTGATGGTTAGGTAGATAAGACTGCCAACCAGCTGCCTGTAGGAAGTAGGGTCTTGTAAAAGTTCACCTTCATCTCGTCTTATTTTTACATTAACTTCCATAAGAGTGTCTACAGGAGATGCATTGGTGAGGTCAGCCGACTGGATTAGATCTTGGACATATTTGTGTTGATTGACATAGATGCCTTTTTCCTGAAAATGTACTTCTAGTCCCAAGAAGTAAGTAAGCCGGCCAAGATCTTTCATGCGGAAAGTGGAGTGTAACAATTGCTTGACTGTAAAGATAGCCTCTTGGTCTGATCCGGTGACCACAATATCATCCACATAAACAAGTAGTATGACAATTCCTTTTGAGGTCTTCTGTATAAAAAGTGACGGATCATTCTTGCTTTGTATGAAGGAAAAGCCAAGTAGTGTTGTGCGAAACTTTTCAAACCATACTCTGGGTGCCTGTTTCAAGCCATATAAAGAACGCTTCAATTTGCAAACAGAATTAGGAAAAGATGAAGGCATACCGTTAGGAAGTTTGATGTAAACTTCCTCCTTGAGGTCACCATGGAGGAATGCGTTCTTGACATCCATCTGGTTTATTTGCCAAGATTCAGAGGCAGCAATGGCAAGAATAGTACGTACAGTAGTCATTTTGCCCACAGGTGCAAAAGTCTCCTCATAGTCAAGACCAAATTCTTGCCTATTGCCAAGAACAACTAATCTAGCCTTATATCGATCGATTGAGCCATCCGATCGAAGCTTGATAGTGAAGACAAATTTGCTGCCAAGAGCTTTAACAAATGGAGGACAGGGAACAACGTCCTATGTCTGATTTTCTTCTAGTGCTAGAAGTTCTGCTTGAATTGCTTCTTGCCAACATTTATGCTCCATGGCGTGGTTATAGGAAGAGGGGATCGGGATAGATGCTAAAGTTGCTTTCAAAGATAAAGGTGAAGGGAAACCATACTTTTCCGGAGGTTTATGAATGCGGGTACTGCGATGTAGAGTAACTGGTTGTTGATAACTCACGGGATCAGCAACCAGAGATTGATCAGAAGGTGGCCTTGGAGGACGTCTTTGGTACACCAATAAAGGTTTTGGCGCAGGTTTGTCTACAGAGAATAATGGCATAACAGAAACTGTAAAAGAGGGAGTGTCTTGGGTAGTTGCAAAAAAATACGTATCTTCTTGAAATATGACATTTCTAGAAACCCGAAGCCTACGTAGATTAGGATCATAGCACATAAAACCATTTTGGTGGGCTGAGTAACCAAGGAAAGCACATTTAACAGATTGAGCAGTGAGCTTTGTGCGTTCATGTGGGGGAAGATGGACATAACACACAACCGAAAGTGCGAAGACTGGAATAGGTGGGTTTGAGGCCAAAAAATCGGGAGAAAGGAGAATCATTGTTTAATGATGGAGAAGGCAATCGATTAATAAGGAGGACAGCAGTGGAGATGGCTTCACACCAAAAACGAGATGGCACAAAGGAGTCCAACATAAGAGTTCGGACCACATCAAGAAGGTGTCGGTTTTTTCTTTCAGCTACCTCATTTTGTTGGGGTGTTGAAGGACATGACCTTTGAGATAAGATGCTATTTTCTTGAAAGAACTTTAGAAATAAATTAGACGTGTATTCACCCCCATTATCAGAACGCGGAATTTTAATTTTGGAGGAAAATTAGGTCTCAACATAGGCATGAAAATTTTTAAAAGCGGAGAATGCTTCATCTTTAGATCTTAAAAAATAGGCCCATGTGAACCGACTATAATCGTCAATAAAAGTGATAAAATATTTGTAATTAGCATGAGATATAACAGGTGCTATTCCCCATAAATCACTATGGATCATATCAAAAGGTTGGGTTTCATCTGATTAATGAATCGGAAATGGTAGAATTTTACTTTTACCAAGTTTACACGAGTTATAGTCAAACTGGACAGTACTAAGGTGGAATTTTATTACCAAGAACACCGGATTTCATCAAGTCATGAAGTACATGAGTTTGGGTGACCAAGAAGCTTATGCCATATTTGGAAATCAACTTTAGCAGAATTACAAGAAACAAAAGGTAGGAAAGTACATGGAGACAAAGGGAAAAGACGTCCAACTTTAGGCCCCTTCGCGATCATCTTCCCTGAGTGTTGATCCTGCACAAGACAACCAGATTTTGAGAATTCAACCCGACAATCATTGTCAACTAATTGACCAACAGAAATAAGGTTACTAGTAAGACCAGGGGAAATAAAAACATTGGTTAAGGATGAGGAAATATTACCAATTGTTGTGATTGGCAAACTATTGCCATCAGCAGTATGAATTTGGAGATTACCAGAGTATTTGGTGATGTTTGTAAGAGTATTAGTAGTGTTGGTCATATGATTGGATGCCCCAGAGTCAAAATACCAAGGAGAACATGAAGTAGAAGGTTTACCTGAAAGTCCTAAAGCAGAAAAAGCTGAAATTATCATTTGTTGGACCATTTCGGGGTCAAGTTTTGTGCAGGGGCAGAAGCATCTTGAACCGCAAAACCAAATGGAAAAGAACCAACAGAGGCGAGATATGTCTTTGTTGCGGGTTTTCTTGGTGGTCGGATAGGACATTCCTTAATGATGTGGCCATCTTTTTTGCAGTAATTGCAGAACTTTTTAGGACACTGTGAAGCAAAATGTCCAAATCCTTTGCAGCAGAAACATTGGACAGCACTCATGTCGCGTCCTCTAGGCTTGCCTTGGACAACATATGCAGCTGGAAGAGAGGCTGATTTCTGTTGTTCCATGGTTGTTTGAGTTAGGAGACGTTCTTCTTCACAAAGAAGTTCATTAAGGCATGCATCCAAGGCGGGAATAGAAGCCCTATTCATGAGGTTGGATCAAATACCCTCAAATTCAGGTCTCAATTTCATAAGGAATTGATCTCTTTGAGTAGTTTCACGAACTTTCTGCACTGCACTTTGATTTTCAGCAGACAAATCCTCATAAACAATGTTAGTGTGTATTCAGCCCAAAGATTCATGAAATAAGAATAAAATTCAGAAATTGATAGACTATCATGTTGAGACATGGCAATGTCACGTTCAAGCTGGAACCTACGAGCAGTGTTATTTTGGCTATATATTTTCTTCAGATAGACCCACATCTTAGTTGCAGTGTTGAATGGTCTGAGGTTGAGAACAATAGTGGGATCAACAGACCCTATGATCCATGTCATGACTTAAGCATCTTGGACTTCCCACTTGGCATAGTCAGCCTTCTGCTTCTCTTTGTCAGGAGCAGTATTGGTACCATCAACATGTCCCCAAAGGTCCTTACCTTTGACAAAGATCTCGAACTGAAATGCCCAGGCTGGATAGTTCTTGCCATTAAGGCGAACGAACAAGACATCATACTTTTCAGTAGACATGAGACTGAGAATAAATCACAAGGAAGAAAACGCAGAAGGGACAAGGGACAAGAGGTAACTAGGAGAGACTTGAGAGAGAAAAAAAAGGACTATGATTCGGACGGAGCTAGGTTAGGATCGCAACCTAGACTGATACCATGTCAAACTCAGAGGAATATAGGTTAGAAACCCGTGTTCTCCTGCTGGAGAATTCTCAATTAAATAGGGATGATACAAGCTGTACAGTATCTGCTATATCTGCTACAATTAATGTGCTATAAATGCTAATCCTACAGCTAATAAAAACATAATCATAACTGTACAATTATGCAGAAATAAGGCCAACGGATCTACTCACAATTATGCAGAAATAAGGCCAACAAATCTGCTACAATTAATGTGCTATAAATGCTAATCCTAAGGCCAACAAATCTGCTACAATTAATGCAGAAATAAGGCCAACAAATCTGCTCTAATAGTAGCTAACATCTTGGCTATCAATTCAAATTATTCAGCCAAATCAAATCTATTGACAAGTAAACACTCTTTCCTTAAACTTCCATGGTATAATTTTTAAAAGGTTTGAGTATGAGATTAATGAGTAATTATTTGGGATTTTGTCCTTAACATGAAATTGATGTTTATTGGTGATTAATTTTTATGAAATTGAATATTTACATGTTGGGTGATATAATTATTATTATTTGACATGTCTTTTTATGATATGTGATGTCTTTATGTTGTTTTGATATGAACTTGATGAATAATAATGCATGTGACATGATGTTATGCATTGAGGTTATTTTGGAATGACTGTTTGGTAATGTGTGTATGGTTATCTCCCTTGGGGAGAGATAATCATTTGAGATACCTCCTTTGAGGAGACGGCAAAGGGCCCAACTCGTAGTGATGGCAGATTGGCATAATGCGAGGCAATAGCAAAGGGCCTCCCTCAAGGAAAAGGCAATGATGATTATTGCAAGGGTATGGGTACCTCCTTCGTAGAGATGGCAAAGGGACTAACTCGTAACGATGGTAGATTGGCCTAATGCAAGGCAATAGCAAAGGGCCACCCTCAAGGAGAAGGCAATGATGATTATTGCAAGGGTATGGGTACCTCCTTCGTAGAGATGGCAAAGGGACTAACTCGTAGTGATGGCAGATTGGCCTAATGCGAGGCGATGGCAAAAGACCTCCTACAAGGAGAAGGCAATGTTGGACATTGCACGATTGTGGATACTCCCTTCGTAGAGATGGCAAAGGGCCTAACTCGTAGCGATGGCAAATTGGCCTAATGCGAGGCAATGGCAAAAGGACTCCTGCGAAGAGAAGGCAATGAGATGTCATTGCACTCATATGTTTGTTTTGTTGATTTTATTGTATGTGTTGAGGTTTATTTATATTATTATTTGAAATACGTAGAGATTAAACTATTTTGAAAATAGCGGATTACCATGGTTGTTTTTCCGGTTACCGTGATGGCTGAAAGCAACATCTTTTTGAAAACATTTTAGAACTGTGTTTACTTACTAGGATTATAAATCTCATTAGTGGTATTGTCTTTCAGAGTTTACCGGTGATGACATGATGATGCGGCGACCTGAGAAAGTCTTGAAGATATTAGTTTTAGTTTATACTTTATTTATTTCTTTTGGTTTATTAGATGCCCGTGTTTTGAGGCTTTATTTTATTTGGATGTAATGGTTTATTTAACACTATTACTTTATTTAATTTAATTATTTTGAATATACGAGATACTTTCAAACTTAAATTATTGTGAAAATTTTTATGACTCGATTATTTAATTTAAATGTTTTAAAGATTTTTCTTGAAAATTAATTTGGATTACTAATGTAACGAAGAGCGTTACAAATAGAGGCGACAAAGACTGGGCCTGATTAGAAACATTGCAGCAAGGTAAACAAACGGTGGAGGTGTCTGAAAGGCTCCACAAGGGGATATGACGACACAATGGTCCATTGAGAGAGGTGAGGACAATTCTAGGTAGAGGAAGGGCCGACGAGTACTGCACAACAAATGTCGGCCGGAAAGGTGGTCGAATACGCTGCCACGCACCACT
This sequence comes from Sophora flavescens, assembly GCA_030762895.1. NCBI lineage: Eukaryota > Viridiplantae > Streptophyta > Magnoliopsida > Fabales > Fabaceae > Sophora > Sophora flavescens. Next base: position 141,663,335 of record CM061067.1, read on the forward strand.
GGATGGAGAGCACATGCAGTTGACTGCAAAGCAAAGATCTAGAGCATGAGGCAGCGTATAAGACTGAAATCGACAAGGGTGGACAGATTGGCGCCAAACGATTCAGATGGTGAGGTTGCTGGATGGAAAGATCATCGAAGTTGCGGTCGGTGATAGATGATGGCAACGATCATATATTGATAGTTGCATGATGCAATGCATTCAAGGTTGGGTCGTTCAGACAAGTACAAGGTCTGATAGAATCATTAACCGGAGATGCTGCCAGAACACGTTGACAACAACAGCTGAGAACTTAGCAGCAGAATAAATTGAATAATGACGGAATAAGTCATGAGGATGGTACTCCTCTAATATCATGCTGAATTGGAGGGTTTTAGATATAGAAGGAGGAAAAGATATAATAGAGAATCAAAATAATATAAGATTGAAATTAATATGATGTAATGATTATATGTTGAGATGATTACAAAAGACAACCATAATAGTCCTATTTAAATTAAACATATAATCCTAATCCTAAATAAATAAGGAAACAAATTATGAAATGAAAATAAAAAATAAATCCTAAAAGATTATCGAGGAAACTCTAAAATATTCTAAGATATAAAAAAAAAAATAGCAGATATTTTAAAGATTTTCTAACAATATCATCTAGAAGTTGAACAACCAAAGAGATGATAGATTAGAGACATAGGATGGTAAAGCCTTAATTACGCAAGAATAGATACTTCCTTTCTTTCAATTGGGAATATTTTTATTAATCTCGTTAGAGCATGGAAGGGAAGAACAGCAGGCCAAAAGAGACAAGGATTTGAAAATCTTCGGTTGGGAATAAGTGACGGGTATGAGAGAAGAAGATTAATGTAAGAGATAGATGAAATATGGAAAGGAGGAAGGAACAATAGATGGGGCAATAGTTGGGTTCCAAAGGGAGGACGAATGTAAATAGAGACTAACAGACTGGATAGGAAATCACATGAATAAGGATACAAAAAATTATTTGTTAAATTTCAGTTTGCTTCAGTTTTCTACAGATTATGAATACTGAAAGTCTGGAACTAAATATCATAAAAGATTCAGTAGTTGATTCTTAGTGATAGCTATGTAAAACTAAAACAACACATCTAATTAACAGATATTTACTAAAAAGGGATTATCACATCATGAAAAGAGAAAGAAATGGAGGACCAAGCTACACCCAGATCCAAAGCCGACAACAGAAACAATAGAGGAAGAAACTCATCAGTTAAAGGCGTTTGGGTATACAGCTTATTTAAGCGTTTATGCAATAAGTTTTTTTTTCAAATAAGCTAAAAACAACTTATTTTCATAAGCTTCTCTTACAAGCTTATGGAAATAAGCTAAAAAGAGCTTATAGAAAGATCATAAATTATTTTTTAAACTATTTACTTAAGTTTATTATCATAAGCTATTCTCATAACCTCTCTATAAGCTCTTCCAAATATACCAAAAATAAGAAAATAAGCAGCTTTCTCTCAGGCTAAATAATCAACACATGAACACAATGTAATAGAATAGTATTTGAGAGGTTGAGAGAGAAAGAATCTAGAGAAACTGTGATTTCATTTCATAATGAGAGAGGCATTACAATCAGGTTTATATAGCACGTCAGTCTAACTACATTACAAATGGACAGTTTAAGATCTAACTGTCATAACCGAATAAGCTTAGTCAGCATATTCAGTTATGCAGCTATACTCTAGTAGCCTCCCCTCAAACTTAAGGTGGTTGCTGAGAAGGAATCACGTTGAGTTTGGCTCTAAGTGTAGTAAAATTAGATGAAGAGAGAGGTTTGGTGAGTGAGTCTGCTAATTGATCTTCACTTGGAACATGCACAACTATGAGTGCTTTGGACAACACCTTTTCACAACAACAAAAAAATGTATATCTAGTTCTATATGCTTTGTGCGTGCATGGAAGATTGGATTATGAGCCAAGGAGATTGCTTTGAGGTTGTCACAGAACAGTTGTGGAGAGTAAAGGGGACTGGCGGCTCAGTGAGGAGAGACTGAACCCAAAGTGTTTCAGCTGTGGTGTTTGCCATGCTCCTATATTCAGCTTCAGTGTGCCACGAGGGGATGCTTTTTGGAGCACCAAGACACCAAATTTGGCCCAAAGAATATGCAGGAACCGAAAGTGGACCTTCTATCATCTGGGTCACTTGCCCAATCAGCATCACAATAAGCATGCAGTGTGAATGGAGAGGAAGGGAGAGCAAGGCGAAGGAGCAGATCAGAGTGAAAAGAGCCCTAGAGGTACCTAAAGATTCTCTTCACAGCTTGTCGGTGAGAGTCCAGAGGAGCAGCCATGAATTGGCACACCTTATTCACAATAATTAATATATGGACGGTGGATTTATGTGGACGGTGGAGTCCCATCCATTATATTATTATGATTCATTGTATATTTCTCCTAGGACTTAGTATAGACTTTTATTGTTCTAGGAATCAAGTCTAGAGTCAAGTATATATATATCTTGTACTCTTATTCAATAATATACAAGTAAAAAGTATTCAGTTTTCATATTCAAGTATAACTAATCAATACATGAGAATTCATTCTTCTCTTTTCTCTCTACTTCTACATTCTCAATACACAAGATTATAGCTGTAGGAATCAATTTTCTGATACTATTTATAATAAAGTGCCTCCAACTTACCATTTATGGCACTGTAGGCTAGGACATGCCAATGAGATGCCTGCAAAGAATATTCTTACTCAGTGTAACATTCAAAACATTAATAAAAGTTTTCTGGATTTTTGTGTCCCTTGTTGCTATGGAAAGTCTCGTCGTTTACCATCTCACTTCTCTATCGGGATTTATGGGGGCCAGCACCAGTTCACTCTTCCACTGGTCACTCCTATTATTTTTCCATTGTGGATGCATGTTCTAAGTATACTTGAATGTATCTTCTAAAACAAAAATCTGAAATTCTTTCAGTTTTCAAACAATTTAGAGAACTTGTTAAGGTGCAATTTCAGTCTAATGTTCTTGCTGTCCAAACAGACTTTGGGGGGGGTGGGGGGTTGTTTTAGACCCTTTACCAGATTTTTGGCTGAACTTGGTATAGTTCACAGGCAGGGTCATTTGCCCACCCACCCACCATCAAAATGGTGTTGTGGAGCGAAAACATCGTCATATAGTTGAGACGGGGCTCACTCTTTTAGCCCAAGCATCTCTTCTTTTAGAAAGCATATTTAACATGTGCTTAATATGTACATAAATAGGTGCTAGTAATTAGGGGTTCGTTACTAATTAGAGATTTGATTTGATTCCTTTATATTTATTATTGATTCTCATGTACCCTAAAATGAGATTATAAATAGCATACATGTGTGGCCATATTGACACACAACATTCACATATTCTATTGTTACATGGTATCAGTAGTTTAGGTTATTTTTTCTGCTCAGTGGTGTTCTTATTTTCGGGTGAACAGTACCCGCAACTACTGTGTGGTCCGTTTTCCGTTCCACCGTGCCACCATCCTCCGGTGTGACCCCACCATCCTCTCCGGCGACCACTGCGCCGGCACCACACCACCAACAGCCGCCACACGCACCGCTGTTCTTCGGCGCGTGCATTTCACGCGCCCGACACCAAACAGCTTTTCTGCTGCTCTCCAACGTGACCCACTGTCCGGCGACTATTCTGCCGCCTTCCCTTCACTCCGACGACCCTCTCTACCCCTGTTTCAGATCCATTTCTCATGGCTTCCAACGATTCCTCTTCCGATTCAAGCACAACAATTACCTTTACTAATGTTCCACTCATCCCGTGTGAAAAATTAGTCGGGACTGCCAACTACAGTACTTGGGCTGCTGCTGTCCAATTATGGTTTCAAGGACAAGGCCGTGAAGACCACTTGACCAAACAAGCTAAGGACATTCCCGACAAGGAACGAGCCCGATGGAAGCAAATCGACGCCTCTCTGTGTAGTGTCCTATGGTTTTCAATTGCTCCCAAACTCCAACCACAATACCACGCCTTTATCACTTGCTATGATGTTTGGACAAAGGTTAAGGAAGTCTATTCTAATGATGTTCATCGCCTCTACAGTGTTGTTCTCAACCTGATTTCTATGAAGTTGGAGAACATGGATATGTAGACATACCTTGGTAAGCTTGATCATTTAATTGCTAATTTTGAGAAACTAATGCCATTTGCTAATGATGCAACAGCTTATGCAGAGCAATGCAGCAAGTTTTTTATGGTTCTTGCACTTGCCGGTCTACCTTCTAAACTTGACTCGGTACGTAATCAAATACTATCGAGTACCACTGTTCCCTCCTATGACCTGGTTAGTGAACAATTGGTGCGTCTTTCAACCCCTCATTCTTTCGGCCACTCCTCCATTACTCATACTGATTCCTCCGCTCTTGTCTCCCACTCTCATCATCGTGGTGGACGGAGTGGAGGAGGACGTGGTGGTGGCAATCGCCGTCCTCGCTGCACTTATTGCAACCGCTATGGCCATATTGAAGCTGAATGCCGCACCAAGGCCAGGGAACAGTCCAAGCATGCTAATGTTGCTCATGTCACTGGCCCAAATATTACTGAGGAAGTTACTATTTCTGCCGCTGATTATAATGATTTTCTCCAGTTCAAGGCAACCCAACAGCCCATCTCACGCTGTTGTGGCTCAGTCTGGTAATCCTGTAGCCTTTGTTTAACAGTCCTCTTCTCTTGGACCTTGGATACATGACTCTGGTGCTTCTATCATATGACTGGTAACAAATCTCTTTTCTCTAAACTGTCTTACTTGGATTCTTTGCCTAGTGTCACCTTAGCTAATGGCTCTCAAATACAAGTTCAGGGCATTGGTCAAACACACCCCCTTCCTAACCTTTCCTTAGATTATGTGTTGTATGTTCCTGGTTGTCCTTTTAATTTAGTGCCAATCAGCAAACTCACTCGCACCCTTGATTACTCTGTTCTTTTTGTTAACAACTCTGTTTATGTCCAGGATCGGCGTACGGGACGAACGATTGGAGTAGGACACGAGTCTCAAGGATTATATCAACTTTCACCGCCAGTGGCCTATGTCTCCGCTGCTTCTCAAACCCTAGAACATCAACGTTTGGGTCACCCTAGTCTTAATAAAATGCGACTCATGGTTCCAAGCTTTTCTAAAGTTTCTTTTTTTGAATGTTAGTCGTGTCAGTTAGGAAAACATACTCGCCATACTTATAGTCAGCGAGTCAATAAAAGTGCTGTGTCACCTTTTGCTTTAGTTCATTCTGATATTTGGGGTCCTAGTCGTGTCTGCTCAACCTTAGGTTACTATTATTTTGTCACTTTCATTGATGATTTTTCCCGGTGTACTTGGTTATTTTTAATGAAGAATCGTTCTGATGTTTTTAATATATTTCACGGTTTCTGCGCTGAAATTAAAAATCAATTTGGTTCTTCAATTAAAATTTTGCGCACTAATAATGCTCGTGAATATTTGTCCTCCCAGTTTCAATCCTTTTTGACTTCACAGGGAATTATTCATCAAACATCATGTGCTCACACACCACAACAAAACGGTGTTGCCGAAAGGAAAAATAGGCACTTGGTTGAAACAGCTCGTACGTTACTCCTCCACAATAATGTTCCTCTTCACTTTTGGGGTGATGCGCTTCTCACGGCTTGCTATCTTATCAACCGCATGCCTTCCTCCATTCTTAATAATCAGGTTCCCTACTCTCTCTTGTATCCACAAGAAGAACTCTATCCTATCCCTCTACGTGTCTTTGGTTGCACATGTTATGTCCATGGTCTAACTCCAGGAAAAGACAAACTCTCAGCCAAATCTCTCAAATGTATTTTTCTGGGTTACTCACGTTTGCAAAAGGGCTATCGTTGTTTTTGTCCACAACTTCAACGATATCTTGTATGTGCTGATGTCACCTTTTTCGAAGCTGTCCCATTCTTCTCCACCTCCGCCATCCTTGATGTCAACTTCACTCAGGACCTTCCAGATATTCCACCAGTTGTTCCGGCACCTATTGTTGCTCCCACTCCACCTCCTTTGCGTACCTACCAGCGGCGGACACAGGCTTCTGCGGTGCCTCCTTCCGGGGATCCTTCAGTCTTATCTCCGACTCCAACCGCCCCTCCATCTACGCCTCCTGCACCTGAACTTCCCATTGCATTACGGAAAGGTACTCGGTCCTCTCGCAATCCTAATCCCATCTATGCTTGTACTTTAAATTATGGCCGTTTATCTCCTTCCTATGTTTTCTTTGTTTCTGCTTTGGATTCTGTGTCTATTCCTAAGTCTACAGGTGAAGCCATGGCTGATCCCAACTGGCGCAAGGCAATGTTGGAAGAGATGGCAGCGTTGCATTCTAATGGTACTTGGGAGATTGTTCCCTTGCCTCCTGACAAGACTAGTGTGGGTTGTCGTTGGGTCTATACGGTGAAGATTGGACCCGATGGTCATATTGATCGCTTCAAAGCTCGTTTGGTGGCTAAAGGTTATATGCAGATTTTTGGTCTAGATTACGGGGATACTTTTTCCCGTGGCCAAAATCAGTTATGTTCGTCTTTTTATAGCCATGGCTGCCATTCATCATTGGTCTCTTCACCAGCTGGATATTAAAAATGCCTTCTTGCACGACGAATTACAGGAAGAAGTTTATATGGACCAGCCCCCAGGATTTACTGTTTCTAGTGATTCTAGACTTGTTTGTCGGCTTCGCCGCTCTCTTTATGGATTGAAGCAGTCTCCCCGTGCCTGGTTTGGTCGGTTTAGCTCTGCTTTATTACAGTTTGGCATGACCCGATGTGAGGCTGACCACTCTGTTTTCTCTATCCATTCTCCTTCTGGTGGGCACATCTATCTTGTTGTCTATGTCGATGATATCGTCATTACCGGTGATGACACAGATGGTATCCAGCGGCTCAAAGCACACCTCTTCAAACATTTTCAAACAAAAGACTTGGGCCCTCTCAAGTACTTTTTAGGGATTGAAGTTGCCCAGTCCACTTCAGGAATTTCAATCAACCAACGGAAGTATGCTCTAGATATTCTTACTGAGACAAGTATGCTTGATTGCTGTCCAACTGATACTCCCATGGATCACAATGTCAAGCTTCTTCCGGGTCAGGGGGAGCCATTGAAAGACCCGGGAAGATATCGTCGTCTTGTGGGCAGACTCAACTATCTCACGGTCACCAGACCTGATATCACCTTTGCAGTTAGTGTGGTAAGCCAGTTCCTGAATGCCCCATGTGATAGCCATTGGGATGCTGTCATGCGTATTCTTCGGTACATCAAAAATGCACCAGGACGAGGATTATTATATGAAGATAAAGGCAATGCCAAAATCACTTGTTACTCTGATGCTAACTGGGCAGGATCACCATCAGATAGGAGGTCCACTTCTGGATATTGTGTTCTAATTGGAGGAAATATGATCTCATGGAGGAGCAAGAAGTAGAACATTGTTGCCAGATCCAGTGCAAAAGCTGAATACCGTGCTATGGCAGCAGCTGTGTGTGAGCTTACATGGCTTAGGCAACTACTCCAACGGCTAAAATTGGGAGATATCCAAGATACTAAACTTATTTGTGACAATCATGCTGCACTTCACATTGCATCAAATCCAGTCTTTCATGAACGAACCAAACACATAGAAATAGATTGTCACTTCGTAAGAGAGAAGGTGCTTTTAGGGGAAATCACAACTGACTTTGTCAACTCTAGTGACCAATTGGCTGACATTTTCACTAAGTCCCTTAGAGGCTCTCGTGTGGACTACATTTGTAACAAGCTTGGCTCATATGACATATATGCTCCAGCTTGAGGGGGAGTGTTAGAAAGCATATTTAACATGTGCTTAATATGTACATAAATAGGTGCTAGTAATTAGGGGTTCGTTACTAATTAGAGATTTGATTTGATTCCTTTGTATTTATTATTGATTCTCCTGTACCCTAATATGAGATTATAAATAGCATACATGTGTGGCCATATTGACACACAACATTCACATATTCTATTCTTACATTTTCCTTTAAAATACTGGGATCATGCCTTTTCCACAGCTGTATACTTGATTAATAGGCTACCCACCCCTATTCTGAAAATCAATCCCCTTATCATGTTCTATACAAAACAGCACCTGACTACAATTTTCTTCGGGTGTTTGGTTGTGCTTGCTATCCTTGCTTGCGCCCTTATAATAAGCACAAGCTTGAGTTTCGTTCATGTGAGTGCATATTCCTTGGTTACTCTAACTCACACAAAGGATACAAGTGTTTCTCTAAAGATGGGAGAATTTATATATCTAAAGATGTGCAATTTGATGAACTAAGGTTTCCTTTGGCTACATCCAAGTCAATTAAAACACCATCCAGTTCAGTTGCTCCTAATCCAACTCATTCCATATGTCCTATGCCTCTCACTGTTTTGCAGCAACCTACTATTTCTGCTGCTCCCTCTGGTCAGTTCAGTCCATATCAGTCCAATTCTTGTCCTCACAGTCCTATAGTTCAGCATTCCCCAGTTTACAATCCTCTGTCCTCGGTGTCACCTCTGTTACCTTCACTACACGCGGGTCTAACACCACTTTATGATTCTGCTGCATCAAGTCCAGCCTCTTCTTCTTCAACTCTGCCCATTCAGCCACAAAATCAGCACCCTATGGTCACTCGTGCTAAGTCCAGACAGCTTGTTAACACTCATCCTAGTGTCTTACTAACACAAGCAGAACCAACATCTCCCAAGCAAGCATTAACCATGCCACAATGGAAGCATAAATAAAAAGAGAAAGGTCACATTTATTGGTTCTAAAACCGAACTGCAGCAAGGTCTTTGTGAGGCGCTCAAACCAGGCCCTTGGGGCCTGTTTTAGACCATATATGGCTTTGTTAAGGCGACATACTTGTGTAGGATTGCTGCTCACAAATCCAAAGGGCCGGTCCATGTATACTTCTTCCTCAAGATACTCATTCAAGAAAGCATTGTTGACGTCCAGCTGTTGAATAGGCCAGTTGTGGGTGACTGCAAGGGTGAGAATTATGCGAAAAGTGTCTGGTTTCACTACCGGAGAAAAGGTTTCAGAATAATCTCTGCCAAGTTGTTGATGAAACCCCTTGGCAACCAAGCGGGCTTTATACTTATTGACAGTTCCATCCAGATTTTCTTTGATTCTAAACACTCATTTACACCCAATGGATTGTTTGCCCGGTGGCAGGTCAACAAGGGACCAAGTACCATTAGCTAACAGTCATACTCACCCGAGAAGGCCACAACACTTATGTGTTGCTTTATGTTGACGATATCATAGTTACTGATTTATCATCTCCAAGAATCTCAGCACTTATTAGCAAGCTGAATGCAGAATTTGCATTAAAACAGCTAGGTGACTTAGATTATTTTCTTGGCATTGAAATTAAAAGGCTGCCATCAGGATCACTACTTCTCTCACAGTCTAAGTACATCAAGGACCTTCTTTCCAAGGCAAATATGGCAGAGGCAAAGAGCCTACCTACACCTATGGTTAGCAATTGCAAGCTAACCAGATATGGAGCAAATTACATGGACAATCCTACACTCTATAGGTCAGTAGTTGGTGCAATGCAATATGCTACCATAACTAGACCAGAAATCAGTTTTAGTGTAAGCAATGTCTGTCAATTCTTGAGCCAGCCTCTAGAAGAGCACTGGAAGGCAGTTAAACGGATACTTAGGTACCTTCAAGGTACTACCTCTTATGGCCTTCTACTCAAACCTGCTATGGCAGCAAAACCCTTTACTTTGCAGGCCTTCAGTGATGCGGATTGGGGTGCAGATCTTGATGATAGAAGGTCTATGTCAGGGTCATGTGTCTAGTTTCATGGTGGTCAAGGAAACAAACATTGGTAGCTAGATCTAGTACAGAAGCTGAATACAGAAGTCTAGCTGCAACAACTTCTGAGGTGATATAGATTCAGTCCTTACTTAAAGAGCTGCAGGTTCAAACTGCTTTTCCAGTGGTTTATTGTGACAGCTTATCCACAGTATCATTGTCCCACAATCCAGTCCTACATTCTAGGACCAAGCACATGGAATTAGACTTGTTCTTTGTTCGTGAAAAGGTCATTAACAAGACCCTGCAGGTATGCCATCTCCCAGGTGCTGATCAGGTTGTAGACCTGCTCACCAAACCTCTCAGTCAAGCTCGGTTTGAAGTGCTCAGAAGACACCTTGGTGTGATAGGCAAGTCCTTGCCATGTTCCCCACCTTAGAATTGTAAGGGGGTGTGTTAGGGACTCTTGTAAACCCACCCTCATGTTAGAAGGGGGTGTGTTAGAGTGCTATGATAGACTTGCACACAGCTGATCAGCTCTCTGCTGAGTCAGCCACTTAGCCATGCGGTTAGTAGTGTTTCTAGAACACTCACCGCTTCTGTATAAATAACAAATCTATAACAGTATCTCATTTGATCAATGAAATCAAAGATTCAGATTTCAATAGAATTAGAATTCTCTCTTCTCTCTCTCTCTCTCTCACTTCTCTACCCTAGTTAGGTTTGTTACAATGGGGGATGAAATGCCCTTTGCATCAGTCGTATGGGCTTTTGACAGAAGATCTCTAATAAACTTGGTTTGAGTGAGGAGCAACTCTCTAGTGGGCAGATGCTTGACCTCAACCCCTAGGAAATAGTCAAGATTACCTAGCTCCTTGAGAGCAAATTGGACATTGAGCTTGTGAATGAGGTCTTGAACCAGTTAAGCATAGGATCCCATGATGATTATATCATCCACATAGACTAGCACATAGAGAGAAATGGACCCTTTTGAGTAAATGAATAGGGAGGGGTGACATTTGCTCGTGGTGAACCCAAAGTGCAAGAGTGCAGCAGCCAAACGCTCATACCGGGCTCAGGGTGCCTGTTTTAGGCCATAAAGAACCTTGTGCAGTTTGCATACTAGGGACTTGTCATGATGTTCAAAACCAAGAGGTTGCACCACGTAAACCTCTTCACTTAAGATGCCATTTAGAAAGGCATTATTGACATCAATTTGACAAATTGCCCACTTGTTTGTGAGAGCCAAGGTGAGGATAATCCGAATTGTTACTGGTTTAACCACTAGGGAAAAAACCTCATGGAAATCAAAGCCCTCTTGTTGATGGAAACCCTTAGCTACAAGGCGAGCTTTGAATTTGTTGATGGTTCCATCGGGGTTTTCCTTAACCCAAAACACCCATTTACAGCCCTAGCTTTCCTATTAGAGGGTAGAGGAACTAAGGACCAAGTTAGGTTCTTGAGGAGAGCATTGTGCTCATCCTGCATAGCTGCTAGTCCTTGAGGACTATCCAAGGCCTCTTTGACAGAGGTGGGTTATACATGACTCAAGAAAACCCGAGGGAGATGTCCAAGTTTTGGATCTGGTTAGCATGGAATGGGTGTTAGTGGGTGGAGGAGGGGCTGGTGGGGAAGAATGAGTGGACTGAGACTGAAAAACTGGTTGGTCAGAATTGGACTGGACAGTTGTAGAATGGCTAGACTCTGATTGAGTAGGAGATGGGGAAGGCGAATAATGGTTTAGAGGAGTGCCAGACAGAGGTGCATAGGTTGGGATAGGAATAGAAGCAGGGAAGGTGGCAGACGATGTTGGGGAAGGAGGTAATGTGGGAAAGAGTTTAGGATAGGGATACATTGACTTATTGAACAAAACATCTTTAGATATGTAGATACGTCCGGTAGGAGCAAGGCATTTGTGCCCTTTATGCTGAGGGGACAGACCAAGATAAACATACTCAGAAGATCTAAATTGGAGCTTGTGTTGATATTGTAGGGTCTTAGAAAAGGGAAGCAAGCACACCCAAATACTCGTAGGGTAGAGTAGTCAGGTATAGATCCATAGTGAGCATGAAATGGTCGAGTTTGATCGATAGTTAAGGATTGAAGCTCGTTGGCGCCGGAGCAGCCACCGGAGATCTGGGAGTGTTGTCAAAGGGATTTGAAATGGACTCAGCCATGGAAGAAGAAGATGAAAACGAAGACTAGGCCCAGAATATAGCTCTGATACCATAATAGATTAGTATGTGAGAGATTGAGAGAGAAAAAGAATCCAGAGAAACTGTGATTTCATTTCATAATGAGAGAGGTATTACAATCTGGCTTAAGATCTAACTGTCATAACTGAGTGTGCTTAGTCAGCACATTCAGTTATGCAGTGTGCTAGTGTACTGTACTAAGCTATACCCTAGGACAATAATACAATTTCCAAGAATGGTTATCCATCGTCCAGAAAGATTTAAAGAATAACTGGGGGTGTACTTTGTTTAAATAAGTGTAGGTAGCAGACTTATTGCATGTTAATCATGCCGATGCACCACAATAAAGGGTATAAACTCCTTTCTCACAAGACACAATGCACAGTGATTACTAAAGAGATCCCAAGCATTGAAACCATCAGAAGCAGTTTTAATTCACTCAAATTTTATTACCAGTATTCGTTTCAAAATGTACAGTGTGTAGTTAGAAGGACCATCCTGACAATCATGAGTAGTTGAGCTGCTGTTTCGATTATTGTCATCCTTGCTCATTTTTGCAGCATTACTATCTTGATTACAATTCCAATGAAAAGCCAACCATACTTCACCATACGATCCACGACCAAAGTTCTTCTTTAATACATACCTATACACCAGAATGCATACCGGCTTAATTATTGGGCTGAAGAAAAACGCTTGCAAGCATAAAAATTTTGCAAAAAAGTAAAAAAAATAAATAAATAGTTTTCTTCTCATACAACGAAACACAATGGAAATCATGATAGTACTGAAAATATAAGATCAAAACTATGGGGATCTAAAAAATATATGGACAAGTAACTTTTCCTTGAGATATTAACACCCCCCCCCCCCCCCAAAAAAAAAAAATAAATAAATAAATCTTTTATTACGAACTATATTGGCTTCTAGATTTGTCAATGCATAGGAACTCAAAGCAGGTAAATTTACCTCAAATCAGGCATTGAATAATCAGAAGACCCATTGTTTGAACCAGTATCATGTAAAGGGATTGATTCAAGAATACCAATAAAACTAGCAAAGCGTTCTGGGTTTATGCACTGGTCTTTGGCTTCACTGACAGTCAGACCATGGTGAAAGCAAAAGTTTTGGTTATTGTACAAATGTACAGGACCATCTACTGCTGTAAAGGAATCAACCAGTATCTAATTGTCAGCAGATAAACTAAAATTCAACGAAAAACAAATGCAAGGTAACAACAATAATAAGGGCAACCACAAAATTGCACCAAGACTGTGTGAATAGATAATATGGCACCTTTGCTTACCAGAATGTTGATGAAGGCCATCATGTAAAGGCTGAGGTAGTTCATACAAATAGTCTTCCAAGTCAGTTTTTTTGACAGGCTGGTTAGAGTGCACCAGTTCATCAAGATTTTCAGATAAATAAAAACATCCAAAATCACCATGTTTCACCTCAACCTATCATAAAAATGAAGCCAAAGGTAATTCATTCAGGATAATTTTGACCAGAGGGAATTATGTTCCAAAGTGAAGCAATGATTTATCATGATACTAAAAGAGTACACACAGAACAGTGGAACTTTCTTAAGGACACACGTACAGAGAAGATACCAAATTCCTTGAAATGAAAATTCACACATGTATCTCGGCGCTAGGTGAAGAATTGAACTTAAAATGCAAAACAATTTAGGATCTGCCCTAGAGACTTGCATTTTTTCTCCTTACTTTAGAGTTTGTGGCTCTTGTAAAGAATCAAAGATTCCATGGCAGTGCTTTGTTTTTGTTAAGGAAGAGCATAGGAGAAAAGAAAGAGTGGAAACTGAATCTATTGAATATGAGTGTTGAATACAGAAATGGACAAGTATAGAATATATATACGTCCTAAGCTTTAGGTAGTTACATCCTTCTAACTAACTGACAGTTACAAATGCTATTAGTAATGAGAGTAGCTCATTTACAATCTACATTAAATTTACATTTCATTTACAGCGCATATACAATATACATTCACGGTTTTTGCTGTGCTTTGGTGTTTATGGCTGGAAAGGAACAGTAGAACTTAATGACACCTTTTTGACCCTAGATTTCGTTTAGGATAGGAGGGTTACTCTTTTGGCATCCCTATGGTGCTCTGCCCATGGGTATTTTAGAGGTGTTTCCTCATTAGACATAGAAAGGGATTGACATGCTTTGTTGCATGATTCTATAACTTAAGTACAACCTTTTTTTTTGTGTTATGTTAGTGAGGATAGCTTATCCTCTTCTTTTCTACTTTTCCCTTCTCTTCTAATAATATTTATTTTCTTTAAGAAAAAAAAGCAAAACATTTTTTTGGTAATACAGTGTAATAAGTTTCAGCCAAAAGTGCTTATCAATGCCTTTATAAATAAGATAAGATACACAAAAAAGTACATGACATGTCACCACCAAGAGAGCAAGAAGCTGACAGTCAAACTCCGTACATAAAAAACTTAAACCTCTAAACTGATAGAAGGACACAGAGCTTTTGTCCCACTCTCCCTGTCCCGTCCCTTTCCCCCAAAATTAAATACTGTCAATTAACAAAAGACAACAAAAAAATTACACCTCTCTCTTAGTAGCAAGTTTCTTTTCCTTCTCTTTTGGGGGGTTAGTTTCCAATCTTGTGTTGGAGGGACAAGATTGGGGACAGGAAAAAAGGACAGAGGATGTGAGTTCCTCATAGAAAGAGTATGAATCAAAATTCCAAGTTTTCCAGTAAAGCAAGTTGGTCATCTTCATTCAATCCAAAACATACAAATCATTCCCAAGACAGAAAATTTTCTATAACACCAATTATCCTCTTTCAACAACAACAGCAATGCTAAAAAATCACAGCACTGCAACTGACGCAAACACATTTTGAAGAGTCGCAGAATAAAAGTCCCGACTTCAACACAGAACAATTATCTTATAAATTGACAAAATGCTATCAGTCTGTGCAGAAATATCAATTGTTCCTTAATTCCATCAGGGCATTCAATTGAGATTCGTATACAAAATAAGAGAAAATTTACAGTAATAAATTTCATGGTTGTCAGCCATACCAACATGCGCTTAAACTTGGTATCCACTGGATGATGATTCTCCAAGTGCATTAGATCAGATGCAGCGTCATTAGCTGAGCAAGTTCCAAAATAGTAAATTAGCTTATACGCATCAGTTACAAGAACACGAGATATATAAAGGATTCACCAAATCAAACAACTTCAGCAATCATTTGATCATATAAGTTCTCAACAGAGCACATACCATGGCGAATTCGATTTTCATCATTTAACTTAAGCATGGCATAAGCAATTGTTACTTACAAAGGCACACCAAATGTATCAGTTAGAAAGAAATAACTTTGTAAAACTGTATCTATGAGTAGAAGAAGCACATGTAGCCAAATCATGCCAATTATATTATCCCCATATGCTATTGCATGTCACTTGGACTTTAAACATCTGTGCACAAAAGGTGAAGATGATAGAACGACAGAGTGGTAGATATACAAGGTCAATGTAAATGCACCCTAAGAAAAAAAAAACTACTGTTTTTTAGTGGTTAGCATTTAGCATTTAATTTAATGAAGTAAATTCAGAAATAGTAGAAGCAAAGCAATTATCAACTATAACATAAATAGCCTGTTTTGACAAAAGTGAAACTGACCTAGCTGATATCCCCATATTCATTAATCATGCATAAACTACTATGCACAAAGCCAAAAACAACAGGAACAAGGAGTAAATCCTGAGGTAATGTGATAGAAATGTGATTAGTGAAGTGGGGCCTAGGCCAAGGGTGTGGAGAGTTTATACTAGGAAGAAGAAAAAAGGAATAAGAAACAATGACGTGGCTGTGAACGCATGAAGTGCATGAGGGTGGCTATATATAGTTATTGCTGGAAGGGAATAATCAGGAAGGAATTTAGTTAGGATTTGGTGGGGTCACCTCTGGGTGATTTGGGAGCACTGTGTGCTTGGGAATTGGTAGCTGTTACCAGTTTGTTATTTTTCCTTTGTTTCTGTTCTTATCTTCCTGTAATTGTGGATCTCATAGCAATACAATTGCAGTTCATTATCCATATTGTTAGTGAGTGTGATAATGTAGTTAGTGGATTGTTAAGAGTTAGTTAGCTTTCTGTTAGAGGTCTGTTAAGCTCTCAGCTATTATAAATAGCTAGCCCTCTGTTTTGTAAACTTGAAAAATTCTGAATACAAAAATCTCCTTTCTTCTCTCGATTCTCTCTGTTCTTCTTCTCTCTCTCTCTCTGCAACAGTTTCTATTATGGTATCTAGAGCCTCAAAATTCTAGGTCATGGCTTCCGAAACTGCAACCGATCCTCAGCCTCCACCACCACCACCACCACCACCGGCGCCACCGGCGCCATCGCAATCTTCTCTCCCTAACTTTGCTTCGATTGTTACAGTGAAACTCACTGATAACAATTTTCTCCATTGGAAGCAAGTCATTCGAGCGAATCGTCTTGAACGATTCTGTGCGTGCCCTAGGATTCCACCTCGTTTTCTCTCTGAGGAGGATCGTGTTTCCGATCGTGTCAATCCTGAGTACTCGGCTTGGGAGGCACAGGATCAACATCTGTTCATATGGATGCTGAATACTCTTTCTGATTCCATGCATGCGCGAGTCATTGGTTGCGCTCATGCTTGGGAACTCTGGGATGAAATTCACAATCACTTCAATGCGCTGATGAAAGCTCGAAGTGCGCAGCTGAGATCTGAGTTGCGACACATCACCAAAGGCGATCGCAAGATCAATGAATACTTGCTGAGGATCAAGGCGATTGTTGACTGTTTGGCTTCGATTGGAAGCCCTATCACTCTTCAGGAGCACATCGATGCAATTCTTGAAGGACTTCCAGATGATTATCATCTTCTGTTCCCTACAATTGAGTCGCACCTAGGTCAATACTCGATTGCAGAGATTGAAGCGCTTTTACTCTCTCATGAATCGCGCCCGAACGGTTGAAGACTAAGACCGTGATTGATACTTTCTCTGTTAATGTGGCTCATACTACTCCTCAATCACTTAACAACTCTAACAATTTCTCGCATCGGTGACCAATTCTCAACCTCAATCCTCCTCCAATACATTCCAACATAATAATCAGTATTCTAATCCTCATTCCATTTTTCCGTCGTCTGGAACTGGCTATCGTGGTGGTCGTGGTGGCCGCTATGGCCACCGTGGCAGAGGTCGAGGAGGACGATATTATAATCGTGGAGGAATTGAGTGCCAAATTTGTCATCGAACCAATCACACAGCTGATAATTGCTTTCATCGCTTTGATCGCCAGATGCTCGTCTCGGTCTCGATCTCGATCACAAGACTATGCACCATCTCCTCAGTCTCAAAACTCTTCTCGGTATTATGCACCACCTTCTCAGTCTCAGAACTCACATCCTGTGCAGAATCCTCATCCACTGCATCAACAACAGTTCCATCAGCATTCTTTCAGCAACCTGCCACCTCTGTTGCCATTACCTTGGCATAACACTCAGACTTCTCAGGCCTCTCAGTCTGCAGGATCTATGGCTATGGTTGCTTCTGGTCAGAATCCTATGACTATGGTTACTTCTGGATCAGAATCAGATCCTAACATGTGGTATGTTGATAGCGGTGCCACACATCATGTTACTTCCGATATTACTAATCTTCAGCAACATTCAAAGACCAAGTGGCCTAGATCAAGTCTTCATGGGTAATGGACTTGGCCTCTCAATTAATTCAATTGGTTCTGCTTGCTTTCTTTCACCATTTGATACTACAATTACATTAACACTCAAAGATATTCTATATGTGCCTACAATCACCAAAAATCTCCTTAGTGTCAGTAAGTTCTCACAAGATAACAATGCTTTCTTTCAATTCTATTCTCATGAGTGTTATGTCATTTCTCAGGTCACTAAGCAAGTTCTCCTAGTTGGCCAAGTCAATTCTCAAGGTTTATATGTCTTTCCAAGTCTCATAGTAGCTGCCAAGACTCGCTTCACTTTGTTACCACAATGTCTCGGTGTATCTAGATCTAGTCATTTGAGTTGTAATCTCTTAGGTTCATATGTCAATAAAGAAGTTTGTTGTAACTCTGTTTCTAGCAATAAGCAGTAACTCCACTCATACTAATGTGCCTAATTCCTATTACATTTGGCATTAGTAGGTTAGGGCATGCCAATGATGCTGCCCTAAAACTGTTCTCTGAATTGTAAACTACCATATATGAATAAAACTGTTCTTGATTTCTGCACTGCTTGTTGCCTTGGTAAATCACACAGATCGCCCTCTTATCCTCTACTACGTGTATAAGAAGCCGTTTGAACTGATTTTTCTTGATCTTTGGGGACCATCACCAGTTCATTCAACCACCGGTTACACATACTACTTATCCATTGTTGATGCTCATTCCAAATTCACTTGGTTATTTCTCTTAAAACAAAAGTCGAAACATTAAACATATTTAAACAATTCTTAGAATTTGTCAAGATTCGATTTCAAATCGTGATTAAATCTGTCCAAACAGATCGGGGTGGTGAATTTCGCCCTTTGCTAAGTTCCTCACCGAATTAGGCATTGTTCACGGGGTAATCTGTCCTCACACTCACCATCAAAATGGGAGTGTTGAGAGAAAACACGACACATTGTAGAAACAGGGCTTGCTCTTCTTTCCCAAGCCTCACTTCCAATGAAATTCGGGATTATGCTTTCTCTCTTGCTACATATCTCATTAACAGTTTGCCTACTCCTACTCTCTCAAATAAAACTCCATTTGCTTTGCTCTCTACAACAAAGACCCCGATTATTCTTTCCTAAGAGTCTTTGGATGTGCATGCTATCCATGTTTAAGACCATATAATAGAAACAAACTCCAGTTCGGGTCTAGTGAGTGCACCTTCTTGGGTTATTCTCCTTCTCATAGAGGCTATAGGTGTCTCTCTAAAGAGGGTAGGATGTACATATCAAAAGATGTTCAATTCAATGAATACAAATTTCCTTTTCAAGTTCATTCAAGTTCAACTTCCGCTCCCGCAACCACCTGTTGAGTCAGTTTGTCCCATGCCCCTCACTGTTATTCCCTTTCCCTTCAGTCCTAGGTCACCTGATACAAGTCAGGCTGTGCCTAGTCCTCCACCTGAGAATGTACCTACTCCTTCACCCTCTCTTTCTCTCTTAAGTCCAACCAATAGATCTTCTAACTCTACCGCCTCTAATCACTCCTCATTACCTTCTTTACACTCGGGACTTACACCACAATATCCCATCTCTCCAACTTCTTCTCCTATCTCTACTAGTCTCTCCAAATCCTTCTTCCACCCCTTCTTCACCCATTTTGCAGCCAGCTAACACTCATAATATGATCACCGGATCTAAGGCACGAGTGTCCACCGCCCGCTTACTCAAGTTGAACCCCACTCACCTAAGGAGGCCTTGTCCTTACCCCACCGGAAAGAGGCCATGCAACTGGAATATAGTGCTTTGGTGCATAATGACACTGGACCCTTGTAGATTTACCACCCCATAGAAAGGCAATTGGGTGCAAATGGGTGTTTCGTGTCAAAGAGAATCCGGATGGGTCGATTAACAAGTACAAGGCCAGGTTGGTGGCAAAAGGGTTCCACCAAAAACATGGATTTGATTATACAGAAACATTCTCACCTGTTGTCAAACCTGTAACAGTAAGGGTGATACTCACTCTGGCAGTCACTCATGGTTGGGAAATTCAGCAACTTGATGTGAATAATGCGTTTCTCAATGGACTGCTCACTGAAGAAGTATACATGGAGCAGCCAGCAGGGTTTACAAGCTCTAATCCCAGCCAAGTTTGCAGGCTGAACAAGGCTATCTATGGTCTTAAACAGGCACCTAGGGCCTGGTTTGAAAGGCTTGCCAAAGCTCTCTTGGGGCTTGGCTTCAAATCCAGCAGGTGTGATCCCTCCCTTTTCATCCATTCTCGAGATGGTGACTGCACATATATTTTAATCTATGTTGATGACATCATTGTTACTGGTTCTTCATCTAGCCGAATCACACAGCTCATTGCTAAACTCAGTGCTGAATTTGCACTCAAACAGCTGGGGGAATTGGATTATTTTCTGGGTGTTGAGGTTAAAAGGTTACCTACTGGGAGTCTCTTGTTGTCTCAGACCAAGTATATTAAAGATCTTCTACATAGAGCACACATGGCTGAGGCTAAGCCTCTTCCAACTCCCATGACCAGCAGTTGCAAGTTAACCAAGTATGGTGCAAATTATCTTCCAGATCCATCCCTATACAGATCAATAGTGGGTGCTCTTCAATATGCAACCATTACAAGACCAGAAATCTGCTATAGTGTTGGGAAAGTTTGCCAATTTCTTTCACAACCCTTAGAGGAACATTGGAAAGCTGTCAAACGTATCTTAAGATATCCGCAAGGCACTCTCACCTATGGTCCGCTACTCAAGCCAGCTTTCAAACAGTCTCCTCTCGGTCTGCGAGGCTTTCAGTGATGCTGATCGGGCAGTGACACCTGATGATAGGCGCTCGCTTTGTGGTCATGTGTGTATCTTGGACCAAACCTAGTATCATGGTGGTCCGAAAAGCAAACTCTTGTGGCTCCGGTCAAGCACGTAGCGAGAATACTGAAGCCTGGCAGCAACCACGGCCGAAGTGATCTGGTTGCGATCCACTTCTCAAAGAACTACAAGTGCCTACACTACATCCAGGTCTGTATTGTGACAACCTAAGCCGCAGTTTCTCTTTCCCATAATCCCGTACTTCACTCCAGGACCAAGCACATGGAGCTAGACCTTTTCTTTGTCGGGGAAAAAGTCTTTGGACAAGACTCTAGCCGTCTGTCATATACCCGGAGTAGACCAAGTTGCTGATTTACTTGACAAAACCTCTAACACGTAACGATTTGAAGAATTAAGAAGAAACCTTGGCATTGTTGATAAGTTCACCTATGTAAATACACCCCCATGATTATAAGGGGGTATGTTAGTGAGTGTGATAATGTAGTTAGTGGATTGTTAAGAGTTAGTTAGCTTTCTGTTAGAGGTCTGTTAAGCTCTCAGCTATTATAAATAGCTAGCCCTCTGTTTTGTAAACTTGAAAAATTCTGAATACAAAAATCTCCTTTCTTCTCTCGATTCTCTCTGTTCTTCTTCTCTCTCTCTCTCTGCAACAGTTTCTATTACATATTATACTGTTACATCCATTTGATCACTATTTTGTGCATTAAGACCCATCAATTGGTCTGACCTGCCGGATCAAACTCACACAACGAAGAAGATTGTAGATGCCAAGGAAGCCTAAGATGGGTGACCGAGTTGACGCTTTGGAGACACAGATGGGGAATGTGACAACAACGCTGCGAGAGCTCGCTCTACAGGTGCAAAGAACAATGCTTGGTTCTAGCATATTTAAGCAAACAGATCGAAAAGAAAGGAGGGACTCTAGAAGGGGAAGCCTCTGTTGGTGACTCTGCACAGAGTGAATCTCGCCTCGCCGGGAAGAAGGTGAAATTGCCTCTGTTTGATGGTGATGATCCTGTGGCTTGGATTACACGGGCCGAAATTTATTTCGATGTTCAGAATACATCGGACGACATGCGTGTGAAGTTGGCTCGCCTGAGCATGGAAGGTTCAACCATTCACTGGTTCAATTTGTTGATGGAGACAGAAGATGAGTTGTCATGGGAGACGCTGAAGCGAGCGTTAATTGCTCGTTATGGAGGACGTCGTCTGGAGAATCCGTTTGAGGAACTTTCGACGTTGAGGCAGAAGGGAAGTGTGGAGGAATTCGTAGAAGCTTTTGAGCTGTTGTCATCACAAGTTGGAAGGCTTCCTGAAGAACAATACCTGGGATATTTTATGAGTGGGTTGAAACCTCAAATTCGGAGGAGGGTGCGTACTCTAAATCCTCGAAATAGGATGGAGATGATGAGAATTGCGAAAGATGTTGAAGAGGAATTGAAGGAGGAAGACGACGATGGGGAGCGTCGTGATGTGAAAAAAGGGGGGTACGAGCGTGTGGGCCAGAAGGATTGGGCCGGGTTACTAATGAGGAAAGGTGGGTCTCAACCCAGGGATGCAACTCGTTCGTTTCAGTCGAGTGGGTCAAACCCGAGTCAGAAAACGGGTTCGATTGGATCCAACACAAATTCAACTTCGTCTTTGGTTTCCTCAGCTCGCAAAAACGATGGGGGGCCGCGTTCCAGCGCGACGGAGAGGTGGAAGGGAATACGAAGCATCCACAATGATGAATTCGAAGAGAGGAGAGCGAAGGGTCTTTGTTTCAAATGTGGGGGAAAATACCACCCTACGTTGCATAAATGTCCAGAACGAGCTCTTAGGGTTCTAATCCTAGGAGAAGGTGAAACCATGACAGATGAAGGGGAAATTGTGAGTATGGAGGACGTGCCGGTGGAAAGTGAAGAAGAAGTGGAGGTGGAATGTAAACCGATGGGGGTATTGGGAAGCATGGGTGAGTCTCACACCATGAAGGTCGAAGGGCAGATACAGAATGTAGATTTGTTGGTGTTGATTGATAGTGGTGCGAGCCACAATTTCATTTCTCCCAAAGTTACTACTGCTTTGGGTCTTGTCATCACACCTACAGCAGCTAAGAGTATCAAGCTAGGTGATGGTCATAAGGTGATAACAAATGGAGTGTGTAAAGGGGTCAATATGAAGATGGGAGGGATTGAAGTGATTGTGGATGCGTTGGTGTTGGAGCTAGGGGGAATGGATATGGTGTTAGGAGTTGCCTGGTTAAGCACTCTTGGGAAGGTGATTATGGATTGGAAGGCCATGACTATGCAATTTTCTTATGAAAATAAGTTGGTGAAATTGCAAGGCCAAGGCAGTAAGGTGGTCAGACAATGTTACTTGAATTCCTATCTTGAGGACACTCATAGCAGACCGAATCAAAGTGGTGGTGGGTTCATTTACAGTCAATGGAAGTTACCAAGTCAGTGGTTCCCAAGGGCTTGAATCCTATATTAGAAGAATTCCAGGAAGTGTTTGGAAACAACATTCAGCTACCTCCTGAGAGGAGTCAGGTGCATCGGATTAGGCTTTATCCTGATCATGGTGTCATTAATGTCAGACCCTACAGATACCCTCATCACCAAAAAGAAGAAATTGAGAAGCAAGTGTCGAATCATGAAAGTCGGAGTCATTCTACTAGAGTATGAGTTCATTTTCAAGTCCTGTGATATTAGTCAAGAAGAAAGACAAGAGCTGGAGAATGTGTGTAGACTACAGGGCCTTAAATAAAGCTACAATTCCAGATAAGTACCCAATCCCTATAGTTGATGAGTTGTTAGATGAATTATATGGAGCTACTATGTTCTCTAAAATTGATCTAAAATCTGGATATCATCAAATTAGAGTGCATGAGGATGACATCCCTAAAACGGCGTTTAGAACACATAACGGCCACTATGAATATTTAGTAATGCCTTTTGGACTAATGAATGCCCCAGCTACCTTCCAAGCCACCATGAATGACATTTTTCGGCCATACTTGAGAAAGTTTGCCTTGGTGTTTTTTGATGATATTTTGATTTACAGTAGAGATATCAAGGAACACCAAATGCATTTGAAGATGGTTTTGTCTGTTTTAGTTGAGCATTGTTTTGTGGCAAATCAAGCAAAGTGTAGGTTTGGTTGTGCTCAAATTGATTATCTTGGCCATATCATTTCTGGAGAAGGTGTGGCAGTGGACCCTGAAAAGGTGAAGTGTATTCTTGCATGGCCTACACCGAAGAATGTGAAGGGGGTACGTGGTTTTCCCGGGTCTCACAGGGGTATTATAGAAAGTTTATCCAGGATTATGGTAAAATAGCAAAACCTCTCACAGATTTGACTAAGAAAGACAATTTTTCTTGGGGAATAGAAGTCGTCAAGGCTTTTGAGGAGATGAAGAGGATCATGACTTCTCCTCCCGTGCTAATTCTTCCAAATTTTGATTTACCTTTTGAAGTTGAGTGTGATGCGGTGGCAGAGGTATAGGTGCTTTGTTCTAATGCAAAGAGAGGCGACCTATTGCTTTCTTCATGAAAGCTTTATCCGATGGGAATCGGCAAAATCATGCTATGAGAAGGAATTGATGGCCCTTGTGCTTTGTATTCAAGACTGGAGACATTATTTATTGGGCGAAAAGTTATTGTGCACACGGATCATAACAACTTGAAGCATTTTTTACAACAGAGAGTTTCATCTCCAAATCGGCGGTGTTGGTTGGCCAAACTGCTAGGCTATCAATTTGAAGTTAAGTACAAGCCTGGCTTAGAGAATAGAGTCTGGATGATGCTCTGTCCGAGATGTCATGGTGAGGTCGAAATGAATTCTATCATTTCTTTTCCCTTGTGGGGTGATAGACGAAAAACTTTTGGATGAAATAACCAATGACCCGTACATTCAAAGGTTAATGAAAGAAGTGCGAGAGTCTCCGATGTTAGACCTGGATTTCGTGTGAAACAAGGAGTTTTACTTTATCATGGCAGGCTGGTGATTTCCCGAATCACCCTCTATTCCTTGGCTATTGGAAGAATTTCATAGTACTCTGTTGGAGGGCACTCGTGGTTTTTAAGAACATACCTAAGACCGGCGATTCCTTATATTGGGTGGGGATGCGAGAGGAGTGTAAGGGATTATGTTAGATCTTGTGATGTTTGTCGAGGGCAAAAATATAGTGCTACTACTCCCGGTGGTTTGTTACTGACCTCTACCTATTCCTAATGGTGTGTGGGAGGACTTGTCCTTAGACTTTATCACTGGGTTGCCTAAGTCTAAGGGTTATGAGGCTGTGTTAGTGGTTGTGGATAGACTATCTAAGTATAGTCATTTTGTTTTACTCAAACATCCATATACTGCTAAGTCAATTGCTGAGCTATTTGTTAAAGAAGTGGTGAGACTTCATGGAATTCCAAGTTCTATAATCAGTGATAGAGATCCTTTATTTGTGAGTCATTTCTGGATGGAGCTGTTCAAGTTGCAGGGTACTAAGCTGAAAATGAGTTCAGCATATCATCCGGAAACAGATGGTCAAACGGAGGTGGTTAACAGGTGTCTGGAAAGTTATCTGCGGTGCTTTGCTTCTGATCATCCAAAGACTTGGTCATTGTGGGTTCCTTAGGCTGAGTTTTGGTACAACACTACCTTTCATGTGTCTATTGGGAAGACTCCGTTCGAGGTGGTATATGGGAGACAACCTCCTGCATTGTTGAGATTTTTGTCTAATGAGACTAAGGTGGCTGCTGTGGCATTGGAATTGAGTGAAAGAGATGAGGCTTTGAATCAACTCAAACTCCACTTGCTCAAAGCTCGGGAACAAATGACAAGGTATGCTAACAAGAAGAGGCGAGACTTGTGTTTTGAAGTTGGGGAATGGGTGTTTTTGAAACTTAGACCCCATAGACAACAATCAGTGGTCAAAAGAATTCATCAGAAACTCGCTGCAAGATTCTATGGACCTTTCCAGGTGGCGGAGAAGATTGGTGAAGTAGCTCATAGGTTGCAACTTCCACCAGCATCTAGAATTCATCCGATTTTTCATGTGTCATTACTTAAGCGAGCTATTGGAAACTATCAGGTACAGGGGGAGTTACCTAAAGATTTGGAAGTGACTGAGGAAACTGATGTGTACCCAGACAAGGTGTTGGGTTCAAGAGTCATAATACAGGGAGGTAATGAGGTTCAGCAGACCTTGATACAATGGAAAAATAAAGCTTTAGAGGATGTGACATGGGAGGATAATGAATTTCTGCGTGGCCAGTTTCCAGAATTTTGCCTTGAGGACAAGGCATTGTCTAAGGAGGTGGGAGTTGATAGAAATGTGATTAGTGAAGTGGGGCCTAGGCCAAGGGTGTGGAGAGTTTATACTAGGAAGAAGAAAAAAGGAATAAGAAATAATGACGTGGCTGTGAACGCATGAAGTGCATGAGGGTGGCTATATATAGTTATTGCTGGAAGGGAATAATCAGGAAGGAATTTAGTTAGGATTTGGTGGGGTCACCTCTGGGTGATTTGGGAGCACTGTGTGCTTGGGAATTGGTAGCTGTTACCAGTTTGTTATTTTTCCTTTGTTTCTGTTCTTATCTTCCTGTAATTGTGGATCTCATAGCAATACAATTGCAGTTCATTATCCATATTATACTGTTACATCCATTTGATCACTATTTTGTGCATTAAGACCCATCATAATGAGACCAGGCATGAAGTTTAATAATTCTAAGATACAAAATATACCTGAGCTTCTGGAAGCAAGTTCCTGCAGACCAAATAGTGGAAAATCTGCATCCATCTTTTCAAAATAGCTTCTCCTCGGTGAATTTGCAGAAAACTTGGCATATTCCAGAGGAACGACTACTGCTGCCACATTGTCCATACTGCCCTTTTCGAAGGCAGTGTTAACAATATATTCTGCCATTGAAAAGGAAGATGAAGGGGAAAACTGAGATCTCAAGTTACTGAAATGGTGTACTTCCCACAACAAATCACAGACATCCTGTACGCTCATCTTCTCAAAAACACCATCAGATGCAGCCACCAAATAGCTATCGTTAGCAGTAAGAGGCAGCCAATCAGTCACTTCCGGTGCAGATATAACACCATAACTGTTGACAATTCATTATAAGAAATGTTTTAGAGTTTCAACATAAAAATTTAGATTGTCAAGAAACCGGTCATCCTAAAATCTTAAGTTGTTAAACTTAAAGGATGGTCCATAAAGGGTTCTAATTTATTCATATTTTATATCACTATTGCAGTCCCGGGTCACACATAACCACTTTGGGCTTTAAACATGGACAAAGCAAAGGCCCACCCTTACATTTTTGCTGAAATTTAATAGTCATACAATAAATGGGAGCAGGTTTAAATTTATATCTCCAATATGAACCACCTACCTAAAATCATTTCCACATGATATGAGGCTGCTACTGGAAATATACACATGCTTTAACTGTAAGCTTGGGGTTTATGAAAAGAATTTCCACTAAACCTACCCTTTAAGGAATACATCACCAATAGCCCGGGAAATAGCCAGCTGACCATTTATACGAGGCACCCCACCCCAAGTTAGAACTTGACCACCAGCCGTTTCCACTCGAATTCTTTCGTCATCTCTGTCTGGGTGATGATCACTGGTCAATTCCTTTACTGCAAAATGATTGAGTCCTTGGGAGGAAGCCAATCTATACTTTTCACGGTCCAACACAGAAACAGAACCATCATGCTCTTTCTGCCTATATAGCTTTAGTAATGCAGCTACAAATCACAAGGAACTAAAATTAACAACATTCTAGTCATGTTTCCTCGTAATGAAAAAATTAAACTCGTCACCTTGTCATAACCACACATAATATTTAGACAATAGAAAAGAGTAAGAGGATAATGTCAAATATTCTAATTATGCCATGATAAACTTGTATATTGAACATTGATAGTTTAATCACATTCCATAATCTTTCTCACCTTTAGCCTCTTTAGGAGACAGGAAATTTTCAGAGCACAAGAAGGCCTTAGAGTCTCCAATATTGGCAACCAAAATTTTATCATCTGCAACCAATGCAATGGTTGCTGTAGATCCTGAAAAGAGACTATTTCTAGCGGCTTCCTTCATGGTTCAATTGAAAGATGTCAACACAAGAATGCATACTAAAAAAGAATCATACTGAAGTTTGTAAAACTGAACAGAAAGTCAAACTTACCTCAGAAAATTTTGCATCAATATCATGGATTGCTCTCAACAATGCTTCCTTCAAAATTTCCAAGTGTAAAGAATCATCAAAATTTGCAGAAAATGTATTCTGAAACCTGGAAAATAATTTCTAGTTGAGATGGACATACGAAAGCAAGAAACAAAAAGAATATAAAATTTTAAAAGCCAGTTGGAACACTTAGCCCACTTGTAAACCAACAAAACAACTATAAAGTCAAACCAAATCTAAAGAGTAAAGCTGACAATAAAAAATTATCCACATGAAAAATCACTAAGCACCTAACTAAATTATGTATTTCTAACTGACATATGTTTGTTATAAGTTCATAAAAGGAAATTGCATCAGCATGTCACATTGCCATTCACTGTTTTGTCTTAAACAAACGCTTTTCAAAGGAGTGATGTGCAAAGCATACTAAACTACTATACATAACGTTAAACCAATAGTTCTATAAATAGCTTTAGTAAACATGAACCTTCAAAATCAAAATCATAAATGCTTTACATCTATTCAAGAAATGTCATTATTAAAATCATATAAATATATTATTAAATTTATAAAAGAAAAGCTGGAGATGCATAAGCACCTTTCAAAATGCAACTCATGCCAACCTAAAATCTCTTTCCATCTATACAGCGGGTTTACCCAATCACGATCTCTCTTATGAGGCGTCTTGGATATAACAGAATACGCGGCATCAAGAAGAAAATAAGTATGCAAAACGAAATACTCCATCAAAAAGTTCGACGCCGTGTCACTAGCTTCTGCGCCGTTATGACCATCGAAAACCGCTACAATCCCAACCGCAACCTCCTTGATCCCAATTGCATCTGCTCCAGCATCAAATTAAGAAAATAACATGTTAGAACGAATCCCTCCGCAGAAGCTTATAGAAGACCAACTGCGTGAGAATTCGAACCAGGGAAGGGAATGCGAAGGTCGAGGACGCAGAGAGTGCGATCCTCCTGGGAGCTTCTGCGGCCCTGGAGCATCGCGTACTGGCAACGCGGGGTGGTTTGCGATGGAGAATCGTAATCGGAGAGCTTCCAGCGGGGGCATTTTGGGGATTGGAACACCGCGGGAGCACCGCCGTTCTTGTAGACCGTCAAGCATGTGGATGATTCCCCGTGAGCGAAGGGGATCACTGTGGCGGAAAGCAGAAACCCTAACAAGAATAGGTGCGGTGATGGAATCCGAATCATGTCTGGGAAATGAGGTGAGAAATTGGAAGGTGGTGAATGATATTGACGTTCATTTCAGTGCACCGAAAACACACGTCACGAGAAGTGTCGAGTTTCCGAGTAACTGAGTTGCGATCAAGCTTTCCGAAGCCGCCACTGCGGGTACTGTAGCCGCGCCAAATACTACTATCTTCGATTGAACAGAAATCCAGGTCAGTATAACGAGCACGCGTGGATTTGTTTGGATTGGGGTTAAAGGAAAGGACAGAAGGAGAGGGCTTTTAAGTTTAGAAATGATTTTTGAACACATTTCCACGACAAATTTGATGGTTAAGTGGAGAATTCTAACATCCTTCTTGAGAACTCGGAGGAGCGGTACTCCACATATTTCAATTGTAGATATAATATTATAAAATTTCAACAATCAAGATTAAAAGGGTAAAATAGACATTACAATAAAAATAATTTATTTAATTTATTATTTAAAAAAAAACTCTGACCCAACCGACCACCACCGCCATCCCACCGGACCCATCACCACCATCACCCCGCCAGCCACCGAACCACCAGCTCAATAACAACCCACAACTGAGGCCTCCCAACATTAACATCATCATTTGATGGAAGGGGAGGGAGGCATCGCCGCCAACACCTCTTCGTAACCACCGTGCTCCGCCATCGTCGCTCGGAACCTATCATCATCATCAACAACATCTGATGGCACCGGCACGGGCTTCGATGGCACCGGAGTCCGATGCCACAACCTATCATCATCATCAACGACATATATGCCCCGATCTGCCTTGTTCCCATCGCGCACATCACTTCAGACCGTCGCGACGGCACCATACCCCTCCACAAGCAGTCGCACAGTCAACCTCAGGCGTGAGTCGTCTGGTTTCAATTTCTCACAAATGGGTACGTAATCAAAGAAATGTAATTATAGTGCTGAGAGTGGTGGTCGGTGATGTTGGTGGGTGGTGCCAGAAAGCGAAGGGTAAAAACAAAGTAGATCTGGGCTGACCGAAAAATAGAAGAAGAGAGGGAAAGAGAAAGAGATGGCAGGGGCGGAGGAGGGAGGGGGACGACGGCGACGCCGTGAAGGGAGAGAGAAGGGTTTATTTGAGGGAGATAAACAGTTTTTACCTTTTTTATTTTTTATTTTTGTTTTTGATAGAAAAATAAATAAATTGCCAATTACACCCCTTGGAGTATCGCTCCTCCGAGTTCGACTGGAGCATGGAAGACGTTCCCGATCAACGCAAGCATTTGAACTGCGATTGTTGTTGAAAATTGTTGTATTCAAATAACCCAACTTTTTAAGTTTTAACCCTTCTATATATCTGCAGAAGGAAAATAATTTATCAAAATGCTATTACGTGTATGGTATCGGGACATCAAAATCGAATAACATTGTCACACTTGATTAATTATCTTTAAAATTAGGGGTGGCAAAATGATCCATTTGTCCACCATCCATCCAGTCCATCCATGAGAAAATCCATCTAATCCATCCGTTTATAAAAAAATAATATAAATGGATTGGATGGATTGGATTATTTTTTTAGTGGATGGTTTATGATCCATCCAATATTTTTTAAAATCCATTGGACCAACAATCAAATATGTAATGGATCAACTCTTATCCATGCCAAAACCAATTTATTTTTTTCAAATTAATTTTCACCAAATCAAAAAACCTTCCATTTGTAACCAAAAAAAAAATACTTCATCTAATTTTCTCTTCCGTTCCCTATTATTTTTTTCTTCACTATTTTTTATTTTATTTATCTGCATTATTTTTTCTTTTTTTTTTGTTACATTAAGTATTAACTAATTAATTGTTCTCAAGCACCAGTTGTAGTCCACGTTATCACGTACGTTTTCTTTTTTCGTTGTCTTTTTTTTTACCAAGAAACTTTAAAAAAAAAGTATTAACTAATTAAAAGCACAGAAAGTCGTGACAAGTTTCGTAAAATAATGTCATGGAACGTTGTGGCAAAGCAACCTCTGTACATAATTATACAAAATTATATATTGTATATTTATATATTAAATAATATATATTATAAAGGGTATTTCGGTAAATTTAATATTATTTTGTTTGTGCTGTCTATTATCCATCAAACAATGTACAAGACAAAGAATTGTCCTGTAACTCAAGGATTTGTCATGTATTGTCCTGTCTGTCCTGTGCTATCCAGATACCTTTTGCAAATCAAACGCATCCTAAATAAGTGTAAGGGTATCTTTGTTTCGATGTGTAAAATTATATTTTTGGGAATGATTTTTTTGGGAATGTTATTCTTATTAATGTGTTTGGCGAGTATTTAGTATTCCTATGAATGTTTTTAAAATTTATTTAGTTAAAATATTAGAAAAAGTAAAAAATGCAAATAAATGTGGCAAAAAGAGGTGGGAGTGGGAAGTTAGAGTTCGTTTTAGTTTTATTCTCATGGGAATATTAGGGTGTGTTTGGGAGGATGAGATGGAATGGTTAGTAATAGAGTGGAATGATACAAATACATTGACCCATTGTTTGAAAGTTTTTGAAATAATGGAGTGAAATGGTTGGGGATAGAAAGACAAACCACTCCAAACCATTCAAGGCTCTATTTTTCATACCCTCCAATTTGGGGGGTTGGAGAGGGGATATTAAAAATCCAAAACAATGGAGTGGTATACTTTTACCACTCCACCTCACTCCACTCTAAACCACTCTATTACTAACTATTCAACTACATCCTCTCAAAAACTCCCAAACATAGCCTTAGATTCTCACCCTTTAACATGAGAATAAAAAGTAAGTAAATTATGTATAAATATTATTCCTGGGAATAGAATGTACCTGAGAATATTTTTTAAAAACTTGAAACAAACATGAGAATATTGCATTCCCTGGCTTACTTTTCCGGAATGTATTTTCATACCCTGAAACAAACGCCCCCTAAGGTATGAAAGTAAGTGTATATTCACTTATAATTAATTAACTGAAGTGAGTTGAGATCTCAATATATTCTAACTAAACAATGATGGTTAAACTCTTACTTTCTTTACACTTTTAATTATTTCAGAGTTTTATGCTTGGTTTACATTTTTACTCTGATAATTTTATAGTTCTGAAAATTAAGTCACTATTATAACCTGCTTCTAGATAAGGGTACGTCTGCCTTAGCAACCATAACCGTCCAATATTTTCAGACCACGACCAGTTGCTAACCCCACACAACACTACCACAGTGCCACACACCCGAAGAAAAGAGAAGGGTCCTCCCCTGTTACCACACCACCATGCTTGCCTGTGTAACTTCCAGAAATTTCCGAACCAAGGGACCACCCAATCTCTCCAACTCATCCAAATCCAGTTGCTATATGAAGATGGGGTCAATTAAAATAATCTAATCTTGCTTCCAAGATGTCTAGAACATTCTAACCAATTATTCTTTTTTAAAATATACTCCACTATTTTCTTCTTCATAATCCCTCGAAAGCACTCACTCTCTAGTGTTGGTCCATGCTATATCGCTTCGTTGATATGGGTACGACAAACAACCAATTCTTTTTAACGGCATAAACGACTTTCCTTCAAACAAGCAAAATCATCGTGTTTCACTGATCATTACATATAATCTCTCCCACGCTTCTTCCCTTTTAGTGTCTTTGAATCACTGGTCCAAGCTACCCTTTTAACACTTGTAATTTTCTACTCTATGGTATTGTCAAATTTGCTTGTATATGCAGTTTTTCCAATGAAGAAATCACGCTGATCTAGTGATATATTCAAAATAACCATATTTATTTGAAGCATTGAAAACCCCATCAAGTTTATTCATCTACCACAAAAATTCGAGAATGAATTATATGTATTCAGTGAAGGATGAGTACTTGGAACCATCATCATCATCATCTTTGCAATCACCAATGGTTCCCCCACCCCAACCACAACCAATGGAGGGACTTCATGACATAGGACCACCACCATTCCTCACTAAAACGTTTGATGTGGTGGATGACCCTTCTACAAACCACGTAGTTTCGTGGAGCAGAGGTGGCACCAGCTTTGCAGTTTGGGATCCACATGCTTTCTCAACAAGTCTACTTCCTAAATACTTCAAGCACAACAATTTCTCAAGCTTTATCAGGCAACTAAACACTTATGTAAGTATTATCTAAACATAATCTCTTTAATTCCTTTTGTTTTTCATTAATCATTATGTTAGCTTTATTTAATCAGCATCAATATTTTGATTTGATGGGTCTAACATCTTGGTGTTAGTATAGTATGTCCTTAAACTTGATGTGGTTTTGAGGAAGAGATGAAGTTGCATCTAATTTTAATGCATATGGGACTTAAAATTTTACTAGTATAGACAAATTAATCTGGACGACAAATTCAATGTTTCTTTGATAATTTTCCTTCCTGTCGAACTGACAAAAAAATTTAAAAATAAATAAATTGAAGTCATTGTTGTTGCAATTACAATTCAAAGTTATCTCAGTTTGTCCAATTTTTGGTCTTTCATATTAACTGTGGGGGTTCAATTTTACAGGGTTTTAGAAAAATTGATCCAAATAGATGGGAGTTTGCAAATGAAGGATTCCTCAGGGGCCACAGGCACCTGTTGAGGAACATGAGGAGGAGAAGGGCACCTTCCCAGCCTACTCCTTCACAACAAGGACAAGGTCACTGTGTGGAAGTTGGCCGTTTTGGACTTGTTGAAGAGATTGAACATTTGAGGCGTGACAAGCGGGTGTTGATGATGGAGCTTGTGAATCTTAGACAGCAACAACAGAACACCAGGATGTACCTTAAGGAGATGGAGCAAAGGTTACAATGGACAGAAATTAAGCAGCAAAAAATGATGGCATTCTTAGCTAGAGCTATGAAGAATCCTGCATTTATCCAGCAACTACTCCAACAGGACGAGAAGAGAAAGGAGCTTGAAGAAGCCATGACTAGAAAGAGGAGGAGGCCAATTGAGGAAGGAGCTAGAGGTATTGGAGAATCAAGCAGTGGCTGTGAAGGAGGTAGTAGTGTTAAAGTTGAGACCTTAGAGTTTGGGGATTATGAGTATGGAGTGTCAGAGTTGGAAGTGCTAGCTATGGAAATGCAGGGTTTTGGTAAGGAGGGGAGAGGACAGGAGGCACTAGAACCACAAGAGAGGCTGGACAGAGAACTTGATGAAGGGTTTTGGGAAGAATTAATGTATAGTGAGAAATTTGAGGATCAATTAGATATTCCAACTGCTGAAGGTGAATATGAAGATGTGGATGTCAATGTGTTGGCCAATTGCTCTGGTTGCTTGGATTCAAGTCATTAAGTGAATCACTGAATCAAGATCTTATCCCTTTTCATTCAGTTCACTATTTATTCCAAAGGAGGCATAGATAGATGATGGAGTCATCCCACAAAGCAGAATGGAAATAATTTACTTTTTGGTGTTTCTAACCCTATTGTATGTTTTGTAGCAATTAGTACAACCTGCAATTCTCACTTTTCTCAATGTTTGATTAGGTAGATAGGTTGCAGCTGGTGCTTGGACAACAATCATTGCTACTAGTTCTGTCATTATTTATCTCAAGGTTCAGTTTTTTACCCCTCAAACCCCTGTCAAGTGCATCATATCAACCCATATATGTCATTGACTGGTGTAATTTATTTTTACTTCCTTAATGAATGTAGATTGATTATTCAGAAGATGTAGAGACAAGAAGTCGCTGATCTACAAGAATCATAACTGAATGTTGCTTGTCAGGAGCCAGGGGTCGGTTTGATTTTTTCCCCTCCTACCTTTTTTTTGTGTTTGTCCTTTGCCATTGGGATCAGAAATAAAATGAGGCCACGGTCGACTACTTTCATGAATGATGTTCCACTTGTACCATGTAACTATCTAGTCGTCACATGTTTATGGTTCCTTTCTCATCACAAAAAATCATGCCGGATCACAAGAGACGTGTCACAGTCTAGATCAAAATATGAAATTTTTTTTTTTTTTTTTAAAGCTGTCCCTCCCTCCTAGGTATACATATAATCGCAGCACATAGTTGCAAAAATAGAATGCTGTTGGCGATTGTAATGGGTTGGCAAACTTGGGAAGGGTATTAGTGTATATTCTCATGCCCGTATTTAAAACTAACTACTCGTTTTTACAATTGTGTGGGTAATAAGTTTAGAATAAATGATATTTTGACATAAAAATGATGTTCAGCACCGTATAAAAATACTCTTCAGCACTTATTTATTGTATTTTTTTTTCTCATCAGTATTTCATCATTCCCAAAACACTCCATCAGCTATAGATGTCCATATATAATGTCAAAATTTGTGTCCAATCATTATTGATAATTTTATTACTTCTCCTCATATGTTGGCACCTATATACCCAAATTTGAATCCATCACCCACCTTTTAGTTAAACAAATTTATTCTTATTTTAATTGTCTTTTTTTTTACAAATTAATAAAACAATAATTTTATTTTAATATTAAATAAAAATTTACTATGGAAAATCAATAAAACAAAGAGTATCAATTAAAAATGCAACATCTAACTCTATTTAAAAAAATCCAAAAAACTTTTCTAATCCTATTTATAAAGCAATAAAAAAAATTGAGAATTATTTAGATGTATGGGTACTGGGTGGGTGGATACTAGGGTATCTAGCCCCAAATTATTGCCATAGGTTTTTGTGGGTAATTATTCATACTAATCTTCATCCTATATAATACGCAAAACCCGACCATTGCAGATAATTTTTGTAGGTACATATTGGATATGAATCTAATTGCAATCCCAAAAGCAAAAAGCGTTTTTTCATTGAAGAGTCCCAATCATGTTTGATTGGTCAACGTGTTAGATTAATTGTGAAAATTTTATTTTTATAATTTGTTACGGATCTCACCAGAAAAGGCCCAAAAATCAAAAGGGATACGACCCAAGACACAAAGGTCCTGAAAAGACATAAACCAAAGGCCCAATAGCATTGAAAGGTCGGGCAAACTGCTCCCGACCGATCAAAATGCTCGTCTGTACTCCCCTTGCCGTACGGAGTGAACTTTCCCACCTCTAGAAAGAACCCCTTTCTACCTGCACCCAAACACGTCAAGAAGGAAGGTCGCCCTTCCCTTCATGACACACGTGATTACCTCCTAATCATCATCACGGACAGCCCCTCGGCAAAACATGATCAGGAGAAACACGTCACCCAGTAAGGGACACCTTACTCTAAGTATTCATGCAGAAATCAACAAAATAGGTATATATATGAACCTCCATCAAAAGGAGAAGGTAAGCTTTTACAATATAAAGAACATATATAAGTTATCTGTTAGACTGTTGCTTACTTAAGCATCAGAGTGTCTTCGCAGGTACCCACATTCGGTTCACGAAGAAGGAGGAGAAGGAAAAGGAAGATCCATCATCAGCATTCAGCGTTGGGCCAAGCCAGCTCAGGTCCAATCCAGAAGAGCACTATTTGTGTTTTGGGTTTTCCCCGAAACATAATTGATTATATTTATTTATTTTTATAATTGATTTTGATGTAATTAATTTAATGTTTAAATTTATTAGCTTAAAAATAGTTTCAAGGTGATTTTTTTATTTATAATATATAAAAGAATCATTTTTCTGTATTAAAGTATTAAAAAGTGTGAAATAATTGAGGAGGGATTCATTTGCACTAGTATAATTTTTTTTCACTGACAACGACTTCATTTGTAAGAGTCCTCCTCAAGGTTGTTCGATAAAGGAGAAATTTGCTAACAAAAGGGTAGTACCCCTTTATCAGTGTAAACTATTTTATTTTTTTACTTACAATCACTCTCAATTATAGATATTTTTATTCAATGGTGATTGTGATTTCAACTTTATAATGATAGTTTACATTGTTGGATAAAATTACGATCAACATCTTTTTTTCATAAAAAGACAACTACGATCAACGTCTTTAAGTGTGTAAGTGAAAAATAATTTATATTGATGTAACCAATCACTCCTCAATATTAAATATTTTAAGGTAAATATGGAAAAAATGTAAATAGGTACAAAATAATCAAAGGTAATTAAAAGCAAAATGCCTAAAAGTTTGTTTTTTCTAAAAGAAATTCTTTCTAATGTAGAAGAAATAATATAAAATTATACTCTATTTTACTCTCTTATTTTCAAAATAATAATTAGTTCAAAGCAATTTTTATCACCGAAAATTTAATTGTTACCTAACACACTTTGCCCTTGAGATCTCAAGCTTTCCATGATGGAAAACAACTAAATTTGTTTAGATTTCAAGCTTCCATGATGGAAAAAAAAAGAAGATACATGGAACGATTGAAAGAGCTTGTAAAAAAACATATTCGAGTTTGTGTAAATAATTTATAAAATATGTTTATGAAATTTATAAAATTAATTAGTTTATGATCTTTCTATAAGCTAGTAATTTTTAGCTTATTTCAATAAGTTTATCATAGAATCTTATGAAAGTAAATTATTTTTAACTAATTTCATAAAAAAAGTTTGTTGAATAAACTCTTAATTAAGTTATTAATTTATTTAGGAAAATGCACTTTAAATTTGTCTCAAAATATATGTACATTTGTGTAGTGATTCTGAGAATGCAAACATTTTTCCTCATCTATTTGAATAGTTAACCTTTTTCTTTTTTTTCTTTTTTCTTTTTTGTAGTGATGCTTGATGGTATTCTCTGGCACTCGTGAACTAGCAGCTTATTCGATCAAGTTAAGTGATTGGAGATCTTTGTTTAGCGTTCTGAATATCCATTGTTCATCTATGGATATTAGAAGAAACTCTCATGTTTACAACTGTTCATCCTTTCCTCTCTCTTTTTTATGAGGATAGTGATTAGAATGATTGTAAAACAGAGACATCCCTCCTTTTGTTACTTTGAAACTTGGGCTTGGTAACTGACTTGCGCTGGATATTTGCTCAATTAGAGTTTATAATTTTTTTTTCCCGGTATACATAAATTTAGGGTGAAAGGATGGTGCCCCAGTCCAAGACAGGGAAAACCTATGGGCTCTATAAGCACTTACAAAGGGTTTTATATTTACCTCACCCCAATGTGATAAGTGGGGGCTCGAACCTGCAACCTGTCAGATACGAGACCATGTCATGCTCCACTAGACCAACCCCTTGGGGTTGCTTAGAGTTTATATTTGAACATATGAAAAAATTGATACATGCGACATACACTTACACTTAGTTAATGACGTTCAAAATCATGATTAATAACATGTTAGATTTAATTAATAATTACGTCAAGATTAGATAACTCATTAACCATTCATTAATCAAACTCAACAGCAGTGTATTAAAAACATCATACTTCAAAATTTGGTGATGAAAACTCATAAATGATAAACTGATCATATAGTAGTGTAAGTCATAAATGTTTTTAAAGTTCAAATACATAAGCAACATACTTCATGGTCATGAAAACTCAATAACATTACAAAATAAATATTATCAAATAAATTGGACAAAGGAAAGTTAATTAAAAGTGCGGACCAAAATGAGCTATATAGGGTCAAGTTACATATAAATGACCCATGCTATTAACACCTTACAAAATTTCTATTCATACCTTGCAGTATATTATTTTCCAAAAATACCCCTGTCTCTAACCTAGATCCCAAATTTTCTGCGCACCTCATCTCAGCCCTCCAAAGTTCTCCCCTTAGCGTAGCACTTTCTCCGACCTGCGACCAAACCCTTATGGCAAGCTCTCCCTGGGACACAACCACCGTGAAAGACCCCTTCTCTTACAGGTAAGTTCCTCTTTTCATTCTTGAAACTTCATTTTTTTTTCAACCCGAGTTTTGTCCGGATTTCGTTTTCCGGTGAGTCTCCGCGTTTAATAATCCGGACGCTCAAGTGAGGAATGGGGTTACTTTGTATGTCGTCCGGATTTGATTTTCCGGAAGCATTCCAGATTTGATTTTTCGGTGGAATCTGGAATTGGTTTTCCGAAGGTTCTTGTTATAGCATCCGGATTTGGTTTCCCGGAGGTTCTTATTATGGCATTCCGAATTTGCTGCAATTGTCATGAAAAATCACGTATTTGAGACCACCCCCCCACCCCCCACCCCCCACCCCGAGGTTGTGCTGTATGTTGGGTGTGAGAGGGCGGCGTGTGAGGGTGGAATACAAGGTTTGCACCATTGGGCGGTGGTGGAAGCGGCAACATCGACGTATGTAGTCAGGGTTCAAGGTGAGAATGGGTTGAGGTGTGAACGGCTATGAACGGTGGTGGAGAGGCGCTGGACGGAGACTGTCTTGGAAGGGAAGGGTTGTCTTATTGTTGGAGATAGCTTTTTGCAAGTTTGATACAGACTGTGGTGTGGGAAGAAGTCAGGTGTAGAGAGGGCTGTGTGATGCAGTGTACACAAGCTTAGGGACAAGGGTATTTTTGGAAAATAATATATTGTAAGGTGTGGATAGGAATTTTGCAAGGTGTTAATAGCATGGGTCCATATAAATTTACTAACTGACCCGCAAGCCCAGCTTCCTCTAGAGTCTTTTGTATAACAGCATTGCTTGTTGAAAGGAAATTTCTTACAGAGAAATAATAACAGTTAGTTGAAATTATAAAATACAAGGCAGCAGTATCCAATGCTTTTTGGTACTTCGTTTAAAGAAATACAATTTGTATTAATGAACATTGTTGTTTTGATAATGCCCCATTTGAGGGCATGTGCAAAAAAAACCTGTTACAAGCTGGCTAGGCTCGTAATTCCTAAACAGCAACTACACTGTGGGGGAAAGAAACACCTACTAGATCTTCAGTAAGAATATGCCCACAACTCAAGGAGATGCAATTGCCAAATTTAATCTTGTATAATCTAAGGACAATATTAAAAAAATGCATGAAATTAATTACGAGACATTTTACCGTCTTACGATATATTAAAACCGTAACTTGTTTAATTAATGGATTTGGTTGGAGTTCAGCAATAAATAATGTGGATACAGCAGAACCTGAAGTTTATAAGGTACCTGTGCAGATTTTATTTTGGGAGTTTCAAAACTATGTCTATTATTTAGTTTATTTAAAACTTTGTTGGTTAAATCTGCAACATAGATTTGGATGACTGCACCCGATCGTAACTGCGAAATACAATATGGAACATGATAATAAACTTGAGAGCTAGTTATTGATGATGTCGCCTTTGCTAACATATGGGTTACACCATTTGTTTGCCTCTTAAAAAAACTTACACCAAAGTTTGAAAAAGAATTAAGAAGAGAATGACATGTTCTGATAATATGACCAAATTCGGAGATACTCCCTCCGGACTTAATTATAAGCAAAAAAACACTTATATTTTTTGAACTCAAATATAAGCAAAATCTAACCAACTCAATGTTATTTGATGTAAGTATTCCAAAAATCAAGAAAATTAACCAATCAAACCAAGTCTCTCTTTACTTTTTCAAGATCATTGCACATTCCCGAGACAATTAAAGGGTAGTTTAGTAATGATAACTCATTTTTTTACATAAATAAAGACAATCAAACTAAATTAACTAACTTCCTTAATAAGCATAAAATTAGTTATTTTTGCTTATAATTGAGTCTGGAGGTAGTATCATCCTTCGGATTAAGAACACTGTCTACCACCACTTGACAATCAAGTTCAAAAACAATATGATAGGCATTGAGGTCCATGTTTTGAATCCACTGCATAGCCTTGAGGAGACCCATAGCTTCTCCTTCACAGACTCGAAGAAAGATAGGGATAAATTCTGCTTTGGCAATAACAAAATGACCTTTATCATCCCTAAAACAGATGCCAATGCTAGTTGATCCATTTTGAGAGGAGAAACTAGCATCCACATTGCATTTGTAAGACCCATGTCCAGGAGGTTCCCAAGTTACGCTGCGGGGTGGTTGATTATTCACGTTGGATGGCTGCATGGCATTTGCGGCATTCCAGTCTTCCAAAAAAGAGTTGGGCCGTCTCGTGATGCTGGCTGGGGTAGGGACTTTTTTCTCTCATAACAACTCATTCCTTCCTCCCCACAAGCTCCAGAGTGTCATCGCAAAGCAAACTTTGTGGCTAGCATCCAGGGAGCACAGCACACCAAAACACAAGTCTGCAAAGTCATTGGCTGACTCTAGACAGTACAAAAAAAACTTATTTAGCGACCGAAGATTTCGGTCACTAAACATGATAATTCGGTTACTATATTGTGTAGCGACCGAATTAAAGGGGTAGCAGAAGCCTTGGTGGCTAAATGTTTAGCGACCGATTTTGTATTTCGGTCGCAAATTTGCGACCGATATTTCGGTCACAAAATTATATATTTCGATCGTCGTATAGTTGGTCGCATGCTCAAATAACCGAATTTGGTGACCGATATTCGGTCGCAAATTTTGAATTTTTTTTATAAAATTTTTCCTGTAACTTAATCCTACCGACCAAATTTTGTTTTTCAACTATTACCCCATTGATTTTTAATTTCTGATATAAACAAAATACACCAATATTTTTTTTGAATAAATAGAAAACGTAAATATGATGTACTAACGATCCAAAACACTACAATCAATATGATCAACAAAACATATACATTAATTAACACAAGTTTAATAATTGTTTATAAAAAAAAAGTTTAATAATGTACTAATTAACGATCAAAACATAAAAACACACAACAGTCAATAAGTACTAATCAAAATATCAAAACTCATCAATCTTTCAAAGGGATGAACATGTAGAAGCGAGAACCCCCAAGGTACTTAAACTTTGCCAATGCACCAGTGGACAACAAATACAACTCCCTGATACCATTTGTATCTGTTGCAAAATATGGGCGATCCTCATGGATTACTATATTCCCATTGAACAGATTTCCGCTTTTGTCTTCAATAGTCACAACACGCGGTATTTCTTGTCCCCAACGACGGTAGAATGATCGCGGGATTGAAATCAAATCCTGCAAATACACAAGAACAATTTAGTAATGATTAGTTTATGCCTTAACCATCATTACGTGAATCCGATCGTTATTCTTAAGTTGATGAGATATCAGCACCGGTCTATATGGATGGTTGTCTCAAAACATTTAGTCGGATCCATTTTCTGATAAAACGATAAGGAAAACAAGTCATATGTCTAAACTTCATCAAGTGATAATAAGAAAAGATGGAAAGATCCATGTAGCATACTAGCATGTTAAAATAGAACAAAGAAATGCAACTTCACATGCAACTTTACAGATTAGCAAACATAGTAGTTTTCAGGAAAGCAGATGATTTTACGTCGTTTTGAAGGATGGTCATAGAGAGGACTTTTCCTACTGGAAATGCCTAGATAACCTAGTAAGGATGGTCATCAACAACTATTTCTGGAAAGCTCCATTGCCTAGTGAAACAAATGAGTAGAAAACCAGAGTTGCTTTCATAATATTGTGTACATAGCTGCTTTCTAATGTGAATAATGTTTGAATGATGACGGCACGTCATGTGCCTGACAAATTGTGCCCCACCCTTCATTTTATTTAACCCTATACTTAATCCTTCATTATCTAATACCTTGGCCTTAAGGCAGAATTAAAGAAAAACCTCAAACTTCAAGAATCCTTGAAGCACATCCAAAATATTGAATGAGCATGTGTGCCCTGAGAAGGTACGTATGCTCATTAATATTGAATCTCAAATAGGAAACTAAGGCTTTCGTAACTTAATAATTAACTCTAGCAGAAAATAAAACCATTGACTTATAAGGATTGCAGCATACTTCAACAAATATATATTGAAGCATATTTCAATACAAACTTAGATAAAATATAGTAGCAAACATCCTATTGAGCCCCGCTCTCCACTAACAAGTAACACATAATTGACAAACACATACATAACTTCTAAATTAGCAACACACAACAAGCATCCCGCCTTTTTGACAGGATCACTTCCTATTGAGCTCTGCTCTCCACTAACAAACAACACATAATTGCAAATACATGCATAAATATTAAATTATCAGCACACAATCAGCATCTTGCCTTTCAGGCAGGATACCTTCCTATTGAGCTCAACTCTCCACTAACAAACAATAAGATATATAGTGTGT
The DNA here is from genome assembly GCA_030762895.1 of Sophora flavescens. NCBI lineage: Eukaryota > Viridiplantae > Streptophyta > Magnoliopsida > Fabales > Fabaceae > Sophora > Sophora flavescens. Next base: position 141,706,335 of record CM061067.1, read on the forward strand.
ATAGCCATCATTCAACTCACGAGAAATAGAGCAATGACCAATAATGCATAAATAAAATTAATCCTGTCAAATACTAACATTTAAGAAACTAACATTTAAGAGTTTGTTGAAAGCCATTAGGCCTTTTACTTTTGTCCTCTCTTTCCGTGTTTTTTAAATCATTAGTGTGTATAGGCCATCATTACCCCTCTACAATCTATTCAGACATTACCACAACTAACATTGGTAAGATTATATATCCTTAATATGATCCAGTGGGTGTCATTGCCATTGCACACTATCTTTTACCAAGTCAGATCAGCACTACAAATGAAAGAAATACACGAATGCATCTGCCAAAAGAAAAGAAATACAAAAAAGATAGCTTTCCACCTGCTGCAGCGCACAACCCTTTTATTGTTGTTCAATTATAATGCACCCAATTTATCCACTCGCCTCAAGCATTCCCTAGCAACACCCAAGCAATTCATGCAACATTTCCAAATACATAGTATTCAAAACCACCAAAGTAACTTTCATTCCAATCCTCATTCTTTAGACGTGTTTTAATTCATGGTGAACCATAGTTCAAAATAAGTCAAGTAGTTGGGAACATGCAGAAATTAGAGCAAAGAAAAATTACTTTTCTCAAGTATGCTTAGTAAAGATGTATTTGGATTCACTATCCAAATCATCTCACAGTTGAAACAACAATGTACTTGAGTAATCTAAATAAGAGAAACAAGGATGAGCAAGCCTTAAAAAAAATATTACAGGATTAAAAAAAAATATAATCATTTTCAAGGGACCTTGACCTTGGAATTCAACGGTTCAAGAAGTTTGAAAACAAATGTTTCCTCCCACCATCCCTCACTTACCAATCTCCATCGAAAAAAAGAATCTCAAAGGCCAGCCATTAATTAGCCATCAAAATTTTATCAAACCTCCATACATTCATATACCCAAAGAACAAATATAAAGTGTTCAACTCAACAATGAAAATTTACAAGTTGGGGTTAGGACCCTTGCCTCCACATTGACTTGGTCTTCAAACTCATATTAAAATAGTCTTCCTTATGTCTAATACAATGTGCCTGTAATTTACTAATTATATTCTTGGCTTCATATTTGCTTATTCTATACAGGGGATGACCATGAAACTTATAGTAGTCCTACTTCCAAGCATTACAATCAAGAGATAGTGAATCAAGAGGAAGCTAACTTATATTATCTATCCAATAAGTTATTTAAATCAATATACCCCTCTTTGTCAAAATTTCTCTACTCTGGATTTCACTAGAACAACATCAATGATTAATTTGACAAGCATAAATACCCATACTTGTGAACTTCCCTAAACCCTAACCCGAGACAGAACCGATCGGAGGAGATCGTGGGGGGTGGTGGTTGCGCAAAACAGAACCCCTTCAGATGGTGGTGGTGGCCGGAGGAGGAATTGACAACACCTGAGAGAGACATTGAGAGAAACTGAGACAAAGAGAACTGAGCAAGAGAGAGAGAGGGAGCGAGATACAGAGAGAGAGAAGAGGAGACCTTACCAAAGAAGGAGGTCACGGTGCTACAGTGGTGGTCGTGGTGGCGGTGGTGGCACGGTGCTGCTGGGAGGAGGTAGATAGAGTGAGAGACAGAGAATGAGAAATACAAAATGAGAAGGATAAGGGGAGAACTTTACCAAGTGGTGGCCGGAGGAGGACGAGACGTTGAGGGGCGGAGCTACGCGGTCGGAACAGGGAAGGGGCGGAGCTGCATCGCTGCGTGTGAGAGAGGAGAAGAAAAGAGAGATATGGGGGAAGAGAGGAAGGAAATCGCGATTTAGGGATTTTAGTTTTAGCGACCGAACTAATTCGATCGCTAAATGAGTTAATTTAAAAATTGAATTCATAAATTTAGCGACGGATTTTTAAATCGGTCGCTAACACGCGTTGTTTTAATTTTTTTATGCACCGTTTAGCGACCGAATTAATATCGGTCGCAAGTGTAAATAAAATTTAACCGTTGCATTTAGTTCGGTCGCTAAAAAGTCACAAGTTTCTGACTTTTACTTTCCTTTAGTTAGCAACCGAAATAGCGACCGATAACTCTGCTACGCTCTATTTCGGTCGCTATTTCGGTCGCAGTATCAACTCTAATCAGTGTTTCATGTAGATCCTACAATCGGTCGCCATTTTGGTCGCAAAAAGCAACCAAAAAATTCGGTCACTATTTTCGGTCGCTAAATAACCTTTTTTTGTAGTGAGAAAAGGACGAATCTGGTGCCAGAGGCCTTGTTGAATCCAAGTCACCTGACTAATATTGCATGTGAAAAGAAGATGGCAAAGATTCTCTATGTCATGCCCACAAAAGACACAAGAGCCACGGCAAAGAATACCTTTCTTTTGGAGCTGACTTCTTGTTGGAAGGACATTACGACATGCCCTCCACATGAAAATCCTAACTGTAGCTGGCACTTTAAGTTTCCAAATAATACTCCATTCACCCATAGCCTTGAGATGAGAACAATCAACAATAGAATTTAAGATGAGTTTGTAGGTTGACTTAACTGAATATATACCATTCTCACTCTTTCCCCAAACCAACCTGTCTTCAGTCACATGATCATTTAGAGGGGTATTCACCACTTGAAGAATCGTTTGCGCAGGGACTACCGTATGCAGCGTATTTACGTCCCAAGCTTTCACATGAGGCTAGAACAAGGACTACACAGAGAGGTTACGCCATTCAGGTGAACAGTTTTTTGGGCAGTTGATACTTGTACCACGCCCTACCCAAGGAGAGTTCTACAACGGGATATTGGAGCCAGCACCTATGACCCATCTTGCACCATCCTGCACCACAATCTTGGAAGACCATAAACTACGCCAAGCATATGAAGGATTGTGGCCGAGAGGAGCCTGCAAAAAATTACCTTGTGCAAAGTATTTGGTTTGGAAAACTCTAGACACAAGGGAATTTGGTTCCACTATGAACTACCAAGCTTGTTTGCCAGGCATGGCTAGGTTAAAGGCATGCATGTTACGAAAACCTAGACCACCCCAACATTCGGGCATATACATTTTGTCTCAAGATAACCATTTGATTCCTCTTGATTCTCTATTAGACGATCCCCACCAAAATGAGTTTAACATTTTTTGAATCTCATCACTGAGAGATGGAGGGATGAGATACATACTCATGCAGTAGGAATGGATTGCTTGAGCCACTGATTTTATTAAGACTTCCTTTCCTGCCATGGATAGAGTTTTACCTTTCCAGGAGCTCACTTTCTTCCAGACCTTATCCTTCACGAAATTAAAGACTTCTTTTTTGTTTCTTCCAACCATTGTAGGAATCCCCAAATACTTCCCAACATTCAATTGTTCACCAACACCAATAATACTAACCAATTGATCACGAACTTGGAGAGGGACATTTCGAGAAAAAATCAAAGCTAACTTGTCCAAATTCATTGATTGCCCAGAAGCTGATTCATAAATATGGAGGAGATCTCTGATAACTCTAACTTCATCCTCCTTAGCTCTCAAAAACAGAAAACTATCATCCGCAAACAACAAATGAGAGATGATGGGAGCCCTCCTACAAATTTTAACTCCATGAATACGACCTCTTCGCTCTCCGTGCACATAATATATAAATAAGGAGAAAAAGGGTCTCCCTGACAGAGCCCTCAGTCAGCTGAGATAATACCTGTTTCTTTGTGATTCATCAAAACAGAATATCGCACACAGGAGACACACATAAGAACCTAATTGACCCCTTGGGTATCAAATCCCATTTTCAACATGCTAGCCCTAAGATAATCCCAGTTAATGCGGTCATAGGCTTTACTCACATCCAACTTCAAAGCAACATCACCAATAGCCCCCTTGTTTTGCATTTATTGTAATGGATAATCTCCGAAGCAATAAGAGCATTATCCACTATAGACCTTCCGGCAACAAAGGCAAACTGCTCCTCTGAGACACACTTGTTACTAACCTTTGCTAACCTATTATCAAGAGTCTTCGAAAGGATTTTGTAGACAACATTGCATAAAGAAATGGGGCGGAGATCACGCATAGATGCTGGATGGTCACACTTAGGAATAAGGGCAATATTTTTACAATTTACCTCATCAGGTAGAACACCATCATGTAGCCATTTCCTGCAAGCAACAATCACATCATCACCACACACATCCCAAAATCTTTGGTAGAAGGAGGGATTGAGACCATCATGACCTGGGCTTTTTTCAGGATGCATCTCAAAAGCTGCTGCCTTTAATTCTTCATTAGAAAAAGGCCGTAAAAGCAACGCATTGTCCTCATCATTAATTTTAACCTGCACATGATCAACAACCAGATCCATCTCGCTCCTGCTTCTTGCAAAAAGGCCAACAAAATAATCCTTAGCAAGCTTGCAAAGGCCATCCTGGGTATTCACTGTAAAGCCATTGTCATCCAGAAGACTATTAATAGAATTAAATCTTTTCCTAGATGAGGCAAAAGCATGAAAGTATTTAGTATTAGAATCACCTCCTCGAAGCCAATGAGTTATTGCCTGTTGCTTCCAATAAGCTTCCTCTTGCATTGATAACTTAGACAACCTGATTCTCAAGGCGTTGAACTGATTACAAGAGGCTTAGTCATTTCTATTTTGTAAACTAGTCAACTTATTTTTGCAATTTGTGATTTCTGCACGGAAATTAGGGCCAGTGATATGACTCCACTCCTTTAAATCCTGGGCACAGTGGACTGATTTTCTAGAGAGATCATAACCATTCACATTTGACCAGCTATCATTCACCACATCATGAATACCATCCTCAAGCAGCCATTTGTTTTCAAACTTGAATCTCCTTCTGGTTGTGAAACACGACCGAACTTTAGTGGAAAGAAGAATAGGACAATGGTCTGAAATAGGAGCAATAAGACTAGTCAAGCAGCCATCCGGGAAGCAATTCAGCCACTGAGAATTAACCATCGCCCTATCCAGCCTTTCTTCCAAGGCATTTTCTTTCCCTCTGCCACAGAACCAAGTGAATTGATAGCCATCTAGGGGAATATCAACTAAATCACTATCCATTACAGCATGACGGAAGCCATCTATCATCCATTGGGGACGTTGAATTATACCACACTTCTCTTCATTTGCCAAGATATCATTAAAGTCTCCAATGAGATACCACGGTAGACTAGAAGACCTTAACAGACTCTGAATTAAATCCCAAGACTCCCTCCTTCTATGACTCTCAAGGCAACCATAGAACCCCGTAAGCCTCCAAGCGCCAAAACGACAATCCCTTACCTCTATATCTATAAAATTACAGCAAAGCGCGTGACTCGCAAGTTTATAGAGTCCTTACACGTAACCGCTAGGCCTTTTCCCATACCATGTCTATCCACGCAGAGACAACCCGAGTAACCCGGGCTTCACTCTAACTTCCTCAATTTTCCTTTCATGAACTTTTGTCTCACAGAAAAATAACATCAGGATTGTGAGACTGGGTAATGTCTTTGAGGGCAGGAACTTCACGGTCATTACCCAGACCCTGACAGTTCCAATTGAGAATGATCATTGTTCTAGGCAGGCCTGGAATCCAGGCCCTGTCGATAAAAAATTCTGACCATTGTTAAGCCCTTCGAAACTGCCATCCTGCTTATCATACTTACCAGTCTCACTCAGTTGACCATCAACTAGGCTGCGGCTCCTTTTCTTCACGTGCTAAGAATCTTCACTTTCTATATCCATAAATTGATCTCCTTGCATTAAGCTTTGTGGTGCCATATTAATTTGTGAGGATTCTAGCCACCCATTTAATCCTAAAATCACGGGATTATTTGGAACATTCTGAACCACAAAGGCTTTGCCCTTATCAACAACATTAAGAGCATTTTTAACATTAGGATTTTCTCTCTCCCCAGCATTATTACCTGCATGAAATCCGCACCCCTGATTGGTAGGAGTATGATCAGTATGCAGATTCGAATTTCGAAAATCCTCCCTTTGGTTCCTGCTTGCACCGCCGCCGCCAACCCTCATTGGCTCCGCCCTAAGCTCAGTTCCCCACCCCCTCACTCCATCATCATTTTCACAGTCAAGCAGCTTATCACAATTTTGCTCAGAGTGGCCAATGATCCCACACATGAAGCAAAACACTCCCAGGCGTTCATATTTAAAGTGAACCGTTCTCCATTCTCTACCTGGTTTCTTCATCTTCTTCTCCTTCTTCAGTGCAACTCTTGTATCAATTCTCACCCGGATTCTCATGTAGGACCTCCATATGCCTGCATTATTATTCTTATCATACTCTAGGAATTCTTCGATGAAGTTACCCGGTGCAATACCCACCACATAGGACATAAAGCCCACTGGTAACCCATGGACTTGAACCCACATAGGGATGTGGAAAAGAGGGATCTCCTCCATGATATCGCCAGGTTGGACACGCCCTAAGCATAACATGTAGTTATCGAAAGACCAGGGCCCTCCCTCATACACCCTCATCATATCCATCTTATGGTAAAACTGAATCATCATAATTCCTCCATCAATTTCTTTGATGTCCACTCCTCGCGCTGGCCACCAAATATCTGGCATCATCTGCTTCATGACTTTCATCCGCAAACCCTATCCTTCAGAAACCTTCCAGCCAGGCACAGGTTAAGATCCGTCTCTCTCTCCTGGCCCCTCTCAGCATAAAAAACAAAGCCCCCATCCTCCTCATCCAATAGTGACAGCCCCTTCATACTCCGTTCCATCACTAACCGTGGCTAGGTATTTACTAACAAAGAAAACCAAGGAAAAACTGGCACAGGAAAAACCCTCACTCTCTCACAAGAGGAAAAACCCTCACACTCTCACAAGAAGAGATATCTTAATGTTAGATATCCCTGTTTTCGTGAGAAACGATTATCATACCCTACAACATTGTTACATGCAATGTTTCTTGGCAATTTTATTTTCATAAGTAACTTTTATTCTGCCCTATTACGAGCAAGGGTGAGGTTTAAAGGTATCAGAGAGAGAAATTTAGCAGTGAGTGAAATCGAGAGAATGAAGTGAATTGTTATTACTTAATTATTAATCATTGATGATTACAGCTGTTACCTTTATATAAGAGTTTAACGTACATCATATAACTAACTCATTCAGTTGTAAGAAAATCTAGGTAATTTGTACCGAAACATAACTAAGCCGATCTACCCTTTACAAGGTTGTTGTGATGATCCTTCTACAGATCAGATACAATGGAGTACTCATAGACTTGGCTAGTATAACCATAGAAGAAAAAATTTATTTAATTTCCAATTAGAGCTAGAGATCCTTTTGTTAAATTTTCCGAAAAGTTCTTCTCCAGAGTAGGATTGAATTCTTACTTATTATACCTGCATAAGGGCCAGGGGAAAGGGGTACCTCAGTGATCTTCATTCAACTATGTTTAGAACCACTATTGCTCATAACAATGAGGCTTTGGATGGGAGGTCTCCGGAATGTTATGGACCTTGATTTTGAACCAACTATCATGATTCATGACCATATGATCAAGCATAAAGTTTATGAATTGTATTTTATGAATGATGCTCCCATGTGTGTGTTTTTTTCTTCAACAACACAAAAGTACATAACACACATAACAATGATAACAACACAACAAAAAATAACAATCAAAACCTTTTTTGATTATGTAATAACACTATTAAAAACCCACATCTTTTTAAATGATTTTACTTTTTAAAAAAATTATCTTTGTTTTTTTTTTCTCCCTACCTACATATTAGATTATTTATGGTCTGATTAAACTTTGAACACTGTTACTGCTATTATCTTCTCACTATTGTCTCACTGTTTAAGATTAATAGCTCTGTTGGCTGCATGGCTTTTCCAACATTAGCGTCACTTAATAGGAAAAAGGATGTGGACGTTTCCATTGAGGTTATGAATCTATTAATGGCTACACTGTTGGGCAGATCGATGCTATTATGTTGTACTACAATATGTGTTCATCAAAGTGCGTACGAATATTTTCATTGGGACTGTTACGACTGTCTCTGGACGAAGTATAAATGTTTAGTCCTTATTCTGTCTTAAAAACTGAAAGCAACTAATCCTCGTGCATGTTGTTCAATGCTCTAAACTAGTAACCAGTTGGAGCTTTTAGAACAAACAGCAACACCCCATGCATTAGTCATTTCTATACTGCTGCATTGAATTACAAAAACTGTTTGCAATCATTCTTCTAAGAATTATGGGTACTTGAGGTACTCGCTGTCTAATGGCCTACGTTCCAAGTTAAAACCATTTCAAGAAGTTTTTATTAAAAAGCAACAGTGCAGCACTATTCAATTATCTTATCTTATCTCTAGCTTGCCATGTGTTGCAGATAGAGCTGTTGCAAACGCCACCATCATTTTGTCCTTGACTTCTCCCTGCCCTGTTTCTGTTTACATACATTTGTTAGATAATAATTTGAAGCTTTCTTAAGTAAAGTTTATTTGAGCACAATTATTACTGTAATTTTTTATTCCTACTAAAATCTAATTATATAAAATAATTGTTTAAGTGTTTGTAAAATGTTTTTACATCCATTATTTATTTAAGTAATTACATTTTAAAAGATATAAAATCTTCATTACATAAAACATGTCTTTTCTGAAAAATAAAAAGATATGTTAATAATGTTATCCTATTGAGAGCTCAGACAAACATTCATTGACTTATAACCAAGCAAAAAAAGAAAGAAGAAGAGAGTAATTCTAAATATCGATAGGATATGGATTCTCTGTATTCAAAAGATCACGCATTCATACATTAGTACACCATTTGATTAATCGCATATTTTTTCAAATGCAATTTTGTGATTATTCAAATGATATATTAATGCATGAATAGGAGAATCCATGATATTTTGAATGTATCAAATTCATTTTCATAACAATGAAGGTCATGAATTGAACGTGTCTCAAGCATTTATAAGTCGCTTAAAACCTCAACCCTTTGCTATCCTTGCCCCCCATGTATAGCTCCTAATGTGATCAGCTATGGCAGACTTTGTTACTCTTACGAAAGAAATAAATAGGATTACTCTTTAAAAAACTATTTTAGCAAAATATCTTGTGGTACTTATTTACCATTAATAATAAGTATAGGGTATTTTTTTCAAAACAAATTCTTACAATTCATTTTTTTTATGAGCATTACTCATCAATCATTAATCTAACATTTACTTGTGGACGTACGTTCAAATGTTTTGGTAGAATAGAACTTTGTTCCGCCCTTTATGCTATCTGGAAGCTAACATTCCAATAGACCAGTACCTTGGTAAATTTCTTCCCGTCACCTACCTAATATACTTGTTGTTATGCTTGGATCCAATTCTTTGAGTATGATGATATGGCCTGTCAAGCATGTCATGCTCACTAGTAACGACCGATTTGGAAAGGTAGGTGAAATTAGTATTAGTATTTAGTATATAATATGAGCACGCTGATCTGGTCAAGAACGTGGGATTATTTCATTAATTCGTTAAGCTTCATTTTTCTCATTGAGTTTTATTCAACCAACTTGAGCCGACTGAACAGTGCTGAAAATGATAGCAAAATAAAGCTAGTCTAGTCAAGTTTTATTCTTCAAATTGGTTCTATAGCAAGGCATATTTTATTGAAAGTTCTGTATTCTTCCTTTCCTAAATTCCTAATCCTCTATTTCTCACATTTTATAGGAGGACTTAGATAGAGAGACGTGAGGCAATTTGCGATTATTTATTTATTCAGCATGAAGCGGCAAATGGGCTTGTTCTTTGGACCCACAATACCCCAACAATCAATCAAACTACAGAAACTAAGCCTTTTATGGGTTGTGAGGCAATTCCTTAACCGCACTGACCATTTGGGCCTTGTAAATGTTTTAGCTCCTAACGTAGTGAATGACAGGGAACGAACGAAGATAACCAGAAAATGAGGACTTGAAAAAAAATGAGTTAAGGCAAGTTGCCAGGTTGTGTTTGCCTCCAAATAGAAATATTCTTCTATGTCTTGTCGGTAATTTCATCAAGTGGAGGTATACTTCTGCTAAACGTCCCGTAGATATTCTTCTTAAATCTTTCAAATAGTGTAAGATAGCGATAGAGTCAATGGGGCATGAAAGGGTTGTCCCCACGGTCCCTCCCTCTTATTTTGATATCCTTTCTCATTCTTAGCCTTACCCTCTTCATGTAAACCTTATTTTTCTCTTTTCATTATTTTGGCCTCCTTTTTAATTCTCGTCTAAACCGAATTTTATGGTAAAGCCTAAAGACACAGTTAAAAGATAATTTGCTAAGCAAGGGGTTGGGACCCTTACCTCAAGTTGTTTAAGACCTAACTAATTCGTGAATGGGGATTATGAGAGGGATTCCTTCAAACTCTCCTCAGCTTCTTTCTTCTACCGTCCAGGAGGAGAAGAAAAATGAGAAACTTGAAAAACAAGAGGAAGGGATAATGATGTAGAAATGGAGAAACTTCCTAAAATTTGCTTCACACCCAATAATTAACTCTACCACTCCAATTCTCTTCTCTTCTCTTTCTTTCTCTGGTTCTACGTAGGAAATTCGGAGGACAAACCCCTCACCTTTCTCTTATTTTCGATTTGAAAAGAAAAGGGGAAATAATTGCCCCTAACTCCCCAACTACATTTGCTCTTTTCTCCCTAAAATTTTTGCTACTTAATCCTTTGACTTATGAATATTAATTATATACTTTAATACTTTATTGTAATATAATTAACCTTGGATAAAAGGAATTAAATTCCAACTATCCTAAAAAAACATATGAATTTCACATTATACCCCCTTAAAGAGAATTCATCCTAAATTCCCAAGATATCATTAAAAACAAAGGTTTACTCGTTGAAAACATAAGTGAATACTTTTCTTTCATGACATCCTCCAACTATATATCACATGTACTCCTTTCCTCTAGGATGATTCCAACTCTCCAAGCAACCTTCATCGAGGTTATCTCTTTATTTGGTAACTTTCGTATTTAACGATCTATGATCCTTAACAATCCTTCCCTGAAATCCAGTTAATTGTCTGTCGCATCGCACCCCACATGCTGTGGTTGTAGAAATGTGTCTCATCCCTCAAGTTCCTTTGTAACATTGAAATGTGGAAGGCCAGGTGCACGTGACAAATATGGTGGTAGGGCTAGTTCATAAGCTAGTTTCATTGCCCGACGAATAATTTGATACGATCACATGTAACGAGGACTCAACTTTCCTTTTTTTTCCAAATTGCAATGAATTGTTTATTCTAAGCTGCAACCAGGGTTACAGTATCACTTGTACTTATTTTAATAATTTTTTATATAAAAAATCAAAATAATAATTAAAATAGCTATATTTTTTTGGCATAACACAGTGTCAAAAAAAAAAAAACTTCTATATAGCATAATTGCTTGTAAACAAATACGTCTACAAAAAGTCAGCAATGCTTCTAAAATGAAAACATTTTTAATTAATGACTTTAATCTAATTAAATATAATATACTATCTTATGATATGATAAACTTTGAAATAGAATTTTGAAGGTGAAGATATATAAATATTTTGCGTATTAGCTAATATATGGTAAGTATTATAACAATCTACTTTGGAATCTTAATTAGCAAGCATTATAACAGTTACACTCGGGGAAAACAATACAATAAGCTGAAAATATGGTTGCACTTATCTAATTATATCCTTTTACGGAACTTTTACCCAAAAAAAAATATATATATCCTTTTACGGAACCCTTATTGGTAAGCATATATGTAAGGGACTAGAGGCTTTCATATATATGCGATGATGCGAGAATCTATAATAGAAGAACCCGTGAATAATGTATGGCCCGCATGGAGATGAAGTATTCTTTTCCACTCATCATCAATACGCCCCTCTCTCTCTCTCTCTCTGCATGCAGAATATTGCAGAACTACACAGTAACAGGAATATATTTTGTAAGAGAATTAGATCAAATTAGAAAACCAAGAATCGCTGAAACACTATTATGAGATTGTTATCATAACCCTCATATGTGTGCATCAAATCACCCAGAAAGGAAAGAGAATATATCTATCAACCGATCGACTTCGGAAGATTCATATATGATCTCATCATCGTCTTAAAACGTCATATTATTTGGGAGCGTGCACTAGTCATAAAGTAATTTTCACTTACTATATATTTAATATGTTATACTTATAATATCCATGGCATGCATGTCATATGTGTTCGAGTGTGCGCTGATCTAGGAATGAGTGTAGTTTTACTTTTCAAATTCAACTGACCTTTTTCTTCTTTGTTTTTCAAGGAAAAAGCTTACGTGGTTGAGGTGGATTCTAGGGATTGTGTTTGATACATATTACACGTAATTTAATAACTCTGGATTTACTTAAAGGAGTAGACATATTTGGTTAAGTCTTTCATCGAATTTTCTTTTGATTTGAATTTAATTGATTCTTAGATTTTAATTTCCTCTTAGAAGTTTATATGTAAACTTCACTATAAATTTTCGTCGAGAGATTGACGGTTTTCCCCGACTTTGCAAGGGAGCGTATCTCCCCCTAATCTAAACTTCAATCAACCTGACATTAAATAAGAATCTTGATTTCTTATTACACTGGAGCCAAACATTTATTTTTCTCTTAATTTCTTGGCATAAACCTTAATATAGTTTAATACTCAATTTTCTACATTAAACGATAAAAGTTAGGCGCCCACATAATCTTTGTTAGTCAGCCATCATAATCTTCAATAGTTAGTGTACTAATTCTCTATAACAAATTTAATTAACTTTTTTTTTTTGAAGGGAACAAATTTAATTAACTAAAACTTTCGAAATCAAATTTCCAATTTCCTGCAAGAATTTTGGGGAGGAACAACCCAACTCAAGATATCAATTTTGAAATGCTGATATTACAATTAATTGTGTGACAAGTCATTAAATTAGGTCATTATATTAACATAGTTAATTCTTTATAATCATTGGTCATAACTAACTTTATATCGATCTAGATGATAATTCAAATTAAATCACTTCGGTATGGACATAATATCATCTTCCTAGCTAGGCGAAAAACTAACTAAAGCAAAAGATGAATCTAATCCTAATTTCTGTGGATTCCAAAAGCTTGGATGGGAAAAAAACAAAACAAAAAACATAGGATTCCAAATGATAAATATACATGTGGCGAGCAAATCTGAAACTCGCCTTCTGCAGTTACAAAGGGCTAAACTTATGATGGGTCCTATTTCATACACGCCTAAGGTTTATGGAATGTGGTATGCAATTGCATGGCTGCTGCTAAGGTATAGTACCCACGCATGGCCACTAAAGTTAGCGAATGCCCATGTTTATGCCAACAAAGACATTTTTGACCTTTAAGCCAATGCAATTTAAAAGGCACACCTTAGCTAGTTTTAATCAACGAAATGGATAAAATGGACAATTTGTGCCATCCTTCCTTAGCTTTAGATTTGGGTTTGGAATAAAGAGGGAGAAAAGAGGAAAAGGAGAAACCTTTGCAAATTCTCCTTAGTGGGGTTTGCTAGAGCACTTTCTCTACAAACAAGGATAATGCAAGAGAATAACACTGAAAGATAGAGTGACAGAAAATCCTTTAGAATATAATGGAAACCAATTATTTGATATTAAATTCCACGAACCAAATAATATGCATGAGGAAAGTATATAAACATATGATCGAGAGAACATGATACTTTGATGACATGAATTATTGTATATACCATCGAAAATATGCAAGACCGACAACTCTATAACTGTTTTTTTGAAGGCAAAGAAAAAATACATTAACAAGATATAAGGATACTCGAACCCATTAAAATAGACAACAAAATCAAAACAAGTTTCAACTTTATAACTTATATATCAAAATTAAAAATTTATAATTGAATCTCTTTTATATATATATATATACTAGAGTTTCATTAAGTTTCAGTTAGGTTATCATTAACTCATGTGCATTTTTTTGGGGGGTCTAAACTTAGTGTATCTCAATGCTATCAACGAAGGACTAATCACTGTTCACGAGACGTGACTTTTGCTGGCCAAACATTATTTTAACGCTGTCAGGAATCGAACCCGGGAGCAAACTGAATCGACCCCTAAAGTGTCCCAGGGCAGGTCTCACGACATTTGTGAGTCCCTGAAATTTCCTAAAATAATTCAACTAAATCCATCTATCGATCTTTTGAAAAAATTCAAATAGATTCCCATCCGTTTTGAGAACCATGGTAGAAATATATTAGAAGGATTTAATTACATTTTTTTTTTGTAAATTTTAGATCTAAGATTATAATTTTTAAAAATTCAAGGACCTTGTTGGGTTAGATCGGGGCCACGAAACCTCCATAGAGGTAATGCACCATGAAAGCAAACAAGCAAGAACGTTACATGCAAATCAACCATAACAAGAACTAGTTGAAAAATAAAGAAGATAAAACGGTAAAAGAAAAGATGAACACCGAGATTTTAGTGGTTTGGCCATTGATGACCTACGTCTACGGGAGAGAGCACAACAAATGATCATCTTCTCCCACTTTACTATCGTGAACCATGAGCATGGATCTTGGTTACAATATAGATCCCTTGGATCTTCACTCCACCATACTCAAGATGAACATACAAGAGAATCCAAGCATTTCGTCTCTCTATTCTCTCAACCCTTGATCCCAAGCTCACAATCACTCTATGATTTCCTTCAAGATAGATTTGCCTCACACTCAAATCCCCCTCTTCTTTTCACACATTACATTGTGTCACTCATGTGAATGTGATACCACTCATCACCTATACATGATGTCTATTTATAGACCAATACAACCAATCACTAATAGCCTTGACGAGTCACATGTGAGTCTTGATGTAGCCAATCATTGTGAAACGTTAGAATCCAAGTTAGTTATGCCTAATTAACTGACCAACTTCAAATTATTGATTTAGAGGCATTAATCAACAGACCTATTTAATTTTTTTCAAAAAGTTTAGAAAACAACATAATAGTTAAAGCTAGGTTAAAAAATTTATTCTGAATTAGTTGTTATTTTTCAATTAACTTCATCTAAAAATTTAAAAGAAACGGAGAGCTGTACTATCTTTATGTAAACTATGATGGTGGCCAGATTACATGCACTGTATAAGTTGAATGTCAATCGGTGGATCAATGATGTTAGCTGTGGGGTTATCTCGTGGCAATTTGTCTATCACAAGCTTTTCTAGCTTCTCCTACTTCTATTATGCTTTAAAATAATTTTACGAAGGCTTGCCTTTCTCTTAAGCCAGTTGACAATGCCTCTTAAAATCATTAATTCCAAGGCCCTTGAGATTTGGGTGTTTTATTACTGGATCAAAAGAAAAGACAGGAAGCCTAACAGAGGCTTTTGCTAAAAAAAAACTCAAAAAATAACGGTTAATATATATAAGTAAAGATATATATCATATAGAAGTAAAAAAAAAAATTAACAGTCATAATTTGTTTTTGGTGCTATAAAACCCTAAAACCTAAACTCTTAATCAATATACTTTTGCTTATAAAAAAAAAATCATAATTTTGTTACTAAGTTTTTTGTCAAAATGAATTTGTCTTATTTTTAATTTTTAAATAATTTTTTTTACTATTTTAACTTATTCAATAACTACACTTTAATCATGGCAAATTCAAACAAAAATTGATACATTTTACCAAAGTTAAAAAACAAAAAAACGCATGTCAAGTGGATTGGATACTTCCTAGTCATTTTTTGCCCTGCCTCTATCTTTTTGAGAGAATTTTTTAAGTAAAATATTTTACCTTTAATACATAAATCACTTTTAATGTATTTAAATTTCTGCATTTCATATTATATATATATATATATATATATATATATGACAAAACCCAAATGATTTAGCTAGTTGTTTATGAGTTATAATACCTATCGTACTATTTCTAATAAAATTTCTTTGCTTATAAAAAAAACTATACTATATAACAAAAAGTAACTTACATCCTTCAAGAACTTCCTATCTAAAAATTTCCATTTTGCAGACTTGTTAGCCTTTTCTGACCTCTCCCTCGCTTTTTTCTACTCCAAGTACCTTCTTTTTTTTTTTTGTTTAATTTTATTTTCGACGTGTTCTACAATTTGCCACCATTTCCTTCTTAGTCATCACCTTCTCTTCACTTCGACATTATTTACAAATACCCACTTCTCTCTTTGACACTCAAATTAATAGATTTATTAAAAGCAAGTAGATGCCTTGCTATTGGGTACTGAGATTGTGTTGAGGAAATAAATATCTTCTGTTCAGAGTTGTTCAGACAAGCAATCCATGGCCTAAGATAGCGACTTCAAAAATAACCCACCATCATCATCCTCTCTTCACGAGATTTAATTAATTATCTTCTTCTTCTTTTTTTTTTAATATCACAAAGCAAATTATGCCTTTCTCTGTCTGTGTGTCTCTGTGCCACCTGTTCACTATAGCAAGCCTCAGCTTATAATTATTAGTTGTGTCCCAAGCTTGGATTGTGCATTTCTTGGGTCGCCAAGGTGAAAAAAGTGTATAAGACGAAGCCAAGTAATCAATATATAGCTAGGATTTGAAACAAACAAACAAACCAACACATTAGAATATCGTATCTTGCTTTTCTTCCCCTCTCTATCTCCAAGTTGGAGTTTTCCTTCAAAGGCAAATGTTCCCCGCAGTTATGTCCAATTCCACTTCTTTATCCGAAGAAGCCAGTACTGTCTCTTCTGGTACAAGAATTCACGACTTGGGTGGATTAAATAACCTACTAGTCTCAACCATTAATTCTCCTCAGCAACCTCAAAAGATCAAGAAAAAGAGAAGCCTCCTGGAAACCCTGGTACTTAAATAATTTGATCATTTATAAACTCCTTGATTATTGATTATATCATTTTATTGTATATATAACCCTTCAATTGATTATTTATCATTACACTACATGGCATGTGTGCTAGCTAGGTTAACTTATTTTTTGCTAATTAATTTTGCCAAAAGTTTGATGGTGTACACGTTTTCTGTTTTCAGACCCAGATGCTGAAGTGATTGCGTTATCCCCAAAGACCCTTTTAGCTACCAATAGGTTTGTGTGCGAGATCTGCAACAAGGGTTTCCAGAGAGATCAGAACCTTCAGCTTCATAGGAGAGGCCATAACCTGCCATGGAAGCTGAAGCAAAGGAACAGCAAAGAGATCAAAAAGAGAGCCTACGTTTGCCCTGAGCCTTCTTGCGTTCATCACAACCCATCAAGGGCTCTTGGGGATCTTACAGGAATCAAGAAACACTACTGCAGAAAACATGGAGAGAAGAAGTGGAAGTGTGATAAGTGCTCAAAGATCTATGCGGTTCAGTCAGATTGGAAAGCTCACTCTAAAACCTGTGGTACTAGAGAGTATAGATGTGATTGTGGAACCCTTTTTTCCAGGTATTAACGTATATTCATAATTTCATATCATCACATCTCCTATTAATTTATCAAGCAATTTTAAATTGTTTGATGTTTTCTTACTTGATTTAAATCAGTCCATTTCTTAAATTGATTAGTTTTCTTTGGTTTGTTTCCTTTGAGCTGCTTGTCTAAAGCTAATACTGTGCTTATTGTGGCTGGATATTTTATTTACATTAATATGCTCGTAGTTTTATTTGATCGGGTTAGAGTACCCTTTTTACTCTTATCAAAATTGATCAGTTTTAACTTTAGATGTATAGTTACTTAATTTTGACCCCACGTCCCCACATACAAAAACATGGGGAGTCTCATGTTATATCGAAAGGCCTTCTCTTAATTTTGTTCTTTCACCCTGCAATTTATCTCGGCTATAAATGCTTAAATGCCATGGCAGCAGATTGAATGAAAGAGAGACAGCTAATACAAGTGTCATTGCAAGAGAGACCAAAGCAACTTTACCTGTTTCTGAATTCTAAAACTGCCAAATGAATTTGCGGCAATAACAAAAAACACAATCCACACATCTTTTGTTTTTATCTACTGTATTATCTGTGACTCAATAGCAATTTCGTTCCTTTTTTAAAACCTTATGATGCACGCACATGCATGTCAGCATGAGGGGCATGATATATATACTATTTTTTTGCATTATGTCCAAATATTTTAAATCTTCAATTCAAATGGGGTTTTAGGCTACACGAAAATTCCAAGTTTGTCAAAGAGTGCTCAATAGTATTCGAGACTTCTACTATTTCTCTCTCTATGCATATATGTGTGTGTATATGGAGTGGCTGCAGTCTCTAAGAAAATGATGGAGATCTATTTTTGTCTACTGAAAAGTAAAAGAAGTAATATAGTTCGAAAATTTTGTGATGATTTCTTACTTTCTCTTAATTTTATTTTATTGAAAGCGCCATTTTCTCTGAACTTTCATCATTGTGAAATCTGATAAATCTGCAAAAAATCTCTTATGCTAAGTTGCTTTCTTATAGCTTCATGGTGGATACATGTTGGATTCATATATATATATATAGACTAAGTGTTGGATTCATTTTAATTGCCTATCTTTGTGTAATGCATGAGCTCTAGTCCCGTAGACTTCCGCCATCATATTCATAATAACATTACAAACAAAAATCATTCAACATTTTGAAGCAATATATTTTAAACCCTTTTTTTCATGCATAAATTAGCATAGTGGCATTCACATAAAAAGAAAAACATTGGGCATCCATCAATTGTCATTCATTGTTGCTCCTCTTTCTAACTTTTAAATTTGACCCATGTCACTCATTATTTTTTAATCAATATCTTAGAATGATCTTGTTAACTAAGGACACTGATTAAAAAATTAATGTATAGTAAAAGGTTATTGTAAATAACAGATTTTGAATTTTTAATAAATTAAATACCAACATTTTTAATATAAATTTTCTATATATATGATTCCTCATCTAGTATCATTAAAATACTGGTTAACATTCACCTCTTAAAATATTGTTTTTCATTTTCAAAATCAATTTGAGTTTTTAACTACAATAACTTAAACCTTGGCTCCTTGTGATCCGTGGAATACTAACCCGTCCCCCATGCACGATTTCCCTTACCTTTTGACAAACGGGACACACTCTACAAGGACGTAATAAGTCTCCCTTTCTTATGCAAACTTCACATCTGCATGCATGATTCATTTCATCTTCAAGCTCAGATAAAACCTAATACCTAAAAACAACTCCATGATTCTGTTTATACTTTATTTTTTAAAAGAAAATAATTAATTCTATAAACCGACTCAATTTCTTAGTATTGCTCACGTAATAAAAATTTAATATGGACACCACACCACCATTGTATTGAATAAAACATTTTTTGTTAATTCATGTTTTTTTTGCCCCTGATGCATTCAAGAATGTAGTCTTTTCAATCTCTGGCATTTTGTGATACATGACCTAATATAATTTTCTTTCTGTTTTATATGCATCTTAAAACTGTAGGAAGGACAGCTTCATAACTCATAGAGCATTCTGTGATGCATTGGCTGAAGAGAGTGCAAGACTTTCAGCAAACCAACAAATAGCCAACACCACAAACCCATTAGTCCAATCTCTCTTCCTTTTCCCACCCCAACAACACAACTTTCAAAACCATTTCACCAACAACAGCATCATCAATCCCACCAGCTGGGACCCTTCACAACAAAACCCTAACCCTAGCAACCTTGCTGCTGCCCTCCACAACATCAAGCCTGAAGCTCAAACCTTTCATATCCCCAACAACAACAACAACAACCTCTCTTCTTCTTCTCCCTCTCCCTCATTTCGTCATCACCCCAAGAACATGATAACCTCACCTTTCAGGAATCTCCACGTGCGCACGCAACCCTCCTCCAACGCTGTCACGTCACCACACCTCTCAGCCACTGCACTACTCCAGAAGGCAGCAACTGTCGGTGCTGCTCCCATCACAGGCCCTGCTGCTGCCGCCGTTGGTGTTGACCAACAACAACACGTGACTCAGCACCACCAGCAGCAGCAGCAAATCCAGCAATCAATGAGTAGTCACGTGACCCAGCTCAGCATGGGCGAGTTTGGAGCAATGACTCAGTTCAACTCGGTGGTACCTGATCACTACATCAACATGAAAGGGCTGAAGAACGAGACAAGGGACTTTCTGGGGCTAACGAACGGCGCCGAAGGAGGTGATGGAGGAAACGCGGTTGACGTTAGCATCAACGTCAATGATATGCTAACGTTCACGGGAACAGTAGAGTACCAAAACCAACCTTATGAGCACCATCACCACTCGCAGTTCAAGTCCCAACCAGGTTTTGGATTCCTTGGGACAACCACTGCCCCTGAGTCATGGGGGAATTGTTGAAACAAACAACACAGTGATTGCAAAACCACGGGGGTAAAATGGGCAACTAACTTTGCCTTATCTCTTACCCTTATTGGCACGAATATTTATTTTCCCACTTTCAACTACAATGTTTTATTTCAGTTTCGTTGATGAATCATGAATGTATTGTTATGAGACACCATTTTCCCCCCTCGCTAGTTCCTTTGTTATTTTTTCCCCAGTTTCTGTTACCTAATATACATTTAGTGCTTAATGAACTATATATTATATAAAATGTCCAGGTGACTTTGGTATATGCATTGATGTAAGTATGTATAGAATATGTTTGTTCAATCGATCTCTGAAGCAGACTGTGACTGCTTGTGTGTATTGTATTGCATTGCACAGATGGATGGAATTGAGAAGAGAGACGATGGTGGCCTTTCCTTTCTTGTCAGTGTGCAAACAGAGAAAATGTCACATGCAAAATTATAATGATTTGTCCTTTTGTTGTTATCACTGCTCATATGTCCTATCTTTGTCTTGACAGCTTTCTCTTGTGCTACTAGCGAAAATTGGTTTATTTGGTTTTTTTTTTTTGCTATAGTACAATAATACACAATTTCTTTTTGGTGAAGGAGAGCTTTACAATGGGGAGGAAATGGTAAATGGTCGAGTGAAGAGAGTTGGAATTCATATACTCGAAATTTATATTTCGCAACAATATTAATTCATATCATTTTATTTTTATACTATATAGTTTTTAACGTTTCATTACATTTGTATTCTTTAGTGTCCTTTCCTCTCAATACTTCTTGTACCTTTTGGTTTGTGTCTGTCCTATTTTTGTGTATCACCTTCTATCTCGACAAATAAAATATTGTCACATAAATTAAAATTTTATGTAATATTAAAATACTAGAATATGTGACAACATTATTTTATTGTTTGGGACAGAGTGTGATACATTAAAATGGGACACATGATCTTATCTCTATCTTTAATTTGGTTTGGTAACGAGGTATATTTATAAGTTAACTTGGTATGTACTGTTTTTTAAAAGAAAAAAGACCTTATAAGTTATAGCAAATTCTAAACTAAGTAGTTGAATGACAGTTCATACATACATGCATAGAGAACATATGCAAAATTGTACAAAAACGCATAACAATATATACAGAGTGTTGGTTCAAACAGTAGAGCACATATGCCAATTTTATATATATCTTGTCAAGTTGAGAGCATGTTGCATAGTATATCCATATTATTTTGACCAATTTGGCAAATAATTCTTACAGTATAGTATTATCTTGTTTGGAAAATATTACGTAGTTATATATATATATATATATATATATATATATATATATATATATATATATATATATATATATATATTTAGAATTCTTAATAAAATGATTTGACATTGTTTTTTAACACTTGGATTATGGATGAGTAGTTTCCATTACTTAAGTATAATATATCATCGTAGTTGTAATTACTCGTATTTAAAATAGAAAAGAGATGATGGGTTATAAATGTGTATAAACAATTCTATATGTATAAATTAAGTTGTTAGATTATATACAAATAAAGGGAACATGTATATGAACTTATACAAATTTTAAAATAAATCTAGTAAATAAAAACTTCGGCAGAAAAGTGTATGGGGAGAACAATATATTGATATGTAAAATTTGTTGAGGCAACGAGGCATAACTTTCTTCTTTTTTTTTTCGCGAATGGGATATTCCGAATTATTAAGATTTAAGATTAAGAATGCGTGAGACAAAAGGTTTTGCCCATGGCTTAAACCGACCCGGAATCAAAATAAAAATAAATAAATAATACTCTCTTTTTTTTTGACAAAATAAATAAATAATACTCAAAGAGTGGTTGCATGTAAATCTAATAAAGTAATACGTAGTAATCACTTACTTATCTATTTATGAGAAAATTCTATAAACAAGTTTTGGTATAGGATAACTCCTTAATTAATAGAAGATCTTAAATTCCCTTTACAATTGGTCAAATTAATCGCCATAGTCTGAATTTAAATGTAAAAAAAAATAATATTGATTGTAGGTGTCGGGGTTTAAATGTAATATTTTGGTCTCTATACGTGACGTAAATTCTCGATTTGGTCCCTATACATAAAAAATTATTAAAATGGTCCCTATACATAAAGAAAGTCTCCATTTTGTCCTTGCCGTATAAAATTTTAGGGACTGATTTGATCATTTTTTGCTCGTATAGGGATCAAACGGGTAACGTATCAAGATCAAATGGAGACTTTTTATATGTATAGAAACCATTTTAATAATTTTTTATGTATAGGGACCAAAATATTACTTTAGGATTTGTATAATAATTTAGTTGAAGTCTTTGTCCAGATAGCGAATGATGTGGGTTGTCAAGCTTGCGCTTAAGAAGTGACGCCATTTTTGGATTTAGTAGCTAAATGCCACAGGGCTTCACGTCCCTAGCTTTTGTCTCTATCTGTGCCATGCATGATCATGACTTGCCTCCATCTAAGGGTCAAGTAGGCCATTATTATTTTAAGTTCATAAATATTTACCCACAGAATTTTTGTGAATGAAATTCAGACCGAAACAGCTCATCTCTTCTCTTTTGTGAAATTCTAAATCGTAGCCCGTGAGTCTGAGGCCACCAAGTGATTGCAATTATCACACATATTAAGAACCATAG
Source organism: Sophora flavescens (assembly GCA_030762895.1). Classification (NCBI taxonomy): domain Eukaryota; kingdom Viridiplantae; phylum Streptophyta; class Magnoliopsida; order Fabales; family Fabaceae; genus Sophora; species Sophora flavescens. The sequence continues at coordinate 141,729,353 of CM061067.1, forward strand.
TGCTGCCTATATTATATATGGGTCCCCTAAGCTAATTTATAGGGTGAAAAAGGAGAGAAAAAAAATGTGTTCACCCAAAGTATTACGCTACTCCTATAAAATTGTGATCATAAAATAAATCTGGTGGTGTTTATTTTATTGGCCATGATTGGTGTGGCTCCTTACTTTGGGTGGTGTTTCTCTTGGTGGCAACAACGCTGCTGGCTTGGTCTCTTATGCTTCTTGGAGTACTATGGCGTTTTTTTTGCTTTGCTATCTAGTGCTCTGTTTATTTGGTATTGGGTGCTTAATCTTTTTTGTGCTCTAAGTGTATCTTTTTGGATTAGTTTTTGTACTGCTATTGCTCTCTTGGTTCCTTGGGTAGAACTCAAGTTATATTTCAACCACATTGCAGTTTTGGTGCAATCGGTTGAAACAGTATCTCCAGTGCTTCCTCGTTACTCGATGTATATGGATTTGGGTACCCCTCGTACCCTTTATATATTATTCTTTTGTTTATCGGAAAAAAAAAAACCTGGATAGTTATGAAATTTAGAGTATTACTCAAATGAAGAATATGTATGTATTAAAAAAAAGTGAAGAATGTGCAAAGATAATGCAACCAAATAGCTAACAAATCTGAGCAGACAAGTTAAGAAAAAAACCATTACAACCTTTACTTATGTGTTCATTCATAGCAAAATTTATTTTACTTCATTCCATTTCAAACGAAGACTGCAAAATCCTAAACCAACTACGGCTTAGCAACTTTGGGAACGCTGGGGCTGCCCACATTTATTGCCCAAAGCATTAACCAAATTCCAAGAGATTCTTTTCCCCTTCACTTTTTCTTTTGAGGGATTAAGGGAAAAATGGATAGTTTCAAGAAATGGAGCCTTTTATAAAGAGGAGCAACTGAGCAAGGGACGCTACAAACCCTGCAATTTTATGAGCATGAGTTAAAAGGTAAACTAAGGTTATGGATATGTATGTGTATTTGTGCAAGTGTGATGGTGGTCCGGAACACATAGGGTGGTAATCAATAATTAAAAGGGAAAAGGGAAAAGAAGAGAAAATAAAGGGAAAAATAATGTCAACGGTATATGAAAAAATGCTCGATGTAGCTTTGAAAGTTTGAATTACAATTCTGAGCCTTCTTTTTGTGAACCCTTTATCAAATTTTGTGCACACCCCCCACGTCATAGCCTTTGGTTAGCAACTAAATCCATAAATGCACCTCAACATGCATTAGAACTTTTTCAGAATAATGAAAGTTTAACTACTTATCATGCTTTGCATCAACTACTAATTTTTCAAATTTTAACAATAATAATTAGCTGTACATAATTTCCCAAGGGATAACTATTTAGCTCAACTTTATCAAACTCGGACCGACCATCAACTCAATTGAATCAGAAATTAGCATCCCATCCACCCTTTTACACGAACAACCGTTTCCAAGTAAAGCGGTGTTCATTTCTTTTGTTTGCTTTAGAATTAATAAAAGATTAGATCTATGGTGAGCATGGATGAAGGTATCTAAACCATATAATTTGTAAAGCTCCTTAAAATGGAATGCCAATATACCATATCAAAAATGAAGTCAGGAGAATGTGTGTCATAAAGTCCCCCAAGAAATATACTAGTACTTAATTGTTGGAAATTATTAAGGTTGACATTAAAGTTGAGCTTCCATGCTGAGCATACAAGTTAACAAAAGGAATGGAGAAAGTTCCTTGTCACTAAAACTTGGTATATTCACTGCAAAAGAGGGTAAGGTAAAAGAGCCTGGGGATTAACGAAAGGTGGTGGTGGTGGGTTTTATGGTATATCCAGGTCCAGGTCCAGGTGCTGGGTGTTATGGTATATCCAAGCTTTTAGAAAGTATATTTGCTAGTTGCAGGATTAAGGTACAATACATCCCATTTGCCTACTAAAAAAGACTGACTCTTTTCATATCCCTCTGCAGCACAAGGAGACAAAACCAAAAGCCTCTTCTAGTCCCTCCCTCCCTCCCTTGCCCTTCTTTCTCTCTCAACATATTTGCATGTGTCATCTTCCACTAGGGAATCTCATTTCAACTACCTTTCCTTTTTTCCTCTTTTACTTCCTTACAATCCTAATAATTACTAAACTTTCTTTCCCGTGCTATTCTCTCCTCTCTTTTTTTTCCTTCTGCTGCAAATCCTAACACAATAGTGCAATACCATCCACTCCACAAATATGACAAATACAAAGGTTGCAATTAAATGACAACTTATAGATAATACTAGTGTCTTGGACGGTGATATCTCATATTCTCTTTCTATCCACTTCGAAAACCAATCTTCATTATGCATCCAAAATTGAATTTCTAACTCGATTATAATAATTGAAATAGAACTTTCAGGGCTTTGTTTTAGGCACTGTAGTTCTGTTTCGAGCTCCCAAATTTCAGTGCTCCCAAAGTCAACCTGGATTTCAAGTACAACAGAGTGCATATATTAGTGATATCCGAATACCTCGTTAATGCATCACAAATAAGTATACATGTAATTTTTTAAGATAATTATAATACATATCAAACATTTTTAAAAATGTAACAATTTAATCAGTGACATAAATTCTTCTTACACTAATGAACACTCCCTCTGGTCCATATTAAAAATAAAAAATTAATACAACACATATTAAAATGGTTAGTTAATCTCATTTAATTTGATTAAAAAATTAGGTTTTTACCTAAATTACCCTTTATGATAATAAAAAATTGCTTGTGTTATTGAGAATAGAATAAGTCATTAAAAAACAAAATTTGTATTAAATGAAGGGTATTTTAAGAACAATATCATTAAATGAGTCATTGGAAAATAAAATTTACACTTTTTTCCTTAATTATAATATCAACCGAAGGGAGGATCAATTAATTTCAAAGAATAATGCTGCAGAACACAGATATTAATGACGTGACAACAAATATAATCAAAACATGAAAGTATGAACAGTAATATAGATTTGCACGCGTGGTGGAAATTCTCCCTCAACTGGTCTTACTGGTTAGTACCAACAGTTTGTCCAACCTGTTGCTTCCCTAAAGCAGATCCATGATTCGGTCATTGTTTCGAATCAAGACCACGCTTTCTTTCACGCATTCAATCGTCCCTCACGCCAGAATAAACATAAAGAATTTCAAGGAGAAACCACAGTTACAATGAGAGTCCATCATTTTGGAATAGTAAACGGGTTGGCTAATCCTAACAGGGAAAACGTTAACGGTGGGGTCAGAGAATCAAAACAATAGAATATCAATCTGTTAAGTTAATTCAAAGTATTAATCTGATAGAATATATACAACTGATGTTACCTATAACAGACTGAACACTTTATAAATAAGTGATAATCATCTATTGAACTGTATATAACTGCCAAATAGAAGTACAAACATTGCTTCACATCTGCACAATTTTCTACATCTGATTATAGTTAGTTTCCCTTTGTTTTTTACACGCCTACACTTTAATTCTGTCATGTATCCCCATATGTAAATGATGTGTGTGACCCATGGAGAAGCGTAACTAGCATTTTTCGACCAATAAAAGCTTTAGTTTCAAATATCCACCAATTTGCTCTCTGAAGAACCTGATGGGCTTATTCATCCATAAGGTTCACTTAACTAGGCATCTCATGTGACCCCCAGCTTTGAGCTTTCCAGATTCAATCCCACAAATTTATCCAATACACTCCTAAATGCCTGCACAATACAGGAAAAGGAAAGGAAAGAAATGAAAAGAAAATGAGATCTTCAATTCCATGCGTTTCAAAATCCTGCACTATTTCCTTGTTATTCAACATCTAATATAATTAGCTTTGATTAGTTTAATTCACACACATTACGTTTAAATGACTCTCTGTTGTCTGAAAACTACGAAATTCTAATAACCCAAACAGCATATTCTCTCTCATGTATGAAAGTGAAACTAAAGTCTCAATGCACATGCAGGGCAACCAATGCCAGAGACTCATGCACTGAAATAATGATGAGGATAGAGACAATTGAAAATAGAAAAGATGCTATCATCAAAGTATATTTAGGAAATCTGTCCCTCTCACATAAAAAAAAGTAAAAATAAAAACATAAAGAAAAATGGAACAAGACAGTCAAAATTGTCAAAATCACTTGATACCGAGAAATCAAGAACAGCTTGTTTGGTCAGGAAACCATAATGAGTTCGAATCCAAATTGAAAATGACACATACAATACAAAGAATATGTTACAAAAGTTAAGGCAAGGCATATAAAAACATTAATGGGCATGATGAATTACTAAATGCTAGAAACAAAGTTAGTATAGAAAGAATATGACGTGAGATGCATACTAAGGTTTAAATAATGCAATTATTGCCATATAGTTATGACACATATGATAGGCATGATTTCAGCCTCTTTGTCAATCAGAGCTGGATTGAGAATAACTTCTCAATGTCCACAGCAATAGTCCATCCAAGAAAAGTCTAGCCCCAAATTGCAACAATCTAATAGCTTTGCCATATAATGAAGTACCGAAAGAAAACATCAAATATCATGCACAAGAACGTGTCTGATGAAAATTATCAAAATGACATCACAAATGGGAGGTTCAAGTATTCCGTGGCATGTGCAAAATTTGACCTTAAGACATATTTCAGCACTGCTAGGCACTCACAGCAATAGCAATGAAAACAAGAGATAACATTTCACCAAGTGAAAACAAATAAGATGGGTAACCAACCATTGTTCTTCACTTTCATTAACCCAAGTATACTAATTAGATGAACCATGTGGACACAAAAAAAAACAGATGCACTTCCCCAGTAAGCACTTTTAAAGCCTGTTAGATGGTTCATCACTTCGTGCTCTCAAAAGGCAGTGTGGAGATACAAATGCTTGACTTGCTTACTAGCCAAATTCCTAACTAGAAAAAAAAAAACTCCAAAAGGTCTTACAAATGTTGAACCTAACAGAATAAGCAACATTGATTACCCAACTAATTATAAATATAAATTTTGAAAAATAATTTTCATCACACTAGAAGGATAAGTTCAGGGCAGTGAATTCCAAAAGATAAAGCTACAGCACAGCAATTACCTGTTGAGTGAATGACTCCTTCCCTTTTAGAATTGAATTCATTGCTGCAGATTGGTCATCAAATGCACTGTAGAAAACCTCATAGAATCTATTCCTGTAATTATAGAGAAGGCCAAAAAACTGGATGTTGTCTTATTGACAAACAAACAAGCGAAATGAAGATATTAGTAAGTACTAAGTACCGATCTTTCTCAAGAGTTTGCTGATCCATCTCATCAAATTTCCGAGTAAGGACTTCAGCCCCAATTGGTGACAGTGCATGCAGTACAAAAGCCTCTAAAGTTCTTGGGAAGTTGTGCTGAAAATGGTTAATAGTCCACATGCTTGAAACCAAATAATATAATAGAATTATCAAACAAATAGCTAAATCTACGGATGAAAAACAAGGAGACTAGTAATCTAGTATATAATTTGAGTTGCAGAAGCAGCAATAGCTCCAATACCATTGATAATTGGAAAAACTATGGAAAGCACAACATATAAAACAGAAAGAGGTAGCCATTGTGCCCCTATTGTAATAAGACAAAAGAAAATCTCAATCTCATCCAACCCAAGCATCACTTCTACAGAACAAAGGTAAGGTGAAGGAAAAAGACCTCCCTTTCAAATAGGTAAAATATTCTCATGGGAAGAGAATTGCACAAAATCATTCCCAAAAGAATGAGAAACATAAAACAAAATGTAGCTGTCAACTTGCAAGGAAGGATTCCATTGATATGATCAAGTAAAAATGCCTTGTGTCAATCATAACTTTGTCAGTTTGTCGAATCAATAATTAAAACACCCAAGACACAGTTCAAAGTACAAAGAAGTGCATAAAGAAGACCAAACTTTTTTGGCATTTGCAAGCCTTGTAGGTGAATACAAACTCACCGCCATAGCAAGAAAGACATGTTGAAGAGTTTGTGGCTCAGCATCCCATAGAATTTTAGCAATTGGATCATCTTTCAACTTGGCAGTCACTCTTTGCTCACATTTATCGTTCCCTCTAAGCTCATAATCATTTATGGAAGCTGAGGGTGATTGCTGATCCTGGCTGGCACCAATGCAGTTGTAAACCAAAGAAACAAGTTCATGAAGCAACTTGACTTCAGCAGGTTCTAATTCGAGCAATGTGTTCCCATCTTGAAGTCTTTTCTCTTTTAAATCCACCCCTTTCAACATCTGACTATAATTGTCATCACCGTGATCTGGTAATCAGATTATCAAGACCAGTTAGAGAGCTACTGGCAAAAAGCTAAGCTGGACATTTATTTTTCTTATAAGGAGACAATCATAGAAACAATTTTATATTATTAGCAGCCAACTTATGATTAATTTACCTGCTTGACCATTATTAGGCAGCTTGTATGCACACATCCTAGTTTTCCCCATCCCCAACTTAAGCAGTAGCTGGTCCTGTCCTAAATTGAAAATATGTCACAAGCCCCTTGCAAAAACTTCTAATTGATGAAGAGAAAAGAGAAAAGCAATAACAACCAGTCGATTTAGCTCAACAAAGAACTTTGTTAGGTTAGAAAAGGACAGATAGTAAACCTCTCCCTTCTTCACACTAGAGAACAAAATAAATAATAGATTGTATCTTAGAGTGAGAGAAAGAGAAAGAAGAAAATGTTAGAGAGAACTGAATTTTGCTTTTCAGAAACTCTTGTTATTAAATCACAGAATGAACAGAGGCAATGCTTTTATAGCCTTACAATGTAACTGTCACAACTAACATAATGTAACTGCCAAGGCAGCATAACTACCATAACTGAATGTTGCTGACTCAGCACATTCAGTTATGTGTGTACAATAGCTAAGCTAAGTATATACTCTAATATCCTCCCCTCAAGATCAAGGTGGTTGCTGAGATGAAACCACATTGAGCTTGGCTCTCAATTCAGCAAATTTGGAGGAGGAGAGTGGCTTGGTTAGACAATCTGCTAGCTGATCCGAGCTTGGAACATGAATGACTGACAGAGACTTTGATAGAACTTTCTCACGGACAAAATGGATATCCAACTCCATGTGTTTTGTTCGAGAATGAAGAATTGGGTTATGAGCCAGGCTGACTGCACTGAGGTTGTCACACAGAAGCTGAGGAGCAGAGAAAGGGATTCTAAGTTCAGTAAGTAAGGATTGAATCCAAAGGGTCTCTGCAGTGGTGTTGGCCATGCTGCGATACTCAGCCTCTGTGCTGGAGCATGCTACCAGCTGCTGTTTCTTGGAGCACCAAGAGACCAGATTAGGTCCAAAGAAAATACAAGATCCAGAGGTGGATCTTCTGTCATCTGGGTCACTAGCCCAGTCAGCATCACAATAGGCCAGCAGAGAAAAGGGTATGGCTGAAGAGGCAGGGCGAAGCAACAGACCATAATGACTTGAGCCTTTGAGATATCGGAGAATGCGTTTCACTGCTTGCCAATGAGTATCAAGAGGATTGGCCATAAACTGACAGACTTTGTTGACACTGTAGGCAATGTCTGGCCGAGTGAGAGTAGCATATTGGAGAGCCCCAACAACCGATCTGTACAGATGAGGATCAGCCATAGTGTCTGTGCCATGTTTGGTGAGCTTGCTGTTGCTAACCATGGGAGAAGAGATTCCCTTTGCATCAGACATTTGTGCCTTAGATAATAAGTCCCGAATGTACTTGCTTTGGGTGAGCAGCAGAGCACCATTGGAGAGATGGGACACCTCAACCCCAAGGAAGTAGTCTAGATTGCCAAGCTCCTTGAGAGCAAACTGTTGATTCAACTGCTGTATCAGATCAGTAATGCACGAAGATGAAGAACCAGTGATGATGATATCATCAACATACACCAAGACATATAAGGAAATGCCACTCTTGGAGTAAATAAACAGGGAAGGGTCACACTTGCTAGTGACAAAGCCATAGTGTAGGAGGGCTGAAGCAAGACTTTCATACCAAGCTCGAGGCGCCTGTTTAAGACCATATAGAGCCTTATGAAGTCTACACACCAGATTCTGACCAGGGTGTTCAAAGCCAGGAGGCTGAACCATGTATACTTCTTCATGGAGAACCCCATTCAAAAATGCATTGTTGACATCCACTTGCTTGATGGACCAATTGTGAGTGACAGCCAAAGTCAGAATGATTCTGATTGTTACTGGTTTAACAACTGGGGAGAAAGTTTCATAAAAATCAAACCCATGCTGCTGATGGAATCCTTTGGCCACCAGTCTGGCCTTGAATTTGTTCACAGTCCCATCTGGGTTTTCTTTAACTCGGAAGACCCATTTGCAACCAATTGCTGTTCTGTTTGGTGGAAGAGGTACCAAAGACCAGGTGTTATTTTTAAGGAGAGCATTGTGCTCATCCTTCATGGCTGCTAGCCAAGGAGGACTGGAGAGAGCTTCCCTAACAGTCCTAGGTTCAGCATGACTAAGAAACAGTTTGGGAAACAGTTTGGGGGGTAGATGCCCAGTTTTAGACCTTGTAGCCATAGGATGAGTATTAGTAGGCTGAGTGGAAGAGGAGGTTTGGGAAGAGGCAGACTGAGGCAGCAGGGTAGAAGAGGAAGAAGATGGAGAGGACTGGTCCATAGGGGCAGGAATGAGGGAAGCAGTGTGATCAACAGAAGGCGAAGGTAATTGAACAGAGGGAGGAATACTAGGAGATGACTGTAACAATGGACTCGGAGAAGGAGTGACATCAGTGGGAGTAGGAATGAGGGAAGCAGTGTGATTATCAGAGAGTGAGGGTAATTGAACGGAGTGAGGAAGACTAGGAGAGGGCTGTAACAATGGAGGTGAAGTGACAGAGGTGTGGTGAGGACCTATGGCTGAGGCAATGGGTGAGTTGGAGACAGATTGAGTAGGAGAAGATAGTAATGAAGGTGGTGGGTGTTGGTTAAGAGGAGTGGCATGAAGAGGAGGGTAAGTGGGTGTAGGAATGGATGCAGGGTAAGTAGAAGAAGGTGAAGCATAAGCATTGGACTGAGAAGGGAAAAGGTGAGAGTAAGGGAATTTGGCTTCATTGAACAAAACATCTTTAGAAATGAATATGCGGCCATTGGAGTCAAGACATTTATGTCCTTTGTGCTGTGGGGACAGGCCTAAATAGATACACTCAGAGGACCTAAATTGGAACTTATGTTTGTTATAAGGTCTGAGAAAAGGGAAGCAAGCACAACCAAGGATCTTAAGGTTAGAGAAGTCAGGAATTGAGTCATAGAGAGCATGGTAAGGTGAAGAATGAGAAGTTAGAGCTGCTGTAGGCAACCTCTTAATTAAATATACAGCTTGTGTAAAGCTATGATCCCAGAATTTTAGAGGAAGAGAGGAATGAGATAGCATGGCTAAACCCATTTCAACAATTTGCCGATGCTTTCTCTCCACAGTCCCATTTTGATGGGATGTGTGAGGGCAAGTTAGACGATGAACAATGCCTAAGTCTCCCAAATACTTGGTGAAAGGGCGAAATTCTCCACCCCAATCAGATTGCATAGCTTTGATAGAAGCTGAGAATTGAGTTGATATGAGGGCAGAAAACTATTTAAAGGCAGTAAGTGCATCAGATTTTTGCTTGAGGAAATAGATCCATGTGAATCTAGTGTGAGCATCCACAAAGGTGATGTAATAGGTGTATCCACCAAAGGAGGTAAGGGGAGCTGGTCCCCAGAGGTCTGTGTGTATTAATTCAAAGGCAACAGAGTGAACAGTGAGGGAAGGGGGGGCATGCAATCTATGAGATTTAGCTAGGCAGCAGGCATTGCAAAATTCATTCGATGTTTTATTCAATGAAGGTATTTTACACAATTGTAGGACAGCCTTTACAGCATCATTGTTGGCATGTCCTAACCTATAGTGCCAGGTGGCAAAGGTACTAGTTACAGCAGGAGTATTATCTGAGAGCTCACTAGAGAGTGGAGGAGACACAGCAGTGTCTTTGCACACGAGGAGGAAGGCTCTTGGAGAATGTTGATGTCTTGGAAGTCAGAAAGACCATCAGCACCAAGAGAACCTTCAAGAAGAATGCGACTAGAACCCTGTGATTTCACATAGCAAGAGAATGGGTGAAATTCAAAATAAACATTATTGTCTCTAGAAAACCTAGAAACAGAGACAAGATTTTTGGTGATGTTTGGCACAAGTAATAGATTTTTCAGAGAGAAAACTACATGAGGATTGGAAGGAGAAGGGAATTTAGATGAACCTATGGAGTTTATGGGAAGACCTTGACCATTTCCCATCAGAACCTGATCTTGTCCACCAAAAGGATTGCTGTGACTTAGGTTGCTAGGATCAGCAGTGATGTGGTGTGAGGCTCCTGAGTCAGGAAACCAGGCATGACTGTCAAAGGTCCTTTGTAAGGGCTCTTGAGTATTTGGCACAAATTTTGGTTGTTGCATCACCATATTAGCACTCGGTTGAGTAGATAGAGGTGATGCATAAGACTGATGTGAGGCAGAGCCATGACTGTACACTGAATTTTGGTTTGTAGGTTGGCTATACACTGAATTCTGATTTGCCTGATGCTGAAGTGAAGGAGGAGGTCGTTCAAATTGATGGTCAAACCTGTACCAACAATTGTATGCATCATGACCATACTTGTCACACACGCTTGGCAAGTAGGTTTTGGTCCCCCACGACCACGACCTCGTCCTCCACTCGCCACGACTTCTTCCTCCACTACCCGGTGATTACTCCGGAAGTTACTTTGATGTTGGTAGTTTCCACGAAAATTGTTCCGAGTGGTGTTGCTTGGCGACTCATGTGGAATTGGTGCGTGAGCAACATTAGCAATGGACCGATGGCGAGGGTAGTTCTTGACGAAACTTTTCAAACCGAGCATCTTGCATCGAAGAAGAGTGCCTCAATGTCATCAATCGACGGGGAATCCGCTCGTGAGTAGATCAAAGATGACTAGGGAATTGAATTCTTCAGGGAGTCCTCGAGAATGGTGTCGATGTGATCCTATTCAAGGACCGAATCACCAATCGCTTGCAAAGACTCAATTAGGGCACGACTCGCAATGTGATACTCCGAATTGAACGCGTGCCTTTCTTCGTGTTCTTCAACTCGGAGCGAAACTGGCGAACCTTAGTTCTGAGGTGTGCATGAAACTGTTTATGAATCTTCTCCCATACTTGCCACGAATGCTTGCATCCGATAAACCTAGGGAGAATCGAAGGCGACAGCGAGCCTAGAAGCCATGTGAAGAGCATCTGATCTTGAACTATCCAGAGTTGATAGGCATCAGATTCGATTCCGAGCGCGCGATTCGTTTCAGTGGTGAATTGAGGAGGAATTAAGGGATTCACGACGAATCGATGGAGCTTATGCGCGATAATTACCGCTTCGATTTGCTGTTTCCAGAGAAGGTAGTTCTGATCGTCAAGCTTGATGGAAATCGTAGGGTTGAAGGAAGCAGATACTGAAGACGACGCAGGAGTGCCAGAAACAGAGCCAAACGGATTGTTGGATTCAGCCATGGAAGAAACGAAGAAGAATCAGGCCCAGGAAAAAAGCTCTAGATACCATAATAGATTGTATCTTAGAGTGAGAGAAAGAGAAAGAAGAAAATGTTAGAGAGAACTGAATTTTGCTTTTCAGAAACTCTTGTTATTAAATCACAGAATGAACAGAGGCAATGCTTTTATAGCCTTACAATGTAACTGTCACAACTAACATAATGTAACTGCCAAGGCAGCAAAACTACCATAACTGAATGTTGCTGACTCAGCACATTCAGTTATGTGTGTACAATAGCTAAGCTAAGTATATACTCTAATAATAAAAGAGTAAAATGACATATGCTTATAAAATGTACGCTTACAACCTCATCAGCTATTATCCTCAACCTTAGCTGTGAATTTTTTGTGAAAATTGTAATTGAACAACAAATAACTACCAAGTCAAGGACTAACAACTAACAAAAGCCTTTTCCTACTAAGTGTATCAAGTCATGGACCAAACTGAAAATTTTATACCAGCCGGTGATATTCTGCATTGACAAAAAGAACAAAATGATAGTGCACTTAACATAAGAAACAAATCTGAAGAATTTTGACAAAAAGGAACTGTTTACATGTATGCATATGCAGATATTTCGCAAGGAAGCTAATGAAAAAGTAAAACTAAAATATCAAATTTCTGCCATATCCATTCTCCAATGCAAACACACAACAGATGAAGAAAAAAATAAAGTAGGTAGGCTTTTTCAATATTGTCTGAAGTAAATGACATATACAAGTGAAGTACATACCATTTCTTTGTCGATCAATCTTCAAATGTATCCATTGGATCAACAGGCAAATGATATTCGAAAAGAAAAATAATAACATTCAAAAGTCAGTTTATAACACAAGCATCTATTCAGTGACAAATTTTAACAGACAAATAAATCATCACTAGAACCTTCTCAATATTCTGCGCAAATAATAAGCATCCATATGTTCCAACATGCAAGATGTTATTTTGGATCTCCACCAAAAGTTAATAGCAACAGTCAAATCATCGCTATCTACTTGGTGGAACCTGCACCAAAGAACACTAATGAAATTGATGATATGTAGAGAGCAAGACAGGGGCAATTAAGAAATTTACAGAGTAAAATAAAATGTAGATTATCAATCAGACATACAAACTAAGTAGTGCAGTATACTAATAGAATTTTAAACACCAGACATACAGACAACATCCACAGTTTCCCACTAGGCGGAGTCGGCTAAATGGATCAAACGCGATCATTGTGCCCTATCGTAAACCATGGCTTAAGAAGTTCCATTTGAATCTAAGTTCTTTTTAATGGTCTCACCTACAGTTTTTCTCGGTCTCCCTCTACCTCTAACTATCAAACTATCCTCCACCTAATCTACTCTTCTTAATGAGGCTTCTAAAGGTCTTCCTTGCATGGCTAAACACCCTAAGGCAAGATACTACCATCTTTTCCGCAATAGATGCTACCACTACTTTCTCTCTAGTGCATTCATTCCTGACCATATCTTATCTTGTATGTCTACTCATCCAACGTAACATCCTCATCTTTACAACACAAAGATTATGCTCTTATTGACTTTTTACCACCCAACATTCAGTTTCATACAACATCGCGAGTCTTATAGAAAACAAAGCACGCTTAGATTTACAATTTGTCAAGCATGAAGCAATGCACATATTAATCACCTTCATCCAAAACCTCCAACAAATATGCACAAGTTGCTTTTAGATCTATTTTTTATGTTTGTTTTTGACATTCTGTGTCAACATTAAAAGAAAACAAACAATACTTAGTTTGAACAATAAAAGTTACAGGCATACAACTAGCATAGAATGCTTAGAAGTTACAACACAATTAGACAAACCACAATTAAAATTATTGTCCGGTAACACCCAAGTTTCCCTATCCAAACAGCCTGACCCATTTTTACCTAATTCAGAAGAAGAATAATCTGCCCATAACGTGAGAAAGGCATATGACAAAGGCAATGTTGAATTTTAGACCTTACCAGCCTTCAGGAATGAAAAGTGCATCGCCTGCCTCAAGAATGACCTTTTGCGCAAAATCCATTGAGCATTCTGCCCTTGGATAAATTGAGTAATCAGGGTTTTCTAAAGCAATAGAACTGCCACATGAATTTTATTGGAAAAAAGGACAAAAAGAACTGTTAGAATATAATAATGTCATTAATGTGTTTCTCATACTAGTACTACACCCTATTTACTAGATCAATACACACATAGGGAGCCTAACAATCACTGAGTTATCCATTACACAGTTGTTCTCTATGTATTGTCTCTTTCTCAGTTTCTCTCAATGTTTGTTCAGAATACCTGTGATTGGAAGCTTCCCCATATATTGGCATTGGGTAGAGTGAGGGACTAGCAGAAGGAGGCCACAGAACAACTGCAAAGAATTTGGTCCTGTTAGAAAGGGCAGAAAGGGGATTGAGGAGTGGGTAAGTAAAAGAAGGTAGGGGAGGACTATTCAGAGTAAGTAATTTAAAACCTGGAAAGGATTTTTGTCAAAATCATATCAGTATGTGAATTAGTAAGCACAATTTAAACGGTTTGTGTTTTGGTTATTTTTTTCTAACCCATTTTAATTTTAACAAAGTTCATTACTTAACTTGTAACAATTTCATAAAAAAAAAAAAAAAAATGTTCATTTGAAACTAGACCCAAAAACTAATAGTTCATGAATCATGATAATTCTTAATTAGTAATTGATAAGACAGCTGAATCTCCGCACTCAGTTTTCTTTTACCTTGTCTAGACTCTAGATAAGAACTGGAAAATCAAATCAACTCAACACTGAAAATAGAGGAAGAAGCAAATAGAGTATCAAAACTCTACTGGGAATTTTATATTATTTACTGCCACATTACTTTAGACATTAACTAGATTAAAGCAACAGCAAGCCATTACAACAACTGAAATTTCCCATATAACTGACTGATAAGGAGCACCTCCACCATCGCAGAGGAAAAAAAAATCATGCCAGGAGATAAAATAATACATCAAGAAGGGGAAGACGTATATACCTTACCTTGTTTGCGGCCAGAAACTATGCACAGAAGATTGTGGTGTGGATCATAGTGAGTACTTGATCTAGCTTGAGCATTGTTCATCCACAAATTTATAGAAGATAGTTCTTTTGCCTCCAAAACTGGAAGCTGCAGAAAGCAACTAGCTAAACATTAGAACTCTGAACAAACGTTACTATTACGAAGAACAATTTATCATGCAGAACTATAGACTGCATGATAAAATAACAGGGATGAATGCATTAACCATCTGGATGTCCTCCCTTAGAGTTTCCAATTGAACTCTCTCTTCACGATCACTGTTCATAATTGGCACCTGAAGTACATATCACCAAAATCCATTTAAGAAATACGACACCATGACACTATCAAATTAATAAATAAACATATATGTGTGTGTGTGTATGTCATAGGTCTTGGATTTTGAACCTGTGCTAAATAAATTTGATCAGGAACATCTTCCAAAGACAAACAGGCATGTTCAGTATCAGAACCCGCCAAATCATGAGCTTGTGGGCCAAGACAAGGAGGATCAAGGCCTTCTTGGTGTGTACTTTGCATTTGCATTCTTTTCTTACAAAAATCAATGAAGGTAGAAAATGGTATAGGAACCTGCAAACAATGGAAACACAGATTAATTTTACATCATGTCATCCATGGAAATAAAATTTTCCAATAGCATACAAAATAATTACCCTCTCATGGCTTCCAAGATCACCATAAAAGACTGGCGCAGATCGTGACATCATAGCTTCCACCATGCAAGAGCCTACCTGTGCCTAGGGTTTGAAGCATCATAGCAGAAATGAACACATTCAAAATAATAGCCATTAATTAAACAATGGCTTAATTACTCTGTTGGTCCTCAAACTCTTTGGAAAATTCAAATAGGTCCCAGAACTTTAAAAGTTTGTAACTAAAACCCTAAACATATAAAATTTGTAACTGAGAACCTGATGCACGTCTCCATTAAGGTTCCATTAAGTTTTTGTTAGGGTTCTGTTACTGATTCATCCAGTTGCACTCATGCATTGTGGGTCCCTGAACTTTCTGAGAAAATTCAAATAGGTTCCTATACTTCTTGGGAAAATTCAAATAGGTCTCTATATTTTTTGGGAACCCTATCAGAACCGTGATGTAGGTGTGTACAAAGGACTCATTTACAAATTTTTATAACGGTTCATTTGGGTAAACAACTTAATTAAGCAATATAAACTTTTTCGAATAAGCTAAAAACAGATTATTTTCATAAGCTTATCTGACAAGCTTATTGCAATAAGCCAAAATGAGCTTATATAAAGATCATAAGCTATTTTCACAAATTACTTTCATAAATATATTTTCACAAGCTATTCTATAAACTCAAATAAGCTCTTTATATACTCTTCCAAATGCATCCTAAGTTTAGAGAATCAATTATAAACTTTTTAAAAGTTTATGGACCTATTTGAATTTACTCAAAAAATTCAGGGACCCGAGTAATTAAACCTTAAACAATCAATAAGACGCAACGAGTAGCTCTTAAACAAGTATAAGGAAAGTTAGGAGGAACCTGCAAGTAGTCAAGGCCACCGTTGGATGGGTTCCAGTGAGAGAAGGCTCTCCAACCCTTGATGCATCCACCGAAAACCTTTCAAATCAAATTAAATATATAAATAAATAGAACAAAAAGAAGAAGCAGAGAGTTTATTTATTCAAGAGTGTATTTACAGCAGGAACGTTTCGGGGCTCAATAAGGGACTCGAAATCTTTAGCCGTGGGAAGTTGTTCGTATCTTTGGATTCGAATGAAATCCTCCATTGAGCTACGTATTGTCGTATTCCTATTCCTATTCCTATTCAAATCAAAGGTTTTTCCATTCTTTTGTTTCTTCCAGTTCTAGTAATCTGAAGACTTCAGATTACAGGCGCACACTAACAGTAACAGAACTTGCAGCTCCGAAACCAGAGTGCGCGGTTTTTGGGCTAGTCAGGTCCAAACTATCCAATGGGCTCATCTGTTTCATGCTTAACCCAATACGAGGCCCAAGTTGGTTGAATACTTTATCAAGGGTCTTGATTTTAATACTCCAATTAATCCCCCATTTTTTTAAAAAATCAATTAATCCCCCACCTCCTATCATCATTTTTTTTTTCAAAATTATTCCCACAAATACCCTTATCTCTTTCTCCTTTTCCCCACTACATGTCAGGACCCAACTTAGGCATTCCTGACTGACCAGAATGAGACCATGATGTCTCATTCCCAAGGCATATCAAGCACCTATAAGTCACATCGCAACATGGGTAATTATATAATACCAACGTAAATATCAGAGTAAATGATTATTCCAAAACAAAAAGCCAAGGTAGCGTTGAGTCTACATCCAAAGTTTAAATGAAAAGAAACAGTTTACAATCAAAAAGGAAATAGTTCCAAATTTTCAAACAATCGAAGAGGTATCTCATATGACTAAACAAACAAAAAACCAAAGAAATAACTAAGATGCAGCAACCGGTCACACTACTCCTGCGCATGGGCTCCCTGAGATGGATCCCCTCGTGGAGTACCTGAAGCTGAACTAAAAAGGGCAGGGGTGAGTCCCAGAACTCAGTGAGGGTGAACAAACACAAACAAATATTTCAAACATATAAATATAAACATATGTCCTGTCATACTTTACCATGTATTCAAACCATATTTTCATTGCAACTATTAAGTTGCATTATAATCATTTAGCCATTGAGTAAGATGTTTATTTTTTGTTTGGAGTTGTTCACTAAAGTCTCCCACTCCGATGGTCACATTTATACCCCGGTCGGATCCGCTAACCGGCAAGTGACCTTGGTCACCGCGTAACTACCCTCCAAACTCCGGGGTTCTTTCACTAGAGTCCCCTTCTCTGACGGTCTCATTTATATACCGGTCGAGTCCGTTGACCGGTCGGATACACCAAGTCTTACTCAATGTGCTCTCCATCACAAAAACAAAACATTTTCACATAATATAATCGTGTCCTTTGAATCCATCACAATCAAAAGGATCATTAGCCATAAAATCAACATGTGTTTCTCATACATTTACTAACCACATGATCATTCAATATACTCATCATTATAAGATAAATCACATAACATAGTGGTGTTCTTAGAACCCATTAAAATAAATCCCCGAGATAAGCATTACACAGCATTACACACTTGATATATAATGTTATAAATAATTTAAAATTATAAAAATAAAGCTGCATCATAAGAGTATATATATATATATATATAATCCTGACAAGTGTTGCGTCATATATATATATATATGTGTGTGTGTGTGTGTGAGAGAGAGAGAGAGAGAGAGACTTTAGGAATGCTGCACTTTATCACAAGGACCATGTGCTTCACGTCAACTTCTTAGGGACATGGAATTTATTCCAGAAAGATTCATATACATACATATATGGATGAAAGGGAATTGATCTAATTAATTAAGCAAATATACGTAACTATCGATGCCAGTGACGTCGAAACCGAGTGAAAGAAAAAGGAAGATAAATTGAAAGTGGTTTCACGACCAGCACCATCAAAACTTATGAATCGTACTATGTTCGATGCCACCAAGAAAACCAAATAAAATTAAACAAGAACAAAACGAAACATCATTTGTATAAATTCAAGAATAGGGATGAAAACACACCAAACTTAAATAAAATATCAAGCCTATTAAAACCTACAACCCCTCACCTGCAACGACGAAAAAGAAAGGAAAAAGAGTTTGAAATCCGATTCCTTGCATCAATGTCTCTATGTTCTTGGATTGCCGCACTTTCTTCCTCCTTTTCCCCCCAGAGAAAACTGATTTTAGAAATTAGGGTTCTAAAAACACTCTAACCCTTTTCCCCTATTTTTTATTATTTAACCATTACACCTAAAAAACAAGGTCCCCAGCATTAAGTCACTCCTATCTTGACACTAGGGGTAAAAAAGACAAAACCATAAGCAATCTACCTCATTACTCTATTTTACTACGCTAATCTCTTATACCTCCTTGCAGATATTTATTATTATTTTTTGCATAATATGAATTTAACTCCCCCCCCCCCCCCACAGATATATATATGTATAATAACTTTTAACTTTGACCATTAGCGCTTAAACCTTTTTTTTTTGGGTATTACACTCTTCCCCCTTTAAAGGAATTCTTTCCCGAATTTCGATAAATAATTGTAACTAAGCTTTCGTACCTTGCTCGAAAAGGTGCGGATACTTTCGCATCATTATCTGCTCTGACTCCCAAGTGAATTCCTCCTCGTGAGGATGCCTCCAAGCAACCTTCACTGATGGTACCTCCTTCGACCTCAATTTCCGCACTTGCCTATCAACGATCCTCAATGGAGCCTCCTCAAAAGCTAACTGTTGATCTACCTCAGCTGGCTGTGGTTGTAGCACATGAGTATCATGTCAAAGATATTTCCTCAGCACAGAGACATGAAACACTGGATGCACCTGGGCTAACTCTGGTGGTAAGGCTAACTCATATGCCAACCTCCCTACTCTTCGAGTGATTTGATACGGTCCCATGTACCTTGGGCTCAACTTGCCTTTCTGACCAAACCGTAGAGTGCCTCTAAAGGGTGACACTCTGAGGAATATGTGTTCACCTTCTTTAAACTCTAATGATCGTTGATGAATGTGTAAAATATGTCAGTTTGGAAGTGTAATTAGGAAAGAGTTTGTAAATAATCCTAGAAATTATAGGAAAAGTGATAAGAAAATGTACACATTCATTTGAATAGAGTTTTGATACTTAGATTTCAATTTATATTGAAAATATACTTAAAAGAGGTTGAAAATGTGCAGGAATAGTAGCCCAGCGCTCAGCCCTCGAATTGGACGCTCACAAGACGAATGAAACGAAGAAAACTGCATCCCGCAATGCATGGGCCAGCGCCAGCGCGCTGGCATAATGGTAGAAAGTCGGCGCCCAGCTCTAGAAAGTCGGCGCCCAGCTCTATGATGCAGCGCCCACTCTACAATTCAGCAAGCGAGAAGACGTTTGGGCGCCAGGGCGCCAGCGCAGACGAGCCGACCCAGTATAAATTCGTTTTGAACAGATTTGAAAGGGATCTCTCGGCTCATTTTTCACTTCTCACACTCGAGGTCCATCATCTTCTCTCTGCTTCCTTGAAGATCCAAGCTTGGGAACAAGATTTGGAGCTTCCATGGCTTCCTCCACTCACATCCACTCAAGTTTCTTCTTCTCTTCTCGTTTTTCCCTTTTTACTATGAGATGTTAGATATTTTAGGTTAGGTTAGGATGATTCTGATTTGATTCTTGATGTAATTGATTTTGATTCTGAATTCAATTCTGTTTCATTCAATTAGAGTGATTTGCTTCTATGCTTAATGCTTCTATTGATTGATCAACTCTAGATTGATGTTAGATTCAATCTCACAATTGGAAAATTGGTTATTGGATTGGAAATGAAGTAGATTACCATTGGAATGTTGATTCTAGGAATAGAACTATGTTTCAATGCATTCTTATGAATCACATGCTTAATGTTTGTGCAAATGCTTGAGTGACCTAAGGAATTAGGCTTCTTGATTTGTACAAAAGGATTATCACCTAAGGAATTAGGGATAAATCTAGGTTAATGATTTGAATGACAATTGAGTGGAATGAATTGGAATTAGGACTGAATGAATTTACATTAAGTGAAGAATTAGAGGATTCCGATGCCTAACCGCTTTTACCTATATTGAATACATTCTTTAATTGCATTGCATTCATTCTTGTGACAACTTGTAATCAAAAATCCATAAAAAACTCTTCTACAAACATGACATTCATAGGTTCAAATAGCTATTGCCTAGGCTAAGTTGATACTTGAAACACAATCCTCGTTGGGAACGATACTCTACTCTCATTATTATTACTTGTACGATTTGGTGCACTTGCCAAACTTTCAACAAGTTTTTGGCGCCGTTGCCGGGGATTGTTGATTTCAATATCAACGAAGCAAAGGCATTGTTAATTTGAACATTTTTTTTTAGTGTTTATTTTCTGTTTTTGTTTGAATACTTGATATATTGGATATTCTCATCTTTTCCTTGCTTTGGATTTCTGTTTTGTGAGGAAAGTATCCACTATCCTTCATTATTATAGTTCATGCAAGTAAAGGCAATGAAACCACTGCGACCTACATGTGATTTTTGTGGTGCATACCATAAATTTGAAGAGTGTGAGGTGAAACTCAATGCAAATGAGGGGGTTTATTACATGAAGGACCTCATGTGGGAGCAAGATGCACCACATCACCATCAATCCAATGAGTCACTAGATAGAATGTCCAACCTTGAAAATGTTTTAATTCAATTCATTGAAGCTACTCATGCGAATTTTAAGAACACACAAGCTTCAATCAAGAATCTTGAGATTCAAGTTGAGACACTATCTAAGCAATTGGGTTGTTTTGTGCAGAAAAATAAAGAGTTGGTAGCAGAGCAAGAGTCACATGTTTGGGAAATGGTTGAGCAAGAAGAAAAAGTACATGACTTAAGAGAGGTGGTGGATGAAAAACAAAAAGAAAGTGTAGTTTTAGAAGTAGTTGAAAAACAGAAAAACAAAAACAAGTGACATTGAAGAGAAACCAAGGGTGATACAAGAAGAGATTCATATGACTAAGACTCAACCCTTGGTGATCGAAGAGAAGAGTCCTCCACATAATGAGTTGTACATGCTTCAAAAATGGGGGAACACATATCCCAAATGCTTACTTGTTGGAGCATGGGAACATTCTTGTCCCTATGCCAAATATATGGGATTGTTACCTAAAAGAAGGAAGCGGAAGGATGAAATTTTCTTTTTATCATATCATCCACCCTAATGGGGTGACAATACGTCAAGCTAGTGACGTTAAAGAAGCGCTACTTGGGAGGCAACCCAAGCATTTTCTTCTTGCATTTCTTTCAATTTTTTTTTCCTTAGCATGAAAAATAAGTAGTCAATTGAGTTGTTGAGTGGTTCCTTGATGTGTAAACCATTTAATGTGGTGGAATTGGTTTAAATTTTTGTACAGGCACATCTAAGGAAAGTGGAGCAAAGGAAGGGGAGAAATGACACACTAGAATGGTGAAAATGGCCCTGCACAGGCGCTGGGCGCTCAGCTTGACGCCCAGCGTAGGAAAAGTCAGAGACTACCAGGATGAGTGGCGCTGGGCGTTCCGCAGGAAGGACGAGCGCTGCACATTTCTGTAGCTCCTAGACAGCTAGAGCTGGGCGCCAGACAGCTAGAGCTGGGCGCTAGGCAGCCAGAGCTGGGCGCCCAAGTGGAGGCTGAGCGCTGGAATTAATGAAAAATCAAAAAAAAAAAAAAATCAAAAAAAAAATCAAAAAAATAAAATAAAAATATTTCACATACTCATCCAGTGTGCAGAAGAAAGGGGGTGTTCTGAACTCTATTAATTTTCTTTGCACTCTTTCGTTTGTTAGTTAGTTGTAGGAATAAATTGCCCAAACTTGCATATATTGCACAACTTGTGTTGAATGGATTCTTGTGTAGATTATCTAGTAAGCATAGAACTTTTGCTTGACTGAAATTTCTAACATGATGCATTTTATACTTGCTGGGCATATGATTTCATTGAAATCGTTGATCCTTGTGAATTGTTTGTGAAAATTTTTCATGCTATAATTGATGCAATGTTGAATGCATGGATTTTCTCTTGCACATCACCATAAACTGTGAGCTTTTGAGCCCAAATGCTCTGGCACATTATCCAGATGACTTGATTTCTTTCATGTGTGATTGTCCATCACTTGCATGTTCTCACCTTTTCTTGCCTTGAATGCTTGTCATTGTTGCAATGTTCTTGCATATGCATGAATGATTGAGGAAATAATTCTTTGTTTAAGCTTGGTGCCATAATTGCCAACCTATCATTTTCCATTGTTAAGCCCAATTGAGCCTTGGCCTATTTTTCTTGGTATGATCGCACATTACAAGCCAAAAAGTGATAAAACCATTTTGTCCCACTACTTTAGCTTAGAGGAATGTTTGGACTTAAGTTTGGGGTTGTTCTCTTGCTTAGGGACAAGCAAGCAAATAAAGTTTGGGGTGGTAAGTAGGCCACTAAAGATGCCTACTAGAAAAAAAAATGAAAAATAAAAACTGAAAAAGAAAAAAAGAAAAATAGAAAAAGCCAAAAAGAGGAAAAGGAAAGAGAAAGTATACAAAGAAAGAAAAAGGCAAAATAGAAAGAAAAGAAAATTAAAACAAGAAGCAACAAGAGAAAAAGAAATAGTTGGAGATGAATAAAAAGGAAATAGCACAAATTGTGTGCTTATGTGCTTGTAGCTAGACTAGGCAAGTGAAAATTCCAAAAGAGTCCAAATAGTCCTTGAAGCCAAAGTAGCATAGCATATATATCCTTATTCTCATCTACCCGTACCTAAGCCCCATTACATCCAAATAAAAGACCTCATGATATGTGTTGCATTGGCATTTGTGATGTGTGTTCCTAGCATCTTATCAAGATTAGGATTGGGGAATGCATGATGATTGGAATTGAGAGCAAACATGACCAAGTGAGGATGTGTGAAACACTTAAACAGAGAGGTTGCAAGGGATAATTTTGTGCATTCAATGGAGCTAATTTTGTACTATGTTTGATTGTTCTAAAGCATGAAACTTGTGATCAATTGGAATTTATGAATGATTGTGTGATGCTTGTCCATTTTGCAAAAGTATCAAGGAATTGAAGTCTTGCATGAGTAATTTGCTTCACAAGAGAATTGACCATGAAAATCTATCTCATTCACCCCTGTTTTGAATTTAATTGTTTGCTTGAGGACAAGAAAAATTTCTAAGTTTGGGGTTGTGATGAATGTGTAAAATATGTTAGTTTGGAAGTGTAATTAGGAAAGAGTTTGTAAATAATCCTAGAAATTATAGGAAAAGTGATAAGAAAATGTACACATTCATTTGAATAGAGTTTTGATACTTAGATTTCAATTTATATTGAAAATATACTTAAAAGAGGTTGAAAATGTGCAGGAATAGTAGCCCAACGCTCAGCCCTCGAATTGGACGCTCAGCACGAACAGAAACGGAAGAAAACTGCATCCTGCAATGCATGGGCCAGCGCCCAGCGCTGGCATAATTGGTAGAAAGCTGGCGCCCAGCTCTATGATGCAGCGCCCAGCTCTGCAATTCAGCAGCAGAAGACGTTTGGGCGCCCAGCGCTGGCAGACGAGCCGACCCAGTATAAATTCGTTTTGAACAGATTTGAAAGGGATCTCTCGGCTCATTTTTCACTTCTCACACTCGAGGTCCATCATCTTCTCTCTGCTTCCTTGAAGATCCAAGCTTGGGAACAAGATTTGGAGCTTCCATGGCTTCCTCCACTCACATCCACTCAAGTTTCTTCTTCTCTTCTCGTTTTTCCCTTTTTACTATGAGCTGTTAGATATTTTAGGTTAGGTTAGGATGATTCTGATTTGATTCTTGATGTAATTGATTTTGATTCTGAATTCAATTCTGTTTCATTCAATTAGAGTGATTTGCTTCTATGCTTAATGCTTCTATTGATTGATCAACTCTAGATTGATGTTAGATTCAATCTCACAATTGGAAAATTGGTTATTGGATTGGAAATGAAGTAGATTACCATTGGAATGTTGATTCTAGGAATAGAACTATGTTTCAATGCATTCTTATGAATCACATGCTTAATGTTTGTGCAAATGCTTGAGTGACCTAAGGAATTAGGCTTCTTGATTTGTACAAAAGGATTATCACCTAAGGAATTAGGGATAAATCTAGGTTAATGATTTGAATGACAATTGAGTGGAATGAATTGGAATTAGGACTGAATGAATTTACATTAAGTGAAGAATTAGAGGATTCCGATGCCTAACCGCTTTTACCTATATTGAATACATTCTTTAATTGCATTGCATTCATTCTTGTGACAACTTGTAATCAAAAATCCATAAAAAACTCTTCTACAAACATGACATTCATAGGTTCAAATAGCTATTGCCTAGGCTAAGTTGATACTTGAAACACAATCCTCGTTGGGAACGATACTCTACTCTCATTATTATTACTTGTACGATTTGGTGCACTTGCCAAATCATTCAACAATCGTCGTTTGACATCGGCATGCTTTTTCTGTCGTTCTTGTGCTAACCTAAGCCTCTCCCGGATCATCCTGACCCTCTCTATCGAGTCTTGAACCAGATCTGGGCCCAACAATTGATGATCACTCGTCTCAAACCATCCCATTAGGGTTCTACACTTCCTACCATAGAGAGCCTCAAACGGTGCCATTTGGATGCTACTATAATAGCTATTGTTATATACAAATTCTATCAATGGCAAATGCACATCCCAAGAGCCCTCAAACTCAAGTACACATGCTCGAAGCATGTCCTCCAAAGTCTGTATAGTCCTTTCCGACTGGCCATTAGTTTGTGGATGGAAAGCTGTGCTAAAATGTACTTGAGTTCCCGAAGTCTGCTGAAATGACTTCCAAAAATGAGAGGTGAACTGTGAACCCCTATCTGAAACAATAGATTCTAGAATCACATGCAAGGACACAATCTCCCGAAGATACAGTGTTGCATATTGTTCTACCGTGAACGTGGTTTTCACAGGTAGAAAGTGAGCAGACTTGGTCGAACGGTCCACCACAACCCAAATGGAATCGTAACCCGCCCTGGTCTTGGGCAAACCCACCACAAAATCCATGATGATGTGATCCCACTTCCATTCCGGAATCTCCAAACTTTGGAGAAGCCATGCTGGCTTCTGGTGCTCCGCCTTCACCTGTTGGCAAGTCAAGCACCTAGAAACGAAATCAGTTACGTCTTGCTTCATACCGGCCCACCAATACAATTGCTTCATATCCTGATACATTTTCCTGGATCCAGGATGCATCGTATACGAAGAGGAGTGGGAAAGTTCCATGAGCTTTCTTCTAGCTTCTAGAGGAACTACCACCCATCCATTAAATCGAAGCATCCCATCATTATCCATTGTACAACCCTTTCCACCCTCTGTATCAATAGTATTCCTCAACATGACTAGATCAGAATCTCGTTTCTGGCAAGCTATAATATAATCTATCACATTGGACTTGACTCCAAGTCGTGCTAGTAAAATACCATCTTCCATTGGCTCGAAAACCACCAAAGCATTTATGCTGCTATGACATTCATTCGCTATCGCTTGCCTTTCGACACTCAAATGTGCCAAACTACCCATGGACTTGCGGCTCAAAGCATCTGCCACTACGTTAGCCTTACCCGGATGGTACATAATTGTGCAGTCATAATCCTTCAACAATTCTAGCCATCTCCTCTACCTTAGGTTCAACTCTTTCTGGCCAAAAATATACTTGAGACTTTTGTGATCTGTGTATATCTCACAGGCCTCACCATACAAGAAATGCCTCCAGATCTTCAAGGCTAAAACCACAGATGCCAACTCCAAATCATGAGTCGGATAGTTGTGTTCATGCTTCTCTAACTGTCACGAAGCATATGCAATTACCTTTCCATTCTGCATTAGCATGCATCCCAAACCCACTCTAGACGCGTCACAGTACACCACAAAGCCACTGATACCTGAAGGAATAGTCAACACTGGAGCGGTAGTCAACTTATCCTTCAATGTCTGAAAGCTTTCTTCGCATTTTGAACTCCGTTCAAATTTAACTCCTTTTTGAGTCAGGCGAGTCAATGGAACCGCCATTTTTGAAAAGTTCTCAATGAACCTCCGATAATAACCGGCTAACCCCAAGAAACTACGTATCTCTGAGACACTAGTGGGTCTAGGCTAACCCTTCACCGCCTCCACCTTTTTCGGATCCACAGAAATCCCTTCTGAAGAAACAATATGCCCAAGAAAAGATACCTCTGTGAGCCAAAACTCACATTTCGAAAACTTGGCGTAAAGATGATGATTTCTAAGTGTCTCCAACACTACCCTCAAATGTTGATCATGCTCATCCTTGGTCTTATAATATACTAAAATATCAACAATGAACACAATCACAAATTTATGCATAAATGGTTTAAACACCCGGTTCATCAAGTCCATGAAAGTTGCTGGGGCATTCATCAAACCAAAGGACATTACAAGGAATTCGTAATGACCATACCGGGTTCTGAAAGCCGTCTTCGGAATGTCACACTCCCTGATCCTCAGCTGGTGATAACCTGATCTCATGCCAATCTTTGAGAAAAGGTGTGCCCCTTGCAACTGATCAAACAAATCATCAATCCTTGGCAATGGATACTTATTCTTTATCGTTACCTTGTTGAGTTGATGATAGTCAACACACATCCTCCATGACCCGTCTTTCTTTTTCACGAATAACACTGGAGCCCCCCAAGGTGATGAACTAGGGCGTATAAACCCCTTGCTCAACAAGTCTTCTCGCTGATCTTTGATCTCCTTCAACTCGGTTGGGGCCATCCTATATGGGGGTATAGAAATGGGTTGCGTACCCGATACCAAATCGATGGAAAACTCTATCTCACGAGGTGGTGGTACTCCCAGTAAGTCATTGGGAAATATATCAACATACCCCCGGACTATCGGAACCACTGACAAGTCATCACCTTTGGACTCATCCACCACATTCATCATATCTAAGAAACATTTACATCCGTGTCGCTGCAACTTCTCCGCCTTAAGAGCGGACAACACATTTTGATATACCAAACTACGGTCCCCATGGAACTCTATGGTGTCGGAATTAGTCGGCCGAAAAGTAATCTGTTTATCCCTGCAATCCACCTTAGCCCCATACCTAGATAACCAATCCATTCCCAAGATGACATCCATCTGAAGCATACCCAATAAGATTAAGTCGGCCAGAAGATTCAAACCATTCACTCTAACCTCACAACCTCGAACATAATTGTTCGTCATATGATTACACTCAAGTGGGGTAGAAACAATCAAAGGGTGTGGAAGTGCCTCCAAAGGCATTCCCGTAACCCGCACATAATGCCCGCCACAAATCAGCGAGAAGCACCAGAATCAAACATCACCCTAGCATATGAAGGACCAACTGGTAAAATACGTGTAACAATATCTAGGTCGGTCCAAGCCTCCTGCTGACTAAGAGCAAACCTCTATGCTCTATCTTCCTATTTTTCGGTTGCTGCTTGAATTCAACTTTAGTCTCATTCAAAACATTTTCGGCCCTGATGGCCAAGCTGACTACCTGCTCAACGGTGGCATTCTCCAGAATCAGTACTGATCTTCCAATGTTGAACCGAAGCCCATAAGCAAATCGTGACACTCGCTGTTGAGGGTCACTCACCAAATATGGTGCATACCTAGACAACCTCAAGAACTCATTTCGGTAGTCCATCCCAGTCCTCTCTCCCTGTTTCAGTACTTCAAACTCTCGAGCCTTCTTCTCCCGCTCACCTCTGGGTAAAACAAGTCTCCATAAAAGCAGTAGAGAAATGCCTCCATTCTAGATTCTCATCATGCAATTCTCTCTGCACCCTGTATGTCGTGTACCATTCTCGAGCGGCACCTTTTAGCTGAAAACTGGCCAACTCCACGGATCTCTCAGATGAGCATCCCATAGCCCTCAACAATCTCTCCACCTCCTCTAAGAAAAAGGATGGGTCCTGATCGGAACCAGTTCCTGCAAAAGCAGTGGCTTCATCGTACGGAACTCAGTCAATGAAATAAAAAAGTTGGCCTCCTGATTCGGCCTGGTGTTGCATCCCTCCTACTTCCAGCCTTCGTGCTCGCATAAGACTCGTGAGATTCTCGTGTCGTAGAAGGTGATTGAGTCGGAACCCCAACTTGTGATGGAGTCGGAGTTCTTCCGCCACCACCTCCTACTAAGGCCCCTTGTATCGAAGCAATCCCCTGCGCTATTTGTTGCAGGGCTGCCTGAAGAGCTTCTGGGATCACCACCACCTGCTGTGGTGGGTGCTGATTTCCGTCTCGAGGAGGCCTTGCACTGCCTCCACGGGATCGAATGGTTCCTCTTCCTCTACCTCTTGCCATCCTTCAAAAGGAAAGCAAACATCATATTTTAGTTTTTTTAATTAATTCGACACATAAATACTCTACATCAACCCCCTATCAAAAGCAATTACACCACCCTTCTCAGGTTGCTGCTTTCGAATAGTCATATGAGATCCTCGCTATTTTATGGCTTTCTTCCAAATAACACAGATTAGTTACTAATGACTTCTGACACAACTCCCACCCGGGTTTGAGAATTATTACATAATTCATTAGTGTCTAATCTTGCTCAGTACCTATAACCATTGACTCTGATAACACTTTTTCAGGCCGCAACTTAGAT
Organism: Sophora flavescens; assembly: GCA_030762895.1. NCBI lineage: Eukaryota > Viridiplantae > Streptophyta > Magnoliopsida > Fabales > Fabaceae > Sophora > Sophora flavescens. The sequence continues at coordinate 141,758,254 of CM061067.1, forward strand.
GTTCCTGGCCAACCAGAATGAGACCATGATGTCTCATTCCCAAGCCCTATCAAGCACCTATAAGTCACATCGCAACATGGGTAATTATATAATACCAACGTAAATATCATAGTAAATGATTATTCCAAAACAAAAAGCCAAGGTGGCCCTGAGTCTACATCCAGAGTTTAAATGAAAAGAAACAGTTCACAACCAAAAAGGAAATAGTCCCAAATTTTCAAACAACCGATGAGGTATCTCATATGACTAAACAAAAAAAAAACCCAAAGAAATAACCAAGCTGCAGCAACTGCCCACACTACTCCTGTGCATGGGCTCCCTGAGATGGATCCCCACTTGGAGTACCTGAAACTGAACCAAAAAGGGCGGGGGTGAGTCCCAGAACTCAGTGAGGGTGAACAAACACAAACAGATATTTCAAACATCACTACTACAGAAAAGGGTTTTAGAAGCGCACTTTCAACAACGCTTCAATGAAAAACGCTACTTAAAAATAGGCGGAATGTTGGAAACACTGTTGAATGTTGACTGATAAGAATAGATAGCGTTTTCTTGAGGAAGCGCTATTAAAAGTAAGAGAATAGATAGCGTTTCCTCAAGAAAATGCTATCATAGGTAAGTAAATAGATAGCGCTTTTTCAAGGAAGCGCTATCTATTCCCCTTTTACTAAATATTTCCCTTTTCACCGTCACTCTTTCTCTTGCGCGGCTCTTTTCTCTCGTTCTCAAACCCTACTCGCGTTCCCGTTCGATTCTCGCGTTCTGCGTTTGCGTTCTCTCCTCTCTGCTTTCGTGTTCTCTGCTCTCTGCTCGCGTTCTCTCGCGCTGTGGCTCTCTGCTCTCTCGCTCGCTCTCGACTCTGCTCTCACACTCGCTCGATTCTCACGTTGAACCAGGTTAGGGTAATTTCATCAATCTATTTCTTCAATTTCATCTTTCAATTTCGTCTTACATTTCCCTTTCCATTCGTCTTAGATTCAGGTTAGGGCAACAAACTTTGATTTGAACTCCAATCGTGAATTGGTCCAATTCCTCCTTCGAATCTGAGTGCGTTTTCTCCAGTTTTTGGCAGATCTAACAATTTGATTTGAGGTGAGTTTGAATCTTTAATTCCCACTTCTTATCACTGGAAACTTGATTTGAGCTCTTCTTGTTCTATACTTTAAATAGTTACTCTTCATGGTTAATCAGTGGGAGTGAGTTTGAGTGAATCTTAAAAGGTATAGAGGGGAAAAATACGTTGGAGATCGATATGTTGTTATTTGATTTATTTTATTTGGCTTTGGTTATCATGAATTATTTGACAACAGGGTACCCTTTTCTTTTCCTCTACATATTAAGAACTAGACATTCAGTACATTGTACTTCAAATTGCTTTAAAAGTTATTATATAAAATGAAACTGGTCTTGCTTGGTGCAGGGGCACTCCTAGTCAAAGTTTATCTGGTACTCTATCTCCAAGCATAGGAAACTTAACCAACCTTCAGATTGTGTAAGTAATAACAGCAATTGAATACTCTCAAGATGGATGGTTGTTATTTGCTAAGTTGGGTGTTATGGACTACTTTTCAGGCTGCTACAGAATAACAACATAACTGGACCAATCCCTTCAGAGCTAGGGAAACTTTCAAAGCTTCAAACTCTTGATCTCTCTAATAACTTCTTCAGTGGTGAAATTCCTTCCTCTCTGGGACATCTTAGAAGCCTCCAATACCTGTAAGCAAACATGAACTAAGATTTGAAATGTTAAGGTAAAGCTATTTTATGTACCAATTTGTTTTGTCTAAAAACTAAGGAGTTATTAAAACTGTTTCAGGAGGCTCAATAATAACAGTCTTGTTGGTGGATGCCCTGAGTCACTGGCTAATATGACACAGCTTGCTTTTCTGTAATATTCATGATCTCTTCTTTTTTATCTTGTGCACTAATTCTGTTTATGTTTTCTGTATTCCTAAATAAGGTTTCTTGTTTTGTGGTTATCAATTCAGTGACTTGTCCTACAACAATATTAGTGGCCCTGTGCCCAGAATTTTGGCTAAATCATTCAAGTAATTCTCTCTCTCTCTGATGTATGTACATTTCTGCTTGGATGGAAAACAGAAAATTGGGTAATAACTGATAATTTATTGCAATTCCCTTTTACTTTTTTTCAGCATTGTTGGAAACCCCCTTGTTTTTGCTACTGGAAAAGAACCAAATTGCCATGGGATGACACTGATGCCTATGTCCATGAACTTAAACAATACCGAGGGTAAGATCTTTTTAGAGTTGCTCAAGTAATTTTGATGTTGCTTGCTCTTGCTTGTGTCACCTTTCCTTGTACTGTTGTATTCTAATGTATTCTGCATAGTCATTGTTTTGATGCTGACAGATATATCTTTGCTTCCTTAGATGCTTTACCATCAGGCAGACCAAAAACTCACAAAATGGCCATTGCCTTTGGCTTGTTTTCCTCTTTCAAGAAGGGAAACACGGGAATGGAGAACTAGCATCTTCAAAAAACTGGAAGTTAGGAATTTGCTGCATAATTTGTTCTGTAACAGCCTGTAATGTAAGTTGCATAACTTTTCCTATACTTGTCCAAATTAAGTGAAACCTGACTCATTTGAAAGGTAACATCTTAATCCATATTCAGTCAAAAGTTTAGAATTTTTTTTCTCTCTAGATTGATGCCAATTGTAAATTGAAGTAAGACTACGGTGTGCAGTATGATCTGCTGAACAGTTTGCATTGCAGACTGCATAACTCTCACCATAGATGTCCAAATCACATAAACGTGGACTATTTAAAAAGCTAACATCCTAAACTAAATCTGGGTAAAAGTTCAGAATTTTTGGAGCAACCTATTGATACAGTTTTATGCCTAAAGGGAGACAAATTCTGCAGGACTCTACCTCTAGACAGTCTACATTGCAGATTGCATAACTTTTGCTATAGATGTCCAAATTTAGTAAAATTGATCTTTTTATAAAGAAACCATCATGATATATTTACTGTAAAAATTTCATGATTTTTGGCTCATTGATTAAATCTCAATTGTCATTTGAAAGTGAGTCGTTTATGTAGAATCTTGTTATTGACAGCCTGTTGTACCAAATGTGGCTTTTATTTTTCATCTTATTTTTTTGGGCATAGTCTGAGATGCATACTTGAATTGTAGGTCTAACTTAATATGAGGTTGAGCTATGATGATAAAATTGTGCATAAGATTATTACTCTTGAATAGAGAATATCGATTTCCTATAGTTTGAGTTGGGTTATGCAATAGTGAGAAGAACCACATAACAATTCCAAGAACAAATGACCATAGTTGTTTCAAGAAAAGATTTCTTTCATATGATTAAGTTCTCTTTTAAGTATGACTAACACCACCAGTTCTTTCAAGATAATTCAACCTCCTCGTGGCTTAATATAATTTAGTACAACCTTGCAAGGAACACTTGTTAAAACTTAAAAGTAGCTATTGAATAAATCTGACATGTGATGCACTTGTAAATTTTGCAAAATGGTTCTTGTGGCAGTAAGAGAGAAAGGAGCCTAACAATGAAATGCATCTAATATGCCTTTTCATAGTTTGACATTCATCTTATATGACAGTTTGGCCAATGGCCATGGACAACATGAGGCATAAATTCTTCAAAGTCATTTATAACATATAACTGAGGCAAGATAGTTATAGTTATTTGAAGATATCCACTTTGAGTCCAAAACAATTTTAGTCATCGATTGATCCTACATGCATCAACTTTATTCTGTGGAAAGCATCATTGGATGATATTTTTCAGCAAGGTGAAACAAGCATATTTGCATAATTTTAAATGGGCATAAAGAAGAGTAGTACTCATATATGCAGAATTAGAAAAAGAGATTAGTTAGAAGAGATATTGTTATTTTTTAAAAGGGCTTCTTAGGCAAATAGTGTAAAAGTTTCTGTAATGCCTATTGGTAAATGCTCTGCTCCTGCGCAAAAGCTTTTTTAATGCCTATTGTGTAAAAGTTTTACTAATGCCTATTGTGTAAAAGCTTTTCCTTTTTCTTATACTTGAAATGTCGTTTCTATCTTCAGCTGATTGTATTTAGGACATGAGTGAATATGATACTAAATACTAAATCAAATATTCTATTCCTTGAAGCACAAGCAGAATTCCTGTAAAGGCATACATAGCCCAGCCAAGTCTCCTATAAATCATTCTTCGCGTTTAATATTTAACCCATGCTTGGAGTTGGATTTCCTCAGTGTGGGAAGTCTATTTCCTCAGTGTTCATATTAGCTGGTTTGCTTTAAAACTGATTCGTTTTACACTTTTTTTGCTATATTAACTATATCAATTATATTACAGTTTTACATTTTTTGTTCAACTTTTCAAGATGGATGGTTTTCGCATTGGGTTTGGATATATGATCATTGTTTAGTTTCAGTGAACTATGACTATGATATTAAAAGAAGTTATACTTAAGCCTTAACATGGTTTCTTTCTCACATAGAGATTTATATGATGATGATAATCTTTTAGTTTTAATTGTGGTAAACTTCCTCTTCGTTTCTTTCTTTCACATTAAGAATGAATGTTACTTTGCATATTGATTTCCACATTGAAAAGCTTCGTTTTTTCACAGATATGCTGGCATGGAACATAAAGCATGCATGCTGATGAGGGACTCTACACTCCCACCCAAGAGGAAACATACCAAACTCCCATGTAAGAATATTATTCTCATATTTTATATCTCTTGGTTTTTTCTCTGACAAAAGTTTATTTGGAGATAAAAAATATATGCATAAATATTAATTAATAGTTGTCCATATTAAAGTTATTCATAGGAATACTGATTGTGCTTTCATTTTAGGGAAAATTTATTATGAGAAGTGTCTATATATTATTTGGTCATTTTCCATGTTAGATTTCTTTGCTTATTATATTTTTTGCATGTCTACACTGCACTTTGTGTTAAATACATGTTTTTATAGTTCATAGAGACCTGGTGTACTGCCCGGTATTGCAAGGCTGTCAAAGGATCTTCCTTTTGATCTCCAGAAACTTCGATGCAAGGTAATTGCCAAGTCTCTTTTCTTATTTGAAAGATGGAAAAGCAAAGGAATAAAAGAAGAAAACAACACTCACCCCTCGGAACTTTATTTATATAATAACAATTAATAGCAGATTGTGACTGTTCTCACATTATCTTTCAGGTTGCTTTCAATGCATTGAGGTTTGCAAAGCCAGTTCAGGAACTTGGGAACAAGATTGCAGAGAGAATGAAAAGCAAGGGACCCTACCTTGCGCTTCATCTACGAATGGAAAAGGATGTTTGGGTGAGGACTGGTTGTCTACCTGGTCTTAGTCCTGAGTATGATGAGGTTGTAAACAATGAGAGGAGACAAAGACCAGAGCTTCTTAGCATTAGAGCTTCTTAGCATTATTCTTGGACTTGGCCATTGTATTGTAGAGCTGCATAATATAGAAAAAAGAGAGCTCTTGCTTTTGTTTTGGTGGGGTTCATTCGATTTGTTACTGTAAATTGTGTTAAAGTATATTACTTAATTAATTGGTTATATATGCATGATTTGATATTTGGTTTGGTTTATATATATATATATATGCTTACCAATATTGTATGTAAGCTTTGTACATTATATATGTGTATGTGTGTGATGTACCTAAATGCAGTGTTACTGTGAATTGATGAGGGATGGTTGTGCAGGTGGGAAATGTAGAAAAACAGTGAATAATGAAAAAAAAGGGGGGGATAGGTAGCGCTTTCTTGAAAAAACGCTGTCTAAAGTGACAAATAGACAACGCTTTCTTGAAAAAACGCTGTCTAAAGTGACAAATAGACAGCGCTTCCTTGAGAAAGCGCTGTCTAAAGTATGTAATAGATTGTCTTATTACCAACTTTAGACGGCGCTTTTTCAAGGAAGCGCTACCTATTCCTACTTTCAGTAGCGCTTTCTTGAAAAAACGCTGCCTAAAGTGACAAATAGATAGCGCTTCCTTGAGAAAGCGCTATCTAAAGTATGTACTAGATTGTCTTATTACCAACTTTAGACAGCGCTTTCTCAAGGAAGCGCAATCTATTCCTACTTTCAGTAGCGCTTTTTTAAGCGCTATTGAATCTCTTCCACCTTCAGTAGCGGGTGAATAGATAGCGCTTTGAAGCGCTACTAAAGGCAAAAAAAAAGCGCTACTGAAGCCCTTTTCTGTAGTAGTGCATATAAATATAAACATATGTCCTGTCATACTTTACCACGTATTCAAACCATATTCTCATTGCAACTATTAAGTTGCATTATAATCATTTAGCCATTGAGTAAGATGCTTGTTTTCCATTTGTAGTTGTTCACTAAAGTCTCATACTCCGACGGCCACACTTATACCCCGGTCGGATCCGCTAACCAGTAAGTGACCTTGGTCACTGCATAACTACCCTCCAAACTCCGGGGTTGTTTCACTAGAGTCCCCTTCTCCGACGGTCACATTTATATACCGGTCGAGTCCGTTGACCGATCGGATACACCAAGTCTTACTCAATGTTCTCTCCGTCACAAAAACAAAACATTTTCACATAATATAATCATGTCCTTTGAATCCATCACAATCAAAAGGATCGTTAGCCATAGAATCAACATGTGTTTCTCAAACATTTACTAACCACATGATCATTCAAAATACTCATCATTACAAGCTAAATCACATAACATAGTGGTGTTCTTGAACCCATTAAAATAAATCCACAAGATAAGCATTACACTTGATATATAATGTTATAAATAATTTAAAATTATAAAAATAAAGCTGCATCATAAGAGTATATATATATATATATATGACTTTAGGATTGCTGCACTTTATCACAAGGACCATGTGCTTCACGTCAACTCCTTAGGGACATGGAATTTGTTCCAGAAAGGTTCATATACATACATATATGGATGAAAGGGAATTGATCTAATTAATTAAGCAAATATACGTAACTATCGATGCCAGTGACTTCGAAACTGAGTGAAAGAAAAAGGAAGATAAATTGAAAGTGGTTTCACGCCCAGTATCATCAAAACTTATTAGTCATACTATGTTCGACGCCACCAAGAAAACCAAATAAAATTAAACATGAACAAAACGAAACATTATTTGTATAAATTCAAGAACAGGGATGAAAACACACCAAACTTAAATAAAATATCAAGCCTATTAAAACCTACAACGCCTTATGTTCTTGGGTTGCCGCGCTTTCTTCCTCCTTTTCCCCAGAGAAAGCTGATTTTAGAAATTAGGGTTCTAAAAACACTCTAACCTTTTTCCCCTATTTTTTATTATTTAACCATTACACCTAAAAAAAAGGGTCCCCAACACTATGTCACTCCTATCTTGACACTAGGGGTAAAAAAGACAAAACCATAAGTAATCTATTCCATTACTCTATTTTACTATCCTAATCTCTTATACCTCCTTGCAGATATTTATTATTATTTTTTTGCATAATATGGATTTAACCCCCCCCCCCCCACTCACACACACACGCACACACACACACATATATATATATATATATATAATAACTTCTAACTTTGACCATTAGTGCTAATTAAACCTTTTTTTTTGTGTGGGTATTACACTACACCTTCTCCTTCCTACCTCCTTTTCTTCTTCTCCGGTATATACCCATGCCCTGTATTTTCCCTTTCCCTTTTCTAGTATCCAAGAACCAACATGTTGTGTTTAATAAAATGTTGCTCTGTCTAAAATGAAAATTGTAAAACAACATGTGACGAATTGAAAGAAACATGCTACTCATGTGAAAATTGTAAAGTGTTTAAGCTTGAACTGAAAATGTCACAAATATTTTGGAAGAAACAACACTGAAAAGGCAACAACCCCTAAATCAGAAACAACCTTTTTTTTTCCTTAAACCACTGTACGGAACCTACAAAAAACACTTGAATCTTGCAATAACATACAGGAACTTTCATGTTTTAAATTTTTTTTACAACACATGGAAACTTTAGTTTACGTTTCTGTTCAATTTTTTATAACACATGGAAACTTAATTTCTATGTGTGTTAGATTTTTTTTAACACTCAACACTATAGTTTCCATGTTATAATTTTTTTTAACACACATCGAAACTAAGTTTCCGTGAGACACTAAAAAACAAAAACAAAAATTGTTGTCGTATTTCATTGTTGTATGTACCTTGACCGAAGGTTGCAAAGGGACGATAAAGTGTAGTGTGGTGAGAGGTGGGGGGAGAATAATAGAAAGAAGATGAGAGAGTGATGGGTTGAGGGGTCGATGGGGTGGGATAAAGGGTTGGGGAAAATGGTATCTATATCTATATCTATATAATATACAATAGAGAATGGTTTCACAGGTGTTGCTTCCACGTACAATTTCAAGCTTCGATTTACACGTGTCAAATTATCATGCTTCGTGTCTCTATGGTCTGGTTCCGAACCTATAAAAATTTGACTTGGATTCTTAACATAAATAGCTTCCAAAACTGTGATTTAATGGCATTTAAGGAGGATTTCCGCATTTACGTGATTTCTAATTTCCTTTCCTAACGTATTCAAATTCGAAATAATTGGGATATCAAAATTCAACAATCATATTAAAATCAAATCCCTGATCAATATAGGCTGAATCAATATATTGATGACAATAATGATGATTGAATATGTAATCTGAATCACTAATATTGGAGTGAGAATTTAAACATGGGATATGGTGAAACAAATTTTAGTGCTCCATCTTCATCGCTCAGTCACGTTCTTCCGTGCCAAGCTCCTTTTTGCATCTTTATCTATGAGGTACCTCTGCCTTTTTTTTGACTCTATCAATTGCCTTTGTGTGATTCACGACTTTTCATTTTGGTAATGTGTTCTTTTCTATTTGTTGCTTTATTTGGTATTCTTGCTGATATTATGTGGTTCAAGTGCAGTGTCGATTGTGGCATTGGATAGCTTCAAACAACTATAGTGAACTATAAGAAGTTCCCTTGATCCCTTTCGTGCATTTTCCTTCAGGTGCCATCTTCAACCTTCCCGTCTTTGTTGTAATTTTTTTTTTGAATGGGTTTTTTGTTATTCTTTTCTTATTTTTGGTGTTCTATTATTCCTTATAGTGATGAATCTTATAGGAGGGCTGGAAAAAAGTTGAAGAGGTGATTGCTTTTTTGCTACCGATTGAATCTTTTGTGAATCTTGCGTCAAAGGATTTCTTAGGTCTTGAAATCTTAGCTTCGTTAATAGCTAATGAAGGAAACATGTCAAATTGTGTAATAACGATACTACACGCAATATGGATACCAAAGTATCAAATGCATAGATTCAATTCCCAATAATTATATTGTTATTATATTTGCAATAATGGCTCTTGTGATAAAATCAAATTAATTCGAATTATATTAAAAAAAAACACCAATTTTTTTTTGATTAACCAAAATAATTTGAATTATATTAAATCAAATTTTTAATTGTACGAGCATTTGTTGAAATATTTGAACCCATCATTCAACTCAATTCTATAAATATTCAAATTTCCATCTTACTCACTATATAATAATTTGAATTATATTAAAAAACAAACAAATAAATTTTATGTTTAATCAAAATAACTCGAATTCTATTAAATCAAATTTTTTAACTCCGTGGCTATTTATTGAAATATTTTAATAATTATTTGTGGGTATAAACAAATGGATACCAAAATAACAAATGCATAGATTCAATTCCCATTAATTTTATTGTTATTATGTTTGCAATAATGGCTCTTGTGATAAAATCAAATTAATTCGAATTATATTAAAAAAAAACATCAAATATTTTTTTGATTAATCAAAATAATTAGAATTATATTAAATCAAATTTTTAATTGTACGAGCATTTGTTGAAATATTTGAACCCATCATTCAACTTAATTCTATAAATATTCAAATTTCCATCTTACTCACTATATAATAATTTGAATTATATTAAAAAACAAACAAATAAATTTTATGTTTAATCAAAATAACTCGAATTCTATTAAATCAAATTTTTAACTCTGTGGCTATTTATTGAAATATTTTAATAATTATTTGCGGGTATAAACAAAAAATATATTAGTGGGTATAACCCAATATTATATATAAAGAAGAAAAAAGAATAGTATAAACATAGAATATGAGAATATAATCAAAAGAAATCAAGCAATTAATGCTAATTATTAGTTATCAGTTCGGGATTCAATTTTAAATACAAATAATGATAGTCTAAATGAAAGAATCAATCATAATAAGAAATAAATCGAAATTTATATACTATTAGGAATGAGAATAATCTCAAAGAAGAACGTTACAAGTGTCAAGCTATCCTTAAATTCCTCTCTCATGTATCATCCTCTAAAGTATTCCTTCCAAAAATGTCTGATGTGTCCCAACCCCATGCATTTTGAAGCCCACAATTATTCTTTGCAACCAGCTTACCATTTTTTAAGGAAGAAAGTTTTGAATTATTTATTGTATTTATGAAATGTTTTAATTTGTTGGTATGAATTTAATGATATGATTTAATTTTTGATTTCAAAATGGGTGTGAATAATCAATATAATAATAACATATGATCATCAAATCAAATGCAAATATTATTGGTTTGGAAATAAACTAAAGTATTAATGCATTTTTTTTTGAATAAAAAACATTATAAAATACTAACAATTTAATCATATTAATAAATTCCAAAAAAGGTCAGTACTGTATGCAAAAGCATTTTCATAATTTGTTGCAATGGATAAATCTTTCCTTATGGCTTTCTTTATTTAATTAATAATGCAATTTTGACAGTGCTGATATTTCATTGTCGTTAAAAAACCAATTATATTTGAATGCCAATATTATGTGTTTGGCATTTAGTTGTATCAATGCATAACAGTAGCGGGCAGGTGTCCATTTGAAGATTTTTTTGCATTATTTTAATATTTAACTTTTATAATTTATAAATTTGTTATTTTTATTATTTTAAATTATTTTTAGACCAGCATATAGCTGCAATGGAAAGTCAAAAACGGTAGGTTTTAGTTCTCTGCTCCTCTGTTCTCTGCCACCATCACCATTGAGACACCCTGTTGTGCCCCATTGTATTATTAAATTAGAACCTTATTATTTATTTACTTAATCGCGCACTTAGCTTGAAAAGTATGTAAAAAATTAAAACTTTAGTTAAACAATCATATAACTTCTGCAAATTAAACACACCAAGGTTGTAATATATACATACACACATGTTTATTTATTACATTACCAAAACACTGTTGAGGGTATCCTCTCAGTAGGATCCCTCACAAGCATAAACATCACTACAGACATACTTAGCGGAAATATAAATACTCCTTAGACACACTGGCCATAATGTCTATACTCTAATCGCCATGAAGCACAGCTCGACCTCCAGCATCTGGTTCGTAAGGAGTTCCATCTAACTCCTCAGCAATTGGTTCCTCCATCGGGTCTTCTCGTACGATCACATCAGAAATAAAATACAACACATAGAAAGATATAGGGAATAAGAAACAGTTCTATCATCAAAAAGCAGAAAAGAGTAACAGTAAATTATACAATAACTATCACAAACATAATGTCATTCAACACCTAACAAAACATCTTCAAACTCAAGTATTCATCTTCTACCCCAATCTCGTACAACTAGACTTTAATACTAACGTGGCCATCTTTACTCCTGTCACATTAGTCGGTAGTCCGAAACAGTCAAGTGCCAATAACTTTCGAATGCGTTAACGACTAAGCGAGTGTTAGTCCAAAACGGTCCAGTGCCAAGAATATGTGAACGCGTCAAGGAGTATCGATTCAGAACGGTCCAGTGCCAATAATATGCAAACGTGTCAAGAACTAAAAGAATATTACGGTAGTCTACCTCGGCATCCACATCCGTAGGGCACTCACCGGCAATATCCGAAATCCCAAAATAGGATATCCTGACCTCGTGTGTTCCACTCACACGGCTGTGAATAACAATACATCTATAAATGAATTTCCCTAAATTACATCAATAACAACCTAGTGCCTCAACCTTCCATCAAAGTCTCAACACCTTTTTCTTCTTAGATAAAACCACTTAATTAGGCTAGGCACCTCTAAATCACCTTTATTCTCTCACCCAAACAATTATACCTCCGAGCAATATATATCTTTCCTTAAATCTTCTAAGCATATCATTAAACCCAGGCAGATCATGCATAACACATTAATCAACAAAATATTCCAACATCTCAATATCATATAAGGCAATTTATCACAACCAACTCATAATAGTCCAACCAAAGAAATAACAAAGTCAGGCTCTGTCACGGCCTGACCGTGATAGCCATCACGGCCGTGACAGATATCAAGTGCAAGTCAGACTCTGTCACGGCCTGGCCGTGATAGCCATCACGGCCGTGACAGACATCAAAGGCAAGAATTCTACAAAACAGAACCTGTCACGGCCTGGCCATGACAACCATCACGGTCGTGACAGACAATAAACATCCTCAACATCATAAATATTCAAACACCGAAATAATACGTCACATGCAGATGGAATACCTCAACCAGCGTATCACTATAAATTTGATAACATAAAATCAAACATCCTCAAATACTTAAAATCAACTTAATGTCGATAAACCTACAATCCCCGAATCACCATTGGTTTTACAGAAAAGGTTTCCAATGGGATTTTGGTCTTGTCGATTACTCGACTACTAGTAGGGTTTAGGTCGCCCTACACAATTATCATATAATCTACTACTTATCGATTCCGACGATAGGTTGATTCTTTTCCCCATCTGAGCTAGCATCGAAATCTTGAACTCGACGTTCCTTGCTATCACACCACAGCTTAATAGTTTCACCTTGAACCAAACAACATAACTATAATTAATCAAATAACAACCATCTATGACACTTTAGGGCTAGGTTCGTCCAAGACTTAGAAAATAGGTTTAGGGTTATCTTCTTAATGCCATCTTTTGGATCCTAGTTACTAGAGTCTTAACTAACATATATTACTTATTACAAGACTAAAATTTGAAACAAAATCCTCTAACCTTTAGGGTTAGGGTTTCGGCCCATATTAGGAAAATAGGCTAGGAAATTTAGTTGGATTCAAGCTCTTGGATTTATATCATGTAGGTACTAGAGAGTTTAAATCAAGCATTAGATTTCTAAAATGAAAACCAAATCATCAAACCCTACTTTGAGTGAGATTCGGCCACTTAAAGAAAATAGGGAAGGAAAATGATTTTGATCACATGCTTTTGGGATAATGAAAGTAGGGATCATAACTAGATCATAGATATTGGTTTCACATTTTTATGATTTTTCTACAATTTGTTATGAATTTTCAAAGTTCTAGATCTAGAAACTTAAAAGTGATGAACATAGATGAGATAAACTTTGAATCAAGAAACTTATTGAAGAACATAGGCATGATTAGGGAAGAAGAATAGGATTTACCTCTTGAAGATCAAAAACAAGTGAAGATCCAAGGACTTGCTTCACAAAGTGATGCTAAAAGGCTTATGAACTTAAGAGTTTTTGAAAGAAAGGCAATAGGAAGAAAATGAAATGTGAGGGAGGGTATTTATAGAGATTGGTTGCGCCACTTTAGACGGATCTAGTAGGAATGAGTTGGCTTGTTCAAAGGATTAAAGTGCAAATAATTCCTAGGGGCCATTTTGCAAAGATTCCAAAAGTATAAGGACTATTTTGCAAATTGCCAATAAATTGAAATGATGACCATGTGCCACATTAAATGTGGTCTCATCTTGACTTATCTTGGCTGATTTTTCATGAGATATTTTGAGAAGAACCTAGAATGTTGGAGAACATTTGAGAAGATAGTAGAATGGTGTAAAATCTTGGAGAAAAATGTAGAACAATGTGGAAAGTTCTAGAATAATCTTGGCTCATCCAAGATGAGGGCAGCCCCTACTCCCTCATGGGCTTGCGCATGGGCCTAATAAATTTGGACTTGGATTTATTTTTGTGGGGCTCACCAAAAGGCTTAAAGCTTAAACATGATATAGGAAAATTATATAATTTCTAATGGGCTTTATGAATTTTAATCTATGGACAAGGAATTTGGGCTTCATGGCCACGGTCCATTAATAGATTGGAAACAAAGATTCTGGCCCAATTCACTTAGAAAACATAGGAACTAACTTAGGGACCAAAGTGTAATTAAAAGAAAGTTCAGGGACCTAAGCATAAAATTCATAAATTGTCACTTTGACTTGTAGAATCTTCTAGACTTAAAAGTGTGACTCATCCCAATGAATCATCATGTATGACTCGTTATCCCGATCTCTTGACGGGTCTCTGTAGTTCCGTTTTCGACTCCGTCGGTTTCCTGATTAGGGTTTTACGCCTTCGTAAAAGCGTAATATTTCGTTTTCTACTGAAAATTTTCAAGCTAACCAAACTCGTTGGAAATATGATTTAAATATAAACCATTTCGTTGACGAGTCAAAATTAGGTTTTCTGCTCAGTAAAATTATACTGTCTGTGAAAATGCAGACCGATTTCCGTCTGAATTTTCAACCCAAAATTTTATCCTAAGCTTCTACCCTAAGATAGAGTATGGATATGATTTTTATTTCATAAAAATCAATCTCCATGAACTCGGATAAAAATATAAATAAATACATTTATACCGGTTAATACAGCGAAAATATTTTCAATGAAAAAAATAAAAATCGGAAAATAAAAAGTAGGGTGTTACATTACTACCCCTCTTAGAAAAAAATTCCGTCCTCGGAATTTCTTAACTCAAAACTAGACATCATCTTGTAATCGTATCTTAATCTAGAGATCCCACAATATATTTCTCATCGTTGCCTTCCTCTAAATGATAGCGGTAACTTCATAACATAATTCATCCTCTAAACAATAGTTACGTATTATATCCAAATTACACATACCTTCTATGAGATATGCAAGGTGAGAGGATTCAACTCCCCTTATGGTAAACACTCTCCCAGCAGCTTGAGGTTTAGCCATTTGTCGACCTGTTGCTGGAACTCCTCTCCAAGTTCCCCCTCTATAACCTCCAGCTTCTCTATCCCCAGTTATCGACTGTTGCATACCTCTCTGTCTACAGTCACGAGCATAATGACCTGGTTTCCCACAGTTGAAACAACCAGATCCCTCCCTACAATTTCTAACATGATGCGATCCTCCGCATCTGAAACAAACCAAGCCTTGTTGTTGCTGGCTTGTTCCGACCACTTGTGTGGTAGCTACTGGTGTTGGTGCCACTGTCTGCAATTGTCTGGCATATGGTCCTTGTCTCTCTTGAGAACCCCTATCTTCTCTCCGTTGGAGACCTGATCGAATAGGACCTCCACTCCTTTGCTGCCTCTGCTCAGCAGCTTGTCTCAGATCTATGCTTTCTATGGCACTGCATCTCTCTACTAGCTCCGAAAAACTCTGGATATCAAGAGATACTATAGCCCTCTGGAGTTCATGTCGGAGTCCTTCCTCAAACCTTCTACATTGCCAATCTTCATCTGGGAATCTCTGATAAAATTCAGAATACTTAATCAGAGCCTCAAATCGTGATGCATAATCACCAATATTCATGTTGCCTTGTTTGAGACTCATGAATTCCCTTTCTTTCTCGCGTCGAACTAGACGCGGAAAATACTTCTCAAAGAAGCAGTCACTAAACAGCTGCCAGTTGATAACTCTGCCTTCGGCATCCAGTAATCTTCGCTTGCCTCTCCACCAAGACTCTGCTCCTCCAGTTAGCATGAAGGCAACATACGTCACTTTCCTATCCTTTCTGCAGTGCATGGTATCGAATATCTTCTCGATCTCTTGTATCCACCATTCTGCCTTCTCTGGATTATAATCTCCTAGGAATTGGGGTGGCTTCCCTTTCAGAAAAGTACTCATTCCGGCATCTTCAGCTGCTGCCGCTCTCCTTTGATTTTGTTGTTCCTGCTGTTCTTTGTTCATCTGTAGCATCTCAGCATTCTGCTGTGTTTGTAATAACAGAGCAGTAACTATGTTTTTCATGGTATCTTGAGTCTCAGATGACTCTCCTCCACTTCCGGTATGATTATTTTCTACATTATCATCTCCAACAATTCTTTCAGGAGTTCTGTCACCACTATCGATTGGACGTCCTCTTCCACGAGCCATGATTCTGTAAAAGAAATCATTCGCTCTTATCAGTATGACATATAATACCACATAGACAAGTATATAAATACCATATGTTATACTAATGTTAATTATCGCATCGGATTCGGACACACTACCCATCTTCTAAGCATAGTCAATATCCGATGTGAACTCAACTAGACACGGCCAGTAACAACATCCTAGACCTCACAGTCCGATTAGAATCGAACTGCTCTGATACCACCAAATGAGACACCCCGTTGTGCCCCATTGTATTATTAAATTAGAACCTTATTATTTATTTACTTAATCGCGCACTTAGCTTGAAAAGTATGTAAAAAATTAAAACTTTAGTTAAACAATCATATAACTTCTGCAAATTAAACACACCAAGGTTGTAATATATACATACACACATGTTTATTTATTACATTACCAAAACACTGTTGAGGGTATCCTCTCAGTAGGATCCCTCACAGGCATAAACTTCACTACAGACATACTTAGCGGAAATATAAATACTCCTTAGACACGTTGGCCATAATGTCTATACTCTAATCACCATGAAGCACAGCTCGACCTCCAGCATCTGGTTCGTAAGGAGTTGCATCTAACTCCTCAGCAATTGGTTCCTCCATCGGGCCTTCTCATACGATCACATCAGAAATAAAATACAACACACAGAAAGATATAGGGAATAAGAAACAGTTCTATCATCAAAAAGCGGAAAAGAGTAATAGTAAATTATACAATAACTATCACAGACATAACATCATTCAACACCTAACAAAACATCCTCAAACTAAAGTATTCATCTTCTACCCCAATCTCGTACAACTAGACTTTAATACTAACGTGGCCATATTTACTCCTGTCACATTAGTCAGCAGTCCAAAACAGTCCAGTGCCAATAACTTTCGAACGCGTTAACGACTAAGCGAGTGTTAGTCCAAAACGGTCCAGTGCCAAGAATATGCGAACGCGTCAAGGAGTATTGATTCAGAACGGTCCAGTGCCAATAATATGCGAACGTGTCAAGAACTAAAAGAATATTACGGTAGTCTACCTCGGCATCCACATCCATAGGGCACTCACCCACAATATCCGAAATCCCAAAATAGGATATCCCGACCTCGTGTGTTCCACTCACACGGCTGTGAATAACAATACATCTATAAATGAATTTCCCTGAATTACTTCAATAACAACCTAGTGCCTCAACCTTCCATCAAAGTCTCAACACCTTTTTCCTCATAGATAAAACCACTTAATTAGGCTAAGCACCTCTAAATCACCTTTATTCTCTCACCCAAACAATTATACCTCCGAGCAATATATATCTTTCCTTAAAATCATCTAAGCATAGCATTAAACCCAGGCAGATCATGCATAACACATTAATCAACAGAATATTCCAACATATCAATATCATATAAGGCAATTTATCACAATCAACTCATAAATGTCCAACCAAATAAATAACAAAGTCAGGCTCTGTCACGGCCTGGCCGTGATAGCCATCACGGCCGTGACAAATATCAAGTGCAAGTCAGACTCTGTCACGGCTATCACGGCCGTGATAGACATCAAAGGCAAGAATTCTACAAAATAGAACCTGTCACGGCCTGGTCATGACAACCATCACGATCGTGACATACAATAAACATCCTCAATATCATAAATATTCAAACACCGAAATAATACGTCACATGCAGATGGAATACCTCAACCAGCGTATCAGAGTAAATTTGATAACATAAAATCAAACATCCTCAAATACTTAAAATCAACTTAATGTCGATAAACCTACAATCCCCGAATCACCATTGGTTTTACAGAAAAGGTTTCCAATGGGATTTTGGTCTTGTCGATTACTCGACTACTAGTAGGGTTTAGGTCGCCCTACACAATTATCATATAATCTACTACTTATCGATTCCGACGATAGGTTGATTCTTTTCCCTACCTGA
Source organism: Sophora flavescens (assembly GCA_030762895.1). Classification (NCBI taxonomy): domain Eukaryota; kingdom Viridiplantae; phylum Streptophyta; class Magnoliopsida; order Fabales; family Fabaceae; genus Sophora; species Sophora flavescens. The sequence goes on from CM061067.1 coordinate 141,776,388, forward strand.
GCTAGCACCGAAATCTTGAACTCGACGTTCCTCACTATCACACCACAGCTTAATAGTTTCACCTTGAACCAAACAACATAACTATAATTAATCAAATAACAACCATCTATGACACTTTAGGGCTAGGTTCGTCCAAGACTTAGAAAATAGGTTTAGGGTTATCTTCTTAATGCCATCTTTTGGATCCTAGTTACTAGAGTCTTAACTAACATAGATTACTTATTACAAGACTAAAATTTGAAATAAAATCCTCTAACCTTTAGGGTTAGGGTTTCGGCCCATATTAGGAAAATAGGCTAGGAAATTTAGTTGGATTCAAGCTCTTGGATTTAGATCATGTAGGTACTGGAGAGTTTAAATCAAGCATTAGATTTCTAAAATGAAAACCAAATCATCAAACCCTCCTTTGAGTGAGATTCGGCCACTTAAAGAAAATAGGTGATAGTGTGATTTTACATGATGTTTTATGTACTCTTTTGCATGCATTTTGCATATAGATTAGGCATTCTTTATTTGGTTTTTATTAGATTTTCCCTTGGAACGGGTGAAGCGGTGTCTTGGTGTTGTTTTGCAGGAATTCAATGTAAAAATGATCAAAATCAGCCATGGTGGAGCTTGGATGAAATAGAGCTTGAAAAGTGAAGAATATGAGCCAAACAGAGCCCATCACGGCCGTGATCAAGCAGAGTAGAAGGCAAAAGTCAGAAGCTGTCACGGCCTGCCCGTAATAGACATCACGGCTGTGACTAACCAGAAATTTATGATTCGTGACGCAAAAATTGGGCTCGCCTCGCGAGAGTCAAAATGTTAAAAGCGTGCCCACTCCAGAACGCGTCACGGCCTGCCCGTGATGGCCATCACGGCCGTGACGCGCAGCAGACCTATAAATAAGAGCGCAGCAGACAGAACTGGGGGAGTTTTTGGGGTCCATTTGAAGGCATTTGGAGGCTGCAGCTGGGCTAGGGTTTCAACCCTAGAAGGGAGCCAAGAGGGGTTGCTTTGAAGAAGAAGGAAAGCTCACATGGAGCCTCTTCTCTCCTCTTCCTTCCTATTTCTCTGGTTTGGTTTTCTTTGTTTTATGAGTAGTTAAATCCCTGTGTTGGGATTAGATGTAATCAAACCTATGTTTATGTATTTATCTTGACGGATTATTCTATGTTCATGTCTTCATATTAGTGGTTATTTTTCTGTGCTTAATGCTTGTTGTGGCTAGCACCCCCATGACTTGATTTGTGTTTTGGTATGCAATGGGAACGTTCATATCATAACCGGAACTGAACTTAATCACCTAGTAAGCCTTGTATCTAGGAATGGAACTAGGTTTGCTAGTAATCGCTTAATCGCTAATCTTAATGCAAATTCATTAATCTAGGCAACCTAAGGAATTAGGGTCTATTAGTGGATTTAGGCTCTTGCCATCCGAGGAATCGGGGTTTGAGTAATTTAGTGGATTGATTTTAATATCTGAAGCATGAATGGGAGGTATCTAGTCCTGATAGTACATGAGTTAGAGGTTTGGTGAAGTCTAGTCCCAACATATCCTTTCTGCACGCCAAGTGTTTGTCAAAAGTCCCCAAAAAGACAAAAAGATTTATTTCTTTTCTTTTGCTTGTTTTGAAGTCTCTGTTTAGTCTAGATAGTTGCTGAGTTTGCGAATTGGTAGTTGACATCCAATCCCCGTGGATACGATAAACCGGTCTTACCACCGTATTACTTGCACGACTGGGTATACTTGCCCAGATTCGTCCAACAATAGGGAAGGAAAATGATTTTGATCACATGCTTTTGGGATAATGAAAGTAGGGATCATAACTAGATCATAGATATTGGTTTCACATTTTTATGATTTTTCTACAATTTGTTATGAATTTTCAAAGTTCTAGATCTAGAAACTTAAAAGTGATGAACATAGATGAGATAAACTTTGAATCAATAAACTTATTGAAGAACATAGACATGATTAGGGAAGAAGAATAGGATTTACCTCTTGAAGATCAAAAACAAGTGAAGATCCAAGGACTTGCTTCACAAAGTGAAGCTAATAGGCTTATGAACTTAAGAGTTTTTGAAAGAAAGGCAGTAGGAAGAAAATGAAATGTGAGGGAGGGTATTTATAGAGGTTGGTTGCGCCACTTTAGAAGGATATAGTAGGAATGAGTTGGCTTGTTCGAAGGATTAAAGTGCAAATAATTCCTAGGGGCCATTTTGCAAAGATTCCAAAAGTATAAGGACTATTTTGAAAATTGCCAATAAATTGAAATGATGACCATGTGCCACATTAAATGTGGTCTCATCTTGACTTATCTTGGCTGATTTTTCATGAGATATTTTGAGAAGAACCTAGAATGTTGGAGAACATTTGAGAAGATAGTAGAATGGTGTAAAATCTTGGAGAAAAATGTAGAACAATGTGGAAAGTTCTAGAATAATCTTGGCTCATCCAAGATGAGGGCAGCCCCTACTCCCTCATGGGCTTGCGCATGGGCTTAATAAATTTGGACTTGGATTTATTTTTGTGGGGCCCACCAAAAGGCTTAAAGCTTAAACATGATATAAGAAACTTATATAATTTCTAATGGGCTTTATGAATTTTAATCCATGGACAAGGAATTTGGGCTTCATGGCCATGGTCCATTAATAGATTGGAAACAAATATTCTGGCCCAATCCACTTAGAAAACATAGGAACTAACTTAGGGACCAAAGTGTAATTAATAGAAAGTTCAGGGACCTGAGCGTAAAATTCATAAATTGTCACTTTGACTTGTAGAATCTTCTAGACTTAAAAGTGTGACTCATCCCCATGAATCCTCATGTATGACTCCTTATCCCGATCTCTTGACGGGTCTCTGTAGTTCCGTTTTCGACTCCGTCAGTTTCCTGATTAGGGTTTTACGCCTGCGTAAAAACGTAATATTTCGTTTTCTACTGAAAATTTTCAAACTAACCAAACTCTTTGGAAATATGATTTAAATATAAACCATTTCGTTCACGAGTCAAAATTAGGTTTTCTGCTCAGTAAAATTATACTGTCTGTGAAAACGCAGACCGATTTCCGTCTGAATTTTCAACCCAAAATTTTATCCTAAGCTTCTACCCTAAGATAGAGTATGAATATGATTTTTATTTCATAAAAATTAATCTCCTTGAACTCGTATAAAAATATAAATAAATACATTTATACCGGTTAATACAGCGAAAATATTTTTACTGAAAAAAAATAAAAATCAGAAAATAAAAAGTAGGGTGTTACAACCATAAAGCTCGTCAGGTCTCACCTCTCTTATCTCTCTCATTTCTCATTTTTCATTTCTTTTTCTTTTTCTTTTTCTTTTTCAATCATAGACTAAAAGCTTTTTCTATCACAACTCGAGCAGGTTTATGATGAAGTTGAACAATGAAACTTTTTAAATCGAGGTCGAGAACGGCACTATCATTCATGCCACCAACACAGGTTAGGTTTTTAATCATTATTTTCTTATTTTGGCATTAAATTTTTATTTTTTTGATTTTTAGATTATTATTTTTTAATATTTTGATGTATTTGTGCGTTGTGATCTTTTCCTTCTTCGGTCTTCGAGGTGAAATCGAGGTGTTTGAGAATCAGTCTCTGATGTGCAAAATTTGAGGTGCGTATTCAGTTTATCTTTTGTCTCTTGCTTCTCCATTTGCTTGATTCTGACAATAGTGTGATTGTCATTATTTGTGTGATATGGATTGATGTTTTTATATGCTCTTTCCACTGCTAAAACAGATGCATATGAGGTGTTCGGTGAAAGTTCATATTTGTGGGTACTACTGTGCATTGTTGAAATATGTTGCGTCTTTGTGTTTGATAATTTTTGTGCCCTCAATGCTGTTTTACTTTGTAAAATTAGAGCAATATCTTCATATTCGTATTGTAAAACTAGAGCATTATGTTTCAATGTATCATTCTCATATTTTTATCCAAAATATTTAGATTAATGTATCACTCTCATATTTTTATCCAGAATATTTAGATTAGGCAAGTCAGCTTAGTTCTCCTCGCATAATTTTTTTTGGAGTAGAGAGCACTAGGGCGAGTAGAATTACAGGTTAGATTGACAGTTAATGAATTTGAATAGGCAACTCTGCTTTCCGGAAATGTATTCATTCTTTGGTTATTATTTTTTTACTTTTATGAATACTATGATATTCCTCCTTCATCATATTAAATGTTAATTTATCTAGAGGCTTTCTCTCATTAATCACACTAAGCTTATCACTAACACATGGTGAGGCGGCATGTGATTTGGCTTGTGAATTCCTTCTGACAACTTAAATGTGATTTACCTGAATGTGTAATTATGTGGGACTTCTTTAACAACTTTTTTGTGAATGCCCAGCATTCATGGGGTTTCATCACCAGGTTCAGCTAATTGTTATATTTATAATTGATTTGAAGATAGTGACTGAGAAGCTAATTTATTCTTTTATACAAGATGTGAGTGATGTTGCTACAATGATTTTTTGCTACTTTCTTGATTAATTCAATTCCTTTCCCTGTCCATATACACTACAAAAAAACAACTGTTTAGCGACCGGAATATTCGGTCGCTAAACTTTCTAAATCGGTCGCTATTTAATTTAGCGACCGAATTAGCGACCGATTAATGGTGGTGGCCGAATACCTGGTCGCTAAGTTTTTAGCGACCGAAATATTAATTCGGTCGCTAAATGGCGACCGTAATTTCGGTCGCTAAATAATAAAAAACGGTCGCTATAAGGTTGGTCGCATTGTTTCGGTAACCATTATTAGCGACCGATAATCGGTTGCTAGTTCGGTCGCCAATTTTGGTTACTGTTAACCTATATTAGCGATGGATTTTCGATCGCTATACCACATCTGTTAATGTTAAATAAAAATTAGCGACCGAATTATTGGTTTCTAATTCGGTCGCTAAACTGGTTATTATTAATTTTTTTTTAATTTAATTTTTTAAATAAATTTTTTTCTGTTTTTCTTTAAACGTTAGCAAAATTACTAATAAAACACACCAAATTACTAATGAAATATACAATCATAAGAAATAATAAATATATATATATATATATATATATATAAAATAATCCAAAGTGTCGTACAAGAATCGTTTAAAGTCAAAAATATGAAAAAAAAAATCAGTCATGATGAGGGGGAGGTGGAGGAATCCATTCATCCTCAGTGTTCGTACCACCGACGTCTGCTGCTCTCGATCGTCCTCTGCCGATAGCAGCATCGATGTAGCGGCGGCGAATCGACGAGCGGCAGCAGGCGGCATAACCGTCATAGCATCACCCTGAGCAACTGGAGTGTGGATCCTCATCTGCTCCAACACCAGCCGCAGTGTCTGGCCCTGCTTGATGCTCGTCTACATCAGCTGCTGCTGTGCCTGATTCAACTGTGCAATCTGGTTCGCCATCTGCTGCTCTCTCTCGCTCTTCTCCCGAAGCTCCGCGTTCATCTGCGTGATGGTGTCCTGCATTTGGTTGAACTGCTCCCGAGGGACGGTGTCGACGTAGGAAGGAGCAGGCGTGCCGGATGATGAAGCGATAAACTCGCCTCCCAAGTGTCCGAGGCCATACACGTGCACCTTCTTGTTCCTGCCCCCGACGACCTCAAAATAAATGGCATTATCGTCGACGGAGATAGGAGAGCTGGGCCCATCACCAGTCAAGGCCTCATCTTGTGACTGTGAGGCACGAGATATGGCATCGTCCTTCTTCTCGTTGAAGCCCACCTACAAAGTATAGTTGAAAAGATTTAGTTAAAATTATAATCAATATTAACAAATCATTTATAATAAAGTACAAGTAAACACTAAATTGTTATTTTGCTTACAGCATAGTTACGGGACTTGTCGTTGACCCATGTCCCCGACTTCAACTTCTTCGTCCTCTCCACCAACTCCATAGCAGTGGGGGCCCGCTGTTTCTGTGCTTTCTGCACAGAAAAATATAATCTTAAATTCATAAGAATAATTAAAAATGAAAACTAATTAATTAAATAGTATGTTAAGTCAAAAGTTTAATGTATTATCAGCTCGTCGTAGTGGGCGGCGGCTGATTTAGACCCGTCGGTCCAAGCAAATGCGCCACCATCAGAAGCTCGATTACGCCGAGCTGTGGCCTGGATCTCCTAGAACTTCTCAGTAGCCCAGTACTGGTCCAGCTGCCTCCTGATCTCAGGATCCACCCACTTCCCCTTATTCTTACCCTGCCTCAGCTTGTTCGTCGGATTCTTCATGACCGGTGAGCCTTTATGCTAAAAAATGTCCCCGACGAAAGCCTCTAAAGCTACGTCCCACCTATACTCTTTCTGCAACTTACAGTTGTTAGGAAATTCGTGTGTATATATATATATATAATGTAAATTTAATTTAAATAACTTAATAAATTGTTACCTTAAACTCTTTTAACAACTGATCCCTATGGCCCCTTGGGATGGCCTTCCATGTAGGCCCTGGACCATCAAACTTGCGTCGCAGGATCTTCGATATCGAATCAGAAGGGACTTTCGCGGGCAGAAAGGTACAGCAAAATTAGCGCATTAATAAATGTTATAAATAAATTAAAAAAACAAGTAAATATAAATTAACGATACTTTATATATATTAAAAAATTAAATTAGCTTACTCGTTATCCCCCCGGGGATAAGAAGAATACTCCTGTCGGATGGACCACGACTCTCCTGTCCCAATGATGATGATGGCCCTGTCGTAGGTGTGGATGATGAGGGTGCAGCCTGTGTCCCGACCACATGAGGCTGGTTAGTGGGTGCAACTCCATCACCCTGAGGTGTCCCGTCCATAGAGGTGCTGGTAGGGTGGTCTCGATCTGAAGGCTGTGGGTCGGCCGGCGAAGGGACTCTCGCAGTACGACCTCCACGATGACCCCTACCTCTAGAGGAATCTGCCATCTGTGAAAAAAATGAAAAGATGATTACACAATAGTGTAAATAATACAAAAATAAATTACCTAAGTAGAATGACATTTACACAATGAATTATGACATAAATAAATTACCTAAGTAGAATCTCCGTCACTAAATTCACCCTCACTCTCATCAGTATAACTTGATCGGAATGTACCTTCGCTAGATGCGTCCAACTCGGATTGATCCATTAACTCTCTTCCAACTTCTTCCCCATTTTCGGAAATGTCCGCCAGAGAATTAACAATAATGTCCGGCGTAATTTGCAACGGTACGTGGGGTCTTGAAAACTCATCATCTTGGTACGGAGCATCTTTTTCAGGCTAGTTGATTACATTATCAGTAATTATACTGCGAGCCTTTATCTTAATAACACCCAACCAGCCTTGATGTCCTTCTGGATATGGCGAGTAATAAACCGGATCTGCCTGTTGTGAAAAAATGAATGGGTCGTACGCCTTATTATACCTTCGAGACAGCCTAACTTGAATAATGCCATATTTTTTATCTATTTTTGTCCCTACGTCAAGAATAGGATCAAACCAATCATACTTGAAGATAACTAACTTCATCACCGGGAAACCGGTATAATCGAGTTCAAGGATGTCAGTTAGAACCCCATAGAAATCATCCTCTACATTGCCATCAGTGGCTCGCACACAAACACCATAGTTACACGTCTGCATTCCTTCATTCCATGTTTTTGTGTTAAATTTATATCCATTTACAATATAAGTATTCCATGATGTAACCCATCTGTTAGGCCCCCATGCCAAATTTGTCAACAATGGATTTTGAACATTGTTTTCTGGATCTAGTACCTAAAAAATCAAATATTATATTATTCTTATACATGCTATATATTTAAGGAGATAAAATGTATTGAAACAAATGAAGATGCTTAACCTACATATTTACTGAACCACGTAGCAAAGTGAGAAGTAATTTCTCGATCAACCTGATCGTTTGAAATGTCAGGTTGGAGATCCCTTAGAAAATTGTTGTACATCCTACATATGGGAGATTAATAGCAGGATGATTAATAATCATAAATGTCAATTGAACTTATAAAATATATTGTAGAAACTTACTCTAAATATGGCGCCACCTCTTCACAATTTTGAAGGATATACAGATGAGCAGCATTAATGTCACGCTGCTCTAAGAAATATCCTTTTGATTTGCCACTAAATCTGCCCGGATAGTTGAATATTGATATAGGAGGACTAGTTGAACTTCCTTCGCCCGAATCAACGTTTCTAGGCATCCTTGTCCTTCTCGTGTTAACTTCGTCCGGATAGAAATAAGAGGCAAAAGTGGAAGTCTCCTCTACTAAGTATGCTTCACAAATGGAACCCTCCACTCGTGCCTTGTTCTTGACTTTGTGTTTAAGGGAGTGCAGGAACCTATTAAAGAGGGATACATAAAAATAATTACTAGTTTTAGGGAAAGCTAAACTACGCTCTCGTATTCGTGAATTTCATATGTATTAAGTAAAATAGTTGATGTTGTTTACCTCTCAAATGGATACATCCAGCGGTATTGGACTGGGCCGCCAACTCTTGCTTCGTAAGGTAGATGAACTGGCAGGTGTTCCATGGAATCAAAGAAACTCATCAAGAAGATTTGCTCTAGCTTACATAACAAAACGGGTATCTTGACTTCCATATCCTTTAATTGATTCACATTTAGTGTTGTCGATGTAAGCTCCCTGAAAAAGTGGCTAAGCTCAACAAGTGGGTTCCAAATTTGCTTCGAATGTCGTCGAACGCAATTGGAAGCAACCGTTGCATGAACACGTGGCAATCATGACTCTTCATTCCATGTAACTTTGCTTCCTTAATGTCAACACATCTACCCAGATTGGAAGCATACCCATCTGGTAACTTTAGTTCTTTAACCCACTTACAGACGGCCAATTTATGTGTTTTGCTTAGTGTATAACTTGCCTTAGGTTTGATAAGTCTGCCACAACCACCGTCCTACAACTCAAGCTCCTTCCGATTACAAATTTCAGCCAGATCCAATCGGGCTTTATTTGTATCCTTTGTCCTCCCCTTGATGTCCATCACAGTGTCAAACACATTCAAAAACACATTCCTCTCAGTATGCATGACATCAATGTTGTGACGGAGTAGCTGCGTCCTCCAATACGGCAACCTCCAAAATATACTTTGTTTTGTCCAATTATGGTTGACGCCATAATTAGGAATATGTTCTCCTTGGGATTTATGGACGAGCGGTAAGTATTGTACTCTGCGTCATACATTAGGACCAGTCAAACGTGGTGGAGGCGGTGTTGTCTCCGCACAACGCTTCTTGAATGCATTCTTGTTCCTTCCATAAGGATGATCTTCTGGAAGGAATTGACGATGACAATCAAAATATGAGATCTTTCAACTGTTTTTAAGCATGAATGCCTTCGATCGCTCCATACATATTGGGCATCCAAGCTTCCTCGCGGTCATCCAACCCGACATCATCCCATAAGCGGGGAAGTCATTGATCGTCCACATCAAAGCTGCTTTCATGATGAAATTCTGCCACAAAGATATGTCATATGTCAGCACACCATCATTCCACAGCATCATCAACTCATCTATCAGCGGCTGCTAGTACACATCAATCTTACCTTTTGGATTAGACGGACCCGGAATTATGACTGTTAGGAACATAAACTCCCGCTTCATGCACATCCCCGGGGGAAGATTGTACGGAGTTAGGATAACCGACCAACAAGAGCATGCTTTTCCAGACTGCCCAAAAGGATTAAATCCATCAGTAGATAACCCCAATCGGACATTGCGAGGGTCCTGCAAAAATGCCATATGAACCCTATCAAAATGCTTCCAGGCTTCTCCATCAGATGGATGACACAAGACATCTTGCTCCCTCTCATGCTCACTATGCCACCTCATGTGAGCTGCAGTGGCCATCGAAGAGTACAATCTTGAAAGTCTTGGCACGAGCGGAAAGTACCACATCTTTTTTAGCGACCTCTTCTTCTCAATGCCCATCCTAGTGGTTGTCTTATACCGATCCGCACCACAAAATCGACAACATGTTATGCTTTCCGCTGAATCATCCTTATAGTACAACATACATCCATTCGGGAAACAATCAATTTTCAAACACCCCAGACCCAAATTTTCCACATACTTCTTAGCATGATAAAATGTAGTAGGCATCCAATTGTCTTCTGGCAACGCCTTGGACACTGACCTGGTGAGGCGATTAAAACAGCCTTCTTGCATATTGTAGTTAGTTTTGATTCTCAACCATTCCATGCACATCGACAAATCCGTGTACTCCCGACATCCTTCCCACAATGGAGATCGTGCAGCACTCAGCATATCATAGAATCTTTGAGCTTCGGGATTCGGATTCTCCTCTATGTATTGGGAACCCATTCTACCATCTTCTCCCCCATCTTCTTCTAGTACAACACCAATCGATGGTCCAGCATGATCTATTATCATCTGCTCGTATGGATTCAATTCTTCCCTCTGGTCACCACTTCCATAGTACGAACCTTCAAACACAATCGGGTTTAAGTCAGGCAACGTCTCACCATGGTTACTCCACCAATAGTAATCAGGCATGAAGCCCTTCTCATAAAGATCGGCTACAACTCCATCCACGCTTTTGAAAGATTGACACTTGCATCTTTTGCAAGGACACCTCAATTGATCACCGCCCAGCCGTATAAATCTCTCCTGGCTAACAACAAACTCTATAAACTCACCCACTCCAACTCTATACTCTTCCTTAAACGTTTATTCCGATCCAACCTACGATACATCCATTTCCGATTCTCCGGAATATCCATTACTGGCAATTAAATAGCCTGACCAATCCTACAATAACACTTATATATTACGGTGCATTCCAATAACTCCATCAATCTCGTTCTTATGACAAGGTAAGAACCTATCCCATTCGAGAAGAAACCTTTACCACACTCGGCTAATAATAGTTATTCCCATATTCAAATACCTTATACTTGACAAAATTTTGGCAGCATTTCCCATCGGTCTCCAAGTACACAACTCGAGCACGGTGAGAATCACCGCGATCAAGTATGCACCAGGAGAACAAAAGGAAATGCATCAGACCGAGATTTCAACAAGTATATATATAAGGTATTTGAACATGGAAATGACTATTGTACAAGTGTGAAAAAGTTTTTCCCCAAACTGTCCCACTTGGACAATTCAAGATTCAATACAATGAGCATGCATACCTTGATAAGTTACGCATGCTCATTAATATTGAATCTCAAATAGGAAACTAAGGCTTTCGTAAATTAATTATTAACTCTAACAGAAAATAAAACCATTAACCTATAAATATTGCAACATTGTTGAGCTTATATAAATTGCAGCGTAAATCAATACAAACTTAGATTAAATATTGTAGCAAACATCCTATTGAGCTCTGCTCTCCACTAACAAGTAGCAGTTAATTGTCAAACACATGCATAATTTCTAAATTATCAGCACACAACCAGCATCCCGCCTTTCACATAGGATCATATCCTATTGAGCTCCGCTCTCCACTAACAAACAACACATATTGACAAACACATGCATAAACATTAAATTATCAGCATACAATCAGACAAGATCACATCCTATTGAGCTCAGCTCTCCACTACCAAACAACACGATAATTCACATAATACATTAGAAGCAACACACATATCAGTACCTATTAGACAAAGCAAAACCTTAAAAGAGAGTATTGAGAGAACTTACCTAATCGACAAAGCAAAACCAAGTAAGGATAATGGAGGAGCCGCGGACAACGAAGATCAGATAAGGACCTATAATGCATAAATAAAAATAATCGTGTCAGAGCTGAAATGACAACATTTGATAATATTACTTTAACCATATACTAATTTTATATATATTTTTATAAACCAAATTTCATATTGAGATTTTCACTTAAAAGAGTTATAATTTACTTTTGGATCCATGCAGAGTTGGGAAGTTATCATGGTACTGCAACTGCTTATTAAAAAAAACAATGAAACACAAAAATGGTTTGGTTGATCTCATTCGTTGATGACACAAAAACTGTGAAACACCAAAACGGTTTTGTGGTGTTGTTTTGCAGGAATTAAGGATCAAAATGCTCAAGATTGACCATGATGGAGCTTGCATGAAGATGGGGCTTGAAAAGTGAAGAAAAATGAGACAAACAGAGCCCATCATGGCCTATCCGTGATAGGCATCTCGGCCATGATCGAGCAGGACTGAAAAAGAAAGAAGAACGAAAAGGTCAGAAGCTGTCAGGGCCAGGCCGTGATGGCCATCACGGCCGTGACAGACCATGAATCCGGCACGGCCTAGCCGTGATGGCCATCACGGCCGTGACGCGCATTACTTATCTGAAGCAACCGATTTTGATCTCAATTTGTGTTAGATTGGGATTCAAACTTCCCTAATCTATAAATAAGGCATATGGGCAGGTACCTACACATTGGTTTAGGTATCAAGTGAAGTGAAATTTTGCTATTCTGATGGTTTTCGAGTAGCTACTGGTTTTGTGTAGAAAAATATAGCTAAACAAGTTTGTTACCAACTTAGATAAATGGAGAAATGGTGAAAAATGGAATGAAGCAGAAACTTGGAGAAATGACCTAGAAAGTGGAGTTTAGAACTACAATAATGCTTAAAATCATGATTCATGACTATACAATACCAAGTGGATCAAAGGAAGTTAGGACTGGTTTATCAGCTTCCCCACAACACTTAAAGACATCCATCACATTAAGCCCGTAGGACCCAAAAATACAAGACATCCATGCCAAACACACAGAACATGTTCTGCCCCACCTTAGACCGATTCTACACCAATAAAAGTCCCAAGCAAACTAAAATTTCAACTATCATTGCCATGTTTTGCATTACCATGCCCCTTCATAATTTCTTATAACCTGCGAGCAATAACAACTTTACCAAATCTTATACCCAACAAACACCCAGGTATCACCCCTCTTTACTTAAAATGATCTCATACCCCTTCCACCATCCTCCATTTTCTTTATATTCCCATTCCATTCCATGACTACACCACCTTCTACTTTACTTCCCTTACCCTTGCTACCAAATATCCATTATGTTAGAGAAACAGAGAATGAGAGAAGAGGAGAGAAGACAAGGTAGCTTACCCTTGGTGGTGGTGGTGTCACCAGAGCTGCGGACAGTGGTGGCCCAAGGGAGGCGGATCAGGTGCGCTACAGGGACAGAGACAGAGAGACATCAGAAAGAGAGAGAGAGTGTGAAGGTGGAATCAGTCACCGGATCGAGGTGGCCTGGCGGTGACCGGAGCACAAACATCGCGTGGTGGAAGGGAAGAGCAGAGCGTTCAAGAGAGAGAGAAGAAAAGAGAAGAAATGAGAGAAATGGGGAAGAAAGGGGAAGGGCTCGCGATTTAGGGATTTTAGTTTTAGCGACCGATTAATTCGGTAGCTAAATGGGTTAATTTGAAATTTGAATTCATAAATCACTAGTGCAATAAGTGCTTTTTACGTCAGTTAAAATTGATTTTTTACGTCAGAATACTGACTGACGTAAACACAGCTGACGTTAATAGTTAATATTTTAACGTCAGTTGAGAACTGACGTTAAATATAACACTATTAATGTCAGTTCCTTAACAAAACCGACGTTAATGTTGTAAAAATTAACGTCGGTTGCTTATTACAACTGACGTTAAAATTAAACCTTTAACGTCAGTTCTTTAATACAACGGACGTTGATTTTGTTAAAACTAACGTCAGGTGTTATAAAGAACTAACGTTAAAGGTTTAATTTTAACGTCAGTTGTAATAAATAACTGACGTTGATAGTGTACTGTATATTTTATAAAATACTATTAACGTCAGTTGTTTGATACAACTGACGTTAATAGGTTTTTTTTTTTAATTCAGTTTTAAAATATCACTCCCCTCAGCTATCCCTGCATTCAGTCCCAGTAACACAGAATATTACACACATTACAGAATTGCAAAGGAAAATTGAACAATGGGGGGACTTAAAACCAAAACCCATGTATATATATAAATAAATTTTAGTTCCAATGTCTAAAAAACAAAACTATCTAAGGATATATATATACATGTTATTAATTAGTTTCTAAAGTCTAACAAAAAAACTATTTATCTAAGTAGTGCGGAGGTATGTTGTCAATTCCTTTTTCAGCCGCATACTTGAAGAAGAATTCAGCGAAGCGCATCCTCAAGTCTCTTAACTCATCTTCTTCAATAGGTGATTGGTCGATAAATGCCTAGACACGTTCAAATAATAACAATAACATCAATGCAAGTCATCTTCAAAACTATAATATATAATTTAACAAGTTGTTTAAATATTACCTTCTTCCATCCATCCGTAATAGATGCGGAGACTATGTTCAGCATATGAAGCATCACATAATAGCCGCACGACCAACTGTCAGTTTGAAATCGAGACTACCAACAAATTTAATTTCAAAGTCAGTTGAATATACACATAAATTAGTAATTATAATATTAATTATTTGATAAATAAACTACCAAACCTTGAGGATGTTCCATACAGGATTTGCTTTAGCCTTAGAAGTCCTACTTCTCCCGTTGGCGCAACTTATGCTACTCGCCTTGAAAGACGCTATCATAAACAAATAATCATGTCGATCAATTAACAAACTCATATATCATGTGTGTAATAAACTAAAAACAACCGATATTAAAACTTAAATTAAATTTAAGATTAGTTACTTACATATTTACAGCTTCCACCACCTTCGGTGGCGGATCATGGTGAGAGAGCAGAAGAATATGACAGTATGCCTAGACGGGTGAAGTACGAACAACTGCCAATGGCGATCCATACAGTAGGGAGCCAGATATAATTCTTTCGGATTGTCTCCCAACAAGTTCCCTAAGTATTTACTCAATGCATCGCCAAAGAAAGAACTCGGGCGGAAGGATTGACGGATCTAAGAAACCGTAAACTCGATGCAACGCCCTTATCAAGTCAAGACGATGGAGATACCTAAGATATGAAAAGGTGTGGATGTTAATTACATAATATATATATTGAAATTAAAATAAATTATTAAATGGAAAAATACCAAAAATAAATAAGTTATAAAATTAAAATTAACTTACGTGCACCAGAGACTGATGACATTGCTGTTCATCCATACGTTATTTCGCGAGCGTTCCGAGATCGTCACCAACGAAGGAAAATATCCTCTGTTGATCTGGGCGTGCCACCCATCCATCGTGATCCAATGGACATTCAAAAATCTCAAACGCATAATCCTCACCAAGTGAGAACAAACGAGTGATAGGTGACAGCGACACCGACGTCGACTTGGCCTTCAGTTTAGGAAAAATAAAATATATAAGTTTTTGATAATTAAAAAAAACACAAGTAATTATTTGACTAATTTGGACATTAATAATGAATAAATACCTTTGCTAACATTTCGAGCTCACGTCGTTTGGAGTCCAACTCAAGCTCACGCCTTTTCATTTCCAACTCATGCTCTTGGCGCTGGACTTCCAATTCCCGCTCCCTAGCTGCCAACTCATCGTCCTCCACATGTGCCACACTAAAACTCTCTTTTGTGCTCACATGTGAAGCGTTGGCATGCCCTGCGGTGTCCTGGGATGTACCGACGGAGGAAAGCTCTCTGGCAAGCACCTGCTTGAATTCTGGGTTGGCTATTAAGCCTTGCATCAAATGTGTTGTAATATCTGGGTTGGACATGAGGTGCTGAGTAATGTCAGCCAAAATTGATGCTTCATTGACCACCCGCTTTCGTGAAGCAGACTTGCCATAATATTGTTTGATGGTCACGTTCCCAGGAACACCGAGAACCCGACCAGGAAGGTCTTTCTTGCCTAGAGCAGTCATCAAGACGTCCTGCCGTCCAGAAGGGACGAATGCGTCCTGGGAGGATTTTGCTTTAAGATCCATCTACAATGAAAAAAAATGAAAAACGTGCAAGTGAAAAGTGTTGCAAATATCTATACAAATATCAATTGAAATCAAGTTAATTATTTACTTACAATCTTATCTGCCACTTCGCGAGTGGCATCAACTTTAAAAGATCCCGCCTTTGTCATGCGGCCGGCTAACTAGACATCCTCGCGGTCGATGTCCGACGGAGGACTTGATGGTGTGCCCTCAGGCACCTCTCCTCTTTCAATCCTAGCAAAGTGCTCTTCCTGCTTCGCCCTCAGCCTATCCGCCATCATCTGCTGGATCCGAGTATGGTACCCACCCTGAGACATGGTGTGGCGGTGGACGTTCTTCGCCTGATTCTGCCGACCCTTATTTGCCTTAGCCTATTTAAACAAAAACACATAATTAAATACAGTTAAATGATCTATAATAAGCATACAAAATTAACTTAATCAACCAACCTGAAATTCTCCATCCTGTCGACTCCTGGCAAACATATCCCAAGTATCCTGATCAATCCAGGGATAATCCGAGAACATTTTATCAAGCCGATTCTTCCCAGATACATAGTACCTGGTAAGATCATGCTTGAACCCATTCCAACGCTTTGATGCCATTTTCATACATTTATGACGACGATCCTCGTCATTTGGCACAGTCCAAGCTACCTACACATTAGATACATATATAACAACTGGATGGATTATAACTCGGATAATTATCTAATAATGTAAATCAAACAAATGTAAAGGTAAAATACCGTGATAGCCTCCCAAATCTGATCCTTAACGTTCTGTGGAACGTCATTCCAGTGGTTGTAGTTGATGCTTACGTGCTGCTTCGCTTGTAGAAACACCCACTTATTAAATTCTTTAGCACGGGGTCCCTGGGCATTTAGATTAGCATTGAAGGACACCTCAAGCTTCTGTCCGCTCTGCCTGTCCTTCTCTAGTTTCTTCAACGAGGTGGCTCCTCTACCCCGTTTCCTATGAGCCTGTGATGTCTGTATGGACAAAAAAAATGATAAAATAGAGGGTTGTAACATTATAAACTTACATTAACAAGAAGGACTAAAGATAGTATATAACATGTAAACTTACACTAGAATCAGGCGTAGGCGTGATCGGGTCCTGCGAAACCCCCACAGTGTCCTCCCGTGCATGTGGGCTATCCGACTGATCCATATGTATGCCTGTTCAGAAACAATATATATGTATTAACATAGGTTATAACTCAAAATAAATACAGAAGTATAAATAAAAATAACTAGATAGGTCCTGTAGATATACAAAACATCTATATATCCAATATAAGGACAATACGGGAGATTGAAAACTATAGTTTTTGAAGATTGCCAAGCACTGGTCACGGCCTGGTCGTGATGTACATCACGGCCGTAACGTGTCAACTGAACCAGACCCTCATAGGCAGAACTGATCACGGTCTAGCCGTGATGAGCATCACGGCCGTGACAGATCAACCAGCAGAGCAACATGCACTCAACACCAAAAATAGAGACATTCCAAACAACTCAAACTCACGGTTTAAAGTTACAACTACTGAGACTACAGTTTCAACATACACTCAAAACCAAAAATAGAGACATTCCAAACAACTCAAACTCACAGTTTTAAGTTTCAACTACTGAGACTACAGTTTCAAACCAGCAGAGCAACATGCATGCACTCAAAACCATGAATAAAAAAATGTGCCCTAATTAAAGACTCACCAGAAATAGGCGCTCGCGTGGTGGTGGGGGGGGGGGAAGCTCGAGTGGTGGCCAACGTTCGATGTGGTTACTAAGAGTAGAGGGACAAGGAGAGTTAGTGCGCGGGAAGGCCAGGGGAAAGAGAGATGTCAAGTTATTGCAAAGAATGAGCGGGAAAGACAGAGTTAGGGGTTAAGAGTGTACCTCACGGTGGTGGCGAAGAAGCCCTCGCGGTGGTTGCGGTGGAGATGAGCTCACGATTAGGGCAGAGTGAGAGCGAGAGTGAGGGTTGAGCGTGATGAAAAGAGAAAAGACATACAGAGAAGTGGAGAAAGCGCGCGGGGGTAAACGTTATAATTAAAATAAAACAACATTTTACGTCAGTTTTTGGTAAAACCTGACGTTGAAGATCATATATTTAACGTCAGTTGTCTTAATAAACGGACGTTAAAAACTCTCACACTTATTACGTGAGTTGTTAGTAATAACTGACGTTAAAGGTCATATATTTAACGTAAGTTGTATTAAGAAACTGACGTTAAAAACACTCACAACTTCTTACGTCAGTTGTATTACACAACGGACGTTAAAGGTTTATTAGTTTCTGCAAAAACATTCATTCCCTTGACTACTGTGCTACTTACCCATTCACCTTTGTACCTAATCCTCTTAATGAGCATTAAGTTTATAGATAAGTTTTCAAGAAAATCAGAATAACTTAGTAACTTCATCCACTGCTCCTATAAATAGCTTCCTTCCATCCTTTTAATTAATTTTACGCTTCACAATATGGCTCTGCTGAGATTAACTTCATCACTCTTTCTTCCTATTCCTAGACTCAAAGGTTTTTGTCTTAATGGTCAAACAACTTCGAGTTTGAGTAAATCACATTACATGGATATTAAGGTTGGGTGAATCACGTAATGTGATTCTCTCACTTTATTTCATCCCTGTCATCCCTTTCACTTTGCTTTGGAAGCAAGTGATTGTGGATTCAAGATGATGCATCAAGGAACTCCATCGAAGAAGAAAGATGCAAAGATCCATTTCACTTTGCTTTCGTTGCTAGTGATCGAGGATTTACCTTGCATCTTGGAATTCAAGTGAGGGAGGTGATGCAACCATTGGAGTTTCGATGACAGGATCGAGAAGAAAATGATGTTGATGCAGAAACTTTTTTATATTTTAGGGCTATGTTGCAGAAATTTTTTATCTTTTAATCATGTAATTTTAACTTATGAATCGCTTCAATGTCATACGATTTGATTATACATATAACTTGTTTTATGTTAAGTGTTTATTTATTTTAATTTGCACAATAATTTGTTTACTAATTCAAGCTAATTAATAAAAATTAAAAATAAACTTGTATAAAAAAAGGTTTAGAAATAAACTGCAGATACTATATGGAGTGATCTGCGTTAAGAGGGACAACAGGGGACATGACAACCAATGAAATGAGTTTCATAATTATTTACGTCGATTATTTATAGAACTCGACGCCAAATAGTTTACCCACCACCTCATTTTTAACGTCAACTTAATTGATGACTGCCAAGTTCCCGTATATTAATTACATTATTTCCAATATTCATTCTCGCGTTTATAATATATAGGATTATTTACGTCACTGTTTATTTAATCAAGTAAAAATCAAACTTTTAACGTCGGTTTTATAAAAAGCGACGTTAACAATTAATATTTTTATTTGAAAAACACTTTTAACGTCGCTTTTTTAAAAAGCGACGTTAAAAGTGTATAGATATCTCGTAAAAACATTCATTCCTTTGACTATCTTGTGCTACTTACCCATGTACCTTGTAACTCAATCCTCTTAATGAGCATTAAGTTTATAGGTAAGTTTTCAAGAAAATCGAGAATAGCTTAGTAACTTCATCCCCTGCTCCTATAAATAGCTTCCTTCCATCCTTTTAATTTTCTCGCTTCACAATATGGCTCTGTCGTGGAGATTAACTTCATCACTCTTTCTTCCTATTCCTAGACTCAAAGGTCTTTGTCTTAATGGTCAAACAACTTCGAGTTTGAGTAAATTACATTACATGGGTGATAAGTCCGAGTAAATTACATTATGTGAGTTGCTCACCTTATCACCTTCCGGAGAATCAGTTCTTTGGAGGGCTAATCGGGTGCTCGGGGTCACAGTTCCAAAACCTCGGCTTTGGCAGCAAGTGACCGTCTTGGAAGTCTCTGGAACCACTTTGCCTTTGCTTGAAACAGATCTAGTGCACCTGTTTTTGCCTCTCTCTTGAGCTCTCTCATGCCCCCGTTTTACGAGGTCTTCGGAGTATAGTTTTCCCTTTGGCATATTTCATAAAACTCTCTGATGGGATGTAGCTTTAATGTTTAGGATTTTAAACCCTTTCAATGTAACTTTTTATAGGATTTTAAACCCATTCAATGTAACGTTTTATAGGATTTTAAACCCTTTCAATCTTACTCGATCGATCAGATTACGATACTTCATGAATGAGATCCGGTTTGGGTTATTGATTCAACTTATAGTTTTCAAAACAGAAACACAAAACATCAAAGCAATTCATGTGAAACTGAAACTTTGAGGAAGGCAATGCGGAAGGGATCGTATACTAGATAAAAAAAATTATTAAAATAACCTTTAACGTCTGTTGATGTAAGGACTGACGTTAAAAGTGAAGTGACTTACTTTTAACGTCAGTTCTTTATCGAATTGACGTTAAAATGTTCACTTTTAACGTCAGTTCTTTATTGAACTAACGTTAAAAGTGAGTCACTTCACTTTTAACGTCAGTCATTAAAACAACTGACGTTAAAATTGAATTAATGAACTCTGATATTTACAAAACTGCCACCGCCTCCTTTTTAACGTCTAGCTTTTGGTTAACTGACGTAAACCTTTACCGTCTAATGTATATTTTCCACTAGTGAATTCAGCGATCGATTTAAAATTCGGTCGCTAACACGCTCTATTTTAATTTTTTACGCGCCGTTTAGTGACCGATTTAATTTCGGTCGCAAATATAAATAAATTTTAACCGTTGCATTTAACTCGGTCGCCATTTCGGTCGCTAAAAAGTCATAAATTTTTGACTTTTATTTTCCTTTCTTTTGCGACCGAAATAAAGACCGATACCTCTGCTACGCTCTATTTCGGTCTCTATTTCAGTCACAATATCAACTCTAATCAGTGTTTGATTTAGATCCTATAATCGGTCGTCAATTCGGTCGCAAACAGCAACCAACAAATTCGGTCACTATTTTCGGTCGCTAAATGAGTTGTTTTTTGTAGTGATAATCAATACTTTTTTCTCTCCATTTCTTTATTGAATATATGTCTTCATTTGAGTAGATATAATTTCCTTTTTGGATTATCATCTACAATATATCATGAGATAGGAGAAGGATAGAATCTGTACGAATTTGATGGTTTGATTACTTATTTTTGTGCCTCACATACTCTTTGTCTACATGGTGTTTTGAGCACCCTTAGTTTGATGCATAACTAATCCTAAAGGGAGTCCAATGCTAAGAATATTGGTTTTTAAGTTCGCTTCAAATGGAACCCTTTGTGGAGCACCTACATTGTTGTAAGTCAAATTTCTTAGCTTCAATATATATTGCCTTTGAGTTCCTTAAATAAGTAATTTTAGTATAGTAATCTTTTTAGTATAGTAATCATATACAATCTATCTTGTCGCAGGCAGGTCTCATTTGCAAATTGTCCTGCCACAATTCACATTGCGAACTTTCACATTACTTGGTTTAAAAGCTGTAAACTTTACATTGTGAATGGCAGTGCATCACTCTAAACTTTTCACTTCTAAATTTCAGGATATATAGGTCAATTCTACCACCTTCTTTCATATCAATTTTGAGCTCATCAACATGCAACATCATATGGAGATTAAGCAGCTTTGAACTTGCCCCATTTCCAGTCTCTTTGTCCTCTTTATTTTCCCTCCAATTCCTTAAATTCAAACTTTCCCTCATTTTATATGCTTCTCACTGTAAGCCATCATTTCTTCTCACAAATTTCTGCTTCATTAGTTTTGTAGATTAGGTACAATGTGCTCATGTATTACAGTGAGCTGTTTATAAGTAGCATTTTTTAACAACCAAAGTAAGGCTATAACTGAGTAAACAATGAAAAACTACGTAAAATTGTGATAGCTAAGTATTAAACTGTTTACATGTGAAGTTTAGTGGACTTTGATTATGCTTTCCAAAAGGATTTATTGTTTTTATTTTTATTAGAGATGCTATAAGATTTAGTTTGCGATTTTCTTTTACCAATTCCACATTCTTATTCTCAGTAAATGTAGACATATATTCCACATTCTTATTCTCTACCATCAAGTGAGATACCGCATAATACAGTCAGGAAATCTCAGTAAATGTAGAATAGGTGCTACTATTTAAATTTTAAGTTGATGTTTCCAGTAGTAATATTTAGAAAACTAGCTTTTTATAAATGTCAAGAATAGGAGATCATGGCTTCATCGCTTTATGCTTAGCTTAAACTTGAGCTTAGTAGACTTTCAACAGCAAGTTTAATACAACTATTCGTGGAAGGATGCTTACTTTTACTATTCATTTATACTTGCCACGCAAATACAATTTCGGAATAATTTATTCTATTATATTATTTTGGTGCAAATTAAAAATCGAGGGCCACAACAAAAATTGAATAGTCATGCACTATAGGATGGGTGTGGGTACGTCTAATGCAGCTTTGTGATAGTATTGGGGAGGTGCATATTAGAGCCCTCAATTAATTTGTATGTAGGGTAGATACTAATAAACACAAAGGTAGAGTTATATAGGCATTTTGTCAATATATATCTTATCTTTTGGAAACTGGATATATAGAAGAAGGTAGTTTAGCCATAATGGACAATCTCAGGCAACTGGGGATAAATGAATTATCAGGAAGAATGATGAATATCATACTTTCTGCTGCACCAGGATTACCCAACCTTCAATCACTGCCATTGTCACTTCAAGGATTATTCTATTGAAAGAATTGGAGCAATGGACAGTTAAGGCTGGGGCAATGCCAAGTCTTGAGCACATGGTTATTGATAGGATAATTGTGAGAAGCTGAAAATGATTCCACTTGCTTTGTGTTGGATTGACTTTTTATTTGGATTCAAAATGGAAAGTTACTTCTGATATTCTGTCTCTGTTATTTATTTATCCTTGCTAATATTTGTTTTTTTTAACCCTGCATTTCAATTTTGCCAAAATGTTTAGGAATTGGTTCTATGGTGTTGAAAACAAAAGTTTCCATGAAACTTGGTAAATTCTTTTCTATTTTTATTTGCCGCTAATTCTAAATCCGTATTGTTTGTAGCATTTCATGAATTGCATGTTTCAGATTACAATGTTTGAGTGATGATAACTATTAACTTCCTTTCATTAAGTTTTATTTGTTGAGCCAAAAGTGTTAATATTCTTTTTTGAACCTAGAATGACATATCAAATGGATGACATTAATTTAAGGACTTCGGTTTTTTCTACAAAAGAAGTTCCCCTCACAAAATTATATTTTGATTTTGGTTGCTTATAGGATTTTAATTAGGAATACTTGATTTTTACACTCTACGTTGAACTACTTAATTGGGATTTATCCCTGTTACGGATAGTATTTCTTGGATCCGCCTCACATGTGATATTGTATTATCTTGGCTTGGTTCTCATGATTGTTATTCCATACACTTTTATTTGTACCAACATCCTACCTTTAGCAGTTCACATGAAGTGTTAAACCTAAAATCTCAAGCTGCCATACTTTTTTCTTGGAATCATATGTCGTCATCATATGATGATGCTATGGAATCTGATGCATATAATATGTTTGTTTGTTTAACAAGGTCTCCTTTTTTGAGCAATTTTTTATGTGGTGGGGTTGTTGAACTTAAGCACCCTTCTTCAAACTTGGTAAACTCATCTAATAACTCTCATTGATGCATGGCATTTCATCAGGCTCTTGGAGTTTTGAGAAAAAGAAGCATTCCAAACTCAAATCAACTATTGTTGGAAATTGTTGCCAAAGCTACTTATAGAGGAGACAAGGTTTGTTCCAAGTTTGATCCATGCATGTGCAAGTTGTTTGCAGCTACATGAAGAAGTTGCAACCAGATTCACATTATAATCATGAAGAAGTTTGTAGCTCAATGCTCTTGATGATGAGAGGAATGGGTGATGTTGGTGAATGACTCAGTTTGTACAGATTTCCCATGAAACAATATTATTTAATATATGATTATTTTAGAAACAAAAAATAATAATTCTTTAAATTTGATTTGTTGTTTACCAAAGAATATCAATGATATTATTTACGCAATGTAATAAGGAAATTTTTATGATGCGATTATTTTGATCAAACAGCTCAACAATAATTGGTAACTTCATTCGAATATGCATTGCTGAAAATGGGGAATTTAACTAATGAGATTATAATTTTGCATATATGACTAAAGTACAAAGAAGAAAGGAATACTAATGCATAAATTGGTTCATATAATCCTAAAAGAATGCTATATGGTGGTTATATGGATAGAGTTTGAAATCAAATAGCAATTATGGATGCTTTGAAAAAAGAAATCGTTTAGTTATAAGTTATTGAAAATTTATGTTATACTCATCAATTGTTTATTAAACTTTTTAAATATAATTTATGATATTGAATCCTCTTTAAATATAATTTACGAGGTTTGTAGAATTGTTTTATTTAAAACCAAGTAAATATGAAAATAATATTAAGAAAAAAATGTTCAATCAATAAATGATATTAATAAATCATAAGTGATAGTATTCGTTTTTAATGTAGTTATTTTATGTTTTGACAATAATTTGACTTATATATGTATTATTCATGTTTTAAAATATATTCTAATATATTATTTTTATATTAAAATAATTTAAAAATATTAGTAAAGATAATTATATAATAAGTGTCCGTGCGTACCATACTTTGAAAACATAAATAACATTAAATATTCATAGAGGATAAATCAATTAAATTTTCAAGAGAAAATAATAATAATAATAATATGATAAATAAATGGTGAATTCTTCAGTGCCATGACAATATTTTGGATAATTTTTATCCTATGTGGCCTAATTAGATCATGCCAACAAATACCACATCATTTAACCTTTGACATCTCATCCATATCTTGGTAAACCCCATTAAAGGGCATAGTAGTAAAAAAAAATAATTTATTTTTGCTTTTCATTTCAATTCTAAAACCCAATCCTGTCCTCTCCCCCTTCATCCATACTAACGTCAGAACATTATGCTCCATGGGAGATGAACAGTCACTGAGTGAGTTTCTTGATATCCATTGATAAATCAAGTTTTATTTTTATTTGATTTTTTGATAAATGATTCTATTGATAAATATTGATAAATGGTAGAACTGAGTGGTTTTATCTTGATCCATTGATAAACCAAGTTAATTAGATTTACTTTGCTCACAATATTTCAGATTTGGTAACAAAATGAAACTGAAAATTAAACATGTCTCATATAGTTGAAATGGGATTGGGGCTTCCTTTACTTGGTATTATCCGAGTACTATACTGAAAAATCAAAGAATTCAGTGGCCTGATCGGAGAGATCTGTCTGGGTCATTTTCGCGGGTCATAAGACCCGATTATCAGCAGCCGGGCGAGGAAGGAGAAGGTTCTTCGTTAACGTTCGTTTCATACTTTAAATACAGATGAGTGTCATGAAAAGTCATTCATCGGCAACGTAGCCTGGTGATCCGCGTCATTTGCCTTAATGATGAAATGAAGATGTCCCGTGCTCGACTCTCAACTTTGTCATGTTTGGAGTTTTGGTTACCTGAATTTTTTTTTATTCAAAATTAAAATAGGTTAAAGTAATTTTGGTCCCTATACGTGACATTGATTTTCAATTTGGTTCCTACACGTAAAAAGTTATTGAACGCGCTGTCGTGCACGCGCCAAAAAGCGAGCGGTTTGTAAAAATGTAGTTTAGGGAGCGACAACTCGGATATCGTCTCACAAGGACTCTTGAATTGTTATTTACCACAAAAATCAGTTTTTTTTGGGGGGGGGGGGTTGGGGGTTGGATTGAAATTCAATTGGAAAACAAAGCAAAAACAGAGCAATAAAACAGAGCAGTTTAAAAGATTATCAAATAAGCTAAAGACGATCAACCTACTGTTCTCGGTTTCCCACTATCATTGGTCCATGTAAATTTCATGCCCTAAGCAGATTCTAAACCCTTTTCGATTGTAGCATCAATGAACAAGCGAAATCAATACTACGAGACATATGTTCCTATTCCCGAATTAAGCAAACGGGGTGAAGCACTCACGAACTAAGCGAACATGATTGAACACACGCGAATTAAGCAAACACGATTAAGTATAGGAACACACAATCATCGAAATAAATCAACACCTATTCTATACGATTCTGAATTAAGCAAACAGAACATATAAAACAAGTATTGAAAGAGAATAGCATAAAGTACAGTAATTACAAAACCTCAAGTGGCGGTGGAACCCGATTACAGTAGATTAATCAAGGAGACTAGTTCTCCATTACAAACATAAACCTAAACCTACTGTTGCAGCCGCAACTGTGAAAAGAAAAGAAAAAGAGAAGATGAGAAGAAGAGAAGCTAAGATTAGAAGAACCCAGTTCTGTCCTACAACAGACTTAAATACAAATTCTGGATTCCGCGAGCTCGCGAGGCGAATAATATGAACAGTCTTCAATGTTTGGCTCTCTCGCGAGGCGAGCTGATCATTCGCGAGGCGAGACTCTTCAAATTCCAAACTGTCACAGCCGTGACCTTCAACACAGGTAAGCCGTGATGGCTTCTGGTCTTCCAGGGTTGGATTACTCGCGAGGCGAGACATTGTTTCGCGGGGCGAGACAGAAAGGTTTGCAATTTCTGGAACAGTCAACCTTCAGGCTCGCGAGGCGAGCAGACTCTCGCCGGGTGAAGAATCCAAAACTGCTTCACTTTATTAACCTGAAAACAAGAATTAACAGTAAGTACTTTATTCGACTCTAAATCAACTAAATTAACCTAAAAATACTCTAGAGACTCAAAATGACGCTTAAAGACAATCAAGTCTAATTTGGGCGAAAATGAGATATAATTAGCACAAAGCCAAGGTTTTTCTAGTTATAAAACTAGACGAGCCAGAGGCTGATCAAAATATCCCAAACTTAAACTTTGCTTGTCCCCAAGCAAACTAAAACTCAAAAACTCAAGAAAGACTCAAGACATGGCAAGCTTAAAGATTTAATCAACTTTGCACAAATTTCAAGTAATTCATCAAAATAATTTTTCCTTCAATGTTCCCCCTTTTCAAACAAAGCAATCCCCACAATCATTTATTCTGAACATTTGAGAATTTCATCATTCAAACAATCATTAATCTAAGCAAGGGATCCAAGTTACACACAAGTGGGAGATCACCAAATTCAAACAATCGCCTTCCTCACAAGGGCATTTAGTGTTTCTCTCATTCGCTCAGTTTGTCTAGGCTATCAACAATTCACTCAATTTCACCTTTCAAGAGCACTTCCCATAAATTTGATTTTCATCTCAATCAAGGTTCCCACGAAAACATGCATGCAACATCAAAAGGTCTTTTAAGGTTGTAATGGGGCCTGGCTAAGGGTAGGATATACAAAGGTACTAGGCTTAAGTCCCTAGGAACTAAGAGAGTATGAAACTTTTTACACTTTGAATTTCCACTCAAATTCCTTTTTCCATTTTTCTTTATGCTTTTGCCTTGGGTGACTACGGCCTTTTCCTTCAAATAGCCTTTTTGACATTTTTGCACTTTTTATTCATTCATTTTTTTTTTTTTTTTTTTGCCTTTTGGCTCCAGCCTTTTTATTATATATTTTTTTCTTTTTCTCACCCCAAAATGACATGTCACATCCTTGTAGCCACCCCAAACTTAGTTTCTTGCAACCATTCTCTTGCTAAGCTTTCATGCTCTCCTAATCCTAAGATCTGGTTAACATGGTTTTTCTCAGATTTTAGGCTCATAACATGAGGTCATCAAGAAATAATAAGCTAATTAGGCTCAAAGGGGCTAACTAAGGAACATGCATTAGGAATTGGTTCTTTTCAGGTCAAGTGGTTATTTACAAAGAAAATGCCTAAATCATTTGATGCAAACACATAAACATGCAAACCATAAAGAGATTCAAGCAAATCCGGGAAAGTGCAATTCAAAAGTGATTCACACAGTTAAAAACATGTTGGAGGCTCAAATCCTCACCTGGACATTTTTGCAAATTGTTTGACCGAGATTCTATCCCTAGTGTGTGTTTCCCATCACCCCAAACTTATCATAAATCATATCATCACAACAAAATATCTCAAAGTTCAGTTTTCAATTTTTTTCAAGTGGGGATCAAATTTTCAAAAACAAAAATTTTTTTCAACCTAGGGGAAAAGCAGCCAACACATAACATGCAATCCATCTATGCAAAATCAACAAAACCCAATCAAGCTTGCCGACACAAGACCCAACACACAAATACTCCTGATCTTCTCAAATTATTCAGGAGCTAAAAGAAAATAAAACAAAAATAAAGCAAGGCAAAGCAATTAAAAAGAGTAAGGTTCAGAGAAAACTCATGGAGGCGGTTCCACCAGGATCCCACTGTCTGTGATACAGCGGCCAAGGAATGCCCAAATTGCAATATGATCCTCCCGGATCCCATGGCATGCAGCATAAGTATGGGAGTGGGCACCTGATAATCATGGTAACTCCGCCAAGTGCGGCGGACTTCTCACTCCCTCTTGGGTCAAAGATGACCTCCTTGTCAACCTTGTCAATAAAGTCCTCCCAATAAAAGTGGGGTTCAACCTCTTGGACTGGCCACAGTGTCTTCATATCCAAGGGTGCAAAATCCAGAGGCTTGAACTCCATCACTGGTAGTTCCTCAGGGGGAGGTGGCAAACAGGTAGAGAGTGTTACTGGTGCTGCTTCAACTTTTGCATAATTCCCATCCACTGCATTACCAGATTCATCACCTGTTATACATGCAGAATTCTCAGCACACACACAAAGGTTAGTCACTACAAAAAAAAAAGGGTGTTTAGCGACCGAAGAAATTGGTCGCTATTCATCAAAATTCGGTCGCTAAATAGGTTAACGACCGAATTAGCGACCGAATAATGACGGTTGCTAAAACCCTGGTCGCTAAATGATTTGGCGATCGAATTTGTAATCGGTCGCTATTAGCGACCGAATAATTTGGTCGCTAATTTATAAAAATCGGTCGCTAAATTGGTCTCCTAAAACCAGTTGTGTGACCAATTTTAGCGACCGACTAAATTGGTCTCCTATAACCAGTTATGTGACCAATTTTAGCGACCGAAAATTCGGTCGCTAAATTGGCCACCAAATTAAAAAAAAACCAGTCACTAAATGTGTCCCAAAAACTTGTTCTAGGGACCAATTTAGTGAGCGATTTCTTTAAAAAACATATAACAAACCAAATATAAATTTTTTTTATAAGCTAAAGTGTATTGAAAGAGTATAATGGGTACTCTAAACTCATAAACAAAAGAACCAGATACAAGATGGATAAGGTAGAGATTCAACCAAAGTCGGAGAAGACAATAATGGTTGATATACTAACTAATCGTCGACCAAAAAAAATTCCTCAGCACCTAATATCTAAAACCAATCCACCGCCCAGCTATTGGCAATTTAGTGCCTAAAAGCTTATTAGGGATAACAGCAGCAAAAGAGAAAAAGCCCTTTGAAACTTTACACCCTATAGAAAATCAAAAGCCCAAAAAGACCATAACAAGTCCATAAACTTTTAATCTGTAGCAATTAATTCAATCCTGTATTTGCCACCATGAAGAGCACAACACCCAGCTCCATGTAGAGAAAGAATTTGATTTAAACTTCAATGTTGCAGGGAAAACATTTGACCTCCCAAAGCCCAGTAACCATCAACCTCGTCTGACCAACCACGGCTTCCAACACCAGCAAAGCAGTATTTTATCCTAAAATCCTTAACATGACCAGCAACGCAGAATTACACTGTCCAACTGTTAACAATAATGCACTTGCCATTTAATCCATATCTGCAAAAGACTTCCAAGCATCCAACAAAACACCAAATTATTAATTCAACACCTCTTTGTTTGAAAAGAAAAATACATGATTATAAATGCATATAAATCTGATACCAAAGGTGACACGACACACTAGCAGTTACTGAGTAGCTGTTGCAAGAGTCAAAAGATTGAAAATCCAGAACGTACTAAAATAAATTTCATTCAACAAACCTTCAAATTGACTTGAGTTGTGCATTCTGGGACTTCTGCAGTGCAAGATTCAACGCTAATTCATGCATCTGCAAACCAAGGAGAAAAAATAAAGGAAAAAGCAAACAATGAAACCATCAATTCAGAATGAATAACATAAAATACATTAAGCACATTAAGCTTTATATTGTGTGACTATGCAAGAATGGAAAAGAAAACAGTGACAATTAGAAAATAGAAGTAAAAAGCAAATAGCATCACCTTCCCCTCTTAAGCTTGATTCCCAATCTCCTCATTTTCCTCCTCCAGGTTTCTACATTTAGCCATCAGATGAGAACTCTTGTAAGAACTACTAACTAAAAAGGAGTAGCCATCAATGCAAATAAAGCGCCCCTAACTACTAATATATATGGTTAAGCTCGGTTCTTACTTCTCAGTGAAAGCATATAAGTAATTGTATAGACATATGACATATCAAATGAGAATAAGTTTTCACTTAAAAAATTTTATGTACCAAAAAATAAGAATAATTGTGATCTCAGTAGAGAGACATTAGAGTACTGAACCAAGGTAGCAGTGGCTTCAAAATATTCTATGTTTAAAACCCTTATTGAGCCTTAAGGTGCACCATATACCTTAATCATTGATCAATTTTTTTATCTTATAAATGGTATCTTATCATTTAGAGAATAGAACTAATATGGTCAGACTGAACCAATAGTTGAAAAATCAATTTACAATAAAAAAAAATACAAAGACCATACACCCCTGCAAGGTTACATCAAGCAAATTAAGTGAATAAATCATGACTTGTCATAACATCCCCCAAAAATATTTCAATATGATAAAAAACTTCCTTTTTGAAAAACAATGTAGCAATGCTCCTGTATTAATGTTCTTAAAATACATAAAAGTTTAGGCAAAAGACCACTAAGATATTAGATGACATATTATTGCAGCTTCCTCAGTGAGCTCAAATATATCTTCAAAAATAAAAATACAGCTCAATTTGAAGAGTGTGGATATTCATTTAAGCACAAAATCTCAAGCAATTTCATTGGTTAATGCAAGTCAATGTGAAACGCACCTAAGTATGCAATCAAGCATAAATCATTTCCATCGTTACCAACACAAACTCACCGCCCTGAACCAAAAAGAAGCATAAGTTGCAGCAGCCCACTAAGACTTCCAAATGGATCACATACATAGGTGTAGTATGATTGATTCCATGTTCCATAATGAAGCTTAATGCCCCTAAACAGCCTCCCAACT
Organism: Sophora flavescens; assembly: GCA_030762895.1. Lineage (NCBI taxonomy): Eukaryota > Viridiplantae > Streptophyta > Magnoliopsida > Fabales > Fabaceae > Sophora > Sophora flavescens. The sequence goes on from CM061067.1 coordinate 141,807,562, forward strand.
GTAGAATCAATAAGAAGAACCACAAAAGCATAAAATTGCCTCTTCTCCTACAAAGATAGCATTTTCAGAAATAAGCCTTCGTATCACATAACATACCAAATGTACTTCCATTCCATATAATAGAAACAATAAGCCATATATCAATTCCAAATAGTTAACTCAACAAATGCAGAACTCAATAAATGTCATTCTAGCCTCACACTTGAATAACAAAGTGATGTATCTATTTATCTAATGACATAGCAAAGTACAGAGGTGGAATACACGAAAAGATCACCAAACCACAATGATTCAGAGGCTAACATATAAATAGTTCCTTATATAGCATTCTGTATCTAAACATTTTAATAATTATGAATTCATGTGGTCGGTATGCAAAATAGCTTTACATGGTGATAGATATTTCGATTGATCATAGTAACTAATATGAACATAAATGCATGAATACCAAAAATATAGGAACCCAACCTTGAGCAGCTTTATCAACCTAAATTTTAAGAATAGAGAAATATAAAGGTCCTCAAAAAGGAGAAGCAGGGATTATTATGATCCAAAGTGCTTCGGCCCTGGGAGGGCCGCTGAGCCATCCATCTCTCTAGCCAACTCCATTCCCAATGGGGATTGTTTGGGGTTTAGGGTTCACAGTCCCAATTTCATAAAACAAGGTTTAATTTTAAGAGTAAAATCTGAAATCAAAGGGTTAGGGTTTCAAAATAAATTTGGGGATTTCTTGAAATCCAACAAGGTAAGGTGAGGAATCACTCACCCACAAGTAAGGGAGAAGATATGGTGGTGGTCTGGCTGTCCGGCGCGGCGGCAGTGGCAGCGGAGGACGGCGATGCGCTTCTGGACAGCACCAAGATCTAAATGAAAACAACAATCAAGCTTTAGGGGAGGAGGAAAGGAGGTGTAACAACCCATAGAGGTTGAAAACCACCATTGATGGCGGCAACCGGAGCTTACCGCAGTGGAGATGTCGTTTCACGACGGCGGAGGAGGGCGGCAGCAGGCCAAGCACGCAGGAAAGGGATGGTTCGGATAGCCATCTTCTCCGTGTTGAGCAGTGGCTGAACGGCGTCCCTAGGAGGAGCGGCGCGTGGCCGGATGGTGGCTGCGGTGGAGGGACGACGCCGACTGGGAGTGAAGGAAGAGGGTGAAGTTGGAGGGAGGAAGAAGAAGAAGAGAGAAAGAAGGAGAAAGAAGAAGAAAAAGAAAGAAAGAGAGAGGGGGGAGGGGTTACGGGTCTGATGAGGGAATGAGAGAGTTTTTATGTTTTAAACTTAACATTCAGTAATAGGTACAAAAATGAGTGATAAAATATTAAGCCTAAAAATAAATATGTTTTTAGTTTTTGAATCTAAAAATAAAGATTGATAAATATATGATTTCAAAATTCAAATTAGAGTAAAGATTAATAGTTGAACTGATCAACTTAGAAAATACTCGGTCCAAAATTTAATGTCTGATTAATGTCAAACCAGTTTATTTTCAAATCTAAAATTAAATCGGTCGCTAAATCGGTCGCTAAAATGGTTAATTTGAAATTTGAATTCGTAATTTTAGCGACCGAATTATTCGTTCGCTAAATCGGTCGCTAAAACGCTCTATTTTAATTTTTACGCACCGTTTAGCGACCGCTTTAATATCGGTCGCAAAAGATAACTTAATTTTAACCGTTGCATTTAACTCGGTCGCCATTTCGGTTGCTAAAAAGTCATAAATTTTTTACTTTTACTTTCCTTTATTTTGCGGCCGAAATAGAGACCGATAACTCTGCTACGCTTTATTTCGGTCGCTATTTCGGTCGCAATATCAACTCTAATCAGTGTTTGATTTAGATCCTACAATCGGTCGCCATTTCGGTCGCAAACAGCAACCAACAAATTCGGTCGCTATTTTCGGTTGCTAAATGACCTTTTTTTTGTAGTGAGTGTTAGTACAGTCAGTACATATGGTACAATAAACTGAATCAGTAAAGGCCTGAATGTCTGGAAATTCAGCACACAGTTCATCCACCCCATCACTTTCAACACATGCATCTAATTCCAAAGGTTCTTCATTATCCTCAGGCATGGTGAAGCAGATGTCCTCCTGATCCTCATTTTCTATGTTTCCTGAAAAGAATGAGCTTTCAAAACATGCTACACACGAAGCAGTGTCAGTACAATCAGCACATGAAGTATAATAGATAGAATCAGGAAAGGTATGAATATCTGGAGATTCAACACACAGTTCATCAACAGAAGTATTCTTGACATCATTATCAAAATTGTCCTCAGAAGTATTGTCAAGAATAACTACTTGTGAATCTGTATGTTCTTCAAGAAAATGTGGAGTTTGCAGTGTAGCTGAGGTGGAAACGATGAAAGCATTTTGAGTGGCAAAATCCTGACGACTTGCCTCCATCTTCTGTTGAAATTCAAGACAACTTGCTTCTATTTGTGTAGTTATCTGTGCAGTCATTTGCTTGAACATGTCCTCTAGTGAAGGTCCAGAAGGTGCAGAGGTGGTCACTTGGGGAGGATTCTGTGGTGGTGCCAGTGGTAACATCAGTTGTGAGTCCCCATACCAAGGGTTTGGATGGTTTCCCCAGCTGGGGTGGTACTCATCAGTGGAGAGGTCAGGAATGTTGTGCCTGATTGATGCAGCTTTGAAGGCAGGAAAGTATCTCAACAGGAAGACTTTCTTCAAATCAAACCAGGTTGAGATGGAATTCGGCTCGAGACAATACAACCAATCCTTCGCAGCACCTTCTAGTGAGAATGGGAAGGCTCTCATCTTGATGTGATCTTCTGTCATTCCTTCAGGTGTCAGCATTGTAGAACAAGCAATCTGGAATTCCCTCAGATGCTCCTGCGGATTCTCACCTGCAAGACCACTAAACCTTGGCAACCGGTGTATTAAACCAGGAGAGTCAGGATAATATATGCATGGTGGTTCATAATTAACATTAGGCATATAACCTTGCATATAATTATCCATGGGTAGATTCACAACCAGACCAATTCAGCAAAATGTTTTTTTTTATTTAATTTTATGTTAATAACAACAAGAGTCCCCGGCAACGGCGCCAATTTTTGAACGCGTTGTCGCGCACGCGCCAAAAAGCGAGCGGTTTGTAAAAATGTAGTTTAGGGAGCGACAACTCGGATATCGTCTCACAAGGACTCTTGAATTGTTATTTACCACAAAAATCAGTTTTTTTGGGGGGGGGGGGGGGGGGATTGAAATTCAATTGGAAAACAAAGCAAAAACAGAGCAATAAAACAGAGCAGTTTAAAAGATTATCAAATAAGCTAAAGACGATCAACCTACTGTTCTCGGTTTCCCACTATCATTGGTCCATGTAAATTTCATGCCCTAAGCAGATTCTAAACCCTTTTCGATTGTAGCATAAATGAACAAGCGAAATCAATACTACGAGACATATGTTCCTATTCCCGAATTAAGCAAACGGGGTGAAGCACTCATGAACTAAGCGAACATGATTGAACACACGCAAATTAAGCAAACGCGATTAAGTATATGAACACACAATCATCGAAATAAATCAACACCTATTCTATACGATTTTGAATTAAGCAAACAAAACATATAAAACAAGTATTGAAAGAGAATAGCATAAAGTACAGGAATTACAAAACCTCAAGTGGCGGTGGAACCCGATTACAGTAGATTAATCAAGGAGACTAGTTCTCCATTACAAACATAAACCTAAACCTACTGTTGCAGCCGCAACTGTGAAAAGAAAAGAAAAAGAGAAGATGAGAAGAAGAGAAGAAGAGAAGCTAAGATTAGAAGAACCCAGTTCTGTCCTACAACAGACTTAAATACAAATTCTGGATTCCGCGAGCTCGCGAGGCGAATAATATGAACAGTCTTCAGTGTTTGGCTCTCTCGCGAGGCGAGCTGATCATTCACGAGGCGAGACTCTTCAAATTCCAAACTGTCACAGCCGTGACCTTCAACACAGGTAAGCCGTGATGGCTTCTGGTCTTCCAGGGTTGGATTACTCGCGAGGCGAGACATTGTTTCGTGGGGCGAGACAGAAAGGTTTGCAATTTCTGGAATAGTCAGCCTTCAGGCTCGCGAGGCGAGAAGACTCTCGCGGGGCGAAGAATCCAAAACCGCTTCACTTTATTAACCTGAAAACAAGAATTAACAGTAAGTACTTTATTCGACTCTAAATCAACTAAATTAACCTAAAAATACTCTAGAGACTCAAAATGATGCTTAAAGACAATCAAGTCTAATTTGGGCGAAAATGAGATATAATTAGCACAAAGCCAAGGTTTTTCTAGTTATAAAACTAGACGAGCCAAAGGCTGATCAGTTATCAATTTGATTCCTATACGTGACATTGATTTTCAATTTGGTCATCACCACTAATTGGTCCCTATATAAGAGGACCAAATTGCAAATTATTGTTTTGGTAAACAATGGGTGATTTGGTAATTTAGGGAGGTGAAATTAAATATAAAAACAACTCTATAATTATTTATTTATTTAATATTGATTAAATTATTTAATTAACATAATTTACTAATTTAAATAGGCATCTTGTGCAATCCGAGCATAATTTATTTTTCGGAACCCTAATTATCCCTTTAGGCCGAGTGGTTCCACCGGAGTATCCCACGGTTTAGGCCCTCCGGACCAGCTATGAGACTAATATCTGGTTTGGCTGATTGAGTAGAGTTTTATCCTTTGGTTCTCAGTCTCCCAATGGGAGTGACTTCACAAGGATTCGAATCCGGATTTCCTAGATTCTCCTCCTTGTGGCGGGAAGTTGCTTCCACGTGACCAACACTCATTATTTATAAATTATATTCACAATCTTTAGCAAGTAAAATTACTATACTAAATTATTGATTATATTTTCATATTTAGCACGAAAATAACATCCAATCCCTATCCAGGCATGTAATTCGAGAATAAATTCTATCCGCAATCTTTTTATATTTTATATCAAAATCATAATATCACAGACATATAACCCAATGCAATTAAAAAAAATATTTCTTTTCACATATTGCAAAATATATTTGGATAAAATTAAATATTGTTGCATCTTCACTTAAACAAATGTCACATTCCCACTTAATTTAATAACCTTGGAAAAATATAAAAATATTGGGAATAAAATCCAATATAATTATTCTAAAATTGCATACAATCACATATTTAAAAATTGTTCTAAAATATAATAAAATAAAAAGTTATAAATAAGTAACGGAATACCACGCCTTTATCAAATTACTAAATACTTTGAAAATTACTTTGAAAATCCAAATTTAAATAATTATAATGCATAAATCTATGTATTATACCTATTTAATCTTGATTTATAAAAATATTGTAAAATAAAAGTACGGGCAATGTTGACTAAATAATGTTTATAATTCCCAGATTGTCACCAACACCTAGGACTAGTCCCCACGAACAGAGTGGATGGAGCAAAGGTCGGAGTATATCCATTGACAAACTAACCTTGTTTCATCGACAAGTAAGGTATAATTGGCTATTAGCTTGTTCATGTTCCCATTAGGTGGCGTCTACAATGAAACGTGTAACAAACTCCCACACCGATGTTTCATTGTTTATTGTCGTCGGATATAATAATAAATAAATCTGTAACATCCTAGTTTTAATACATATGATTAATTATTTTATTTGGATGTTTAAGTTTATTTTGTTATGTGGTTTAGTTTGAGTAATTGAATTACTCTCTTCAAATTATTTTATTGGGTGCATTAGCACTGACTTATTTCAGTGAATGCACGTTTACTAGACAATAATTTATGTTATTATCACTATTATTACCAGTACAGAAAAATATTTTAAATAATATAATTAAGAGAAAAGTATTTTCATATTCTCATTCTATTTAATTTTAGAGTTGAAAATAAACTGGTTTGACCTTAATCGGAGATTAAATTTTGGATCGAGTATTTTCTTAGTTGATCAGTTCAACTATTAATCTTTACTCTAATTTGAATTTTTAAATCATATCTTTATCAATCTTTATTTTTAGATTCCAAAAAGTAAAAACATGTTTATTTTAGGCCTAATATTTATCACTCATTTTGTACCTGCGATTACTAATCACAAATTTCTTCCTCCTTATATCTCCCTGCCCCGTACGCGATGACAGAAAACCCTTCTTTCTTTTTTCTCTCTTTCTTTCTTTCTTTCTTTCTTCTTCTCCTCCCTCTTTCATAATCCGGCGCCGCCTCTTGCAGCCACCACCCAGCCGTGTGTCATCGTCGTAGGTGCCATCCGGGGCGCTGTTCTGCCGCGTCTGAGGGAGAGAAGGTGAATACGTGTGTGGATCTGTCTTGGTTCGCGATTGGGTTGCGGTCACCACCACGGTAACGCCGCTAGCCACCGCAGGAAGCTCCTCCGCCGTTGGTAATGGTGGTTCGGCCATGTCTTGTGTTAAACCTCCCTCCTTCCATTCTATGAGGTTCACCGTTATTTTTGGTCATGGATGCGCCTTTGAAGTCGTCCGCTGCCGTCACCACCCTCCAGCCGCCATCACAGTGCTTCTTCCTCATCTTAGGTGAGTTGATTTCATCTTTTCTTGTTCAGAATTCAAAAATCCCCAATTTCACTCTAAACCCTAACCCTAACCCTTTGATTTCAGATTTTAATCTTAAAATTAAACCTTGTTTTATGAAATTGAGACTATGAATTAGTGTTTCCCAAAACCAATTTCATTATTCTTTAGTTAAAATGAGTTTTCCCCAAATTGTATTTAGGAGCCCTAAACCCCAATTTGATTTTATTTGAATTTGATTCTGTTTTTGTGAAATTAATTATGATTTAGTGCAATTAGGACTCTTAATTGATGATTCCTAAGTTCATTTTCATGATCCTTTAATCAAAACAAAGTTTCCTCAAAGGGTATTGTGAAGCGTAAGCTCCAAACATGATTTTCTTTGAAAATAACATTGTTTGGTAATAAGATAAAGTGTTTAGATCAAATTAGAATGTGTGTTTGATCATGTGTAATTGATTTCTTGATTTCTGGTTGTTGCGCGTTGTGGGATTCCCTCTGAGACGTTGGACACGGCTATGCTTGCTTGATGGAGTAGATAGTTACACTCTTGGAGCTAACATGAGCATTAAGACGAGGATCCTTTAGTTGTCTTCAAAGGTAAGGGGAGATTGCCTGAGGGATTTTCGATAACTGCATGCTATTTGTGTGTCGTATTTGAGTTTATCTGTTGTGATGTGTGGTGTCAAATTAAATTGTTATATGACTGTTATGTGGTTTTTAATGTTTTCTGTGAAAGCATGATTATACTATGATGTATGGATATCTGCTATGTGTGGATTATCTGTTGGTTGGTTGATTGACTGAGAAGCCTGACATTGGTCAGTGCTCGATTAAATTAAAGATAAAAGCGTTGAAAAAGCTTGATGAGAAATTCAAAGGATTTGATTTATGGAAGAAAAATATTGAAAGTATTTATATTTGATGATGTTTTGGAGAAAAGAGTGATTTATAAGTAAATAGTGAGGACGACATCTTGAAAATATTTCAGTTACGTTGTCTTTTCCAAACAAATTAAAAAATAAGACGAAAAGTTATTCTGAGAAATGTAAGTGTCAGGGATATTTTAACAGTGATTATGAAGAACTTTTGTAAAAGAGAAAATCTTTTGATTTACAAATGACTTTATTTCCAACAAAAAATACTTTGGAAAAGTATTTGACAACGAAAACTATGAGGAACAATTTTATTATTTCAAATAGAAATGAGTTGGAAATGATTTTACGAGGATTTGAGGTTGTTACGGAAAAAGGAGTTTTCAAAAGAAAACGGATTTGAGAAAAATGAATTTCTCAATGATTTAATGGTTTTATAAATGAATTTCAAACGAAAAGGATTTCTGTAAACGAGTTTTACACAATGGTGTTATTTCCGTCAACTTGGATAAGTTGAGGAAACTTTGGTTTTGTTTTGTATTTCACAGAACGAAAATGGTTTAAACGAACCTAGTAACCGAGACGTCGGGTCTAGAGTTCTAAGATATGGGCCTGGGGTCCGAAGAGGAAATTATGGACTACAATGTCCTATAAACCGTATATTTGGTTTTGTGCACTAAAATCTACGCGTTCAAGGCTGGTGCATCGGTCTGGATTTCGTGATTTGCACACCTTTTGACTTGGAGTCAGTTATTTTGGAAAGAGGTATTAAACTTGAAAGTTTAAATTGGTAATTTAGTCGTGAGACTTTTAGCTCTGACACCTAAAGATTGATCACAAAGAAAACAACGAGAACAAAAGGTTTTACATGCATTACAGGGCAGACGTGCCTTTGCATAGGACTTGAATGCTTGATGGCAAGTATTCATGCAGTTTGTGTCACTGTGCCTTGATGGATATACGACCAAGTAGATCATGTGCTATATGTAGTCACCACTTTGCCTTGAGTTGGACTGTGGAATGGTCAATAGAACTTTGCCATATCGGGCATTGATTCTGCCTTAATTGGTAACTAGAGCCTGATCAGCTCATTTATTTGATGGTTGGAGCTCCGGAGATTAGGTCTCAAAGTTAGTTGTGGAATATTGAAGTGTCATGGTTTTTAAAACGGGTACGACTGTCGGGTATGAAACCCTTTAATAAATATATTGTTTATCTTTGAATATTCATGTTAAATGGTAATTGAGAGTCGTGCATGTGGTTATCGTATTTAAATCCATATATTGGGATCTCACCCTTACAGACATATCAGGTTTTTTTCTGGTTCGCTATTGTACCCTGGGTGCTTTAGTACAGATGGTGCAGAGGAGTCTCCCTAAGTCATTCAGAGGCTTAGATCTGGTTATTTGATGAAGTACTTGATTGTGGAAAGATCACGTGAGTTTTCTCAGGAATAACTTTTAGAATGACCAGCTTAGGGTTTGAAACTTAGATTATTTTTGATAGTATGTATGAGTATGGCTCTGAGAGCCTTTATTTTTGGATGGAATGTAAATGGCTCGGAGAGCCCTTCTTTTGGATGAAAAACTTAAACTTTTCCTGTATAGCTAATTGTTATAACTATTTTTTTTTATTACTGCCTGGCGGTATTTGGTGTTACTGGAATTCTGGAATGAAAATGTAATTATTTTAGCAGGTGTTCTTTTACCTGGGATGTCCGAATTACAGAGGAGACTCTGTCGAAATTTTCGTAAAATATTAGCTTTTATTCAAGTATATTCTTTAAATGAAATATGCTTGCCAGGCTATGATAGTAAGTCTGTGTGCCGATCAAGGCTTAGGTGTGGAGTCGTGACAAAAATTTTTATACCCAATTTCAGACACTTATGTACTTATACAAATTATTTTCCGAAAGCACCAACAAATTATCTTTTAATTTTATTTCCGCACGTGTTTATAAAGTAATGCCCAAGGGGGGTGTTACAAGGTGGTATCAGAGCTGGTCGAGTCTTTCGGGATCTTTGGGGAATAGGTCTGTTAAGTTTTTGTTGTGTGATCTCTGGTTGGTTCTTGTTTGAATTGTTTCCTTGTCGAAACAATGTGTGTTGACATACAAATATGTATGTTTTGGAGAGTTCTAATTGGGTGGAGACCTGGTGAGAACTCATGCTTAGTGAATGGTACTTGCGTTCATGTTGACACATTTGTTCATCCCTTTGGGGATTGTGTCAGACATTTGACTGAGGTACCTATCGTGGAGGATTTCCGGGAGTATTCCCTGAGAATGTTCCAGGTTTGTCTTTGCGAAGGATATTGAGTTTTGGATTGATCTAGTTCCTAGATTAAGTCGGATCTTTATAACTTTAGGTAGGATATCGCCTACAAAGTTAGTCAAGTTAGATGACTTGTCTTAACGGGAGGATTTGTTGTCAACATAATTTTGGGACTAAGTGTGCCTTGCGAGGAGCATCGATGTTGTTCATCAGAATGAAGCACATTATTTTGTGGAAGTGATCGCAAACGGTGATTGAAATCCATAGATGGTTAGGATAACCAATTCTTATCAAAAGATTCATCGAGGAACTATCAAAGACCTCAGAGCCATTGACTTACTTTACGAGGAAAGACCAATTCTTTCCATGACTGAGACTGACTAAGTTGTCGGTCATTGTATGCAGTTCAGAGACGAATACGGAAGACAGCAACAAATCGGATTAAGTGTGTTTAGAAAGACCTCCGTGCTTGCTCGAAGTCGAGATAAGCCAATCCTAATCTTCACTCTTAGAACGAATGTCTTATGTTTAAGAAAACCTCTTTACTATACTAATTGATTCTTTATGAACTTGTTAGTTTACAATTGTTCCTCAAATTTCTATGGTTGTATTAGACAATCACAGCGGTACGTTTTGTACATGCCAAACTCATTTTGATGACCTTGATTTAAAGTCGATGATGAATTATCAATTGGTTCTGGTAGTTTGAATTTTTGTTGGACTATTATTCTTTTAAAATCATTGTGTAGTAAAGTTCTTGTGAAAGAAGGAACTTTATTAGATTCATGTTTGTAAACGTGTACCGATCATGCATTTTTACAACCACGAACCTACTAAAGAATCTTAATACATAAGGATTATTCCTGTATTTTTCGATAATTGTCATATTCTTCAAGACCGTGTCTTATAGTAGTTCAAAAGGACTTGCCACCTTTGATCAACTTTATCCTATATATTTTCAAAACGTCATTGACGTGTAAACTATCTCATAAGTTATGAGGATGGTTATTTGATTCATATTCTAATATCAGAGTTAGTCGAGAAATAATTTGGCGTATAAGACCTCATTGGTCAAGACGATAGCATCGCAATGAATTTTGGGTGGATTTACTGAGGATCTCTAAGAGTTTTCATTCGTTTTGGACAATCAATTGTTAGGTTAACGAGGAAGGCATCTTTCTGCAGTGGATAAGTTATGTAGTAGAGAATTTAACCAAAGTATGTGTCAAAGGGCTAATCAGACTTCATGGATTATTTTTAAGCATAGTTTCAGATGAAGACTCGAAGTTTACTAACGATTTAGTAAAATCCACTCCAAGTGTGAGAACCAAGTTGAGATTGAGTCCAATGGATCACCCTCAGTTAGAGTGGGCGAAATGAGAAAAACAATTTGATCTTTAGAAGATTAGTTGTTATTAAGTGTATTATTTAACTACGATCATCCCTTTAGCAGGATTGACAATAAGTGATAAGAGTTGTGTGATGGTATAGTTGTGACTGGAAAGATGTGAACCTTTAAGATTAATATCCATAAGTGAGACAAATATTACAAAACAAATGTTGATCGAGGCATAGTATCGCTAAGGGAATCTAGAGTAACTATCAAATGCTTGTAGTTAAGAATGATCGTATAAAGTTTGGAAGATTAATAGGAAGAGTGCCTATAGTAATTTCACTTAAGTGGATTCAAGCGAAATAGATAAGCTCTTGTGAAGATTCAGTTTCTGAAGAAGTTCAAAGTTGATGAGTTAGATAATCCTAGCAGTTTACCTTCAAGAATGTTATGACGTTTTGATTGGAGACTTGAAAAGTGTGAATTTGATATGACTAGAAGAGTAGACTAAGTCAAATGGACTAAGACTATGATTGCATCTCTTGAGTAGAAGATTAATTGATGTTATGGTAAAGTTAGTATTGGTTTTGATGTTAGCTGTGAAAGTTAGATATTGGAGAAAGTTTTCTAATGGATCTATATTGAGAAGTGAAACTATTAAGCGTTGATTTTGTTCTTTAAAGTGTAATAGACTAAGGTGAAATATCGAAGGTAGTGGGGATAATGCGGTAGTGAAAAGTCTCGAGGATAAATAGAATGGCATAAGAATCGATCATGTTATAGAGTTATCGTTGAAAGGAATGAAGTGACGAGAATACAAAGTAAGATTTCAGGGTCAAAGTATGATTATACAATCCTGTTTAGTTTTGAGCTATGAAATTTCGAGGACGAAATTTTTTTAAGAGGGGTAGTAATGTAACATCCTAGTTTTTACACATATGATTAATTATTTTATTTGGATGTTTAAGTTTATTTTGTTATGTGGTTTAGTTTGAGTAATTGAATTACTCTCTTCAAATTATTTTATTGGGTGCGTTAGCACTGACTTATTTCAGTGAATGCACGTTTACTAGACAATAATTTATGTTATTGTCACTATTATTACCAGTACAGAAAAATATTTTAAATAATATGATTAAGAGAAAAGTATTTTCATATTCTCATTCTATTTAATTTTAGAGTTGAAAATAAACTGGTTTGACCTTAATCGGAGATTAAATTTTGGACCGAGTATTTTCTTAGTTGATCAGTTCAACTATTAATCTTTACTCTAATTTGAATTTTTAAATCATATCTTTATCAATCTTTATTTTTAGATTCCAAAAAGTAAAAACATGTTTATTTTAGGCCTAATATTTATCACTCATTTTGTACCTGCGATTACTAATCACAAATTTCTTCCTCCTTATATCTCCCTGCCCCGTACGCGATGACAGAAAACCCTTCTTTCTTTTTTCTCTCTCTCTTTCTTTCTTTCTTCTTCTCCTCCCTCTTTCATAATCCGGCGCCGCCTCTTGCAGCCACCACCCAGCCGTGTGTCATCGTCGTAGGTGCCATCCGGGGCGCTGTTCTGCCGCGTCTGAGGGAGAGAAGGTGAATACGTGTGTGGATCTGTCTTGGTTCGCGATTGGGTTGCGGTCACCACCACGGTAACGCCGCTAGCCACCGCAGGAAGCTCCTCCGCCGTTGGTAATGGTGGTTCGGCCATGTCTTGTGGTGTTAAACCTCCCTCCTTCCATTCTATGAGGTTCACCGTTATTTTTGGTCATGGATGCGCCTTTGAAGTTGTCCGCTGCCGTCACCACCCTCCAGCCGCCATCACAGTGCTTCTTCCTCATCTTAGGTGAGTTGATTTCATCTTTTCTTGTTCAGAATTCAAAAGTCCCCAATTTCACTCTAAACCCTAACCCTAACCCTTTGATTTCAGATTTTAATCTTAAAATTAAACATTGTTTTATGAAATTGGGACTATGAATTAGTGTTTCCCAAAACCAATTTCATTATTCTTTAGTTAAAATGAGTTTTCCCCAAATTGTATTTAGGAGCCCTAAACCCCAATTTGATTTTATTTGAATTTGATTCTATTTTTGTGAAATTAATTATGATTTGAGTAGAAGAATAATAGGAGAAGACAAAGAGGAAAGAGTAACAACAAAGGGAGAAGGAAAGAAATATCCAAGAAATTCAAACAAGGTGAGGGATCTATGATTTTTTTTTTTTGGATTAATTTTCGTGGATATTTTTGAGGGATATGAAATGGGTTGATGATGGTTGAAATATGGATGTTTGTGAGTTGTTTTGGGTGAATCCCTTTCATGAAAATCGTTTGAAATGTTTAGGTTGATTATTATTTAACTAATATGATAATGGTGAGTTATTATATCTATTTGGTTGAACCCTAAAAATTGGGGGTGAGGAAACTCCATTGTTGGAGCTTGACGTTTAATGTTTTTCTTAGGGGATCTCGGTTTTTGTCTGAAATTCTTATAGACATACGATAAAAAAATTATAACTAGAGTTGCAGATATTATATTAATATGAAATTGGTCTCGTTGGAAAGCTAACATCTAGGGGTACATAGTGTATAAATTTCGTGATTTTTGGAATCCTGAGCTATTCTTAGTTAAATTTTTAAAACAGGGTTAAGGCTGTCCCGAATGTACCCTGATAGTCTGCGCTCAGAAAATCATATCTTGGTTAATAAAATTTGGATTGAGATGAAACTTGTTGCATTTGAAAATTGAAGTGTAGGAGTATGTTGTGGTAAAGTTTCGTGATTTTAGGAAATCTGAGGAGGTCCCAGTTTAATTTTGAAAATAGAGTATTGTATGTCTTGGATGTACTCAAACAGATTTTACTTCAAAATTTATATCTGGAGTTGTAGAGTATCTTTTTATGTGAAACTAGTGTCATTTGAAAGTAGACATGTAAGTCTTGTTGTAGTTAAAATTTCAAAATTTATGGACCTCTATAATATTTCTAGTTTTTATTTAAAGTTGGTCTAGACTTGCTGAAAACATTATCATCAGTCATGTATTGGTGGATTTATAGCTATGATATGATGTGTATCTTAGTGTGGTTGCCTTTCGAATGTTGATTCCCTCTATGGTTGAATTTTAGTGAGGGTGTTTATTCAATGGATTTTTATCTACGTTGTGAATATATATTATATTAGATTATATTAATGTACATCTTGGAAAGTATCAATAAAGTGATGAAAGTGTGGGAATGAAATGATTAATGTGTTGTTGTCACCATGGCTATGATATGGAATAGAATAGTTGTGAATATGTTAAATTATGTGTTTGATTATATGGTATGTGAATAAAGAAATTAGTGGTAATATGCTAAATGTGATTATGTGTATGTTCATGGTGTAACTTTTGGAATGAACTTATCAAGTGATGATAGTATGTGAATGAAATGACTACAATGTTGCCTATATGTAATTGTGATTGTGAATGTTATGGACTTCATTGAATACCACTGGGATGGTTATTCAAGATTTATTACGAAGCACAGTGAACGTATGTTATGATAAGGCATGATTTATTGTACTTGGTGCTTTGGTATGACGCTTAGACATTGGACAAGACTTGGTGTATCCGCCCGGTCAACGGATTCGACCGGTATATAAATATGACCGTCGAAGTGTGGGGCCTGTAGTGAAAAACCCCGGAGTTCGGATGGTGGTTTTGTAGTGACCGAGGTCACTTACTGGTCAGCGGACTCGACCGGGATATAAATGCGACCGTCGGAGTGGGAGACTGTAGTGAACAACTCCAGGGGAATACACAAGCATCTTGCCCAATGGAAAATTGACTTCATAGCAAGTGAAGATTTGCTATGTAAGCTTATATACCATGTGAAGAACCGAATGAGATATTTATGGAGATGCTTATATATATTGTACTATTTTACTATTATGTTTTGTTTATCCCTCATTGAGTTCTGGGACCTTTTTGGTTTTAGCTTCAGGTATTCCACGAGTGGAGCCATCTCAGGGAGCCCATGCACTTGTGTAGTGCGGGTAGCTGCTGCTGTTTCAGTTTCTTGTGGCTTGGTTTATTGTCATATGAGAATCTTCTGCTGTTTGGAGTTTTAAACTTCATTCTAGTTGTAAACCCATTTGGGCTTTGTTTTTTTAAAAAAACTATTGATGTTGACTCAGGGCCACCCTTGGCTTACTTTTGGGATAATATTTTACTTTGATAATTACTTATGATATTCAATATATCTTGTTATGATGTGACTTATACGTGCTTGAAAGACCTTGGGAATGAGACAATGAAGTTCTATTTTGGATGGTCAGGGACGCCTAAGTCGGGTCCTGACAAAAGCAAAAACACATTTGTGTTTGTTTATAATCATGAAAATTATTTTTTTAAAAGTAGTTAGTTATAAAAACATATTTTTTCCAAAAGCTAATAAAAGTTGCTTAATTAGTCATATTCGATTGACCTAATCGCTCAACCACATCCCATGTCATGCTTGTCTCATGTACATTTACTTGGTATCACTTTATATACAAATGCTCTGTTTGATAAAAACTAGCGGTGGATGAGCTTACAGAGGATAGCGGATGAGGTACTTTTTTTTATATGTCAATGTTAGTATTTGTTAGATTTGTTAGAAGTTAGTGGGGGTGGGCAACGAAAATTGGTCATTATCGATGCCTTTTCTAATGTAGAAATCAATAATAGTCTTATATGAGTATTAAATCTCATTAATAATCACTTATTAATCAGCCTCACCTATTAACTTATTTATATATATAATCATATGTGTAAGCCTATTAATTAAGAAATAATAAATATATCATTTTATTAAGTGATAATTACTGTTATGCATATCAATTGATTTGTTGTAAAAATTTATGCATAATTACTATATAATCGTATTTGCATACAATTATGCATTGATAAATAAACAATTAAATGAATTAATTAATTGATGCTTACACTAGATGTTTCCCTAGCTAGTATGGAGCCCACAGGATGTCTATTATTACGGTCATAATAGCAAATAATCTCAAGAAATTTATGAATGAACCACTGTGTAGCATACATTCACTTCAATTAATGAAACTTTGATTTGATATTACATAATATTTGTCCAAAAATAATTAATATTAATTATTTTAATTAGATTGAGGTACCTGGATGGTGAACTATCATAACGTATTTAATGAATGTCTTATAACAAATAATTTTAATTTACCCATATCATATAATATATTATATATGTATTTAGAATAGGAAATTAAAAATTATTTTTTAAATTGAAATTTATTTTTCATAACCTTGAGTGACAAAGCATTCAATGTATGAATTAAAATTATAAATGTAACATATACTGTTATATTAAATATATTTAAAAGGTCAGTAAATACAAAACTAAACTATTGCCTTACCGTCATTTTCGTTTTATTATTTTCGCGACCAACCTTGTTTCATTTTAATAAAAAAAAGTAAACAAAAATTAATAAAGTTGAAAGTCGAGCACGAAAATTTCACAGCATCCCTAATCTCCAGAGAACATGATGCGGACCACTAGGCTACATCGAAAATTTATGGTAACCCAACTCCTCCTTCCTCACCCGGATGATGAAAATCGGGTCTTATGACCCGCGAAAATAACCTAGACAGATCTCTCCAATCAGGACACTAAATTCTTTGATTTTTTGGTATAGTAGTCGAATAATATCAAGGAAAGGAAGCCTAATCCCGTTTCAATTATATGAGACATATTTTTAGTTTCATTTTGTTATCGGATCTAAATCATTATGAGCAAAATAAAGCTAATTAACTTGGTTTATCAATGGACCAAAATGAAATCATTCAGTTCTACCATTTATCAATGGTATCATATCAAAAAATAAAATAAAAATAAAAATAAAACTTGATTTATCAATGGACATCAAGAAACTCACTCAGTGACTGTTCATCTCCCATGGAGCATAATGTTCTGACGTTAGTATGGATGAAGGGGAGAGGAGAGGATTTGGAAATGGAATTGAAATGAAAAGCAAAAATAAATTATTTTATTTTTACTATTATGCCCTTTTGACCAAGATATGGATGCGATGTCAAATGTTAAATGATGTGGCATTTGTTGGCATGATCTAATTGGGCCACATCAACAGCATAAAAATTGCTCAAAAATATTATCATGGCACCGAAGAATTCACCTAAATAAATATATATTTATTAAAATTGGTTAACTTGCACAGAAAAATATGTCAGGTAAATCAAATAGATTCTTAAGAGAGAAAAATATATATAATATGATAGATGTTAATTGCACCAAGGTACGTACCATAGTAGGAAACAATTCCAAATAGATAATGATGACAAGTAATAATAATAATAATATGATACATAAATATATTTTTTAAAAGTGGTTAACTTCAATAAGAAAAAGAATAGTAAAAAATCAAATATATTCTCAAGAGAGAAGAAAAAATAATATGATGGATAAATATGTTTTCTTTATATGATTTTCTTGCACAGGAAATGAAGATAAATAAATCAAATCAATTTTAAAACGAGAATAAAAAATAATATGATAGGTAAATATATGTTTTATAAAAATAGTTAACTTGCACAGAAAAATAGGAGAAATAAATCAAATATATTTTCAAGATATAATAATAATAATAATAATAGTAGTAGCATACATAAATATATTTTTTAAAATTTTTTAACTTCAACAGAAAAAAGATGAGAAATAAAACAAATAGATTTTCAAGAAAACAAAAAATTTCATTTAATAACCAAGATATTGAGAAGAAGATGGTTAACTTGCACAGAAAAAGATGTCAAGTAAATTAAATTGATTATCAAGAGAGAAAAAAATATAACATGATAGATGTTGATTGCACCAAGGTATGTACCATAGTAGAAACAATTCCAAATAGATTATGATGGCAAGTAATAATAATAATAATAATAATAATAATAATAATATGATACATAAATATATTTTCTAAAAGTGGTTGACTTCAATAAGAAAAAAAAATAGTATGAAATCAAATATATTCTCAAGAGAGAAAAAAAATAATATGATAGATAAATAAGCTTTCTGTAAATGGTTTTCTTGAATAGGAAATTAAGATAAATAAATCAAATAGATTTGAAAACAAGACAAAAAATAATATGATTGGTAAATATATGTTTTATAAAAGCAGTTTTTGCTTTGGATATATATATTTGCTATTAAATATTCAGAGAAGTACGATACTAAGATAGTGAAAGAAAAAGACACATTTTTTTCAGCAATCAAAATACTTTTTTATTTTGTTTATATACATCATCTTTTTGTATTATCATTAAATTGTATTTTCAAATAAACATCTTTTTAAAAATAACAATATTCTCCCTTTATTTTTTTTCTACACATGCAAACATTTTATATTTATCTTTTTTTTAATCCATAAATATTATGATATTCCATGTGCGTTACACAGATAACATGCTAGAGTGCATATTTACAAAATAACATGTACTAACTATTTATACTTTGCGTAAAAAAAACTATTTGCACTTCGAGTCATTATTTTATTTTAATATCAACATGTATTAAGTTAATATCTTTACACTTTGTGGTCAACGATTAAGACGAATTAAATTTTTTAACAATCTCTGGTATATATTTTTTCAAAAAAAAAATTTAAAAAAATGTAAAATCATCAATTACATATTTTTTTTTTGTAAAATCCTAAAAAGATAGTATATTCCCTGTGCATGGCACGGGTCAATACACTAGTTTATGGAATAAATAAAAAATTAACGAGAGACAAGTAGGAAAATGAGTTTATGGGGTATAAAAATTAAATGCTAGATATAACATCCTTGACTGCTTTATGGATTGACGACTGTCCCCACAAACCAACAAACCAACACGGGCCTTTGCAGCATGTTTTGTCCTCACTCACACGCTTCCTGAAAAAACTTTCAAGGAGGTCACCTATCCCATAATTGCTCCAAGCCAAGCACACTTAACTGTGGAGTTCTTAAGTGATGGACTCCCGAAAAGAAGATGTATCTTATTGGTATAGGTAGTACCAATCAATTCATACAAGTCATCCTCAACTGTATAGTCCCATACCTACATAGTCTCAGGATCCCTCTCATTCGGATGTGCAATCGGTTCATTCATGTGTCCCTCCGCATAGAAGCCTGCCAGGAGCCGCTCCTTGTCCGTGCCTTCTTGCACCGGCGATCACTCCCCGCCCTCGTCTGCACCCGGGTGTTACATGCCCACCAGGTTCCGCTTGGTTCATCCCCGAACCACACCGTACTGGGAGAGGTGCCGCTCTGATACCAAATAATGCAACACCCTTCTCGGGTGCTATATTGTCGGTGACTTTTCTATTTTATAAGACCGAGTAAAGTGGAAAATACTTATTTTATAAAAAATATGGGTTTACTTTTTTTTTCTCTTTCGTAAATAATACCACACATACTCTTTAACATATAACATCAACTTATGCATCAATATTATACAAACATTCCCAAGTACTAACAGTCATACATATTCAGAATATGGCGGAAATACCAACACCCGTAAAACAACAACAACTTGCTGGAAATATGTTTATAATAATAGTAACAGTTTTAGAAACATAGCTTCACAAATTATAACATAGACACGAGACTGGCCAGATTCAAAATAATGACAAAATGTCCATTATACTAAAGACCTTGAGACTACATCCATGTCTCCAAGTACTCTTAAACTCCAACGGTGTATGATGGAGAAACAGTGTTGTCGTCATCTTCGCCGGACGTAAGATAGAAAACAACAAACCAAAAAATACAGAAATGAGGTGAGATTTCTGTTCATCATACACTTAACACAGACATACAGTGGTATGACACACAGGTACATACAAATATCAATAAACAGTTATATCATCCATCATAACAGAAATAACAATGTTTCAAAACAACATAATCACAGGGCACCATTTTTCCTAGATAGGAGATATTCTAAAACTCGAGGAATGACTTCTGATTCCCTATACCATGGTTTTAACAAACAGTCAGAGAGAGTGGTTCGGAGGATTGTTCCGGAGTCCACTAGCCTTGGGTAATAAAATGCGTCAACAGTCATCATCGTGCGCGTAGGATTTTTCGGGAACACCCTGTTGGAACCAAAGTGGTTCTGGTTCATTTAATCTCTAGGTTTTGATGTTAACAAAATGATTAAATTTGTTTGGCAAAGTGTTAGTCGAGATCTAACTAGTGCTTTCAGTTATGCAGGAATGCTTTTATAAGTAAAATAAACTTGGGATAAGTTCCAATTGAAAAATACGCGTCCACCCCTGTAGACGGGCTGCTCAAGAACTGTGGTAAAGTTACCTTGTTGTTTAATTAAGTAGACAAGGCTATAAATGAATACCTAAATAACTTATTAGGTACATCAAGTCCAAATACTTGAAAATAAGCGCGTCTATCTTACCACGTCAGCAGACGTGTGCTATCTTTGGAACTCGAGTAAACATCCATAGTACCTAACTAAATTCAGTAGACGTCCATAGTGCCACGTCATTGGACGGAGTCCCTCTAAGGACTTAGCAAGTCCAAAGACTTGTGTGGATGAGCACTTCAACCACATCAGTGGACGAGCAGAATAAAATCATGTGTAGATACGTTCTTAAACTAAGTGCCTGTAGACGATTCTATATGTTCTATATCTTTACTACCTTGAACATGATTTAATGCAATTTGGACCACATTGAATTTATTTCAAATGAATGATATTTATTTCAAAGGAATATATATTCTTTATAATCATTAACATCTTGTTCCTTTGTGAGAAAGTTCATAGTACTATCAAGGAAATACAAAAAGCAAATAGTACAATTCGAATCGTAAAATGATCTGTACGATGAAATCTTTATTGCTGGACAAAAGCTGAGTTATACACAAAGGAGGAAAGAAAGTTTAAGGTACAATTGCTCAGAACAGTGAGCCTCCATTTTGTGATTTTCTGATAACCAAGGATGCTTTTCAACATGGCCAAAATCAAGCTATCAGTCTCAACGGATATCATGCATTTAATGCTATCTCTATAACGGAACTATTCAAATAACCGTTGAAAATTTACAACAGAAGTTGAAGACCACTATATATATAGAAGGTCTCGAGCATTGAAGGATAACTTTTGCCACTAGATCAATTACAAGATATTCAAAGCTCATATTCCCTTTGTAAAGAAATAGTCTGTAATTCTAAAGGATTGAATATTTGTGAAAATATTCAGTAGATCATAAACCTTCATACCCTCACATATAGTGAGTTAGAAAGATCTTAGAAAAATATGTGATAGAGTTAGAGCCTGAAGAGGCTTGGCAAGAAAGCAATACTTGTAGCCTGGAGAGGTGAAGAATACTTGTTGTAGAAACTATTTGGAAGTAGTGGAGAAAATCCTTCAAGTAGAAGGGACTGGACGTAGCTCTTGGTTGAAAAGAGTGAACCAAGATAAAATACCTGAGTGAATTTTCTATCCCTTATCTTTTACAGTTTAATTTATTTTTACTAACTGTGGAATTTCATTTTGGTTTTGTTAATCTTTTAAAAAGGATTTCTTGTGTGCTTGATCTTTTTATCTTCTGCTTACGAAAAAATTTCTCAAAAAGGGTTTTTGCGAAAATAATTAACAAACACAATTCAACCCCACCTTCTTGTGTTTGCCTGTGCCAACTTCAGTTGGTATCAGAGCTCAGCCTTGACAGGGTTGAGCATCTAACAAGTGCTTAGGCAGTACGATCCTACACTCATGGATGCAGAAGGACAAGCTATCAACAGACCCCCTCTCTTTGATGGAGCTGTTTATGATTATTGGAAAAAGAGGATGATGGCATTCTTGGATGCACAGAATGCTGACATCTGGGAACTAGTAGAAAATGGCTACACTGAGCCGAGGAGTGAAGCTGGAGCTGTAGTGCCTAGAGCTGAATGGATTCAAGAGCAGAAAAGTCAACATCAACTAAACTTGAAAGCTAAGCACTATCTCTTGTGTGCTATCACCAGATCTGAGCATGACAAGGTTCGTAGTTGCAACACAGCTAAAGAAATCTGGGATACTCTTTCACTAGCTCATGAAGGTTCCTCACAAGTGAAGGAATCAAAGATAAGCCTGCTGGTTCACCAGCATGAGCTATTCAAGATGGCTGATCATGAAACTATAGACCAGATGTTTGGAAGATTCCAAACAATCACCAACAATCTCAGGTCTCTTGGAAAGGTCTATGAGAATAGAGATCATGTGAGAAAATTTTTGAGAAGTCTCTCAAAGCAGTGGAGACCTAAGGTAAATGCTATCCAGGAAGCAAAGAATCTGAATACTCTTTCTCTGGAAGAGCTTCTGGGGTCATTAAAAGTTCATGAACTTGAACTTAATGAAGAGGAAAACTCCAGAAAAGGAAAGTCCATTGCCTTAAAGGCCAAGAAAGCTAGTTCCTCAAAGGTGCTTAAAGTTGCCGAGTCCTCAGATGAAGCTGATTCATCAAATAATGAAGATGACTCAGATGTAGATGAACTATCTTTCATTTCCAAAAAAATCCAACACATGTGGAGAAAGAAAGGTGGATTCAGAAGGAAGTAGTTCAACAAAAAATTCTCCAAGGAGAAGTCAGATTCCAAGGAGAAAGGCCCACCCCTGTGGTTTGAATGTAAGAAACTAGGACACTTCAAAGCTGACTGCCCAGAGCTGAAGGAGAAAAAGAAATTCTTCAAAAAGAAGAAATGCTTGATGGCTACATGGGAGGATCTTGACCTGTCTTCTTCAGATGAAGAAGATGAAGCCGGAGAAGAAGCAAACATTTGCTTCATGGCTGACACTGCATCAGAAAGTGAATTCACTGATGCTGAGGTAATAGACTCTGATCCATCTACTCTTCAAACTGTTTTTGATGAATTGTTGCATGAATCATGCATACTGTCAAAAGAGTATAAGAGTCTCAAAAAGAAGTTTGTTAAACTTTCTAGAGATTATGATAAGGGTCTACACAGTAAATCAAAACCTTAAGGATGAGAATGAAACATTAAAATAAAACAATGTTAGTCTGGCCGACAAGACTAAGTGTAAGTCTAATAGCTCTTATGAAGTTGAACAACTGAAACAAGATGTGACATACTTGACAGACTCTCTGTCAAAACTGGTTGGTAGCTCAGATAAATTAAACCTTATATTAAGATATTCCAGATCACCACGTGACAAATCTGGCATTGGTTATGATAAAGAGAAGCAAGATGCATCTCTGAATGAACCAAAAGTTCATACACAATATAAGGCTTTTAAGGTCCATCCACGGCATACTAAGTCAAAATCAAGCCCTTCCAATACTTACTGTAAAGTATGTGGAAAAAGTGGGCATGTGTCATCTAAATGCATACATAACAAGCATACAAAGCATTCACGACCTATGATCACTAACAAGAAAGGGCCCAAGTCAATTTGGGTACCTAACAGATCTGCTTAACAACAGGAAAGAAACAGAAGTCCTGGTACTTGGACAGTGGGTGCTCACGACACATGATAGGAGAAAGGTATATGTTCCAAGACCTTAGACCCAAAAATGGTGACTGGGTCACTTTTGGAGGAAACCAAAAAGGAAATATCATTGGTATAGGTAAAATTGGTAAACACCATTTTCCCTTCATTGATAATGTTCTGTTAGTTAATGGTCTTAAACACAATCTGCTTAGCATTAGTCAATTATGTGATAGTGGGTTTGCTGTTTCATTTAATAAGATCACGCGTACTGTCAAGAAAGCTGATGGATCACTCTTATTCACTGCACAACGGCAAAACAATCTGTATAGGATTAACTTAGAGGACCTCTCAAATCATAGTGTCTCATGTCTAGTGTCCATTGAGGATGAACAATGGATTTGACACAAAAGGTTGGGTCATGCAAGTTTGAGTTTAATCTCAAAATTGAAAAAGCATAATCTTATAAGAGGTCTGCCAAACCTTAGTTTCAAATCTGATGCTCTCTGTGATGCATGTCAGAAGGGAAAACAAATCAAAGGTTCCTTTGAATCTAATAATGTTGTTAGTACCAACAGACCACTAGAATTGCTACACCTTGATCTCTTTGGTCCAACAAGGACTGCCTTTGTCAGTGGTAAGAAATATGGTCTTGTCATAGTAGACGACTACACTAGATGGACATGGGTTATGTTCCTTGATCACAAGGATGAGTCATTCAAGGTCTTTTATGTATTCTGCAAATGTGTATAGAATGGAAAAGGTGTGTGTATAGCTTCAATTAGAAGTGATCATGGGGGAGAATTTGTCAATGGGCTATTCCACGAGTTTTGTGAAGAATGTGGTATTCAACACAACTTCTCAATACCAAGAACACCACAGCAAAATGGCGTGGTAGAGAGAAAGAATATATCTCTTCAAGAGATGGCTAGGACTATGCTCAATGACAATTATGTCCCTAAGCACTTCTGGGCTGAAGCTGTGAACACTGCCTGCTACATTCATAACAGAATATACATTAGACCTATTCTGAATAAGACTCCTTATGAATTGTGGAAAGGTAGAAAACCCAACATTTCATATTTCCACCCTTTCGGATGTAAATGTTATATTTGAATACAAGAGATCAACTTGGTAAATTTGATGCTAAAGAAGATAATGGAATCCTTCTAGGATTTTATGAAACTTCAAAAGGCTTTAGAGTTTATAATTCTAGAACTTTAGTTGTAGAAGGATGTATTCATGTAAAATTTGATGACAAACAGCCTGATAAGAGACTATCAGAGCTAGATAAAGCTTTTGCAGATCTTGATCTAAATATTTCAGGAGAGAAACCAGAAATCAAGTCTGATATCCAAGTAGACGACTCTTCTCAACAACTTGAAACGTCTACTGGACGAAGGATGGATTCTAGCTATGCAAGATGAGCTTAATCAGTTTGAGAGAAGTGAAGTCTGGATGCTTGTACCCCTGCCTGAAGACAAGTCAGTCATTGGAACAATGTGGGTCTACATAAACAAGTTTGATGAAGATGGTAAGGTTGTGAGAAACAAGGCAAGATTTGTTGCTCAAGGCTACTCTCAAGAAGAAGGTATAGATTACACTGAAACGTTTGCACCGGTTGCTAGGCTAGAAGCTATAAGAATTTTAATATCGTTTGCTGCACATCATAGCTTTATGCTTTTTCAAATGGATGTTAAAAGTGCCTTTTTGAATGGCTTTATTAATGAAGAAGTATATGTCATGCAACCTCCTGGGTTTGAAAATACAAATCACCCTGAACATATTTATAAGCTTAAGAAAGCACTGTATGGACTTAAACAAGCTCCTAGAGCTTGGTACGATAGGTTAAGTTCGTTTCTACTGGAAAATGTTTTAACAGAGGAAACGTAGACACAACTTTATTTAGAAAATCTATTAAGTCATATTTCATTATAGTAAAGATTTATGTTGATGATATCATTTTCGGTGCTACTAATGAATCTCTATGCAAGGAATTTTCTAAGTTAATGCAGAAAGAATTTGAAATGAGCATGATGGGAGAACTCAAATTCTTCCTTGGACTTCAAGTTAAACAGTCTATGGACGAGGTGTACATCCATCAAACTAAGTATACAAAGGAACTTCTAAAGAGGTTTAAGATGGATGATTGAAACCAATGAATACTCCTATGCATCTCACTTCAATACTAAACAAAGATGATAAAGAGAAAAAGGTAGATCAAAAGGTATATAGAGGTATGATAGAATCTCTTTTATATCTGACTGGTTCTAGACATGATATAATGTTCAATGTTTGCTTGTGTGCTCGTTTTCAATCTGATCCTAGAGAGTCTTATCTCTCAACAGTTAAAAGAATATTTAGATATTTAAAAGGTACTACTAATATGGGCTTGTGCTTTAATAAAAATGATGATTACATATTAGTTGGTTTTTGTGATGCTGACTATGCTGGAGATAGAATTGAAAGAAAAAACACCAGTGGAGGATGTCACTTCATTGGAGTTAACCTAGTATCATGGTCAAGCAAAAGGCAAAGTACCATTGCTTTATCAACTGCTGAAGCAGAGTACATATCAACTACAAGCATCTGCTCACAACTTCTATGGATCAAACATCAATTGGAGGACTACATTGTATTTGTAAGTAGTATTCCACTTATGTGTGATAATACAGCAGCAATCAATTTATCTAGGAATCCAATATTGCATTCTAGAGCTAACCATATAGAAATCAAACATCATTTTATTAGAGATTATGTGCAAAAAGGTGTGTTTGATGTTCAATTTGTAGATACTGACCACCAATGGTCATATATCTTCACTAAACCTCTTGCTGATGACAGATTTATCTTTATAAGAAAGCATTTGAATATGTTGTATGTGGATTGAGCTAGTATATTTATTGTTAATTTGGTCATCCATTGCATGTTTTCTCTGCACGTCTACTAGTCATGACGTCCAGAGCAAGTAAAATCTACATGTCCACTACCTATGTCTTTATGCGTCCACTCTTAGTCTTGTATGGACTCGTCTATGCACACATTTATTGCCTATATTAATTTGTTCTTGAAAACATTTATATAAAACACTTCTCTTTCCTTGCTGAGTCAGCTACCCTCATCAATCCCATCGTAACTTTTTACGGTCCCAAGTTACCAACGCCGTTTTACACTTAATGACATGTCTTGTCATTATTTTTTTTGGAAACTGTTGGTTTTTTAGAAATCT